>JAJPGS010002137.1:157500-793403 GCA_028654335.1 Alnus rubra | reverse complement strand
CGAACACGAAGCCCTTCGGAAAGCTCTGTCTGCTCAGCCCACCGGTGTCAATGTCATTGAGCTCCGTCGCATGCGCGACACGGACACAGTGGATGAGAAGAAGAACGGTGAGCAAGAAAACCGGCAATGGAGATGATGGAGCTCTCATTTTGAACCCCAGAGAGAGAGAGAGAGAGAGGGTGGTGGCCGTTCATAAGCAAAAGCAACATATATATATAGTGTTTTGGTTTGGATAAATTAAGAATTAAGCCAGGCCAACAGAGAGAGAGAGAGCTTGGTGGCCGTGCAAAGTAATTATATATTTAGAGAGAAAAAATGAATAAATAGCGCTTGTTACAGATGGAGTAGATATCGATCTTCCGCCAAATCCACGTGGACGTGGTATCCAATAAGAAACTTCGTAATCTTATCTACGTCTAACGTCTTCAAATAGGGAGAAATGACGCTTGCCCAACAGTTGTCTGTTGTGCAAGATCTTAAAAACATAACGTAAATTTTATGTTGTGGATTTCATAATATGGGTTTCACATAGGACCCATCTCATATTTTTAATACCTTACACAACAATTGTGCACCAATTATTCCTCTAAAATAGGACATGCATGATTAGATGTTATAGTTACCGTTACGTACCGGTGAAAATGTTGATCAAAGATCACGGGTATTCAAGTTTGTCTATGATATCAACATTGACCTAGTCGGAGTAAAATAGTCATAACTTCTAATTTCGAGATCAAATGAAGACAAATTTGGTGGGTTGGAAAGCTAACTCCAAATGCTACTACTTTATATTTTATAACAATTTTCCAATTTCAAATTTTATTACGTCAAAACGGGATGCGAAGAGAATGACAAAATGGCTCGTTTGCAATCTTGTCCGAAGTTGCAGATGAGTTTTTGGTAGTACAACTCGTTTGCAAGCTCGTCGGAATGAATTGCATGTAGATGAGGTTTTGGTAGAATAGCTCTTCTGCAATCTGTTTGGACACGCCGCCTAAGAAAACTGTGAAACGCGATGATAAAGCTAAGAAACCCAAGGCTCGTCCTACTGAGCACTGAAAATCTGCAATATTTGGGAAATCAACTTTCAGATTTGAGGGCAACTTTCCTAAATCTAGGATCTACAAACCATTTATTCACGTTCTTAATCAGAAGTTTTCTTATGGAACCATTTCTCTGATCTAAATTTGAAAGTTCGAGTGTGTGATCATAAGATAAACAGATGGATCTTGCCCTTTTTCTGGGCACTAGTAGGATATAAAAGATGCAACATGTTTCATCAGAAGCATTTCTAGTGGGGACAGATGACAACAAGCTAGAAAGGTTTTAAGTTTCGATAGATAGTTAGTTGTAAGTTAAAGTTGGAATTTGTTTGGAAAGTTCTCATTTAGGCTATGACATCAATGAATCATAATGCAAAGTAAGCTCCGAAATGAATCAGGTATAGTTTAAGATGGCTAAAAACAAGACATAACTTCTTGTTGTCGTCACATATACTAATAATCAGCTTCTTGCCACTGAAATAAATGGGGCAGCCTCAACAGAGTATATTTTCTCAAGAGAATGCTTGAGTTTCAGTTGGCTGCAGCCTCTTTTGGGAAGTCCACATGACATGTGCTTATACTTGTTCTGTGACTCTTCGGTCTTTGAAAGAACTTGAATGCTTCCTAATCTATGTTTCCTTGTTCGTATGAGATGGAAAAAGGCCACTCAGATAAGCAACTGATGCTATATTGCTCTGCTGCATTTTTATTGGAACCAAACCTGTTAGGGAAATTTACATGAATTAAAAAGAGAATTTTTAATAACCCCGGACAAGGGCAGAGTCCGACGACAATGACGCGGAGAGTCCGGAGAAGAAAGGTGGAACAGTGAAATATTAAATGAGGGCATTAATGAGGGAAATCATTTCATAGGAAAGCAGTAGTCCATCGGGGCAAAGACACCCGCCGCCATACAGGAAAGCATGAACTGCGACATGAGGTGACCATTTGGAACGGCTGCAGGGCATTAATGAGGAAAAGATAAGCATCTCAGAGTAATAAATGGTCGTACGGACTAAGGGAAAAAGGGACAATAAAGAACAAATGAAGGAATAAAAACAACAACATTATATTTTTCAGGTGAGATAACCCAAAGAGAATTTTCCCATCCTTCATACTAAAAACTCCTACTAACTTGATCGTCGGAGGGGATTTGGTCGGAAACCCCGCCGATCCTGTTGTTTTGCAGGACTTGGAGAAAGTTGCTCTCAGGCTTCTGGTCTAATTGTTCGAGGTCCGGGAGCACCAAGAGCTGACACGTGTTGCATTTGAAATTTGACATCAACATTTTGGCGCCGTCTGTGGGAACGACGTGGTCGCGTGTTCCCGCCAATACAAACGTGTTCAACACCTCTCATGGTGAGTACGCGGACGACTCGAAGAAGTATGACTGAAGAGAATGTGCGTGATGAGGCGGGGCCTTCACATGATCCCCAGACAGAGATAGCTCGCCTGAATGAAAAGATAGCGCGGCTCGAGAAGGAGTTGCAGGGACGAGATCGCACGGAACAGCAGGAAACTCAAGAAGAAGTGTCGCAGAGTGGCCAGAAGGGCCTCAAGCGTGATGCTGGGCATCCGGAAGGAGCAGCGGGAGATGAGGATGAGACTGATAGTGACGCTGAACTTGCTAACCCTGCAAAGAAGGATGAAAAGGGGAAAAAGAAGTGGGTAGAAAAGTTGACAAAGTTGGAGCAGCAGTGCGATTATTTGATGGGTTCTGCTCAAGCGGGAGTGACGGGAAAAGCTTTGCTGACTGACAGCTTGTTTTCCACCGCTGTATCCCCTTTTACTGAACATATCATGTCACGCCAACTCCCAAACAAGTTCAAGATGCCCGAGATACCGGTGTACACGGGGTTGGGGGACCCTATTGAGCACTTGGCAAGTTTCCGTGCGCATGTGGCGCTTCATGCCACACCGGACGAGGTCGCGTGTAGAGCGTTCCCCCTTACCTTGGCAGGAGGAGCCAGGGAGTGGTTCAGGACCCTGCCACCCTGTTCGATCGCGAACTTTGAAAGCCTTGCTAGAAAGTTTGCGTCCCAGTTTATGGCTGGTATTGTCCGCAAGAAGCCTGCTCAGCAATTGATGACCATCAAGCAAGGTCCTCAGGAGTCATTAATGAGTTATCTGCTTCGCTTCAATCAGGAGAGGTTGGCCGCCGAAAGCCAAAATGAGCAATTCATTCATTGTGCCATCTACCAGGGCATAAGGAAGGATGGTGCTCTTATGGCGGATTTGGCGAGAAGGCCGGCTGAGAGATTGCAGGATTTCTATGATCGTGCTGAGGAATTTGTGAACCAGGAAGAAACCCTTCGGGCATTCCGAGAAACGGAGGAAGCTGTGAAAAGTGGTTCCGGGGATAGAGGAAGATCGAAGCAGGAAAATGTTCCGGTAAGGAAGGAGTTCACTCAGCGCAAGCCTGTTAAAAGAGTCGAAAATTAT
The DNA here is from genome assembly GCA_028654335.1 of Alnus rubra. Lineage (NCBI taxonomy): Eukaryota > Viridiplantae > Streptophyta > Magnoliopsida > Fagales > Betulaceae > Alnus > Alnus rubra. The sequence goes on along the minus strand of JAJPGS010002137.1, from coordinate 789,918 downwards.
AGCTGGACGCCTGTTAATGCCCCGGCTAGAGAAATCCTTATGGAAATCAGAAAGGACCCGAATTACAAGGATCCATCCCCGATAAAAGGCCGGCCGCATCCCCGCAATCGCCACAAATATTGTCATTATCATGACTCCTTCGGCCACTGGACCAATACATGTGTTGCCTTGAAAGAAATGATCGAGAAGTACATAGCTGATGGCAAATTGACACGTTTTTTGGGAAAGCGTGAAGACTTGATGGCAAGATTTCCGCCGAATAGAGCAGCTGGGGGTCAAGGTCCGGGCGGCCGGGATGCAAATCCGGCGCGCCCCCAGTATCGCTACGAGAGGAGACTGGCCCGACAACCCGACAGAGACTTCCAGGCGGAGAGGGCGCGTCAGCGAGAGCGGAGTAGAAGCCGTGGTCGGCACGAGGGGCCGGGCGACTTTCCCGAAATTCAGACTATAGCTGGAGGCTTTGGAGGAGGGGGCGAGACTTACTCGGCCCGAAAGTCATATGCCCGAGAGATGAGGGAGGTGTCCATTTATTCGGTCGCAAGACCGCTGAAAGCAGCTAAGCGTGAGAAGCCGACCATCACTTTCTCGGACGAGGATTATGAAGGGGTGTACATGCCCCACTCTGATGCCCTGGTGGTGACCATGGTGATAGCGAATCATAGAATACACCGGGTCTTGGTGGACAATGGCAGCTCTGCCGATATCCTATACAAGTCAGCTTTCGATTTGATGAAGATTAGCAGGGACAAAGTTTCGCCTTCCGCTTCCCGTTGGTAGGGTTTGCTGGGGAGCAGGTAATGCCCTTGGGATCAATTGAGTTACAAGTTACTGTGGGGAGTTCCCCCACCCAGAAGACGATTCCGGTCAAGTTCCTTATAGTCGACCAACCGTCAGCTTACAACGCAATCTTTGGGAGGACGGCTCAGGCCGAGCTAAAAGCGGTAACCTCGATACCTCACCTTTGTATGAAGTTCCCGACGGACGAGGGAGTAGGAGTGGTCCGAGGAGAGCAGAAGGTGTCCCGCAAATGTTATAACATTTCCTTGGGAAACCCTTCCAGAGATGCGCGCCCTAGTGTGGGGGCAAGCCCTTCCAGAGAGGCATGCCCCGACGCGGGGGCAGGCTCTTCAAGTAAATAGCAATTACAGATGAGGAGTCCGACCGGCGACTTGGAGGATGTAACGGTCGGGCCCCAGAACCGGATGCTCCAGATTGGAGCACAGCTCCCGGAGGCGGAAAAGAGGAAGCTGGTGGGGTTTTTGCGTGACCATGTCGATATCTTCGCTTGGGAGCATAATGAAATGCCGGGAATAGACCCCTCAGTTATCGAGCATCGGCTAAACGTCGATCGGAACTACAGACCCGTGAAGCAGCGGAGGAGAACTTTTGCGCCTGAGCGCAACCAGGGATTGCAGCGAGGTGTGCAAATTGCTCGAAGTCGGTTTCATTCGAGAAGTTGATTATCCGGAATGGTTGGCCAACGTGGTTCTGGTGAAAAAAGCGAATGGAAAGTGGAGGATGTGCGTAGACTTTACGGACCTCAATAAGGCTTGTCCTAAAGATTGCTTTCCCCTTCCCGGATTGACAGCTAGTAGACTCAACGGCGGGACATGAAGTGTTGAGCTTTATGGATGTTTTCTCTGGTTACAATCAGATACGGATGGCCGAGTCTGACCAGGAAAAAACCTCTTTCACTACTGATCGGGGACTGTATTGTTACAAAGTAATGCCATTCAGACTAAAGAATGCTGGGGCCACTTATCAAAGGCTCGTAATAAAATGTTGAGGCCCAGATCGGGCGGAACATGGAAGTGTATGTAGATGACATGCTGGTTAAGAGCTTGACTTCGAGTAATCATGTCGCGGACCTGGCGGAGACGTTTGATACGCTGCGCAAATACCACATGAAATTGAACCCGCAAAAGTGTGCATTTGGTGTTGATTCCGGAAAATTCCTGGGATTTATGGTGTCGCAGAGGGGAATCGAGGCAAATCCTGACAAGGTGAGGGCAATTCTGGAAATGCCGTCCCCCCGGACAACGAAACAGCTGCAGCGGTTGACAGGAAGGTTAGCGGCTTGAATCGCTTTGTTTCCCGGTCCTCGGATAAATGCCTACCGTTCTTTAAAGTCCTGAAAAAAGCCTTCAGCTGGACAGAAGAATGTGAGCAAGCCTTCGCGAATGAAGGCGTATTTAGTTAATCCCCCGCTCCTGAGTCGCCCGATGGAAGGAGAGATCCTCTACTTGTATCTCGCGGTTTCGCAGACTGCAGTAGCTCGGTGCTAGTAAGAGAGGAGTCTGGTAGGCAGAAGCCAGTATATTTCACGAGCAAAGTTCTGCATGGTGCGGAGGAACGATACCCCCGCATAGAGAAGTTGGCATACGCCTTGTAATCTCGGCACGAAGGTTGAGGCCTTACTTCCAAGCACATGCTGTTCGGGTGTTAACAGAATATCCCCTCCGAAAGATATTGCAGAAACGGATTTATCAGGAAGATTGGTCAATTGGGCAATTGAATTGGGGCAGTATGATATTGAATACCATTCCCGGACGGCAGTAAAGGGACAGCTCTGGCAGATTTTCTAGTAGAAATGAATGAAGCGCCAGGAGTGGAGGAGTTGCCGAAGGACTCAACCTGGATAGCCTGTGTAGACGGCTCATCAGCAGCGGGGAGATGTGGAGCGGGATAGTATCCGAGGACCCAATCGGGAAGAGTTCCGGTATGCCCTCAAGTTCGGATTTCCGCAACCAACAATGAAGCTGAATATGAGGCCGTCCTCTCAGCCATGGAGATTGCCCGGGAAATGGGAATAACGAATCTAGAGATCCGGAGCGACTCACGTGTGGTAGTTGAACAAGTGAATGGGAGCTATGCTGCTCAAGGGGCGAAGATGCTACAATACTTAAACAAGGTACGCCAATTCCACCGTTACTTTGATAAGATTGTTCTAACCAAAGTCCCCAGGGAAGAAAATATTCTGGCGGATGCCCTTTCGCGTATTGGCTCGGGTACAGACCCGCAATGACCGTAAGAGGCTACAAGATTTTGGTTAAAGCCTCCCCAACGATATTGGCAGATGCAGAGGTGATGCAGTTGAATGAAACAGAGCCTGAGTGGGGAGCAGGAATCGTGCGGTACTTGAAGACGGGGGAACTTCCCCCAGATAAAGCGGAAGCGCAGAAGGTCGTCCGAGTTCAGCTCGTTATGTTCTGGTCAGGGGGTACTTTATAGACGGGGTACTCCCTACCCCTGTTGAAGTGCTTGCCGAATGAAGATGCGAACTATGTCTTGAGGGAAGTACACCATGGTGTGTGTGGAAACCATTCGGGAGCGAAGGCGTTGGCGAACAAAGTTGTGAGAGCTGGGTATTATTGGCCGACAATGATCAAAGACGCAAAGGAGATGGTGAGAGTGTGTGATGCTGCCAGAGATTCGCCCGTCTGTCGAATAGCCCCCCGGAATATCTTCACTCAATTACTTCGCCGTGGCCGTTTGCAAAGTGGGGAGTTGACATCGTCGGACCCATGCCGTCGGGCAAAGGAAATCGAAAGTTCATTGTGTTGCGGTCGACTACTTCACTAAGTGGGCCGAGGCAGAGGCGCTAGCCACAATAACCACAGAAAACGTCATAAAGTTCCTCTGGAAGTCTGTGATATGCAGATTCGGTGTCCCGTACGCCATGGTGACCGATAATGGAAAGCAATTTGATTGTGATCGCTTCCGAGAATGGTGTGTTGAGCTGGGCATAAGAAAAAGCTTCTCGACCCCGGTGTTCCCCAAGTCAATGGCCAAGTTGAGGCCACCAACAAGACACTGATCCAAATATTGAAGAAGAAGCTCGGCCCCAAAAAAGGAGCTTGGGTCGAGTATCTCCCCGAAGTGCTCTGGTCCTATCGAACTACTGTCAAAACTGCTACAGGGGAGACCCCCTTCGCTCTAACTTATGGAATGGAAGCTGTACTTCCCGTGGAAGTGGGGTCACCAAGCTTTCGGGTGGCCCACTATAATCCGGGGTTGAACGAGGAGGGGATAAATCTGCAACTGGATTTGCTGCAGGAAAGGCGCGAAGATGCCCGTGTAGCGTCCGCGCATATCAAAGCCGAGTGGCAAGGTATTATGATAAGAAGGTGAAGCCTCGATCGTTCGGGGTTGGTGACTGGGTCCTACGAAAGGTGAACCTAATGACTAAAGAGCCGACTGATGGGAAACTGGGCCCAAAATGGGAGGGGCCGTACCGAATAGTCAGTTCCAGCAAAAATGGGGCCTACCGCCTGACCACAGGACAAGGAAAAACAGTGCCGAGGGCCTGGAATGTAGATCATCTAAAAAAGTATTATTTTTGAAATTATACATCCTTGTAAAGTAGTTATTCTATCTCTGCGACAATGAGAACAGGATGTCCGATCTCGGACTAGGCCCCCCCTGGGTTTCGGACAGGGGAGTGGAGAGGAACCCGCCTTAATAGGGGAAAAACGGGAGGATGTCCGATCTCGGACTAGGCCCCCCTGGTTTCGACAGGGGGTGGAGAGGAACCCGCCCTTAATAGGGGAAAAACGGGAGGATGTCCATCTCGGACTAGGCCCCCCCTGGATTTCGGACAGGGGGTGGAGAGGAACCCGCCCTTAATAGGGGAAAAACGGGAGGATGTCCGATCTCGGACTAGGCCCCCCCTGGGTTTCGGACAGGGGGTGGAGAGGAACCCGCCCTTAATAGGGGAAAACGGAGGATGTCCGATCTCGACTAAGGAACCCGCCTAAACGGGAGGATGTCCGATCTCGGACTAGGCCCCCCCTGGTTTCGGACAGGGGGTGGAGAGGAACCCGCCCTTAATAGGGGAAAAACGGGAGGATGTCCGATCTCGGACTAGGCCCCCCTGGGTTTCGGACAGGGGGGTGGAGAGGAACCCGCCCTTAATAGGGGAAAAAACGGGAGTATGTCCGATCTCGGACTTGGCCTTCCCCTGATTTTCGGACAGGGGGATGGACATGAAACCACCCTTAATAGGGGACAAATGCGACAATGTCCGATCTCGGACTTGGGTAATATGCTGGAAACGGCTCAACCGCCTAATTACAACCTCTTACTTCCCATAGAGACAACTCACCTCTCTGCAATACAAAATCCCTCCATTCCCTCCTACCGGGAATGCAAGGATTTGGGGGCAGGGAGAGGGAGAGCTAGGGGTTGAGCTAAGTAAGGGTTGATCTAAGTAACCCCACAAGCACTACAATTTTGTTTGGTTGCGACAATTAAAGGTAAAAGTAAGTGCTCAAAAATAATAGAAGAATAACCTTGAAAGGGAATATTTTGAGACAGAAAGAGAGCATGTTTATTAATAAAATACACAGTTACACGTTGCAGAATATTTGGACGGGCATACATAAGGGTGAATCGAGCGTCAACAGGTCACCGACCTCTTTCGCTTCCTCCCCATGAAGGCGTTGTCAGGGGCGAACTCCGGACGATGGCCAATGCAAAGTTGGAGAGTGGCGGGAAGTCGGACGATGAGGTCCACTGAGCGCCGGAGTGGACCCTGATGCCTGGCCAATGCAAAGTTGGAGAGTGGCGGGGGAGCGGACCCTGATGCCGACGGGGTCCACTGAACGCCGGAGGGGACCCTGAAACAGGCGACTCCCAACTAGGCATGGCAAGCAATGGGATATCTCCGGCGTAAAGCCGGAGATCGCGCTTCCCTTGCTAGATAAAGCCGAAGATCACGCATCCAAGTGGGTCTAAGTGCTGGAATTGGGACACTCCTGACCCCATGCCTGAGTGCTGGAACTGCGACGCGACCCCAAATAAGAAAAGGCAAGTGCAAGAGCTTGAGATGAAAGTATGATGGACGGGAGGTCCAGGGGTGCATACATATATAGGTGCGAAGTTGTTTAAATGCATTCACTCCCTTAATGGCAGGTATACCTAACGCTAAGAAGTTAGATTGAAAATTAATTTAGGCCGGTAGCCATTAATGGAATAAGACCAGACGAGATGTTCATTAATGGCAGTCATAAATGAAATATACGGATCTCTCTTTTTATTGAAATAATAAAGCAAAGCAGTACATCGGTATTTTCAAAAAGGAGAAAGGAGTTATCAAGGGTTGCTGGGGGCGCGACTGGATGAAGGAGCCCCTTCTCCAGATGGAGAGGAAGTGGACCCCGACTCTGAGTTTCCGGCCGGAGAGGGTTTAGCGGTCTTCGGGCTCCAATCGGTCACATGAGGGAATTGATCGACCCCTAGTTTGGCCATGGTCTCCAAGGCCTCGTCCGGGATCTGGATGGTGCTGATGTCGAGATCCTTGAAGGACTCATCGCCGGGAAGGGCACTTCTGGCAACACCTCTGTAGTATTCGAAGCCCCAATTGAAGCCTACGGCCCACGTGGTGTCTCGGAGCTCTGGAACCCTCGAGAGCTCCCTCGTCAGTTCCACCACCTGGAGATGAAGCTCTTCCATTCTTTCTATTGCTTCTCTCCTATCCTGAAACGCGCTGATCTGAAGGTCGATGGCTTGTTTTTTGTCAGCAAGGGCCTGTTCGAGGTTCGACCTGGCCCGGTCTCTGGCAGTGAGCGCTGTGCCTTTCTCGGACAACGCTTGATCCCTCTCCCCGGCGAGCTCCTCTTTCTCTAGCAAGGCTCGATCTTTGGCCTCCAAGGTTGATTGAAGCTCGGATTTCAAGGCCGAATTCTCGACTTGTAGGGATCCGATGGTCGCCCGCAAAGAGCCAGAAGATTGAAGCTCTACCTCCAGTGTAGCCTCGAGTTTGGCCTTCTCGGAGAGTGCATCTTTCAGCCGAGCTTGGGCTGCGGATAATTGTTCTCTAGAGCCCCCATGTCGCTGACCATCCTCTCGCAGCTGTCCAGGGTGGTCTGTAGCGTGTTTCCCCGAAGCTCGGACAGCTTCTGAAACCTCAGCCGATGCTTTTCGGACTCGGCCAAAGCCCTCCTCTGCCCCTTGGATTCCTCTTCCAACTCCTTCACGCGAGCCTCCAGTGATCGAACGGATTCCCGTTGGTCTTGCTCAGGATCGCGAACGCTCCTCCAGGAGGTTGCAACATCCACGGCGAACTAAACGGAAATAAGGTGTCAGTAAGAGAGTGAGAATGGCAGACCATCTTAACCCAAATAAATATTGTCGGGATCACATACCTGAAGGATCTTTCCGGTAAGCTGTTCGGCGTAGCTTGCCACTGGAAGCTGTCCGAATAAGGGACTGTAGTCCGGAGAGACCAGGGAGCTCAGAGCTTCCAGGGGACATCCCGCCAGCTCGTCAGTTCGGAAGTCCTCCCGTCGCCCGGTAGCCGCAGAGACGTCCGGAAGCACGGAGGTTGAGGCTTGGGGGACCGCCCGGTCCGGAATCGGAACTGGAGAGTCAGGCCTGGGGGGCGAAGCAGATATGGTCAAACCTCGCTCAAGTGTCTCTCTCTCGGAGGCCACTTCTTCTTGTAATTTGTCGAAACCTGGGAAAAAGTGTCTGGTTCTTCCCTCAGTGGCGGATGGATTGGTGACCCACTAGGCGGAACTTCTCCCTCGACAGCTACCTCAATTCCGGGGGTCGGTTCGGGCTCCGGACAGGCAACGGAATCAGCTGGATGGGATTCCGGAACGGTGGGCGCAGGAAGGGACACAGCAATCGGAGAGTTCTGGCTGCTCGGAGGAGCGTAAATCTTGGCCATAGCTAGAATCCGGTTGACCATGAACCCACTGTCTCGCTGGGCTCGAGGTTTTTTGGGCTCGGGGCCTTCATCGGCCCCCGTAGCAACCCTCTTCCCTTTCTGCTGAATTGAGGACACCTCATGTGGCACAACCGAGCCCACTGCAGGCCGTGGGGAAGGTTGGAATCGGTTGGAGAAATAGTAGAACGCTCAGCCGCCTCGATGGGAACAGCTGCCGCGATTACTTCTTCAATGGTATCCTCAAAAGAAATGGGGGCGAGCGTGGGGAAGAGGGACCCATCCGGGGGTCTGGGGGAAGGATCTTTACGGCTGGGGAAGAGTTCCCCTCCTCTTCCTCGGACGCGGCATCGGCCACTTCGTCAATCTCCCTCATAATGGAGTCATCGGAGCCGATTGATGAATCAGAAGATGACCTGTCTGGAAGGACCTCAGGTCCCCGGGAAACCGGAACCTGTGTTTGTTGAGCCTTTAAGGCGCGTGTTCTCCGGGGAGACCTAACGGTCGGCCGTCCAGATGTACTCCCTTTGGGGGCTACCTTCCTCGGAACCTTACCAGGAATGGGCCTACTAGTCGTTACGGACCATCCGATGATCGGAGTCCCCCGCTTGTCCAAGATCACTTTTTGCTCCGGGATTCGGTACCCGAAGCACTCGTTCAGGCTTTGAATTGAAACGAGATTTTCGTAGTCGATCGACGACTGGCCCGCCGCCCTAGCCGAGAAGGAGAGCATGGTGTTGACCTCTTTGACCTTGGCTATACTTAGACGGGGTGGGATCCGTAGGTCGTCGACCAGTGGCCTCCACTCTCTGGGCACTCGTTCGGAGTCCGGAATAACTGACTGGGAAGGGGATTCCCATTCCCCGGAGACCCGGAAAAACTGCTCTCTCCAGCCTTTATTATTCCCGTACTTGCGCTGTTCCAGGTGAATGAAGATCGGATCCTGGCGCACCCGCAATTCGACGGCCCCGTCCTTAGTAGACGGGCGGTATATGCTGAAGAACTGAGCGGCGTCCATCTCAGTTCCGAGGACCCGCCGCCACAGTATAGACGACGCCACTACATACCTCCAGCCGTTCGGCGCTATCTGACCGGGGGCCACCCCGAGGAACGCACACACTTCGCGAACGATCTTCGGAAACGGAAGCCGTACGCCAGCCATGAGCATGCGCTCTGTCAGAGTGACCTCGCCACCGGCTATACCCAGCGATCCGGGCTCTTGGAAGAAAACGTTGACGGATGGGCCGATGTCGTAGGCCCTCCGGAGGACCGATTCATGATTCGCCAGCCAAGTTGACTCCAGCCGGTCTTCCGGCGGCACCAAACGAACAGCCCCGGATCTTGTAACTAGAGGTGGCACAATGGCCAAAGGAACTGGTTCGCTGGAAGTGGCCGCGTGGCCCCTAACCGTTGAATCTCCTCTGCGAGTAACAGTCATTTGGAGATCGAAAGAGCTAGTGGAGCTGAGGAAGAAGAAGACGAAAACAGAATAAATGATGGAAAGGATGGTCGGAGACGATGTCAACAGGAGATATTTATAATAAGGCTGACAGCCCCTGGAAGGTGAGAGGACGCGACTGTCTGACTGATGGCGGCGAGCGTTCATACTGTCAGCACGGTAACCGAAAAGGTGCACTTCAGTCATTGAATGATTACTTATGAAACCCACACTTAGAGGCTAGGCACCATTAGCCAGCACGAAAGCATTCCAACGGCCGCCCGTTTAAGACGATTGAAATTCATCTGTGGTAGACGGGTTATAGATATCAGCTTTAAAGTAGGGCCGTGGACAGACACTTCGCTTCCCCATACCAAGAGAGAATAAAGATGACACCCACGAGTAATTGGGATGTCCGGTACCCACTGCCTGAAATTGCGACACTAAGTTCCTCATTCTCAAAACCCAAGCGTCAAAGACAGACCAATGTAGGGTCCGGCCTCTCAGCATTTTGATGGGCATCGCCGGAATTCCCGTCTCCTTCTGGAAAAGGAGAGAGAATTCGGGGGGTAATTGTTAGGGAAATTTACATGAATCAAAAAGAGAATTTTTGATAACCCCGGACAAGGGCAGAGTCCGACGACAATGACACGGAGAGTCCGGAGAAGAAAGGCGGAACAGTGAAATATTAAATGAGGGCATTAATGAGGGAAATCATTTCATAGGAAAGCAGTAGTCCATCGGGGCAAAGACACCCGCCGCCATACAGGAAAGTATGAACTGCGACATGAGGTGACCATTTGGAACGGCTGCAGGGCATTAATGAGGAAAAGATAAGCATCTCAGAGTAATAAATGGTCGTACGGACTAAGGGAAAAAGGGGACAATAAAGAACAAATGAAGGAATAAAAACAACACACGATATTTTCCAGGTGATATAACCCCAAAGAGGATTCCCATCCTTTACGCTAAAACCTCCTACTAACTTGATCGTCGGAGGGGATTCGGTCGGGAACCCCGCCGATTCTTTTGTTTTGCAGGACTTGGAGAAAGTTGCTCTCAGGCTGCTGGCCTAATTGTTCGAGGTCCGGGAGCATCAGGAGCTGACACGTGTTACATTTGAAATTTGACATCAACATATATCATCATATATAAGAAGCAACGTAAAGAGAAATCCATTAAAAGAACGAATAGAAATAACCCTTTTGGTTGCTAAGAAAATGTAGGAAAAAGAAAATACACCACAACGAAGCAGCTTTCCAGCGGCCTGTAACACGACCGCAGCATCACTCTCGCCCACTCTGTTATACGTCTAGCTGTCTGTTTCTTTACCTTATTCTGTGTTTGTGAGAATAGTATTCGAAAGCAATATAGAAGGGAAAATCATGGGGGAGAACAACCGTTATTAATGTCAGTTATCAAATTTTAGTTGAGTCTTTTGGTCACAATTTTAAGTAAAATGTCACTTGTCAAAATTTTAAACCTCAAGGGAGTCGCCGACAATTTCCAACCCAATGGACACGTCCCAAGGGGGCCACCAACAAATGATAGGACCACTCTCACAATTGAGCCAAATGAAGCATTTGTTGGCGGCCACACATGTCATGACAACCCTGTCTACCGTACACCCAGGCCAGGTGGAGTAGTCCGTAATGAGAAGATGTCAGGAGCCTAGAAATAAACAATTTGTACGTATTGAGAATATTGGTTGTCTAGGCCGCACAGTCTGTAGTGACATGATGTTGGATGCCCATGGGTAAGCAATCCGAACTAGCAGTATGTTCCCCAATCGAATAGTGACATGTGTCTCGGGTTACTACCTCAATCGAAAGGTGCCACGTAATCCAAGTTAGCAAGAAATTAGAGTTTATTGTATTAGGTAAATAATTTAAGCCATTACCGCCTTTATATCTCTCTATTTCTCTCAAAACCCGTCACTAACTTAAGTGAATGCACCTTGGCGACACTTATGGCAAGTTACCTTTGCTTGTTTATTGTCTCTACATGCCTTTTTAGCTGGATTACCGACATGCGGTCAACTGTACCAACATATAAGATATAAGATAAGATTTTTTTTATTTTTATTTTTTCACAAACTCACATGTTAGTTTATATTTCATTTATTTTGTCTGTCACTAAATGATTAAATTTATCTGTCAAATCTGACTTATTAATTTAATTAGTTAGTGGTTAATATGTTCACCCTTATTGGATTGGTTAAAAATGATATTGTTGGGGTCCACCTGACCTTCACAATTTACAAAACCATTTAATAAACAAATCATGTTGAGTTGACTTAAATACGACACATTTTACCCTACTTATCCTAACCAACCTTGAAAACCTTAAAAAACACCAAAAAAAATTCCCCACATAAGGCAGGCAGGATCGGGGCACTTTCAACATATCGCATTATCCAAAATGCATACTTCCAACTAAAAACACAACCTCTTATTTCAAACCCAACTTATCAGATTGAATTTGCAGGTCATGTTAAAAATTATCAGCCCTATTATAGTAACTCTCATATAAATTAGTCACGTGACTTTGTAACAGAGTTATAATAAAAAGTGTAGTACTCAAATATTTTTTCATTAAATTTAGATTCGAAGCCTAATTAGATTTTCCATGACATTCGGTCTTTATTACCTGTATAAAGAATGTTATTGGTAAGAGTAATGATTGAACACCACCTAAAAATACAACTTTTCACCACCTTGCCTATGTGGCAAAGTGGTTCCCCACTACTTTTTAAGTTTTTTTTTTATTTTTTAAAAACAAATTAAGGTAGGGGACCACCTTGCCACATAGGCAAGGTGGTGAAAAGTTGTGTCTTTAGGTAGTGTTCAATCACTACTCTATTGGTAATCACAGTCCAGGCGATGTTACAGGTAACAAGGCACCCAATGTATTTTTCCTCTTCTTTTTGTTCTTCTTAAGATAAAGAGTAACACAATTTTTTTTTTTTTTTCATTGCTGCTGCTCGTGTTCTTAAGGGTAACTCAATCAGTTAGAGATTACATCTCATAAATGGAGGTCACTGGTTTGAATTTTCTCCCTCTCGTATGGACATAAAAAAGAAAAAAAGAAAAAAAGAAAAAAAGAAAAAAAAGAAAGAGAAAATGGTGCTGCTCGTGAACGGCGTCGTGTTTGTCTTGGATAACTCGCGTCCAACTGTCCATGGCAATAGATTAAAAATAGGGAACGGTCTATATAAATACTTATTTACCTATTTAGTATTAATTTAACTAAATAAATTGTATCCTTGTTTAATTAACGTATTAATTTAGGCCGAATACAACCCATGATATAAATAATAAATGACAAAGTTTCCTCTAATCTTTTTATTTTTTGACATGTCCACACAAGAGGAGAGGGGAGATTCGAACTAGTGACCCCCGCTTCATGAGGCGTGGTCTTCAGCCGATTGAACTACTCCTTAGGAACATGTTTCATTTAATCTGGGATAAATGAATTTTGCTTAATTTAATTTATTAAATTAATATTGTCAATATGTGATTTTTATATGCATTTTTTTCCTTTTTAAATTCTCACATACTTTTAAGTACATACATGTTTTTATGATCATATGACAATTTAGAGGAAATCTTTGTCCAACAACAAATATTGATGAGAAGTTAAAAAAAATGTTCCATGCATAATGTATTGTGTTAACTCTTAATTAGGGCCGTCAATTTTTGAGACAAACCCGTGGACATGTTATGAACCAACACAAAATTTAAGGATTAAATTTGAGGTGTATGACCCGTTTAATTTAAATGGGTGGAGTTACGATTGACCTATATAGTTTTATACTCATGCATCGACATAACTCGAACCTAACACACGACATCAGGGCTGATAATTTTTTACATGATATGCTAACCTAATACAAATTCAATATAAAATTAGTAGATTAAAGTCAAAGGGTCTAACATGTTTAATTAGATAAATCAAATTATAATTAAACTATATAATCTTATATCCATGTCTCAACAATTCTCGAATGTGAACACTAATACGAATCATCACAATGCTATTAGCCTCTTAATATATCAAGTTTCTAACCATCATGAGAAGTGGTTTTTTTTTTTTTTTTTTTTTTTTCTTAATAATATCGTAAATATCTTTAATCTCTTTTATATTCGAATATTCAAACCAATTATACTTTACTTCTCACCATCTCTCTTCTTATTCCTCCTGTTTCCACGTCTGCGCAGCTACGCTACCTCTAAGTTATTATCAATCCAAATTGCTAATGTAAAAGCAATTCCATCCATAGAAAATAAGGAAAAAGAACACGACGATACCAAACACTTGGCTGGGGAACAACTCTTTCGGGAGACACCATTAGCCTTTTTCACTTTCCAGCATAAGAGCATTGGAGATGGATGGCCATTAGTGTGCCCAAGCAATGGCTTCGCTTTGCCTCGCCCCGTTACCTCCTCCTTCACCTTCCCACTCTCGCAAACTCTCTGAACCTTCTTGTTCTGCTTCTTTGAATAGCTGTAGTCATATAACAGGAGGAGCTTTAAAGCCCATAGTCGTTAATGGAAACCCGCCCACTTTTGTCTCTGCTCCTGGTCGCCGAATTGTTGCTGGTTTGTTTTCATTTTCTTCTTTATTTTTCTTGGTATATTTGGCTTTGCAAAGTATGCTTAGTATGCCCATGTTGTCTTTTGTTGGTATATTTGGCTTTTTTTGCACTCCAATTTTAGCAGCTGGGTCGTTAGTTTATGTTTTTGCGTTTGGGTTGGATGCATATTCAGTCACTGATTTTTATGTTTAGAAAGCTGCTTTCTTGATTGTAATTCATGTCATGGGATTTAGGAAATGATTAGTTCCATAGAAAGTTGATTTAAAGTTGGCATTTTTCTGGACCTTATTGAGCTGTCTAATGGAAAAACCTGTGTACCCATTTGGTTAAATTGCAAATTCTGAATGTGGAACACACTTTTCACTAACCAAATGATTTGGGTGTGTTAGAAAATTAATTAACTAATTAAATTTATCATTTCCTATCGACTTAAGCTTTTGGAATAATTGTGAGTTAAGATGGTATCAAAGCAAAAGTCTTAAGTTTAAACTTTGTCTATGTCATTTACCATCAATTTCAATTAAATATTTTATGTTTTAGGCTTCACTTATTAAGGGAGAATTTGTGCTTATTAAGAGGGAGTTTGAGCCTACACTCGAGGGGGTGTGTTAGAATATTAATTAAATGATTAAATTTACCCTTTCCTATCGGCTTAAACTTTTGAAATAAATGGTAATTTAATAGGGTGTCTTAAGTTGTTCCACGAAACATCTTATATTTTGACTTTAGATATTCTCTATTCTTATTTGACGTGTATGTAGTTGGGGATCTTCATGGAGACCTTGACCAAGCAAGATGTGCACTTGAGATGGCTGGTGTCTTGAGTTCTGATGGTCAAGACTTATGGATGGGTGGAGAGACGGTATGTGTTTACTTACATATGCAAAACAGTTTATTAATTAGTTTCCTGTGGGAGTCTATCTAGTTAAGTTCTGCTACTGCTCTGAAATTGCAAGCTTTCCAACACTGAGAGAAGTGTGTAGAAGTTTGCAATTTATTTATTTGTGACAGACTAGCGATTACCATGGCAGTAAGTTGAACCAACTCTTGACAAATTTTGAGTTGTTTGGAAATACTCTTGGTTAGTCTATTAAATAAATTGCATAAATTGGTGTCCCAATAATCTATTTAATAGACTAACCAAGAGGTAGTTTACTGCATAATAGTGAGGCAATTATAGCACCAAGAAGCAATTATGATGCATTGTGAGGTTGGGTTTTGTGAATTACATTTTAAACAAAAAAGTTCTCTTTTCTTATTTTAGGCCATTTTGTGTTTGAAAAGACTTGATATGCAGTTAGGGAATGCAGTTTTTTTAGATGTATTGTGTATGTTGGTAGCTTCTTTTGTTATTCTTCTACTGAAAGCAAGGAAGTTATTGACAGCTTTAGTTGATATTTCTTTGGTGACCCAGGTATTAATTCAGCTTGGAGATATACTTGATCGTGGTGAAGATGAGATAGCTATTCTATCATTGTTGCGATCATTGGATTTGCAGGCAAAAGCTAAAGGTGGAGCAGTTTTTCAGGTTGGTGCTGCTAAAAACGAACACTTCTGATACTCTTGCAAAAGTACATAAGATGCTCAAGTCACTATTTTTGTACATATTTTCATAAAATGTGTAAACAAAGGATGATGTTTCTATTTTATATATTGTTAAGTTAGATATTGAACCAAGATACTGTATGATCCTTTTGGATTCTCTCTGTCAAATTTCTAAGTTTCTATTTTATATTGCTGTTAACATTCTTCTGTTTGGTTCTAGGTCAATGGGAATCATGAGACCATGAACGTTGAAGGGGATTTCAGATATGTTGAATATGGGGCATTTGATGAGTGTATTGATTTCCTAGAATACTTGGATGACTGTAGAAATGACTGGAATGAAGCTTTTGTTGGCTGGATTGGTGTGTCTGAAAGGTGGAAAGAAGAGAGAAAAATGTCCCAAAATTATTGGGGTCCATTGAATCTAGTGAAGGTACTAAAATTCTCTTTCCTATCAAAACTCAAGGAACTTCTAAGTTTCGTCTGGAATTAATTCGGATATATATCCCCATGGAAGATGATAAAAATCTCAATTAAGCCCATAACTAAATGGCTATTGTATCAATATTGTGTCTTCCAAGTCCCAATCACGGCTGGTAGAACCAACAAATTTTCAGGAAAGAGCATATGTGTTTGTTTTCCTGTTGAAATCATGTTCTCATTCTTAATTACTTAAATAAGGCATTAAATATCTAGCATCGCTAGAAAATAAGTAGTTTATATTCTCCTTATCACTAATGATTTCTCAATATTTTTTCTGATAAAGTTATTCAAATATTAGGACAGAAGCAAAAGGGGGTGATTGCCAGATCTATGCTCCTAAGACCAGGCGGTCCATTGGCATGTGAGTTGGCACAGCATGCTGTTGCTCTTAAGGTCAATGACTGGGTATTCTGTCATGGTGGCCTTCTTCCTCACCATGGTAAAAGTAGTACTGCGATTTGAATGAAGTGATTTTGTTGTATAATCATTGCCTCTTCAAACTTAAGCAAGCAATTTTATCTTCTCTTTGTTTGAAATGCCTGATAGGAGTGTTGATCTTTCTGCAGTTGCATATGGCATAGAGAGGATGAACAGGGAAGTATCTCACTGGATGAGAGGTCTCAGTGAGAGTGATAATAGTCCTCCCATCCCTTTCATTGCTACCAGAGGTTATGACAGTGTTGTTTGGAATCGCCTCTACTCAAGGGATGTTTTAGATTTGGAGGACTATCAGATTACGCAGGCAAGTCTCTTTAAATGACTGTATATTTCCCTTTCTTATTCAAGAAATTTGCTGTTCTTTACTTGAATGAGATAACTTGATTTTCACCTGGAAAATACACGAGCATTAATGGTGAAGAGAGGATGGGGTAACCGGTAGACCTTTTTGTTCATTTGACCATCTGTTGTCTTTGACTTGGATTTGCTTTCAATTTTATTAATGATTCTGTTGAAAAGTGATGAAAGTGGACTTTCAAAAAATAAGGTTTTCTACAATTGTGTTGGTTGTTTTGTAATTGCTCTACATCACCTGATAAATATATCCTATTCCTCTGATGAGGTTCTGAGTCAACAGTGATTGTAATGTTGCGATATTTTGATATTTGTGGCTCTTGGTGCTAAAAAATCTGCTCCTCAGATACATTCTATTCTTAAAGAGACACTGCAAGCATTAGGTGCGAAGGCAATGGTGGTGGGGCATACTCCTCAAACTCTAGGGGTGAACTGGTATGAGGCCATGCTTAATTAGAAGAAAAAATTATTATGATCTCTTCTATGTCTGAACGTACTTTCTAAATCCTGCAGTAAATACAATTGTAGCATATGGCGCATTGATGTGGGAATGTCCAGTGGTGTGCTTAATTCAAGACCAGAGGTAAACTAAACTTACTATCACCTGATATTGTTGTCTTAAAACTTAAAGATTTAACTCAAAAGAACCACTCTATAACACTTCTCTGGCATCTATCCACATAGAAAGCTTACCGTCTTCTACACATTACTGGTGGTAGGGGCGGACCCCACCCCCCCCCCCCCCAAAAAAAAATAAAAAATAAAATTTGACCCCTAATTTTTTTTTTTTTTTTTTTCAATTTGGCCCCTCCAAATTGTAAAAGCTGGCTCTGCCCCTGACTGGTGGGTTCTACAGCGACCATCACTGGCCACAGAAGGGGAATGGTTAAGTGAAAATCAATAAAGACACTTACTTCCAATCCCTCATTGTAAATTATTAAGTTTCTGTCTTTTGATATATGTGGGAGGCATATTTCATGCATCCAAGCTTCAATCTTGATTTGACCAAAGTAAACTGCTTTTATAGTGTATGATATGATCTGAATTGGATTTTATGATAATTTCCTTCCATATTCTTCTTTCAAGTTTCAGTTTCTGCTTAGTAAAATATATATTAAAGGTATTGGGAACTAATAATTTGACATCGGTTCACCAGGTTCTAGAAATAAGAGATGATAAAGCAAGAGTTATAAGGAGCAGAATGGACACATATGGTGAATTCCAAGTTTTTGATTATACATAGAATCAATCCAATGAACAGAAGAGGTATGATGGATACCAAGTTGCCTTTTTATTTTATTGTTCTATTACAATCTGAACTAGAAGTCCCTTGGTTTATGAAAGGACACTCTACTTGGTACTGCACTTCATTGATGCTGAGAACTTGGGATGCCATAGAATCATAGATATGATTTTTGATAGGACTCCAGTATGCAATTTCAACAGATAAGATTGAGATTGGTATTTGGGGTTTTTGATCAAAGACCTTCCTAGTATCAACACCGTACCGCTTTTGAAGTGTTCATTAGTAAATATTTTAAGCTTCTTGATATTTTTAGCGTTTTGATGATGCCGGACAATTAAATGTTGATACTGTACTTCTTTTGATTGCATATATGTACAAGATAATTCAAATGTAAATTTTGTTGCATGTGTTTACAGGAAAATACAGATACTTTGTTGTTACATCTTGTATTCTATCATTGGCTTAGATTCTTTGCATTTGACAAAAAAAGAGAAGCCAACAATGACAAAGAAGCAAGTTGGTGGGGGTGACTTAGAGAGCACAAAAAAGAAGCAAAGGGAGCATATGTTATATGCTGAAAGTAAAATCATTGGAAGACCTGGCTTGATGCTAATGAAATTGTTTATGATGATTATTAAATTAAATCATGCCATCAATAACGTTGTAATCAGATGTTAAGTTTAAACCAGATCAAGAGAAGATGTTGTAATTATAACAATTTTGTTCAATGTACTGTGTAAATTCTTTGATACCTTTTTTTTTACTGGCTCTGCTTGGCAAAATAACATAACAAACAAACCAAAAACGAAAAATAAAATAAAATAAATAAATATCAAAGAAACAAAAACAACAAGGGAAGAAGCCTAAGGGGATAAAGTCTCAAAACTCATGGGGGTGATTAAGTAGTTTTCTCCTGAAAATAATGCTGGGCTATATGTAAACTTAGCAAGAAAAAAGAAAAAAAGAAAACCCATAATTTATCCAATGTAGTTAATCCCCCTAACTTAGGGTGCGTTTGAGGTTGTGATTTCGTAGACAAAAAATATAATTTTAAACCAAATCGCAGAAAATAAATCGTTTGGGAATTACATTTTAAAAAATTTCAATTTGAAAATTCAGAAATCTGTTTTTTCAAATCACAGGTAATATAGTGTTTTTTTGAAAACGCATAATTTTAAAGGCTAACTTGCAATTTTAAAGGCTAAACTGCGATTTTGCCAAACACTTAACTGCGTTTTTAAAAATCACTTTTAAAAATCGCATATTTTGTAATCACAAACCTAAACGAACCTTAGGGTCCATTTAGAGTTTGCGATTTTAAAAAGTGCGATTTGAAAAAAATGATTTTTAAAAACGCAGTTAAGCATTTGGCAAAATCACAGTTTAGTCTTTAAATTCGCAAATTAACCTTTAAAATTCAGCGTTTTCAAAAAAGTATCATCTTACCTGTGATTTGAAAAACAGATTTTCAGCGTTTTCAAATTGCAATATTTAAAAACGCAGTTCCCAAACGATTTATATTCTGCGATTTGGTTTAAAATAACACTTATTGTCTACGAAATCGCAATCACAAACTCTCTTTCACTAGGAAGATGGAATGATTAATATATAATTTTTTAGCTTACATTAATGTTGACTGAAATTTCACATGCACGTGGCAGTCACAAGTAGCCTAGGCTTAAAATAAATACAAAAAGGGAAAAGAAAATGGAAACCAAATCTAGGAAGCAAATATTATAAATTTTATTAAAACAGCCACGTTTGGACCTTTAAATCTGTTCTTCGATGTCTTCAAAACTCTTCTTAGATCTTTGTGGGTAGACTGGAAGCTCCAAATATTTGGAACTATTGGAAGGGCTCTTTAGATTGAGATTAGAAGAAATGGATTTACTTTTGTAAAGTAATATAAATATTCCTTTTGTAAAGAAAAACAAAATTTTTCTTGAACAATTTTTGAACGCAATTGCCATAATAAATAGGAAAAAATTTCACTTGTAACTTCTTTGTTCTTTAATTACTTTTGGAAAAAGCTATTCAAAATTTAAGAAGTGTCAATGGTATTTTTCTTTCAATTTTTTTTTTTTCCAATTTCAATAATCTATTAGAAATTTTCGTTAAATCCATGCAAAATTCTTAAAATATTTTTGTGTTTATTTTTTTTTTTAAAAAAAAAATTACAAAATTTTTCAAAGATGTATGGATGGGTATTTTTGTAAATTTTGTTAAATTCGGACCAATACCTAAATTTTAGTTTTTTTTTTTAAAAAAAAAAAATACAAAAGAAGGGTATTTTAAAAATTTTGATAGAATTTAACAAAAATTCTAAAGAACGGTTAAAATTAAAAAAAAAAAAACCTAAATTAACATATTTTAAAATTTAGATATCTTGTTACAAAATAATGAAAGATATAAAGTTCTCCCTAATAAATAACAACTCAAATAGACAGTTGGCCGGTTTCCTTGGTTTTCATGCCCACCTCCAACGTCTACCTTTGTAAACTCCGCTAACCTTAACGCCCCCTGCGCATTATAACACCACCGCCCATTCCACACACACACACACTGTACTCCTATACATGCACTCCCTCCTCCACCACCCTACAATCCTGCGCACACCCTCTTCTCTTTCGCTCTCCACCATGGCCGCCGCCTCCTCCTCCTCGCTTACTCTCCCTTCCATTTCTCTCCAGAAGCTTCCTTCCGACTCGTTCAAGCGCTCCAATTCCTCGCTGTGCTTCAGAAATGCGACTCTTCGGAGCGTTAGAGACGGAAATCTCTGCCGATCTAGGGTTTCCATGAGCGTCTCGGTTGGATCCAAGGCCGTCGTCGATGACGCCTTGTTCTCGGATTACAATCCCAGCTGCGCTTTCCTGTTTCCTGGTCAGGTAGTTTGACGCACATTGATTTACGAGTTTTTGAAATCCTTGATTATTTTTAGGATTACTTTGACAGCGAATTGGCAATTTGAATCGTAAAAAGAGTTTATTAATTTGGTATGTTTTGGTTGGTATTAAATAAGGCGGTGAGTATTTTAGCTCTGTTTGAGAATTGAGTAGTTATATGTTGCTATTTTTAGCTTCATAAGTTATTACATAGATATGCATACATTAATATGAAATTATTAGGGAAAATCAAGTCATATAACATATGTTAATGCAGAATGAATTGGTTTGAATTCGTAAATTCTTGAAAATGACCATAGGTTCTATATTCAATGAAATAGTGGTTTCAACTGGACGCGCGGAATAAGGTTTGTA
Source organism: Alnus rubra (assembly GCA_028654335.1). Taxonomy (NCBI): domain Eukaryota; kingdom Viridiplantae; phylum Streptophyta; class Magnoliopsida; order Fagales; family Betulaceae; genus Alnus; species Alnus rubra. The sequence goes on along the minus strand of JAJPGS010002137.1, from coordinate 768,891 downwards.
AAAAATGTTAAGTATCAGAAATACAATAGGGAAAGAAATTGTTATACTGAAATTCTCATCAGTATGAGGATTGGAGGAGAGAAGGATGACGGGCTTCATGTATGTTGGGGGAGAGAGATGTGCAGGAGCCTGCCAAGGCGCCAAGAACCAGTTGATATACGTATTGGGACACCACTTCAAATCCAGAAGCTTAAAGCTCTTAGTAGGCCCCGATTATGTATACCAATTACTCACTTTCTTTTCTTTTGCCCGAAATGGAACTCAACACTCGCACGTGCACTCACAACAATCTATATGCTAGATTTTGTTTGAATGGTTGGCCGTGTATTGTGGACAAGTGTGAGGGAGTTAAAGCCATGACCATTATGGAGACAAAGTAAAGTCATTAATGCACTCGTGGTCCATTGCCAGGAGGCAGGAGCAATATTTGTGCTTGGGTTTGGCCTCAAATAAAATACAAAGCACCATATGTGAGACGAGTCTCTACCTTATACAGCTTGGGATGACACTATGAAAGAGGGAAGTTTAGATTGAAATAAATTTATACCTCATGTAGAACATAATGTATTAATTTCATTCAAAAGTTTTTTAGTTTGTACCTTTTTTCCCCCCCAGAATATAACAGTATCTAAACTTGATTGTTCTTCATAAATTACATCGTTTGATGATGCACTTCTATTATATCGGTTTTATTCTCAGGGTGCCCAAACAGTTGGTATGGGAAAGGAGGCTCAAAATGTGCCCACCGCTGCAGACTTGTACATGAAAGCAAATGGCATATTAGGGTAGCATAATTTTTTTTTTTTTGACTTTGTACTATTTTCAATGATTTCTGATGTTGGATTTAATCCTTCTCAACTGTATGTTCAGTCCAGAAATGATCATTTTCTCTTGATTAATGTAAACTATTATATATGCAATTTGACGTTTATATTGCATGCAGGTTTGACCTTCTGGATATTTGCATTAATGGACCAAAAGAGAAGCTAGATTCAACTGTTATAAGCCAGGTATTGACTGGTTTCTTTGATCACTTCCAATCCTCTCGGCAATGATTTATTACAATTACAGTGTAGAGAAGAACAAACTGCTATGGTGTAATCTATATAATTATGAAGAGACTCCACATCACTACTTTGAAACATGTTTATGCTTCAAATTTCCAAGTACTGGGTCAAAGAACCTAGATGAATGATCTTTTTAGAGCCCATCACTTTACTGATTGACCTCTATGCAGACATGAGTCTGTTGTCAGGATCATTCTGATATTAATATAATATCTGAGAGCGTATTGACTTTAAAACACCATTTTATTGCTTTTTCCAACTTCTGAGATCTTAATTTTTTTTTTAATTACTTATCTGCTTTCTATTTTCTTAATATTTTCGCCATGAACCTTTTCTCTTTTCAAAATACATAGTTGAATTATTAATGCTATCATATGTTGATGATATAGTATCTTAATGCATTATTATCGTGGAATGCGATTTGGTTAGAATCTGATTCTGTGCTTCTGCAGCCAGCTATATATGTCACGAGTCTAGCTGCAGTAGAGTTACTTCGTGTGCGTGATGGAGGTCAGCAGATAATTGATTCTGTTGATGTCACTGGTGGCCTAAGCTTGGGAGAATATACTGCTCTAGCATTTGCTGGCGCTTTTAGGTGAGTCATTCAACTAGGCGCGTGTCTATCACTTTTTCATGTGAAAATAACATTGTGCTGAGTGAACACACACATCAAATTTTCTGAGCTCTATACGGTTATATATAGGGGCCCACCCTTCTATTGGAGCCAAAAGTTGATGCAGCGTGTCAAGTACATGCCAAGCTATGGCATGCTTCTGAACATAACTCATAAAATTCTGAACAGTTATAAATTTGCATTTGATCTGATAAATCAATAATTACATTTAGGTGATCTTTTGGCTATCACCCTAAGAAGAGGTTACTACAAATTAAGCCAATCGGTTCCTGCCTTTTCATGTTTGAGTTACGGGGTGATGAAGCTCATCTTCAATGTATATTCATCATTACTCTTTAGAGTAGAATAGGAGATTAATACACTCGTAGTTAATGTGTGACTGAACTGTCTTTGGTGGACAATGTGACTAACCTGTCTTCATAATGCATTTGTCTGGAATCTTATATGCTCTTGCAATCTTGTGTTAACTTCCCTTTCTTATGGATTTGATTCAATTTGTAAGCTTTGAGGACGGACTCAAGCTGGTCAAATTAAGGGGAGAGGCCATGCAGGTAGTTATCTGTAATTGGCTAACAGTTATTGTTTCATCTTCCTGAGATGAATTCATAATCCTTTTTAGTAAACTTTTTTTTTTTCAATTGGCTCCAGGAAGCTTCCGATGCTGCTAAAAGTGCCATGATCAGTGTAATAGGACTGGATTCAGAAAGGGTTCAGCAGTTGTGTGATGCAGTCAATCAAGAAGTTGATGAAGCTAATAGAGTTCAGATTGCAAATTACCTATGTCCTGTAAGGTTCTTTTAAATTTGACTTCTAATTTAATAAGCCAAGCTGGTAATTTTCTTCTCAAATAATGCAAAATATATTTGAATGTTTCATGGAATGCGTTTTACTTTGGCAGGGAAATTATGCTGTATCTGGAGGTGTGAAAGGAGTGGAGGCTGTAGAAGCCAAAGCAAAGTCATTCAAGGCTCGAATGACGGTACTTCTCTCTTTAATTTTGAGTGCTGTCTAATACCATATTTCTTCTAGCAATAAAGCCCCTCTTACCATTTTTCTCAGGTGCGCCTAGCGGTTGCTGGTGCTTTCCACACCCACTTTATGGAACCAGCTGTCTCCAGATTGGAAGCTGCACTAGCAGCCACGGAGATCCGGACTCCAAAAATACCAGTTATCTCCAATGTTGATGCACAGCCACATGCAGATCCTGAGACAATTAAGAAGATATTGGCACGTCAGGTATGCTACTCATAACTTATTCTTCCCCTTCTTGAGCTGGAAATACTAATTGGAGTATAAATTGAAAACTACAGGTGACCTCTCCTGTTCAATGGGAAACAACAGTGAAGACTCTCCTAACCAAGGGGCTGAAGAAGACTTATGAATTGGGACCTGGAAAGGTATAATATTCAGACTGCAAGCCTTAGGATATATATACTTCAATTATTGGCATACTTTTTTTTTTCCTATTCAAAGTGGGGAAAGGAAGCAAGGATTACAAAGGGCGGTCTTTCTCTCTCTTAATCCTAATAAAATAAAGAAAAGGAGAATGAATGTGAGTGCTTCCAAACACATGATGGGAAGTGGCTCATTTTGCAATTAGGTGTGCACGAGAGTTGGCACATCTTTAAATCTTCAAAGCAGTCAACTTTTAAAAGAGAAGTAGATGCTGGTGAATGTTGGAGATGATAGGGGCACACGACCAACTTGTGAAAAGGTGGCCTTTATTGATTGCCAGAATAGTTAAAAAAGAGAGTTCCCTTCAAGCTGGAGAGAGGAGTAGGCATGTGAGTTGACTAGACGGGCGGCAAGCAGGGCATACTTATCTTGATAAAGCCAAATTCTTATAAGCAAACATAAGCTTTCTCAATTGTTTCCTTGTCCATTTTTGTATCAGGTCATAGCGGGCATTGTGAAGAGAATGGACAGAAGTGCTGACATCGAGAATATTGGTGCCTGAGAAGGCTATTAGAGGTACCTCTCGTGTAGCATTTTGGAGTCTGAGCAGAGGTCCTTATTAAAGCCAAACCCAGAGAAGAAATTTCAAGATGGATAAGGTTTTCCTCCAACAAAAATTCACGTGAGAATCACATGCTTTGCTTTTAGAACGAATGTTAGTTTACTAGATTGGGTTGGAGGATTCCTCAAACCCAGCAGTTTGGAAGAAAACTGTCTCCCGGATAATGATTAAACCACAAACCAAAGAATTGGTAGTGTTGGCAATTGAGAAAGGAACCACTGGTTTGATTTTTATCTCATGTGATTTAATCAGTCCTCATCGGCTCATGACGAACCTTATGTATGGTGAAATTTATTTATTTAAATAAACATGTCTTGATGATGATTTGATGTGCTTGGCTATATATATATATATATATATATATATATATATATATATATATATTTTATCAATTCAGACTGCTTCACTCCAATATCAAATATTGCTCTGATATTGCATCTAACAGAATCCCATAACGATGGAGGACGGATATATTTTATCAATTCAGACTGCTTCACTCCAATATCAAATATTGCTCTGATATTGCATCTAACAGAATCCCATAACGATGGAGGACGGATCCTCGAAATTTTTTCTAGGAGGATCTTTGAACCCTAACTTACAGAGAGCTTACAGCAAAACAAACTGATTAGGATCTTTGAACCTTAACTTACAAAAATAAAATAGAATAAAGGATCTTTGAACCTTAATTATTAACTCGTCCAGATCTTAAAATCTGATCCAATCCGAAACAAAATCAGTTTAAAAAGAGAGAAAAAGAAAACTCCAAGCCAATACAGAGAAGAGAAACCCTCTCTCACTCTCTCTCAGTTATGAAGTGAACTTGAAGTGCGTTGCGGTGGTTGCCTGAGTCTGCGGAGGCGATCGATCCACTGATCCTCGGGGACTTGGCCCACCCAATCAGGCGCCACACCACCGAACGAAACTCCACGCATGGCCTCCATCACACGCGTCGCGTTCTCCGTCGTCAGCGGCGCGTTCCTCCGACTCTCGTCCTCTCTGAAAGCCCTCAGGATGTCCGAATCCGAAGCCTCCAGCATGGGCCCCATCCTCTCCTCCTCCTCGTCCTCACTGCTCTTCTCCTCTACGTCGTCGTTTACTTGAAGAGACGCGATCCCGTTCTCCGCCGCTTCTTCGGATCGCGTGTAGTACGCGCCGTTGGTGAGGCCGTGGTGCCGGTCTTCGTCCAAGCTGCCTCGATCGGAATCCTCGTCGTCATCGTAACCGACGGCCGAGATTGGTTGATAGTGCTCCGGCGTGTCATCGGAATTCGTCTCCGAATCGCTTCCGTTTGCGCCGTCTGCGACGAATGCAATACAGATTGGTACAAGGCGATTGAGATGAGAAATTGATAAATTAATATTAATTTGGATAATTAGAGAGAAAAATTGAAATAATTATTTTCTAACTTAAAAAATAATATTAATAGCATTGATTCATTCACTTACCATCCATAAAATCAGTGGAAGAGTTCGAGATAGCGTTCATTTCTGGGAGATCCAGATTCCAGACTCCAGTGGATATGTTTTTAAAGAGCCAAAAAAAAAGAAAAAAAGAGAGGGACCGGTCAGGAGTCGAACCGTGGTAGCCTGGTAGGGGGCTAATCAACCATGTTGGTCGTGAGTAGGATCGGAAGATAAGCCTAACCGTTCATGAATTCGGCTCGATATTCTTTGGTTAAATTTAATTCGGTCTCGGTTCGAATAATAAATGAATTATAATTAAATTTAATTCGGTCTCGATTCGAATAATAAATAAGCTGTTGAACACAATAATATGTTCGAATATTAAACGAGACATACTCGTATAAATTGGACTCCACTTGATTTAGCTTGTATAAACTCGTATAACTTTATTTTTACATTTTTTTTATTGTATTATTTTAATTTTGTAATAAAAATATCTTAAATAAAAATGAATTATCTTCCTAATATGATAGATATAACTTGAATTATTATTGTAAGTTTAATTTTATAGATTTGTATGTCTATGAGTGTTTTTGTGAGTATGTGTGGCTATATGTGTGTATGAACGCGCGTAATTTGTGTATGTGCATAATGAATTGATATATATTCATGTATGCTTGAAATTATATTATTTAAAATTTAAGTTAATTTATTTAATAAATTCAAATGATAAATTTTTTACTATACTTAATTAATTAATGATTAATATAAATTTACGAAAATGTAAATAATAATGATATTTACTCATATAAAAAATTAATTAATTAATTAAGCGGTTTGTGATAAGATCGACCCGACTCATATTGAAAATAAAATTAAACGACTCGTGGTGGAAATAAAAATAAATGAACGGGAAGCTTAATAAAAAAAAAATAAAAATTCTAAATTCGACTACAGGCCTAGTCACGAGGGATATTCTGCCACTGGACTACTGGTGCTTTACGAAGTAATTGGGATTTAAAATATCAATATAGGTGTTTAAAAAAGACGTGGTGACTTTTGAACCACAGGTTCCAGCTTTTGTAAGTGGAAACAGTGTAGGGGAGTGCAGGATTTGAGGGAGGAGTGGGAGCGGGAAATGGCGATTCCTATGATAAGGGCTTCGATTTCTCAGTCTCAGTCTCTTTCTCACCTGCTCATTCAGTCTCTACCTTGTACCTTATCAAGCATAGATGAATCGTCTTCAAGGAGGAAAAGGTTGCTTTGTTGTGCTCCCTCGGAACTCAATCCTGCTCGGTGAGCCTGTCTTTCATATTTACATCTCAATTTTCTAAAGCTTTATTGACTGAAATTGGTGTTGTAAAGATTGCTTCATTGGGCTGCAAGAAAATTAGTGATTTTTTTTTTTTTTGGGGGGGGGGGGGGGAGGGAAAGCGGTTTGCTAGCCCTTACTTCATCTACATTAGTACAAAATCTTTGTTGCCTCCGGGGTTTTTTCATATTAGAAAATAGGATTGCATGACCTTAAACTAAGTTCTAAGCATTACCCACAATAGGTGACTTCTTGGGTAATCTCAACATATCAGCTTGGATTCACTAGCTATCTCTTGTACTTGTTTACTACTTTGTTATTGCATTTGAGACAGAAATGAACATGATTAAGTCTTTAAATTAAATGCATTCAAGAATTTCAATAGTTCAGCCAAATATGTTCACCTATTTATCTAGAGTCTAAATTATTGTACTCCTTTATTGTTAGAATATTAAATTAAATGATTAGATTCACTCATTTCTATTGGCTTAAGCTTATGGTACACTTGGTGATTTAACAAGGTAATAATTAAATTTTCCAATTTCTATTAGCTTAAGCTTTTACGACACTTTGGTGAATTAATACTTAGAATAATTGCAAACGGCCTATAGGTTCCGTCTGAAACATCAAAACAAGTGGGTTGATATGTATTGCTGTGGATGTAGGTCAGAAGTGTCTTTTTCTGTTGGAACTCACCTTATTCCACACCCCAAAAAGGTAAGTGCACACCAGAAACCACCACTTTGTTCCCTGATGAGGACAACGTTTAATGGAAGAAAAAAGAAGAAGTTCTTTTCTGCATGTGTTTCTAACATTTCAAGTATTGGCCTTTCTGAAGGTTGACAGAGGTGGGGAGGATGCTTTCTTCGTGAGCAACTACAATGGGGGAGTTATTGCTGTTGCTGATGGTGTCTCTGGGTATGAGACTCAAGATTCTCTAGTGTTGTATTCTCAAATTTAAATTCCAGTGTTTTAATTGTGTTTTCCAAATGTAAAGAGTTAGTATATTAGCAGCCTAGTGGATAAGTTGCATATATATTGTTCTGATTGAAAAATTAAACCAAACCACATGCATATGATTAATAGGCTTGTGATGTGATTTAAGAAGTCCACACATGGTTCAGTTTTTGTTGTGTTAAATTTCGATTTTGCGATTGTTGACTTCTTATTCTATGCTTGCCAGTTGGGCCGAACAGAATGTGGATCCTTCAGTATTTCCTCAGGAGTTGATGGCTAATGCTTCAAATTTATTGGGGGATGAGGAGGTGGTATTATCCAATAGTAAATTACCAGTGATGTTTTGTGTTAATTGCCAAGGTGACTTTGCTTCATATAATTTCTGTGGGTGCTAAACCGAGTGACTTCATGGGGAATAAAAGCCTAAAACTTATGGTTTCTGGCTTATCAATGGAATTAAGCATAACTTGTATCAGTTAAAAGTATTTGACTGTGTGGAGCCATTTATTTCTAATTGAATTTTTCGCATTCTGCTTATTAAGTTGTTAACTAACAGATCTAAGGCATGTTACCTACTGAGCAGGTTAACAACGATCCTCAGACTCTCTTAAGGAAAGCACATGCTGCTACCTTCTCCATAGGTTCAGCTACTGTGTAAGTTAATTGGTTGTTTGAGATATCCTCCCTAAAGTTGCAGAGGGCACCAAGACTTGCTTGCACTCAAAAAACTTAGGATTCTAAAGAAAGCCACTTTTCTATTTAGGATTGTTGCAATGCTGGAGAGGAATGGGATTCTAAAGATTGCCAATATTGGGGATTGTGGCCTAAGAATTATTCGTGATGGTAATACCCAATGCTTTAATTTACTCCAAGTTCTGAGCTTTTAGTAGCTCTTTCTGAAGTTTCTTGTCAATTCATTCATTTCCTTAAAATAATGACATGGTTTGATCACTACTTAACTTCAGGTCAAATAATTTTTTCCACACCTCCACAAGAACACTATTTTGACTGTCCCTATCAGCTGAGCTCAGAGGTTGTTGGCCAAACATACCTTGACGCAATGGTATAAGGATACATCTATCTGATATTTCATATTTGAGCAATTATGCGGCTCTGCTTTTGTTCAAACTAATCTCAACCGTAGAATTTTCTTTCATGCTGAAATACAAATTGGATCCTGATGGTTCCTCATTTAACTGTTTAACTTCTAACAGTTCCTATTGAAAAAATTGAAGACAAAACAAAGAAAAAATTGAGACCAATCACACCTATAATTATTGCTTATTTCCTCTGTATATTGCTATACAAACACTGCCAAGGGTCAGCCATATCAGGAAACCAAAAATGTTCGACTATTTTAATTGATGTGCAACAATAATTAAATGTTTATGATAAATCGGCTGATACACCTACTATTTAGTTAGTTTAATGTCCAAAAAGAATCTAATTTTAAACTCAATAACGTAGGTAAATTCTGAACTTTAAATTGCATTTCAGAAATTCATTCTCGCATGGTGATCATCAATATGAGCTAATCCCACATCAACAACAGGTTAGCAACGTGGAGTTAATGGAGGGAGACGCCATCGTAATGGGTTCAGACGGGCTGTTTGATAATGTTTTTGACCATGAAATTGCTTTGACAATAGCCAGATACAGAGATGTAGCTGATGCTGGTATGTGTTTCTTAAAACATTGAACATTAGAAAGGTCAGAAACTGAGCCACATAATACTCTAATTGAACTTTGTTTCTATGCTAGCAAAGGCATTAGCTAACCTGGCAAGAGATCACTCTATGGATTCCAGCTTCGATTCCCCCTATTCATTGGAGGCCAGATCCAAGGTAAAATCATTTTTCAGAAGAATAATGCTATTTACATAAGAATAATGCTATTTAGTAGACTGTTATACTATTGTTATATAATTAGGATGATGTGACAGTAAAAATCAGCTCTTGAATTCTTTTTTTTTTTTTTTTTTCAAGTGATGATCTAAGGGTTGATTTGAACTGTCATATCATTCCAATTGTATAACAGTCTACTACATAGTATTATTCTTTTAAAAAATAACTACTTTGCGCACTACATATTGGGCTGATGATAATTCCTTCCCAGGGTTATGACGTTCCTCTTTGGAAGAAATTTTTTGGCATGAAGCTTACAGGCAAGTCATATATGATTTCTTCGATGATAGAAAGTTTTTCTTTCATGATGCTGTGGCTGATCTGAGTCTTTCTGTGGGTAGGTGGAAAGCTTGATGATATCACTGTGATTGTTGGCCAGGTTGTAAGCTCATGAGAGGTCTATGGTCTCTAGGAAAAAGGTCAAACAATTCAATGTGGCCGAAGTACAAACACCCCTTGAAGGTAGTAGCTCTCAAAAGTATTTTTGATTTGTTCTCGATTACTTCCTTAGATGTGAAGGATCATATATAAAACTACAGCATCATGTTCTTGTCACAATTAGCTTTAAGATGTTGGAATATTCATGGAACTATGGAAAGTTCCCCCCCCCCCCCCCTTTTTTTTTAAGATAAGACACATGCATGAAGTGGTTGTGTAACTAAGAACATAGAGTTGCAATCTCCTCAGCGTCCATGGCATTGTGAAATGTCCCTAAGGAAGGCACTGACGTTAGTTTCAGATGAACCCTTTTCAGCAATCGCACGTCGACATATCTGTTGAACTTCACTTGCTCTTTTCCTCATTTCCTTCACTTGATCACTTTCCAAATCCATGAAATTCTGCACTAGCCCTCCGATTTTCTCTCTTGTCACCAAACTGCCAGCTCCCACGTCTTCCTTCACCCTCCACCCAATCTTCCAATCCTCCACAATTGGCTTACTGTTTTGCATTTGATCTGCGACAATGGGGAAGGTGAGAAAAGGAACGCCACAAAACACACCTTCTTGAATGGAATTCCACCCGCAATGCGTCAAAAACCCCCCTATTGAAGAATGAGACAACACCCTCAATTGGTTGGACCATGGCACCACTAGCCCCATATCACCACAAACCTCCTTCAGCTTAATAGTCTCATCGCGTGCCACCCACAAGAATCTGATACCACTATCTCGCAAACCGGCTGCAAGTTCATCCATTTGAGCACCAGAAATTGAAAGGAAGCTTCCCATTGAAATGTATAGAACGGAGCTTCTTGGTTGGCAATCGAGCCATTCTAAGTAGTTGAGGTCACTGTCGTCATGAGAAGCTAGTGAGATATTTTCTGCTAGATCTAAGAAAGGTATGGTTGGGCCAATAGAATAGACGGGGAATGGGAACTCTGCTTTTAGAACGTCGTTTGCTTGAGATTCGAGCTCGTAGATAGAAGTGAATAAGAGATATTGTGCTTTGCTCAGCCATGAAAAAGCTTCCAGAAACCTATGCAGTAGTTGTAGGTTGCTCCCATCATTCAGTGAAGGAAGAAGATCCACTAGACGTGTGGAAGAGATTCCAGGAATATAGTCCACTCGCTCCTCGCCTCTTGCTTTTGCATGCATACAAGTAGACATAGTAAGAAAATTGTATCAATTGAAACGGCATTAGGGTAACATAATCTTCAACCAAAGTGATCAAAGAAATCATATATATATATATATAAAAGCCGAGTTCTTCCTTAGAATGGCATAAAATAGTGACACGTGGCATGAACCCATACTTTTTAGTGACTAAATCGGTCTTTTGAGTACTGAACCGATCTTTTAAATAAAATTGGACCCGTCTATTTAATCTCTTTCTCTCTCTCTCTCTATTAATGATACAAGTAGCTTCTCTCTCTCAATTAATGATATAAGTAGGACTCTTTGGTATTTTTATATTTTTGGTTGAAATTTAAATATGTTTCTATTTTGTTTGTGAAATTTGTGGTTGAGCAATTCTTCATTTGAATGTTTATGAGATTTTTTTTTTTTTTTTTTCATTTGCTTTTTCGAATGTTCAGAATTATATAAGATTGAAATATAATAGGTATCACATCGTCATTAAAAAAAATTCCTGCTAATTTTCTATTTTATATTTTGATAATCAAAACCGTGGTTTTCTTATTGCTATTTTTCTTCTTCATACTTATTTTCATTCTAAACTACACCTATGGGAACAAAGATTTTAACATGTTTTAATTTATATGAATTAAACTAAAAATAAGGGTCTTATGTTTTAATTCATTTGAATGTTTTATGGGATATTTGATTTTCTTTTATGTGATTTTCATGATTTTCACTTATTTTTTGGGAATGTTATTCTGCTTTTGAAAGCCAAAAAAGGCAAAATTTTATTTGATTATTGTGCACAAAAGGAATATAAATGCTTTTCAAACACAAAAGAGTTAATTAAGCATTAAATTTGAAATGCAAAATTATATGAATTTTATTTTTATTGAAACATATCATTCATATATATATATATATATATATATATATATATATATATATATATATATATAAGCCGAGTTCCAACTTAGAATTAGCCTTGAATTAAGACACGTGGCATGAATCCATACTTTTTAAAGTGAAATAAACAATGCCTTTAATATTCCTAAACAAATATCTTCCATTAAATAGAAAATGAATAGAAACATCTAATTTTTTTGTCATTAAATTCTCACTAATTTCTACCTCTCTCTCTCTCTTCCTTTAAGTAAAATCTTTTACTCGAACACCGCTTCCCTTCCCACTAAATGTCCGTTACAAACTAAACCTCAAAGAGTCAAACATCAGTTTTTTTTCTTTGGGAAATGTCAAAAGTCACTCCAATATCTCTCGCTTTCATGAATCCATACTTTTTAAATATTGAACCGGTTATTTGAATAAAAAACCGGTAATTTAATTAAAACAAAACCGGTCTGTGTATTTCAAGTAAAAGAAACGGTGCATTTAATATGACTAATTAACTCTCTTATATTGAATAAAAAATGAATAGACACGTCAAATTTTTGTCATTAAATTCTTACTAATTTCTACCTCTTTCTCTTTCCTTTAAGTTAAACTGAAAAAAAAAAAAAAAAAAGAAGAAGAAGAAGAAGAAGAAGAAAAAAGGTAAAATTGAATTGCCCAATGTATTTCAAGTGAAATAAATAATGTGTTTAATATTCCTAATCAAATCTCTTCCATTGAATAGAAAATGAATAAAAACATCTAATTTTTTTGTCATTAAATTCTCACTAATTTCTACCTCTCTCTCTCTTTAAGTAAAATCTTTTACTCAAACACGATTCTCCTCCCACTAAATGTCCGTTACAAACTAAACCTCAAAGAATCAAACATCAATTTTTTTTCTTTGAAAAATGTCAAAAGTCACTCAAATATCTCTCGCTTTCTCAAATAAATATATGGGGAAGTAATGGTTTGTGGCTATGCAAAAACTGCAATGTTGTTTACATTACCGGAAAGTGGTGCTCAAAGCAAAGAGAGTAAAGTTTTTGCCATTGTTGGAACCTTTTTTGTTTTTAATACTGCTATAACCTTTGTTTTTTTAGTTTGCCTTTTAAGTTTGCCATGGCTGTGTTCAATAGAATTGTAAATAATATGTTTATATTTATTTTATGTGCTTCTATTTTTTTATTTGATTTTCTATCCTTATTTTTGCATTAATAATTTATATTATTTTTTATTTCTGTTGAAAAAGTAGTTTCTTTTACGCTATATACAAGAATGATGGTCGAATTAAAAAATAACTATTTGACTGTAGTTTCTTCCTATACCTATAAATTTCATTGGAACTAAAAAAAGTATATAAAAAAATAGTTATTTTCTATTATATTAGTGGTTATCATTTTACATTTTTTTTTTACTTTATTTTCTATGATTTCGTTCTTTCTTTACATTTTTTTGTCCCTATTTCCTAATTTATATTATTTTTTTGTTCAAATTGCTTTTCTCTCTTCTTTTTTTCTTTTTCCTTTTCTAAATTTTACATTGAATTCAAGAAAACCATGGAGAGAAAAAGTTTACATTAACTGTTGTGTTGGATACTAGGTATGACGATTTTTTAATTTATATTGTTCATTGATTTTTTTTTCCCTGTATAATGCACATTGTTAACATGCTTAATTGATAGACAATATTAATTTTCAAGGTTTCATATGAATTGGAAAGTATACGGAAAAGAAAACTCTATTCTATTCTTTAGTATTTTTTATTTTTCATTTTTTGTCTATATTTTCTATGGTTCTCTTATTTCGTTTCCTTTTTTTTTTTTTTCCTTATTTTTGATGTAATTAATATATTATTTTTCATTCAAATTGCTTATTTTATCTTTTGTAAATTTTACAGGAAATTCAAGAAAATTATGGTGAGAGAAAGTTTACAATGGTTTTTTTTGTACGGGGTATGATATTTTTTAGTTTATTATGTTTATTAAGTAGTTTTTTTATTACTTTGTGTAATAAAGAAAAGATAAGACTATTATATTATATTAGTATTTTTTCAATTTTCATTTTTTATCTATATTTTCTATGCTTCTCTTCTTCCATATTTTTTTTTTCTTTGAAACTAAATTATAATGAAGAATCCCGTGCATAGCACGGGTTACAAGCTAGTTATCATTAATTATGTAGTTTTAAAGGCATTAATCCTTAATCAAACATCGCTTAATCTATCGACACCGATCTTATAGTAGTCAATTTTTTAGCAATTCTATTCGTCCATCAGTATTTAATAACTTAACATTTTGTTCATACATGATATCAAGATATTTTAATTCAACTTGGAGGCTATTAATCCAACCTATAGATTAGATTGCTTGCCTAATCATTGATCATAAAATTCTAAAACTGTTCCCTAAAAGATCTCATGTAGTGATTTACACATTTCTCTAGTTGCTCAAGAGGCACACGGCAAAAATATGTAAGTACCTGAGATGTCAACTGGGAAATGACCGTTTTGGGCAAAAAGATGGAAATGTTGGATGACCGTGAACACCGAAGCCGACATAGGCCAAAACATCCCCACCGGAATATTCCTACGCTTCCCCCGAAGCCGACCGCCCAAAACAGAAAAATTTCAGCCACTAAAACTGTAGGTAGCGGCTCCAGCTGGTCCAGGAGCCGCTCGGTTGGAGCTTCGATCTTCGTCATGGCGGCTTCTACGAAGTTGTTCAAGTCAGCGGCGCGGACCAGCTCCGATGGGACAACGTTGGGTATGGAGGCGAGGCGTATGTTGTCGGGCTTGGGGTCAGGGCCGATGAAGCCAAGCCATTCCTCTGTGACAACAAAGGTGACTAAAATGTCGGGCTTCTTGGAAGCTAGTATCTTGCAGAAGTTCATCATCGAGTTGATATGGCTGCGACCTGGGTAAGGCATGGCCACCATGTGGCAGGTGGGGGTTGGTGCGGCTCTGACGGAATCCATGTCCACAGCGGATGTGCTCATCAGCCTGAGGAAACCAAATCCTAAATACCTGGGAAGCTTTCAAGCCACGAAAGTCAAGAGAATTATCTGAAATGGAGTAAAGGAAGTGGTGGAAGTCAATTAATGGAACATCAGTAGCAGTTGGCTAATTAAGATGGAGTGAATTTTCATGCGTCCGACAGTCAAACTTAATTTGTGGGTCAGGTTGGGCAGAACGATGACACTTGGGGATCAAGATAAAAATTGCCGTGGCAGCAATAGTTACAATATTAGCCGTTTATTTATATCGACGGCTCAAACAGGAGTCACGTCATTGATCTGCGTGAAGGGATTTAAAATTCTAAAAACTCCTCAATTATCAATTTTTCTGAATCCTCTCAGCTCTGCCATACTCCAGCCCCCATCTCTTCTCCTCCAATAAAACTCCCCATTTTTTTTTTCTTCCATTTAGCTCTTAGAAGAAGAAGAAGAAGAAGAAGGTGTTGGAAATATAAAGACGTGGAAGTATAGAAAATTGAAGAAGGAAAAATAAAATCTGTATAGAAAGAACATTGAACAGTAAAGCGAATGTAAACTTGTCTCTTAGATAAATATTGTCTTCCACTTAAATAATAAATTTTACAAAAAGAAATACAATAATTTTATCCTCATAATAGAATAATGCCCGAAAGTAGTGTGTAGATCGCAAATTCTGAACACTACTCTGAATTCAGAAATTCTGTAACAACAAAAAAGATGAAAAGAAAGAGGAGAAAAAAATCTAGAAAATATAGTTTTTATCTAAAACTCAGAATCAATTTACAACAGTTTTAATACAGTTTCTAATTGTTGAAAACACAGTTTCTGACTGTTGAAAAAGTAGTTAAAAAATATAATTTCTGACAATTTAGAAAAACAGTTAAGTATTCAAAAATATTACTGTTAGAAAAGCTCTAAAGCAACTAAGCGACACGCGTGTGTGCATGCGACGACCAGTGCTTTGCACTAGGTGACGCAACTAACACAACTAGCATATGTATACTCAAAATCTTATCTAGTATAAGAGCTTAATAAATGTTTATAAAGCACAAAAAATATTCATAATTTTCAACGTGAGAAAAAAAGAGTAATAAAAAGAAATAAAGAAAAGTTTAAATATTCAAATTTTCATATATCCAAATAGAGATAAACTTAGATTTGCATGAAATAATTTTCAAACACAAGGAAGTCTTTAGAGTGACAAGTGCATATCTTGTCTTCTTCTTCACAATGTTCTCAACCCAGCTTTCAAGGGATCCAGCACGGAACATAAAAAAGAAGAAAAAGAAGAGAGACCTTGAAAAAAAAAAAAAAAAAAAAGACCACCAAAAAGTCCCTCTTCCCCGCCGGAATACGCCATTTTACGTCTGCCGTCAAGCCTCGGATGGGAGGTGGCGCGTCTTGGCACGGCCAAGATCGCAAGATGCACAGATCGACGAGCCGATCTGCGATAGCAATCTTGTGATGGAGCTTGACCCAATCTTATGTGACAAAAGTTTAGAAAATTAAGTTAAGGGTTTAAAAAAAATAAGAAGCAAAAAAAAAAGGATTGAATTTTATACTTTTTTGACTGGAAATTGGAAAGGTTCAAAGACATAAAAATCACATGCAAAATACAAAGTACCAGTACTGGTAAGACTTGGAAATGGAAAATCAAAACGCGGCATAATACAATGATGATGCGAACCTATCAGTAACAAAATATAGAAAATGATAAATCGAAAATTTTGAGAGAGCCATGATTTTTAATGGTTATTTCGAGGGAGCGTTGACCTCTAAAACATAGTACTAAACTGTATTCTAAAACAATAATCAACTTATAATTTTGTTATTAATAGTTCCGCTTTAAAATTTTAAATAGAGAAACAATAGACAATCGAATATATAAGAGACCAATAAAGTCTTTACTTTTAATAATAGGACGACTCTAATGAAAAAAATTCTAAATTAGATTATATTATAAAATAAATAGAGATTTACTCTTTATTAGTCTCTAACTTCAACTCCCACGAAAAGATTACATCAAATGATAACCTTTTTAAAAAGAAAAGAAAAGATACACTAGCTAGCTTCTGTATGATTCTCTGCAAGCGAGAATATAGAATTGCTAGACATTTTTGTAATCTCCTAGCTTGATCAGCGTGCTTGGCATTGTGAAATGTCCCTAACGAAGGCACTGATGTTAGTTTCGGATGAACCCTTTTCAGCAATCGCAAGTTGACATATCCGTTGAACTTCACTTGCTCTTTTCCTCATTTCCTTCACTTCATCACTTTCCAAATCCATGAAATTCTTCACTAGCCCCCTGATTTTCTCTCTCGTCACCAAACTGCTCGCTCCCGCGTCTTCCTTCACCCTCCACCCAATCTTCCAATCCTCCACAATTAGCCTACTGTTTTGGAGTTGATCTGCGCCAAATGGGATGGTGAGGAAAGGAACACCACAAAACACACCTTCTTTAGTGGAATTCCACCCGCAATGCGTCAAAAATCCCCCTATTGAAGAATGAGACAACACCCTAAATTGGTCGCACCATGGCACCACTAACCCCATATGATCACCGTAAACCTCCTTCAACCTACGAGTTTCACCGCGCGCCACCCACAAGAATCTGGCACCGCTATCTCGCAAACCGGCTGCAAGTTCATCCGTTTGAGCACTAGAAAGTGAGATGTAGCTTCCCATTGAAATGTATAGAACGGAGCTTCTTGGTTGGCAATCGAGCCATTCTAAATAGTTGAGGTCACTGTCGTCATGAGAAGCTAGTGAGATATTTTCTGCAAGATCGAAGAAAGGTATGGTTGGGCCAATAGCATAGACGGGGAATGGGAACTCTGCTTTTAGAACATCGATTGTTTGAGATTCGTGCTCGTAGGTGGAAGTGAATAAGAGATATTGTGCCTTTGCCACCCATTGAACATTTTTTTGGATCCCTTGCAATATTTGTTGTTTGTTCCCATCAATAAAGGGAATATCTGCCAGACGTGTGGACGAAATTCCAGGGACATAGTCCACACGCTTATTGCCTTGTGCTGTTCCATTCATTGCATACAAGTAGACATACAAAAAGCAACTTATATCGAGAGAGATTGACAATGGAGTAACATATAATCTTGATGCCAAAATGAAGAAACTATGTGAAGTGTTGTGTATAATTAATACAAGTTTATATAAATTCAATCATGCCTGAGATGTCAACTGGAAAATGTCTGTTTTGGGCAAAAAGATGGAAATGTTGGAACACTGAGAAAGCCGCCGCCGACATGGGCCAAAACGAAGCCACAGGAATATTCCTGCGGTTCCCGACGCCGACGGCCCAAAACAGAAACGTATCAGCGACGATAACCGACGGCGGCGGCTCAATCTGGTCGAGGAGCCGCTCGAATGGAGCTTCCATCTTCGTGTAGACGGCTTCGCCGAACGTTTCCATGTTAGCGGCGCGAACCAGCTCAGATGGGACAACATTAGGTATGGAGGCGAGGCGTATGTTTTCCGGCATAGGGTCGGAGCCGATGAAGCCGAGCCATTCCTCGGTGACGACGAAGGTGACGAGAATGTTCGTCTTCTTCAAAGCTAGTATCTTGCAGAGGTTCATCATGGGGTTGATGTGGCCGCGACCCGGGTAGGCCATGGTCACCATGTGGCAGGTGGTGGTGGTTGGTGCGGCTCTGACGGAATCCATGTCCACAGCGAATGTGCTCTTCAGCCTTCAAACCAAATCCTAAATATCTGGGATTTGGGAAGCCTTCAAACCAATTCAATTGGAACATCACAGTAGCAGTCGGCTAAGAGGGAGTGAATTTTCATGGGTCCGACAGTCAAACTTTGTGGGTCAGGTTGGGCAGAACGATGACACTTGGTGTTCGATAGTCAAAAGTTATGGGGTCAGCTTTGTCCTGATGAAAGACGCCAAAAAAAAAAAAAAAAAAAAAATCACTTTATCCTTTAATTGTGGTCGCTTTTACCATTATCCTTAAATTTTTTTTAAAAAAATTAATTTAGTGTATAGAAATATATATATATACAAGTTTATATTAATTCAATCCGACCTGAGATGTCAACGGGAAAATGTCTGTTTTGGGCAAAAAGATGGAAGTGTTGGAACACCGAGAACGCCGCCGCCGACATGACCCAAAACGAGGCCACAGGAATATTCCTGCGGTTCCCGACGCCGACGGCCCAAAACAGAAACGTATCAGCCACGATAACCGACGGCGGCAGCACAATCTGGTCGAGGAGCCGCTCAAACGGAGCTTCCATCTTCGTGAAGACGGCTTCGACGAACGTGTCCATGTCAGCGGCGCGAACCTGCTCCGATGGGACAACATTAGGTATGGAGGCGAAGCGTATGTTTTCCGGCTTAGGGTCGGAGCCGATGAGGCGATGAAGCCGAGCCATTCCTCGGTGACAACGAAGGTGACGAGAATGTCTTTCTTCTTCAAAGCGAGTATCTTGCAGAGGTTCATCAGGGGGTGGATGTGGCCGCGACTGGGGTAGGCCATGGTCACCACGTGGCAGGCGGTGGTTGGTGCTGCAATGATGGTATCCATGTCCAGATTGCTGAAATGACCGCCACTGCCAGTCAAGCTCTGGCCTCTAAGAAGGGTTTGGGACCAATTTCAGATCCGATCGGATCCGGATCCCCTCTTAAGTTTCTCAAATTTCACTGTCAAGTAGTGTCGCATGCCATGACGTCAGGAGCTTGTCCCGGTGGAAAAAAAAAAAAAAAAAAAAAGAAGCAAAAACACGAACATCAAATTCAAACATATTTTAATAAATTATTTTAATAATGGCAAAGGGTGCCATGCCTTTGTGTGCATTAGTTATCCTTTTTTTTTTTTTTTTTTTAACAAAAAGTGTAAAGGTTTCATTAATAACACTCCAAGAGTGACGAAAGTACAGATTACAGGGACTCAACATAATACAAAAGTCCCATTACATTACCCAAATCACAAATTAAACCAACCGCTGCTACTAATAAGCCTAACCAACAGAAGTGTGCCTCTACGTTGAGATATGAACCTCTACTTGCATTATGGAGTCGGTCACAAAACTGTGCGTACAAGCAATGACCAGGTTAAATTAAACCCAAAGCAAACTGTTAAATACCATATATATAAGCAAAAAAACACACAAAGCAGGAACTGCCGTTGGAGGAAACACCACCGGAGACAGCGCGTGCAGCACACGCGCCGCCACGGGGCCAACCCTTACAATAGCCTAAAGCAAGAAAACCCCTGGGCACCACCCTGCACGGCAAAGACATGAAACATGCCAATCACGCGCGGCCAAAGTATGAAGAGCACCCTGGCGGGTGGGAACCACGCGCCGGTCACCGCTGAGCAACCCAGCCGTAGAAGGCAGCGTCTGAACCAGAGGACGACGATGAGCACGACAAGGGGGCGCGTGTCGACTGGGGGGCTGTGAAACAGCGCAGATCTAGCCTCAAAAAGTGAAGAAACTGAAACCCAACCAAAACTTCCGCCAGCCATAGAAACGGCGGAATCTCCCCCTCCTACGCCTCTCTGAAATGTTTTCCTGCCAACCAAAAGAAACAAAAAAAACTAAAAGACTACACAAACCTCCATAGTCCAAACGGACTAGGATGACTAAACTCCACCACCGAAACAAGTCCGGGGGAGACTCAAAACTCCAAACAGCCCGAATCCGAAAAGGGCTAAGAGAAGAAACAAAAATTGGGAGGAGGGAGACTTGGAGACTCCCTCCCCCGGCAAGCAACAAGACAATGGTGGGAAGAAGTTTCTGGAGAGAGGGGAGGTATTGTGCATTAGTTATCTAAAATAAATTATTTAAATCATTACAACAAATATAATAATTATAATAACAAAAAAGGTGGCACCGAACGGTACTGGTTGGGGTAGTCGATCATTATCCATTTATCCTTATTTTTTTTCAATACAAAGCTTTTGTTTGCCTTCATACCGCACATTGTACTGTTTTCAATACAACAATTTGGTAAATAGGTTTTATTTTTGTTCATGAGAAAACTGTTTTTAATAAAAATAGAAAACAATTTTTTTTTTGCTTA
The DNA here is from genome assembly GCA_028654335.1 of Alnus rubra. Classification (NCBI taxonomy): domain Eukaryota; kingdom Viridiplantae; phylum Streptophyta; class Magnoliopsida; order Fagales; family Betulaceae; genus Alnus; species Alnus rubra. The sequence goes on along the minus strand of JAJPGS010002137.1, from coordinate 748,087 downwards.
AAAAGTGTTTGGTAAACTGTTTCTTAACATAAAAAAAAAATAGATTTAATTTCGTTTGGACGGTTATTCTGAAAACAATTTCACTCCTCACACACGTTGATTTATTAAAAAAAAAATGCAACAAATCTATTTCACCAATATCAAAATATAAGTTGAATATATATATATGAAAAATGATTCTTTCACAATCTTTTTGCATAACTTTCACACAATCAAGACACATTAGTGGAACCCATGCATGGTAGGATCTACATGCATGAATCCCATCAATGCATCTTGGTTGTGTGAAAATTGTGTAAAAGGGGTTGTACAAAAATCATCCCAACCCCCATATTATATATATACACTATAGAATAGAACCAAGCGAAACATATAAGAAAAAAAAAAATTACTATAGAAGTGAAGCAAGTAAGCCCGTAAATGACATCATGACTATTCATAAATATGGTCGGGCTCGTCTTTGATTATTAAACAGGATGTTCATAAACACGAAAATAGACTCGACTACTATATATATATGTAAAAGTATATGATAAAATATTATAAATTATAAGTATATGCTATAATGCTATATATTATAATTTATAAGAATATGTTATATAATATTATCGTTTATGTCATAAGTATGCTAATATTTATATATAAGTATATAAATATAATATATATTTAATTTATATATCTGTTTATTTGCCATTTATTGGGACTAGAAATTCCAACACCTTTGATATGGAGCTTAAAGAATCAGATGGATCCCAAACAAAGAACCCCATCCCCATGGCTGTCTTTTCTGAATCCTGAAGAAAAAAGTGGTTATGATTGGCAAGCTCGGTTAGGGCACGTAATAATAGACGTTATTGTTCACAGTTTTTTAATTTTATTTTTACATTTTTCAATAACAATTTACATCAAAACATTCTTATTTTTTTTTACGTTTTATATCACATTAATAATATTTTATTATTATTTTTTAAAAAAATTCACTATAATACAATTTTTTTTTTTCATTTTTCTATATAAATTATGCTTACTTTATATCACATTATCACATTTTACTAAAATTTAAATTAACAACTCACTACTATGTTCTTTACATACATTTGCCAAACAACATCAATAATACGTAATATGAAAAACTAACGACAAGAAAATGAGGAGAAGAAGAAGAAGTGTGAGGAAAGTGAATAGAAAGAAAGAAAAAAAGAAAGTGATCTGACAATCGTAATTTTTTTTGCATGTAACTTAACGTGGCATGATTCTGGCCATTGATGTAAAAATTGCTAATCTGGCAATTTATGATCCTGATCCGACACTTGGTGTTCGATAGTCAAAAGTAATGGGGTCAGCTTTGTCTCGGTTAAAGAAGGAAAAAAAAAAACAAAAAACAAAACAAAAAGAGCGCTACTACACTTACACTGAAAGTCTCATACCCATTTTTTACACCCTGATGTGGCAAGAGATACCTCACATATTTTCTTTGTTTTTTTTTTTTTAAAGAAAAAAGAAAAAGAAAGGAGGCACATCACTGGAGAAAAGAAAAAAAAAATTAAAAAGAAAAAAAGAAAAAGAAAAAGAAAGATGAAGAAGAGGGTGGTGAGGGGGAGCCCAGAAGATCAGGTGGCGCTGGCGGCCCAACTTGACCCGCCTCCTCTCTCACTCTCTCTCCAGCAGATCTCTCCGGCCGTCCTGAACGTCCCTGCCTCCCTCCCTATTGTTCTCTTCACCATCTATCTTCAGCAGATTTACGGGTCGGACGTGGTACCCCGACCTCGGACTTCGCCGGTGAATTTGTCTCTAGCTGTCCCAAGCGTCCCCGTCACATTCTCCCCTCTTGCCAGCCGTCCAAGAAGTCTGGCACTCTCTCTTCGGAGCTCGGCATTACCCTCTCGTTTTCCTTTTATTTTTCTTTTTTCACTTTTTTCCTCTTATATTGTGATGTATCTCTTTTTCTCTTAAAAAAAAAAAGGAAAAAGGAAGTCAAAATATGTGATGTAGCTCCTGCTACATCAAGGTGTAAAAAATGGTGCGGGAGTTTGAGTGTAAGTGTAGCATTTTTCAAAAAAAAAACCGCTTAACCTTTTAATTGTAGCTTTTACAATTATACCTATTTTTTTAAAAAAAAAAAAAAAAAAAAAAAATTCAATTTAGTTTATCTATATTTTAATTTCATCTCTCCGTTAGGATTTTGTGTTAGAACCTATCAAAATTTTCAAAATGTCCCTATATTTCATAAAAGAAATATAAAGAAAAAAAAATTCAAAGATTCAGCCGTGATTATTTTTGCAAATTCTATTAAATCATAACCAACGCCTAAATCCTTGTAATAATTTTCCTAAAAAAAGAGAGGTATTTTGAAAATTTTGACATCCCTTTGTTAGGATTTAATGAAAAATTATAACGAAATGATGAAATTGAAAAAAATTAGAAGATAGATACAATAAATTGTCATTTTTTAAAGTTTAAGAAGATAATTGCAAATGTGATGAAAGTCCAAAGAATTAAGTTAAGGATTTAAAAAAAATAATGAGAAAAAAGATTGAATTTTCTACTTTTTTGACTGGAAATTGGAAAGGTTCAAAGACATAAAAATCACACACAAAATACAAAGTACCAATACCGGTAAGAGTTGGAAATGAAAAATCAAAACGCGCCACAATACAATGGTGATACAAACCTATTAGTAACAAAACATAGGAAATGATAAATTGACAATTTTGAGAGAGCCGCGATTTTCAATGGCTACTTCGAGAGAGCTATGACCTCTAATACATAGTACTAAATTGTATTTTAAAATAATAATCAACTCATAATTTTGTTATTAATAATTCCCCTTTAAATAGAGAAAAAATAGACAATTGATTATATAAAAGGCCAATAAAGTCTTTACATTTAATACTAAGATGACTCTAATAAAGAAAAATTCTCAATTAGATTATATTATAAAATAAATAGAAATTTACTCTTTATTAGTCTTTAAGTTTAACTCCCACAAAAAGGTTACATCAAATGACAACATTTTCTTTACTTCTTTTTTTTTTTTAAAAAAAAAAAGTAAAAAAAGAAAAGAAAGAAAAGATACCCTAGCTAGGTTTCTCTTCATGCGAGAATATAGAACTGCTAGACATTTTTGTAATCTCCTAGCTTGATCAGCGTGCTTGGCATTGTGAAATGTCCCTAACGAAGGCATTGATGTTAGTTTCGGATGAACCCTTTTCGGCAATCGCACGTTTACATATCTGTTGAACTTCACTTGCTCTTTTCCTCATTTCCTTCACTTCATCACTTTCCAAATCCATGAAATTCTGCACTAGCCCTCTGATTTTCTCTCTTGTCACCAAACTGCCCGCTCCCACGTCTTCCTTCACCCTCCACCCAATCTTCCAATCCTCCACAATTAGCCTACTGTTTTGGAGTTGATCCATGACTATGGGAATGGTGAGAAAAGGAACACCACAAAACACACCTTCTTTAGTGGAATTCCACCCGCAATGCGTCAAAAAGCCCCCTATTGAAGAATGAGACAACACCCTCAATTGATCGCACCATGACACCACTAACCCCATCTCACCACAAACCTCCTTCAGCCTACGAGTCTCACCGCGCGCCACCCACAAGAATCTGGCACCGCTATCTCGCAAACCGGCTGCAAGTTCATCCATTTGAGCACTAGAAACTGAGAGGAAGCTTCCCATTGAAATATATAGAACAGAGCTTCTTGGTTGGCAATCCAGCCATTCTAAGTAGTTGAGGTCACTGTCGTCATGAGAAGCTAGTGAGATATTTTCTGCAAGATCGAAAAAAGGTATGGTTGGGCCAATAGCATAGACGGGGAATGGGAACTCTGCTTTTAGAACATCGATTGCTTGAGATTCGAGCTCGTAGGTGGAAGTGAATAAGAGATATTGCGCCTTGGCCACCCATTGAATACTTTTTTGGATCCTTTGCAACATTTGTTGTTTGTTCCCATCAATAAATGGAAGATCTACCAGACGTGTGGACGAAATTCCAGGGATATAGTCCACACGCTCATTGCCTTTTGCTGTTGCATACAAGTAGACATACACAAACCAAACTTATATCAAGAGAGATTCGCAATGGAGTAACATATAACTTGATACCAAAATGAAGAAACCATGCAAAGTGTTGTGTATAATACAAGTTTATATAAATTCAATCCTACCTGAGATGTCAACGGGAAAATGTCGGTTTTGGGCAAAAAGATGGAAGTGTTGGAACACCGAGAACGCCGCCGCCGACATGACCCAAAACGAGGCCACAGGAATATTCCTGCGATTCCCGACGTCAACGGCCCAAAACAGAAACGTATCAGCCACGATAACCGACGGCGGCGGCACAATCTGGTCGAGGAGCCGCTCAAACGGAGCTTCCATCTTCGTGAAGACAGCTTCGACGAACGTGTCCATGTCAGCGGCGCGAACCTGCTCCGATGGGACAACATTCGGTATGGAGGCGAAGCGTATGTTTTCCGGCTTAGGGTCGGAGCCGATGAAGCCGAGCCATTCCTCGGTGACAACAAAGGTGACGAGAATGTCTTTCTTCTTCAAAGCTAGTATCTTGCAGAGGTTCATCAGGGGGTTGATGTGGCCGCGACCGGGGTAGGCCATGGTCACCACGTGGCAGGCGGTGGTTGGTGCTGCTATGACGGTATCCATGTCTCAGATTGCTGAAATGACCACCACTGCCAGTCAAGCTCTGGCCTCTGAGAAGGGTTTGGGACCAATTTCAGATCCGACGGATCCGGATCCCCTTTAAGTTTCTCAAATTTCACTGTCAAGTAGTGTCGCATGCCATGACGTCAGGAGCTTGTCCCGGTGGAAAAAAAGAAAAAAAGAAAAGAAAAGCAAAAACTCGAACATCAAATTCAAACATATTTTAATAATGACAAAGGGTGCCATGCCTTTATGTGCATTAGTTATCTAAAATAAATTATTTAAATTATGACAACAAATATAATAATTATAATAACAAAAAAGGTGGCACCGAACGGTACTGGTTGGAACTTGGGGTAGTCGATCATTATCCTTATTTTTTTCAATACAAAGCTTTTGTTTGCCTTCATACCGCACATTGTACTGTTTTCAATACAACAATTTGGTAAATAGGTTTTTATTTTTGTTCATGAGAAAACTGTTTTTAATAAAAATAGAAAACATGTTTTTTTTTTTTTTTTGCTAAAAAAGCATTTGGTAAACTATTTCTGAACATAAAAAAATAAAAATAAATCTAATTTCGTTTAGATAATTATTCTAAAAACAATTTTGCTTCTCACACACGTTAATTTGTTAAAAAAAATTGCAACAAATCTACTTCACCAATATCAAAATATAAGTTGAATATATATATATATATAATATGAAAAATGATTCTTTCACAATCTTATTGCATAACTTTCACATAACAAAGACAGATTAGTGAAACTCATGCATGATAGGACACACATGCATGAGTCCCACCAATACATTTGGGTTGTGTGAAAATTGTGTAAAAGGGGTTGTACAAAAATCATCCCAACCCCCATATATATATATACACTAACACTATAGAATAGAACCGAGTGAAACATATAAGAAACAGAAATTACTATAGAAGTGAAGCAAGTAAGACTGTAAATGACATTATGACTATTCATAATATGCTCGGGCTCGACTTGATTGTTAAACAGGATGTTCATAAACGCGAAATTAAACTCGACTACTATATATATATGTAAAAGTAAATGATATAATGCCATATATTATAATTTTGAAGAATATGAAATAATTTATGATATATGTTATATAATATTATCGTTTATGTCGAAAGTATGCTAATATTTATATAAGTATATAAATATAATATATATTTAATTTATATATGTGTTTATGTATAAGTATATAATAAATAATTATATGTATAATATTTCTCTCGACGGAAGAAGAAAACAAAGAAGACTAAATGAAAACACCTAAAATTGTTTTTGGAAACAGGTATAAGTTGTTTCTAATTTTTGATTTATGGTGTTTTTGTTTTTAAATTGTTTGGGTTTTTAAAACGGTTTGCTAAACGCTCATTAACAATACATAATTGCATTTTACTGTTTTGAAAACAGATTTCAGTTTTCAAAACAAGTACCAAACATGCCCTTTCCAGAATTTTATTTGCCCAAGACATATTGGCTAAGGTGAGAGCCTTTCCTGAGAAATCTAATCACTGGGCTAAATCACTTTAGCATAAGAACACAGAAACAGCAAAATAGCTAGCCATGGCTTTGTGAAATACCCCTTATAAATGCATCAAGATTTGAATGCGATGATCCGCCTTCTGCAATAGCTTGGTGACATGAATATTTCAGTCCTCTTGCTCTTTCCCTCAATTCTTTCACCTCTCCACTTTCGAGATCCATAAACCTTCCCACAAGCTCTGATATTTCTTCTTTGGTCACCAAAATTTGATCATCACTTCCCACCTCCGATCTCTTTATCCTCCACCCAATCCTCCAGTCCTCTACAATTAGCCTGCTATTCGCAACTTGGTCCAAGAACAAAGGGAAGGCAAGCATAGGAACGCCGGCGAAAACAGCTTCTAGAGTGGAATTCCACCCACAATGTGTCCAGAACCCGCCTATGGAAGAATGGCACAACACCTTCAATTGGTCACACCATGGCAGCACCAACCCCATACCACCACATCTCTCTCTCATTAACTGAGAAGACGATTCTCCACGAGCCACCCACAAGAACCGAACGCCACTATCACGCAGCCCTGCTGCAATTTCATCCATTTGGGCGCCCGAGACAGAAAGGAAACTTCCCAATGAGATGTACAAGACAGAACCTACAGGCTGGGAATCTAGCCATTGTAGATAGCTGGGATCGTTGTGACTACTTTCAGAGGAATATTTATGATCTTGTTCAAGCTCCAAGTAAGGAATGGCAGGGCCAATAGGGTAAACAGGAAAAGGGAAAATTGCATTTAAAGAGTCAATGGCCTGGGGTTCAAGCTCGTAGACAGAAGTGAACAGAAGGTACTGGGCTTTCGACACCCTTTCAATGCATTCCATTGCAAGCAGCACTACTCTCTGGTCGTTCTCATGAAAGAGTGTTTGAAGGTCTGCTACTTGTGCTGAAGAAAGTCCGGGAATGTGATCCACAACAAGCTTGTCTTCAACTTCTATCACACAGAGAGAGGCAGACATACACAAAGTTCGATATCAATGTTTTGCAGATAATTAAGAATATATAAGACTATTAAATGACACCTTAATTAATTCTTCCCTCAAAAATATACTTGCATTATTTAGGATTTGAAACTTAATTAAACCAGCTGACCAAAATTACACTGACTGTAGAGCGGACGTAATCAAATCTTGTAAATTTATAGATCGGTGTATATATATGTTGCTTCTTATTGAACACGATGTCACGATCATTTAAAATTTAAATGACAGGATATTATGTACATAGTTAAATATAACAAAATAAAATTTTGAATATTTCGTTTCGAGCAAAATGAAGAAGATTTTTAGTCCTATTATCTAATGACAAAAAAACCCAAAATAAAAATAGTGGTATTAGAACTACCGTACAATTCTTATTACAAAGTCGTTTATAAACTTACGTAACAATTCATAATTGGTGAAATAATTAAGAAGTAAATCCAGTCAACTATATATAGACTCTTAATTATTTTACCAACTATGACTAGGGTTGGCAATTTTTGACATAATCCGCGAATCCGACACGAAATTATAGGGTTAAGGTTTAGGCTAACGAGTTGGCGGGTTGACCCGTTCACCGACCAGCTTACAATCCGTGGTTGGCCTAATCGGGTTGGTGGCTCGATCAAGCAGGTTGACCCGAACCGGACTTGATAACCGAATTGCCAACCCTTACTATGACTCTCATATCAATTCATAATTATTGAGAATTAATCTAAAAGAGCCACTATAAAGCCCACTTGTCCAATCAAAACCATTTGAAACGTGCTCCAACAAATAATTCTTATAGAAACTCTTGTATATCTGCTAACGAATCAACAAGAATCTAGACAGAAAATATCTTATGAAATGTTTATACAAATAAATATATGTTAAACATTGTTTAATCACCCACCCCCCAAATGCACGGTGCATATACACGAATGTATAACGGATAAACGGAGTACTTACGTGAAAGGTCAAGCGGTAAATGCCGGCTTTGTGCGAAAAGATGAAAATGATGTAACATTGAGAAAAAAGTAGCCGGCATGGTCCAAAGCGATGCCACTGTAATATTCCTGCGATTTCCTACGCCGATCACCCACGGTAGCTCAACGTCACCTAAGATGGAATGGACCGGCGGCTCAAGCCGATCTAGGAGCCGCTCAAAGGGAGCTTCCATTTTCGTCATCACGGCCTCGTAGAACCCAAAGAAGTCGACGGCTTTTAGACTCTCGGGGGGGACGACGCCGTTTGGCATCGTGGCAAAGCGTATGTTTTTGGGCTTGGGATCGGAGCCGATGTAGCTGAGCCACTCTTCGGTGACGACGAAGGTTATGAGAAGGTTTGGTTCTTTTGAAGAGAGTAGTAACTTGCAGAGGTTCATCATGGGGTTGATGTGGCCTCGGCCTGGAAAAGGCATCGCAACCACGTGGTGGACGGTGGTTTGTTCAACGACAGACGGCTCCATTGTAGACATGGGAACTCAGAGTCTCAGAGAGAGGTTCACGTGTGATCGATCAACTTTTGGGAGAAGAATGGGATAAGCTTTGTTGATGACTTTTTCTCATTCACGTTTATGTCTTTATGGTGTCCGAATGGACAATTTAAATATTCATATTTTCTTGTTTGGGTAGGTGGGTGTGGACAGTTCCAAATGACAATAAATTGCTGGGACCCAATGAGACCAGGTAAATATATTTAACTTCTCAAATTTTTGGAATATTTTACTTCTGTAAAATTTCAAAGTGATGGGTTTTGTAGCTTCTGTAACGCTTTCGGCCTCCAGGCGTTATGAGAAGATCTTGTGGAAGACAAATTTCAAAGTGAAACGGTAAAAAGCTTTGAATTAATTCAGAGTAATTTTTGTTCAAATTAAACGGACTAATGATCACCCAGAACAAAGAAACTCTTCAATGGCCGTGTCCTTCTATAAAATCACAAATAAATGCATCGAGGTTTGTATAAGACGAGCCGCTTTTAGCAATTGCTTGGCGGCAGAGATGTTTCAGCTCTCCTGCTCTTTTCCTAATCTCATTTCCTTCACAGCTTTCAAGGTCCATGAACCTTTGAACGAGCTCAGATATGGCTTCTTTTGCCACCAAAATTTCGCTTCCCGCCTCTGCTCTCTTCACACTCCACCCAGTCTTCCAGTCTTCCACAATCTGCCTGCTATTAGGAACTTGATCCAAAAACAGAGGAAAAGCAAGCATCGGAACGCCTGCGTAAACAGCTTCTTGAGTGGAATTCCACCCGCAATGGGACCAAAACCCGCCGACAGAAGGATGGCAAAGCACCCTCAGTTGGTCGCACCAAGGCACGACCAACCCCATATCGCCACAACTCTCTTTCAGCCGAGAAGCCTGGTCACGCGCCACCCAGAAGAATCGAACGCCGCTGCTACTCAGCCCTGCGGCGAACTCATCCATCTGGGCATCTGACAGCGCAAAGAAACTGCCCAGAGAGATGTAAAGGACAGAATCTTCAGGCTGGAAGTCCAACCATTTTAGATAGTCATCAGGGCCAATCTCAGTTACCGTTTTCGAGGACCTCTCTTCAATTTCTAAGTAACGTGTAGCAGGGCCAATGGGGTAGACAGGGAAAGGGAAGATTGCTTTCAAAGTGTCGAAAGCTTGGGGTTCAAGTTCATAGACAGAATTAAGCAGAAGATATTGTGCTTTGGGCGCCTTTGAAATGCCGTCGAAGACTGTTTCCATGCCCCGTGGGTCGTTCTCATGAAGTACTGTTCGTAGATCTTCCAGTTGTGTTGAAGCAATTCCGGGTATTTGCCCCATTTGATCTTCTCCATCACCTAGCTCACCCAATTATCAGTGTTTTGCATTTCAAGGAATGAGTCAATTTGGAAAGCATGAAATGGGCTAACAAATGGTGGCTGATTTAAACTAATGAGTAATGGGAATTATTTCAATTATATAATGAACGGGGATATAGTTTTCCTCCTACCCATTTATAAAAAGAATGTGCTTCTTTCAATGAGCAATTACTAACAAAAAAAGAAAAAAAGAAAAAAGAAAAACATGTTAAAGGCCACGTGATGATTTTATAGACTGAATTTGAGAAAAATTGTCTTTACGAAGGGTGTGAACATGCTTATTGTTAATCTAAGTTTTTTTTTTTTTTTTTTCAAATTGGGTTAGAAAAATTTCATCAAACCCAATTTATTAAATTGTTATGTGTCCTTTATCATGTGAAACATACATGTTTTTCTCAGTAAAATTTCTAAGACGGTTAATGATATTAAAAAAAAAAAAAAAAACATTGCTTCTCACATGCTCAAGACAAACATAACAATTTTACAAACTGATTTGAAAGAAATTATTATAATTTTACACAAGCTAGGTGCTCTTACAGATTTATTGTTTTTTTTTTTTTTTTTGAGAGTTTACAGATTTATTGTTAGTTGTTCATTTCACACACTTAAAAGTCAACTGTTCTACCAATACAAGTTCAATGATATATAAGCTAAAGCTATAACCCATTTGATGCAAGAGAAAATCAGACACAAGATTTGAAAATTATTTCTTGAATAAGATCAGCCTGAGAATGGAAGGAATCGTACCAAATATTTGAAGAATACAAATATCTACTGAGTTGTCAACATCCATCAAGGGAATAAAAGAAAGAAGAGACTATTGACAAATCCCTTGATTCATCTTTTACAGAATTTCCATATTTATATTTACGTTGTCGTCAAGTAATATTATAGTTATTATATTTTCCCTAATATGGTAATTCTTTGGCACCAAGTATTTTCCATTAATTTGGAGATATTCTTTGGTACAAAGTATTTCCATAATATGCTTATTTGTATTTATTCCTAGAGGTCGAATTTTCAGATATATTAGCCTGGCTTGTGGGCGTTTTTCCGACAGTTTTGTTATTATTGATAATTTATCAAATTCAAAGTTTTCTCTCTGTTTTTGGGGTGAATTTCTTGTTTTCTTTCTTGCAATCTACTTATTGATTAGCCTACAGAATAATCACTATTCTGTCCGGCATTACCATTTAATTGAAAGTTCTAATACTAAAAATAGTAACAAAAATGAAAAAAAAAAAAAGAAAAAAAGAAAAAGAAAAGAAAAGGCCGTATAGCATGCTTACCTAAAAAGTGAAGGGACAAATGCTTATTTTGTTGGAAAGCATAAAAATGATGAAGCACCGAGAAAAAAGACGCTGACATGGTCCAAAGGGATGCCACCGGAATTTTCCTTCGAGCCCCGACGCCAACAGGCCACTGAAGCTCAAAATCAGCCAAGATTCGAGCTACCGGCGGCTCAAGCCGATCGAGGAGCTGCTCAAAGGGAGCTTCCATTTGGGTCATGACCGCTTCGTTGAATCCCCCAAAGTCTACTGCTTTTGCGCGCTCGACGACGTTGGGGATTGAAGCGAAGCGGACGGTAGCCGGCTTGGGCTCGGAGCTAATACAGCCGAGCCACTCTTCGGTGACGACGAAGGTGATGTGAAGGTTGTTTTTTCGTGAAGATAGTAACTTGCAGAGGCTCATCATGGCGTTGATGTGGCCTTGACATGGGAAAGGGATCGCCACCACGTGGGGGTGGGCGGTGGTTGGTTCGACGCCGATGGGATCCATGTACACCAGGAAACTATAGTCTATGTGTTTGATGAATCTCCGGTGGAAGAATTGGGTCGCTTGGCTGTTTGACTTGGATTGGGATCCTTACATTAATAGGGCTGCTAGAAATTCATTGAAATTGGAGCAGCCTTCCGCAGAGGAGCCCTACACCGGTAAAGTTCGGTAGAAGGGAGAACAGCTTCATCCGTTTGACTTCTCTTCAAAACTGAATAAGTCTGGCAAGCTGCCAAGTTGGGTAGATAAATTAATAGTGCTTCGTGCTTCGTGCTTCCTTTCTTGCGTTTTCAAGAAATAAGTTTTGGCCTTTTGTTTTCTCAAGCCTTTTGTTTTAAATTTCTAGGGTAAGAAAAAAACAAAAAAAAAAAGTTAAATACCTTTTTATTATACTTAGTTGTTTGAAAACTTTATTTTTTTAGTATTTTAGTTTTAATTTATTTTATAGATAATATCTGAGTTTTGAGAAAAGATAAGTTTAGTACTTCCGTCTATTTTTCGGTCCAAAATCTAAGAGACTGTCACGTGTCTATTCTAAAGTGTTGACATGCGGCACAATTTTTTAAAAAAAAATTAAAAAAACAAAAAACAAAAATATTAAAAATTAAAAATAATTAAACTTAAAAAAAATAAATATATTTAAAATATTTAAAACTTCTTTTTTTAAAAAGAAAAAAAAGGAGTGGTTATCCCCCTTTGTTAGTGGGGTGGCCGAACCACCCACGATGTCCTAAGGAAAAAAAAAAGAAGAAAGTTAAGTTTTGGTCCACGGGGGTGCTCCCAAGGGCCAAAACCCTCACATTTTTAATATTTTTTTGGCTATTGGGTGGCTGAGCCTCTCCTATTTTTTATAAAAAAAGTTTTCATATTTTTATTATTTTTTTAAATTTTTATTAATTATTAAACATTTTTATTTTCTATTTTTTAATTTATTTTAGATTGTGTCATGTGTCAACACCTTAAAATTTTGGACGGAAAAATTGACGGAAGTACCAAATTCATCTTTTCTCAGAATTCAAGTACCATCTGTGAAATAAATTAAAACCGAAGTACTAAAAAATAAAATTTTTAAACTACAATTACCAAAAAGTATTTAAAAAGAAAATAAAAAAGAAAATGAAGAGGTTGTTACATCGATATCCGAGATTAAAGTGTCCGAAATTCACATGAACTTCTTGAAATTATGAGCCATAGGCTACAAACTAAATCAACAATGAAAAATAACACAACAATCTGCTTAATCACTCTGACCTTTTGAAATATCCTCAATAAAAGCATCAAGATTTGTTTCAGACGATCCACCTTCAGAAATTGCGCCCCCACAGGCCTCTTGAAGTTGTTTCGTTCTTTTCCTCATTTCATTCATCTCTTTGCTCTTTTGATCCATAAACCTTTTCACAAGCTCTGAGATTTTTCCCCTCGTCACTAAATTTTCAATTTCCACATCTTTCTTAACCCTCCATCCAACCTTCCAGTCCTCTACAATCTGTTTACTGTTTGGAATTTGATCCCAGAATAGAGGGAAAGTAAGCATAGGAACGCCGGCAAAAGTAGCCTCCAGCGTTGAATTCCATCCACAATGCGTCCAAAACCCGCCCACCGAAGGGTGGCACAAAACCTTCAATTGGTCACACCAAGGCACCACCAAACCCGTATCGCCACCACAAGCATCCCCAAACCGATCAGTTTCCCCACGTGACACCCACAAGTACCTCACACCGCTATCTCGCAACCCACCAGCAATTTCATCCATCTGAGCAGCTGAAACCGAAAGAAAACTTCCTAATGAGACATACAAGACAGAGCCTATAGGTTGACAATCTAGCCACCGGAAATAGTGGACGCCATGTTCACCATATGTTGCAGAGGAATTTTGTATAAGTTCGAAATAAGGTATGGCAGGGCCAATAGGGTAAACCGGAAAAGGCAACTTTGCTTTTAAAGTGTCTATGACTGCAGCCTCAAGCTCGCAAACGGAAGTGAATAGAAGATACTGTGCTTTGGACACTGACGAAACACCTTCCAGACATCGTTCCAAGACTTGATCTCGACTGTTTCCTAACATAAGGGTGGGAAGATCTGCAATACGAGTAGGAGACACTCCTGGAATGTAGTCCACAAGCTCATCTCTGCATTCTTAATTAAACACATGGTAGAAAAAGATACAAACAACAATGTTAGTAAGAATTTGGCCAAACCACTCCAAAGTCGGACTCTAGGAGTGGCCAAATTACCACAAAAAAGAGCAAGGAGTTGTTCAGCCCTAGGAGAATTTTTTTTTTGTAAAAATAAAAAATAAAAAAAAATAAAAAATTGAGAATAAAATTGTAATTTCATAAAGACTATAAAAAGGTTGTTGAATTATATAGAAGATTATTTTATTACAAATGCGTAAATAGATGTATAAGCTCATTTTCAGTCCACTATATTTATTTGTTATTGAGAGAATATTAATTAAACTATGGTGCAGGTTTTTCATTATTATTTTATTTTATTTGCGTCTTAAAAAAGAATAGCAACGAATATAAATATTAATAATAATAATATGAAAAAAAAATTGAAAAGAAAAGAAAAGAAAGGCCATAAAAGAATTTATTAAATTCAAGCAACTACTGATTTCTACCCTATGGTATTAGCTGGGTGGATCGAATTAAACCTACATTAAACAAAAAAAAAATTCATAAAATGCTACTTGTCACGTATTTAGCCAGCATAAAATCACTTTATATTTTAAATTTTGGTTCTTTTTCAACTTACATTTTAAATTTTTAATAACTATTGCTAGTGAAATTTTTACATAAAACTTCTAAATTTTTTTTTGACATATTTAGCAATTTTAGCCCCCTAAAACCATTCGTAAAGTTAAATTTTGATTATTATGGAGGCAGTATTATTATTTTTAGTGCCAATTTTTTTCTTTAGTGATAACGGTTATTATTGTTATTTGAATATTTGGGTTTAAGAAGGTTACTATAACTTCGGGCTTCAATATTCATCTTCCAATTGTCACGCTTCTTTTCAATAACTACATTATAATTTAATTTCAAAAACATTTTCTAGCATGGAGGAAGGTAACAAAGGAGTTTATTAAATTAAAACTGTTGATTTTTCCCGAATAATCACGATTGGGTGGATCACATTAAACAACAAAAAACAGTCATAAAATGTTACTTGTCACAGATTTAGCCATCCTAAAACAATTTCATATATTAATTTTTTGTTATTTTTCAACGTACTTTTTATTAACCATTGTTAGTAAAATATTTACACAACTATTAAACGTATATGCACTCAAGTATGAAACTGCTGCGAATTTTTGTCTTATCTAATAATTTTAGTACCTCTAAATGTCGCTTATGATTGTCATTAAAATATTTGGGCTTATGAAGCTTCCTTTAGCTTTCAGCTTAGCTATTCATCTTTGAATTCTCATCCTTTCTTTCAATGACTACATAAATGTGTGGGAGTGTTAGAATAAGTAGGGAAATGCTTGTCCCACCCCAATGTGTGTTGGATTGTGTTCAAGTTGTGCTAAGGGTTGTGCTTCAATCACTACCCGAATAAGTAATTCGATGGGAGGCCACACCACATAAGCGTAGGGAGAGGGGCGGAACTAGAATTTGAGACGAGGGGAGACGAAACTAAAAAATGAAGATATTTAATGGTAAAAAATTAATTTGGGGGGGTTGAACTCATAAAAAAAAAATGAAGATATTATTTTAAAAAATTTAGAGGTTCTTAAAAATTTTAGAGGGACTTCTATCCTCCAAGCTCAAGGGCAGTTCCACCCCTGGTTGAGAGATGTGAAAAATAATTAAGTAATGTATAACATTACTTGTGTTAAAATATTAAGTAAATGATGAAATTTACTCATTTGTATCGACTTAATATTTTGAAATAAATGTTGATTTAACACTTATCCGTCGATAATATAACCAATTTGATAAATTTTTTTATTTCTTTTTATGTTAAAAAAAGAAAAGAAAAAAAGCTATAAAAAAAATCCATTTTTCCCCTCTTTTTGAGGTTGCCAGGTTGGGACTCGTGCGGAAACTTTTTGACTTTAAAGCATTCATTGAGCTCTTTCAAAATAATAATAATAATAATAATTTAATTCTAAAAAAATATACTTTTAATGTTTTAGCTATTTACTTTTTAAAATCATTAAATATCAAACTATCTAACTATTATTTGTTTTAATTAATTATTATTTTTTGCCCTTATTTTTGCCATACCAGAATTAATTTCAATTAATTTTGGCCCTTATTTTATAAGCAATCGGAGGATCCTATTCGATTTCTATGCCTCGGCTGCTGGACCAAACAGGCAAACAGGCATGCGTAGAATAATTCATCCACGTGACTATCCCTGTCTTCAATAAGGTCAAGCCACGCAGGACAAAAAAAATAGATCGAGAAAAGGGGTTTTAGACGCACCTGACCCTTCAATCGGAAAATGGCCGTGCTGCACGAGGAGCTCAAAATGGTGCAACACAGAGAACACCGTCGCCGACATGGGCCACAGCGATGCCACCGGAATTTTCCTCCGGTTCCCAACTCCAATAGCCCAAACCACATAAGTGTCAGCCACGATGGCTGTCACCGGCGGCTGAAGCCTGTCCAAGAGCTCCTCAAAGGGCGCTTCCATCTTCGTGTTTACGGCTTCCACGAAGCCGGGAAAATCTTTGGCGCGACCCACCTCGGAAGGTATGACGTTGGGTACGGTGGCGAAGCGTATGTTATCCGGCTTAGGGTCTGAGCCGATGAAGCCGAGCCACTCTTCGGTGACTACGAAGGTGACGAGAATGTGTTGGGGCCTTTTCAAAGCTAGGACCTTGCAGAGGCTCATCATGGGGTTGATGTGGCCTCGACCGGGATAGGGCATGGCTACCACGTGGCAGTCGGTAGATGGGTAAGTTTTGGCGGCATCCATCTCCGGAAGTAGATCGTTTCACCGTTGATGGATAACTCCTTTAATAGGACTGACGAACTGAGGTGAGAATAGCTTTGAGTTTAAAAAGAATGTGAGTCGGCACTCGGCAGGTGCTGGTCAAATAGAACCGTAAGAATCCTACTTTAAAATGACGGAATTACCCCTTATTCTCGTTACTAGCTAGACTGTAAATGAAAAAAGCTACTACAGAGCTCACTCGGTTGTTTTTTTTTTTTTTGAACAAACAAATAGTATGTGCTATTATAAAAGCTGCAGAACATACATCATGAGAAATAAAGGGACAAGACCCCTTTACACTCTAAGTCAGAAGGATTTGACTTAAAAAACAGCTGTCTATGCAGAAATATCAAACCCTACTAGAATTACATTTGGACTTCTCTTACATTAACGCTCACACTCATATAAAATAGAGCCGATCTAGCATCTAGCCATCAAAAATTCTAATAAAGTCTGAGTAATACACAGTCGGACTATACATAGAAACAAAAGGATACACAACAACACAGTGCAGAAAAGACCAACAAACACAGCAACCGGCAGAGGAGACAGAGACGAAAACCACCGGAGACGACGGCGCGTGGGAAACACGCGCCATCACTAGCTGCACCCAGCCGTAGATCCGCCACGGTAGCCCCCATCCCCGACGAGCAAGGCCACTCGGTTGTTAAACAAGCTGTTTGTGAACACGAAATGTGAGTGTTTATTCCAAAAAAAAAAAAAAAATTGGACAAATTTGTCATATATTTATTCCGGTTGATCAATTGTACTAAATAACCTTTTTTTCACCATTATTTAATAAAAATATTAAGAGTTGTTTGATTCAATTTGAACTCTTAGTCTTAGTTAACTTTCAACACTTTTCTCCATTTGAATAGTCAACACGTCACTTCCTTTCTTATTAATTATTATTGTAACTTTTTTTCTCTACATTTCTCTTCCCTATGCTAACTTTACATCTCCCCATTCTAGCCATCACGTACTCTTTACCAGACACCACATCTACCCTCCCATCTTCCAATTCTCTTCCATAATGCGACGCACTTCTCTTTCTTTTCTTTCTTTCTTTAGTTTTCTTCTTCTCTTTTGTTGGGTTTTCTGCAACCTTCATTTTTCCTTTTCGATGAAGTTTGAAATTAACTATTACATCCAAATCATGTCCCCCACCCAGCTTTGCTAATTTTCAAATCTCTCCACTCTTGTGGCCATGGTGTTAGAAACCCACATTTCGTCGTCGGTCTGCGAATATTGAAGAAGAAACAAAGAGAAGAGGCAAATGCTAGCGAGGCCTTAAAAATTGGGCAAGAACCAAAAGAGAAAGCGAAAGCTATAAGCATGGCCTACATCTTCCTTTTTTTCTTAAAGACAAATGGTTTATAATAATCCAATGAGAAGTGCTACACATTCCAAATTATTTTCCTAAAATTTGGTTATCAAATAATGTGTCACAATTTCATGTAATTTATGATTTTGAAAAATGGGTTATTATCTCATGGGATGATGACACATCATTTGGAAACCGCTTTTAAAGATAAAAATTTGAGAAGTAGAGTATTTCTCTTAAATAGACACTTCCTATTCACTATTAGTGTCTATTCATTATTCACACTACAAAGAGTTTTTTTTTTAATTTTCTCTCTCCCTTTCTTTCTTTCTCTTTCTCCTTATTTCTTTCATATTTTTTTTTCATACAAAATAATATTTAAATACAAGCACAGGGTAGGATAGAAAATCTATTGGAGAAAACATAAAAAAAAATAATAACTAAAATAAAAAGTTCTACTTTTTTAATAATTATTTTGACTATTATTGCTGGAAATTTCATACTATCAAATTTGCGGGTTTATTAAGCTTGATATTTAAATTGTTAATTTGGAACTTTGGTACATGTCGAGAACTAAAGGACATAGAGAGCCCCTTCTGTCTGGTCATGACAGAAAACATGAGTTTTTTGCCCACCAATAACCAGTCGACACGTCAGCTAAAAAAATTAAAACCAAAAAACTGAAATGCTATTGATGTACTAAATCACTTCTCTTCGTTCTTTCTTCTTCTGTTCTTTTTCTTTCCTTTCACCGGGACATGGTGAGGCAGAGGGACAGAGTGGGTTCGAGAGGGTGAGATCGGGGTAGAGAGTGCAACAGAGAGAGAGATGTAGTCGGAGAGAGAGAGGATCCGATCGACGGTGGGCCAGCGCCGAGGAGCAGGTCCGGTTATGGGTCGTCGACCGGTGGCTAGAGGTGCGATTTTCGGTGGCCAGAACCAACTTTCGGCGAGGCAGGGATGGTCCGGCAGTTCCTGTGGAGCGGGGTTGGCGCCGATCGGAGCTGAGAACATCGGAGATGCGCTGAATGGGTTAGAGAGGGGGAGAGAGTGAAACAGAGAGAGAGAGAGAGAGAGAGAGAGAGAGAGAGAGAGAGAGAGAGAGAGACGAACAGAGAGAGGATATCGGGGGAGAGAGTGAAATAGAGAGAGAGAGAGATGCTGTCAGAGAGAGAAAGAGAGAGAGAGAGAGAGAGAGACGAATAGAGAGAGGATCCGATCGCCGGAGGAGCAGGAGGCGACGTCCGGTTATGGGTCGTCGACTGGTTGCTGGAGAATTGACTTCCCGCGAGGCAGGGACGGTCCGGCAGGGGCTTTGCAGACGGCACAGTAATTGGAGGCTTTGGAGCTTTGCTTGTCGATTGATTTGAGAAATGGAGGTTTTGCTTGTATGTGTTTTGCATATTTTCATTTGGTGTAATGTGCTGATGTGTCTGTTTTCTATTAGAGGGCAAAAATGGCTTGGTTTCTGCCAAGTCCGAACTGAAGTTATTCCCAAGGAGATATAAAGTTGGCTCTTCAGTATGTGCGTACGTAAAGGGCTTGTCATTTCATTTCACATCAGCTTTCCAACTATTTTTCTTAAATATAAATAACAAAACTATTTTTGCTTCGTATTCTCTTATCAAGAATCGGTTTTCTGATAGGAGCATTGCTGGTATGGGGGCTGCTGTGTCTAGGGATGAAATCCGGAAGGTCATGTTCTCTATGAAGGGTAACAAGGCTCCTGGCCCGGATGGTTTTTTAGGCAGTTTTTACCATAAAGCTTGGTCTGTGGTTGGTGCATGTGTTGAAGATGCGGTTCTGGAATTGTTTGGTTCTGGGCAGCTTCTTAAAGAAGTGAATTCTACCATAATTACTCTTGTACCTAAGAAGAGGAACCCCTCTTCCATGGGAGAGTATAGACATATTTCATGCTGTGATGTGATTTATAAATGTATCACAAAGGTGTTGGCCAACAGATTGCTCCCTGGTCTTGTTGAGGTGGTTAGTCCGAATCAATGGGCTTTTATCCATGGCAGGAGTATTGGTGGAAATATTCTTCTGGCTCCGCTTTGGTCAGTGAGTATCATAGAGATAAACGGCCTCCTAGATGTACTCTAAAGGTGGATTTGATGAAAGTTTATGATTCTATGAGTTGGGAGTTTCTTCTCCATTGCCTCGGTTGTTTTGGAGCTCCTTCCAATTTTATTGGTTGGATTAAGGCCTGTATTTCCTCTCCTAGCTTCTCTATTGTTTTGGACGGGTGCATGATCTAACAATATTGTTGCCATCCAAAGTAGACTTCCGGAGGTGAGTATTGAAGGAAGTGACATGCCTGTTTGGACGTCTAAATAGGGAATTTTTTCCTGTTCTGAGACTTGGGAGGTACTTAGAGACAAGTTCCCTACTGTTTCTTGGTGTAACACAATCTGGTTTTCTCATGCTATTCCTAAACACTCATTCATTCTTTGGCTTGTCTTTTGGGATGCTCTTCCCACCAAGGAAAGGATGAGTCTTTGGGGGTATGGAGGCAATCTTCTTAGCCCTTTCTGTTATGGCTGCTTGGAGAGTAGGGACCACCTGTTTTTCTCTTGTAGCTTTAGTGGTAGGGTGTGGAAAAGGGTGATTGCTACCTGTTTTATTCGTTATCCTAAGCAGGCTTGGGAGGACATTGCAGAGTGGAGTTCATCTGCTCTTAAAGAGAAAAGTCTTTGGAATACCCTTTGTAGACTTTGTTTGGGTGCTTCTATATATCATATATGGAAGCAACGTAATGATTTACTACATGGGAATGTTCCCCGTTCTGAGGAACAAATTATAGCTCAAATCATGTGGGAGGTGAAGACAAATATTTTGGCTAGTAGCAGCTTCAAAGATACGGTTTTTAATCAGAGGCTTATTCAAGAATGGAATCTATATAGAGTGGGGAAATCAGGGGTACTTTGTCGAAAGAAGCCCTTGCTGCCCGTATCAAATGGAAGGTTAGGACTCGAGTAATGCACAACAGAAGGTTCAAAGAGTTCTTCTCTTTCTGATAGGCTCTCAAAGCATTGGAAGTTGTAGGTTCTGCTCTTTTGCCTTAGGTGGTTGTCTCCTGTTGCAGGGAGAGAGGTTACATTGTAGATTTGAGTTGTGATGAACTGTTTCTGGTTTGGGTTGTAAGCTCTCGGCTAGTTGGTTTGTGTTGTTCCCATTTTGAATAGGGTGTATTCAGTTTTTTACTAGAGTGATTGTACTTTGAAGTGTTTGGTTTATAAAAGTATTAATTCATCCAAAAAAAAAAAAAAAAAAAAAACTACTTTTTGCTTCCCTATCAAAAAAACACTCTACAATATATTCCCTTTACATTTCCCTATATTAATAATTTTTTTTTTTTTTACCATTTCTTTATATTTTTTTAGTTATGATTATTTATGTGAGAGGAGAGATAACTTTTTTTATGAATATAATAAGCTAAGGCCATCTCCAACAGAATTGCTATTTTAACCGAAGGAGTTAAATTTGACTATTATCAGCACTTTCTCTTCTCCAGCAGAATAGCTAGTTTAGCCAAAATTGTAAACACATGAACAGTAAATAGCCATTGTTGGCTATTTACTGTTCATCTGTTTACAATTTTTTTATTAATATTTTCTCCCCCCCTCTCTCTATGTTAATCCACCGCATCCCTCTCCCTAACTGCCCGCCATATCCACACCTTCTTCTCGGCTGGGTCTTGGATGCGGGTAAGAGACCGAGTTGCCGACGAGTTCTGGGAAGGTCCACTGCAAGTTGTTTAGGTAACACCAAAGACTCAGCCGTGGGGGAAAGGGCTTCTGGCAAACTGCACGCCATACCCACAACTCCAAAACTAGACGCTGCCACCTCCTTCTCGACTGGGTTTGGAATGTGGTGATGAGACAACTTTCGACAAGTTCTTGGAAGGACCATCGAAAATTCCTTAACACTCTGATCTTGGAAAGTTCTGGGAAGGACCACCGGCAAATTCTAGCCATCCAATTGACGCAGGCACCTCCTTTTTGGCAGGGGATGGGTGACGGCGAGAATGGCCACCCGTGAGAAGGGCCACCGCTGAGCTCGTGAAAAAGATGGGTTCGCCCTTTGGGGCTAGAGCTTGAGGCATGTGTGTCTGGTTGAGTCTGTTTCTGACCACAAGGAGGGTTTGTTCCAGCCTCTTCGTCGTCCAGCAGAGGATGAGGAGAAAAAAATAATAAAAAAAGAATGACAAATAATATTTAAATGAAAGTAGAGAGTAGAATAGAGAACCTGTTGGAGTGAATATAAGAAAAACAGTAGTTAAAGTAAAAAGTTGTACTTTTTCAACAGCTATTATAACTTTTGCTGCTGGAGATGGCCTAAGGGAATGCTACAGTGCTTCCAAATGCATTGGGAAGCACTATAACATTCCCAAGGAACAGAAAAATATAGGAAAACTGTTGTAGGTAGCTTTTTGTGACTTTCTTGAAATTTTTCCTAAAACTTAGGGAACGAAACCTTTATAAGGAAGCTGCTGTCAATACTCTTACCGTGCAGAGGGGTTGCACAAGACTCAAAAGGTTAAGGTTAAAAATCAAAAGACTCTCCTTTTTATGAATTTTTTTAATTTGATTTCATTTTTTTTCCTGACTAGATGTTATTTTGTCATCTGAAAAAAAAAATTAATAATAAAAAAAAAACATTCATCCAAAAAAAATTAATAATAAAAACGAGTTAATAGAACTACGAAACAGCTGGAATCGTTACTGTTACTAGTCGTTTCGAATGGTCTTGGTGTAATTAGACGTGTTGAGACTTCGTTTTTCTCGAAACCTCATCAAATCGGATCCGAATCACTTGCTATTTTTTCCCAAAGAAAATGAACTAAGAGTAATAATAGGGGTTATGAGAGAGGATTCTATGTCCCATCAAGGTTTTTCTACTCAACAACTTCTTCTCTTGGGCAAAAAAAAACTCTCTCTAAAATCCCTCTAGTTTTCTTCTTCTCAGGGCGTTGTTTCTACCGGGGGGAGGCTTTTTAAGCCGCCTCCCCCTCCCCAGATTTGCTGTTGTTCCCCTTAGCCTCTTGAGCTAAGGTAGCTTTTGGTCCTTCCGGGTCTTATCAGTCAAGTTAGAGACTCTCAACCATTAGGGTTGTGGAGTTTTATTCCCCCGGTATAGATTCGGTGGTGGTTGTTGCATTTTTCTTGTTTTTAGTTTGTTTTGGCAGGTGAACTCACTGGAGAAAGTGTTGGAAGGGAGAGATCGTTCAGTGGCGTGTCGATGACAGAGATTTTGGCTGATTTTTTCAATTGACAGATTTTTGGAGGCTAGATCTATGAGTCTCCGTCATCTTCTACTAGGCACACGCCCTCAACCTTGATTCACCGTTGGTCTCTAGTGCTTCTGCTGCCTTTCACGGCCGTGCGGACATTCTGTGTTTGGCCCGTGGTCATCATGCGCCTAGGTCGTTCTTTGTTTTGGGTTGCGCATGATGGCCACGAACATGATTTTTTGCTGTGTCTAGTGGTGATCGGAGGTTTATGGTGATTGGGTGTTGTAGGGCATCTTCTGGTGGCGGCGTGTGTACCCTTTGATGGCGGTTTTCCCGAACGGCAGCTTCTGTTTTGGAGTTTTTCCTGTTGTGTTGTATTTGTGTTTCTTCAAACAGTTTGTTGTGCGCTTGTATTAATCTAGTTATTGGTTTTCACCCAGAATGTGTGGCCAACTCCTTGTTAAAAGTAAAGGTTTATGTCAACGCAGAGGCACAATTCTATTGGCTGAGTTTTTTTAGTAGCAACTGTCTGTATTTGGCTGAGTCTTTTAGACTCTTGTTTGGATGCATACATTTAAGGTGGTTGATTTTCATCTCTATGGTGATTGCTGTTGTAATGTTATTTTTATCGATGAAAGTTTAACTTTCCTATAAAGAAAAAGAAAAACAAAAACAAAAAAAAAGAAAGAAAGAAAGGTTTTTCTACTCGGGTCGAGGCTATTCTGCTACAAGGAGGAAGTGTCCTTCAATTACAATCTCTCTCACTCGCTCTCATTGCACGTGGACAAATGATATATTTATATCTCTTATATATTTTTTATACATCTCTTTTTTAAATTAATTATTAAATATGTGAGTCCTACAGATTAAATGATTAATTTAAAAAAGAAATGTACACAATATTACATAATGAATGTGTGTATCAGATCTCTTGCATGTGGGGTGTTATAAGTAATTCTAAATGTCATACACATGTCTCTCTTGTGTCCATCTAAAAATGAGGTGGCTTTTAAAATCACCATTGGACTTGTGTTTAATCAAGATTGAATTTTGATTAAATGGTGATTTTAAAAGCCATATCATTTTTAGGACATGAGTATGACATCTAGAATTACTCAAGATGTTATATAACGTTCTCAAACCTACGAGCCTATAAAGTATAACACCTGTAATCTAAATATTTATTAATTTTCACATGCAGAAATTCACTTACATGGTTAGTGTGTGAAAACCTATTGTCTTGGTTACATTAGAATAACCTATTTGTTTTGGTGAAAATGTGTTTAGTGGTATGAAAATGGAATAAAACTTCACCATTTAATCTAATTGTCCTCATTTTTAGTCCATAAATTAAATGAAGAAAGAGTTTGTGTTTTTTTTTTTTTGAAGGGAACATGTAGTCATTCCATTAAATCACCAAAGGGTAACAACATTACAGTCAAACAGAGTCAAAACTCGACTCAATACCATTACAGGGACTCAGAAAAGAACACCCCATAACAATTACCCTAGGACACAGATTATATCAACAGTTGCTACAAATATGCCTAGCCAACAGAAATGTGCCTCTGCGTTGACATAAGAACCTCTACTTGCACTATGGAGTCGGTCACAAACAATCTGTGCTAAAAAGCAATGACAAGGCTAAATCCAACCCAAAGCACACTGTCAAATACAAGAAAACACCCAAAACAGAAGCTGCTCGCAGAATAAAGCACTACCGGCGATGGCGCGTGTGCTACACGCGCCGCCACCGACCCTTCCCCTACAACAGCCTAACACAAGGAACCCCCGTGCACCACCAGGAACGGCAAAAGATGCAGAACGTGCCCATCACGCGCGGCCCAAAGTGTAGAACCCCCTGGCGCGTGATGACCACGCGCTGACTCCCGATGAGCTTTCCGTCCACAGCGGGCAGCGGCTGAATCAGAGGCCGACGACGAGCATGGCTGGGGGGCGCGTGTCAACTAGAAGGCGGTGGATCAGCGCAGATCTAGCTTCAAAGAATGATAGAAACTGAGGCACGACCAAATCTCTCCACCAGTGACACAAGCGGCGAGCTCTCCTCCGCTTGGACTCCTTTGGAGTGTTTTCCTGCCACGAACAAACAACTAAAGGAACTAGAAAACTATACAAACTTCCATAGACCAACCGGACTAGGAAGACTAAAACCACCACCGAAAAAAGTCCGGGGGACTCAAAACTCCACAGTCCTAGTCACTAGGAGACTCTAGCCTCAACTGAAACAACCAGGGAGGAACCAAAATCTCTCTTAGCCCTAAAAGAAGAAGAAAAACCGGGGGGAGGGAGGTTTGGAACCTCCCTCCCCCGGCCAAGGACACCACTGTAAGGGAGAAGGTTCCATAGACCAATCGGGAGGAGGGGTGTTTCAATTTTTACTACAAACCAACGAAACAACTCATAATTGGTTAAATAATTATAGTGGCCACTGGCCAACTTATATATCAACAGTATACTCTTAATTATTTGACCAATTATAAATAGACACATAATTTGTAAATATCTTTGTAATAAAATCTATTAACACACCAAACATTTTCCAAGATAAAATTGCCACTAGTTGCGTCCTCCTCCAAGATCTTCTCCATTTCAAGCTTTGAAGTAACTACTCTAAAGTATCAACTCAAGAAATGGTAAAAACATTAAAAAAAAAAAATGATATGTAGAACCAAGGTTATAAATTTCTACAGTATGAAGAAAAAAAAAAAAAAGTTAAACAATGAAAATGGTGGTCCATCGAAATTCACATGAACTTTCTTGGATAATATCTTGAAATTATTAATCATTGGCTACAAATTAAATCATCACTGAAAAAACACATAACACATCGATCGGCTTAATGTCCGTGGCCGTCCGAAATATCCTTAATAAAAGCTTCAAGATTTGTTTCAGATGACCCACCTTCAGCAATTGCGCCTTGGCAGGCCTCTTGAAGTTGTTTCGCTCTTTTCCTCATTTCATTCCCCTCATTGCTTTTTTGATCCATGAACCTTTTTACAAGCTTTGAGATTTCTTCCCTTGTCACTAAAATTTCAAATCCAACATCTTTCTTAACCCTCCATCCAACCTTCCAATCCTCCACAACACGTTTACTGTTAGAGGTTTGATCCCCCAATATAGGGAAAGTAAGCATCGGAACACCAGCAAAAGCAGCCTCCAGCGTGGAATTCCATCCACAATGTGTCCAAAACCCTCCTATTGAGGGGTGGCACAACACCTTCAACTGGTTACACCAAGGCACCACTAACCCCATATCACCACCACCCCCATTTCCAAACCGATCAGTTTCCTCGCGTGATACCCACAAGTACCTAACATCACTATCCTGCAGCCCACCTGCAATTTCATCCATCTGGGCACTTGAAACCGAAAGGAAACTTCCCAATGAGACGTACAAGACAGAGCCTGTAGGTTGACAATCTAACCACTGGAGATAGTTAACGCCATTGTGAGCATCTATTACAGACGAATTCTTTTGAAGTTCGAAGTAAGGTATGGCAGGGCCAATAGGGTACACCGGTAAAGGAAGATCTTCTTTTAAAATGTCAATGACTTCCGTTTCAAGCTCGCGGACCGAAGTGAATAGAAGATACTGTGCCTTGGACACCAACGAAACACCTTCCAAGCATCGGTGCAAGACTTTTTGACCATTTCCATACATAATAGTGGGAAGATCTTCAATACGTGTAGCAGACACTCCTGGAATGTAGTCCACAACCTCATCTCCGTGCTCTTAATTAAACACATGGCATTGAAAGCATACAAAAAGCAATGTAAGTAAGAATTTTGCATTTAGTGTGGCCAAATCACTCCAATTAAAGCTGGACTTTAAACTAGCCAAGCTACCACTAAAGATATTAAGGACTAAAGATATTAAAGGTCGTTGAACACTTTGAGAATTGGTCAAAAGAAGTGGCCGACCCCCAAAATGGCCTATGTGGTGGTTCAACCATTGCTGAACAAGTTTTTCTATATAATTATTATTTGGAAATAAAGTTATAATTTTATAAAGATTATGTCAATTGCAAATATAGATCTATAAACTCATTTTGAAACCACTGGATTTATTTGTTATGAGGTCGATCATAGAACCAATTTGACAATTTTTCCTAATTCTTTTTTTTTTTTTTCAATTGAAGAAAGCAATAAAAAAATCACTTCATTTTTTTTAACTCTTGAGGTCGTGTGGGAACTTCTTGCCGAAATCCGATCCTACTCTATTTTTAGGAAAAATATACTTTACCTTATAATGTTTGCCTCTTTTTTAATCTTGCCTCTAAAGCAAAAAAATTTACAATGTATCCTAGCTAAATTTTAAAAAATTTCAATGTGGCCTATCGATTACTTAAGTCTTTTTTTTTTTTTTTTTGCAGGTGAGTTTATAAGAGAAAATCTCTTCAAAATATCCATAAAAATACAATTTTTTTATAGAAAAAAGAAAAAAGAAATCTTTAATTTTTAGATGAATAAGAGAAGAAAAGTTCATCGAGAATAGGGTTAATATTAGACGCACCTGACAATTCAATCGGGAAATGGTCGTGCTGCACGAAGAGCTCAAAATGGTGCAACATAGAGAACACCGTCGCCGACATGGGCCACAGCGATGCCACCGGAATATTCCTCCGGTTCCCAACTCCGACAGCCCAAACCACAAAAGTGTCAGCTACGATGGCTGTCACCGGCAGTTCAAGCTGGTCCAGGAGCTCCTCAAAGGGCGCTTCCATCTCCGTGCTTACGGCTTCGACGAAGCCCGGAAAGTTTTTGGCGCGACCCACCTCGGAAGGTATGACGTTGGGTACGGTGGCAAAGCGTATGTTAGGCGGCTTAGGGTCTGAACCGATGAAGCCGAGCCACTCTTCGGTGACTACGAAGGTGACGATAATGTGTTGGGGCCTTTTCAAAGCTAGGAGTTTGCAGGAGTTCATCATGGCGTTGATGTGGCCTCGACCGGGATAGGGCATGGCCACCACGTGGCAGACGGTGGATGGGTAATTTTTGGCGGTATCCATTTCCGGAAGTAGATCGGTCACCGTTGATGGAAAGCTCCTTTAATGGGACTACCACTGGAACAAGACGAAGTGGGATGTGAATAGCTTTGAGTTTGAGAATAAAGGAATTTGATACTTATTTATAAAAAAAACAAAAACAAAATAGAAGAAGAAAGAAAGTAAATTGATAATTTGGTACATGCGTGTCAAGGGCATATTCATTACAGATAAAATTACATTATTCATCTATGTGATTAGTCTAAATTATAAATTGTTTCCTCTGATATTATATTAAAAGTAATTCAAAAATTTTTGTAATTCGCTTAATTTACAAACCACTCATTGAAATTAAATTCCGTTAAAAATTTTAACAGATTCCTTTAAACATCATGTCAACATCAATAAAATAGTGACACATGACGATCATAATAAAAAAAACATAAATAACTAAAACTTAAAAAATTACTTTTATTTTAAAAAAAAATTGAAAATTGAAAATGAGTGGCTGCTGGCTTGGCAGCCATTCCTTTGGGGTGGTTGCGCGCCACCCCCGTTCGCCTCAAGGTTGGCAAGCGGCCACCCTTAGATGCCTTTGGGGGTGGCCTAAGGCCACCCTCTAACTCCTGGGCCGCGCGCCACCCCCTTAGGCCACCCCCAAAGGTAAGGTTGTCAAACAGTTAGCCACCTATTTTTTTCTCTTTTTTTTTTCTTTTATAAAAAATATAATTTATTTATATTTTTAATAGTTTTCTTTTTTTACATTTTTTTAAACAAAAATGATTTTTAACCCTTTTTTCCATAATATTTTAAATTTGTTTTTTTGTTTATAATTTTAAATTTTTTTATAATTTTATGAAGAATATTTTTGTCATTGGAATGACATTGACACACTTAGTAATTTTTTTAGACATTGACAATTAAGTTATAGTTTGAGAAGAATTTGTGTACTTTTTCCAAAATTTTAACACGCATGATATGCAAACACTTATCAATAAGTTGTAATAAAAATGAGTAATATTTCTTGCGACCCTTATATAATTCTAACAACTTTTCTTTTAAAATCAACCATTGAATATTTAGGGCCCATATGTAAGAAAACAAATCTAATGATTAATTATAAAAAAAAAAAAAAAAAAAAAAAAGTTAGAGTTGTGCAAGAAATATTACTCAACAAAAATGTAGTCTAATTATGGAAAGTGATTCATGCACAACCCATATTGCACAACTCTTACATAATTCTAACAATTATTTTTTAAGATTAACCATTGAATATTTATGGTCTATATGTAAGAAAACAAATCCAATGATTAATTATAAAAAAATAAAAAAAATAAAAAAAGTAGTTAGAGTTGTGCAAGAAATATTACTCAATAAAAATATAGTCTAATTATGGAAAGTGATTCATGCACAACCCATATTGCACAACTATTTCACAACCAAGACACATGGAGTGTGACTCATGCATGTGAGTCTCATATGGATCCACCCATATATTTTAAAATTGTAAGATAATTATGCAAGAATTGTAATTTTATCTTTTCTAGTCTAATATCCTTCCAAAAAGTAAAATAAACATATGTGAGAATGGACTTTAATAGCATGTCTGTATATATAAGAATTCGGAGTAAGAGGCGTACACTGTACGGCGATGGGGCAGTTGATTAATATACTTCGCAGTTCGCACATTTGTACATTCATTGAATCATTGCGCATGTGAAAATTGACTTCGAATAGCATCCAAGATAGTTTACAAGAAGAGCTCCAAGGCCTTCACATGGACATCCGTGGGCTTCGTGTAATGGTCAGCAACCCAAAGGGACACGACTGTAACATGGTGTATATTGAAGTTCTCAACCGTCTAATAAAAAATTATTAACTGAGAGCGGTGTGGTTAATGATTTTTAAAGTAGGCATGATAATATATAATATCATATATATTAAGTAAATAAAAAACACAATAATATACAAAACAAGCATGCTCTAGTATATGATTTACATAAACCTCAATTGGTTCGCAAAATATATATATAAATTATTAACTGAGAGCGGTGTGGTTAAGACATGATAATATATAATGTCATATATATTAAGTATATAAAAAACACAATAATATACAAAACAAGCTTGCTTTAGTATAGGATTTACTTAAACCTCGATTGGTTCGCAAAATATATATATATATGTGTGTGTGTGTTGTCACAAAATTAAAGAGTATTAATAACTATTCAATTCCACTATCTTTCATTCTCAGTAATAACTATTATATTTCTCAATGAAATACTCATTCTGCAAACCAAACGAGACCTTAGTCTTCAAATCCTTCCCTTATCTGTTCTCTTTGTCTTCTCAATTCGTCCACGTTGCAGTAGCCTCTCAATCAGCCTGTCAGCTCTCACGATGGGTGATCTGATTTGGGGATTTCTGTTATGTTAGGTGGTTATGGCCGATTGGGTCTTGGGTGAAATGTTGTTTGGTGATTCTTGGTGATTCTGGTATGTTATGATCCTTATGTCCCACATGGGTTAAATTTAAACTTAACCATGTGTATATAAGCTCTTGGACGCCCTCTCCTTATAAGCCGCTTTTCAAACGTGAGTTATACTCAAAATTTGTATCATTCTCCATGTAGAACATCAGGATCGTAACATAACTATACACTCTTTGAAAATCACCGTTGAATTTTGAACGAATAACTAGATCATACATAGTCAACACAAAATCCTATCCATTAACAAATCCATTAACCGCCTCCTCCCCAATTCAATTGAAATGTGGAGGATCCTTAACCCTATAACCGGGGGGAAGGGGGAGAAAGAAAAAACAAGAAATTGTTTGTGGTTTCAACCCAGTATTACCAATTTGCCACCCTGAATTGCATCCCACTAGATTAGCCCACCATGGTTTCTAAAACAGACTCACATTTAAAGCGTGTAAGAGTAGTGTAGAATTAAGAGAAAAATATCAAATCCCTTTATCGGAAATATGGCCTGATTCATTGAGAAAAAACAGCTCCCATCTAATTCCTTACGAGAAATGCTAGAGGTATCAAATCTTTTTATCAAGATATTGATACTGAGATGATGTGGAGCTTATTCATTAGTACCTATAACATTTCTTTTTATTAATTGTTTTGATCATCTCCGACGAATAAGTTTCATCTCATCTTGATACCTATCTCTTGACAAAAAATTTGGTATCTCTAGCATTTCTTATTCCTTACTGTCGTGGGTATGTGAGAATAAGGTATTTTTTTTGTTGGTGAAAATGAGCTTAGGGGTATGAAAATGCGATAAAACTTCACCATTTAATCTAATTTCCTTAATTTTTAGTACACAAATGATGAAAGAATGATGTTAGGTGCTACAATTTTTACTATAAAATTCTTTAAAAACTACAGAATAGTCCATAATTTGTGAAATAATTATAGTGACTAATTACTTATCAACCCTACACTCTTAATTAGTTTACCAATTATGAATTATCACATCAATTTATAAATTTCTTTGTACTAAAATCTGTAATTCCCCATACATGTTTCATGATAAAATTGCCACTAGTTGCATCCTCTTCACAGAGCTTCTCCATTACAACTTTACAAGGTTTGAAGTAACTACTCTACAGTAGAACCTCAAGAAACTTGTAAGGTAAAAACATAAAAGAAATTATATGTCCGAAATTCACATGAACGTCTTGAAATTAAGTATGATTCATAGGCTATAAATTAATTCATCACCGAAAAATAACACAACAATATGCTTAATGATCGTGGCCTTTTGAAATATCCTTAATGAAAGCTTCAAGATTTGTTTCAGATGACCCACCTTCAGCAATTGCGCCTCGGCAGGTCTCTTGAACTTCTTTTGCTCTTTTCCTCATCTCATTCCCCTCATTGCTTTTTGGATCCATAAACCTTTTCACAAGCTCTGAGATTTCTCCCCTCGTCACTAAATTTTCAAATCCCACATCTTTCTTTACCCTCCATCCAACCTTCCAATCCTCCACAATCTGTTTACTGTTAGGGATTTGATCCCAAAATATAGGGAAAGTAAGCATAGGAACACCAGCAAAAGCAGCCTCCAATGTGGAATTCCATCCGCAATGTGTCCAAAACCCTCCTATAGAAGAGTGGCACAAAACCTCCAATTGGTCACACCAAGGCACTACTAAGCCCATATCACCACCACCACCACCATCTCCAAGCCGATCAGTTTCCACTCGTGACACCCACAAGTATCTAACACCACTATCCTGCAGGCCACCTGCAATTTCATTCATCTGGGCACTTGAAACTGAAAGGAAACTTCCTAATGAGACATACAAGACAGAGCCTGTAGGATGAGAATCTAGCCACCGGAAATAGTTGACACCATTGTGACCATCTGTTAGAAAGGAATTCTTTTGAAGTGCGAAGTAAGGTATGGCGGGGCCAATAGAGTACACTGGGAAAGGAAGTTCTGCTTTTAAATTATCAATGACTTCAGCTTCAAGCTCGTGGACGGAAGCGAATAGAAGATATTGTGCTTTAGACAGCGATGAAATACATTCTAGGGCTATATCCAAGACTTCTTGACCGTTTCCATACATAAAGGTGGGAAGATCTACAATGCGTGTAGCAGGCACTCCTGGAATGTAGTCCACAAGCTCATCTCCGCGTTCTTAATTAAACACATGGCAGAGAAGCATACAAAAAGCAAAGAAATTTGTGTTAAGGGTGACCATACCATTCCAAAAGATTAGATTCAAGGGGTGACACAACCACCACCAAAGACTTTGGGGTGCGACCACCCCTAGAACCGGCCAAAGAAGACGACCAACCACCCTGAATGACCTATGAGATGGTTCAGCCATCGCATATTAATTTTTTTTTTAATATATTTTATTGAAGAATAAAATTGTAATTTCTTAAACATTTATTAAAAAAATTGGATGAGTTATACAAGAGATGATTTTATTACAGAGGTGTACATAGATTTATAAGCTCATTTTGAATCAAATAGATTTCGAGCGTGTTTGGATTTGCGTTAATGAGCTTAAAAAGTGTTTTTAGTACTTAAAAAGCTCCTTCAAGCAAATAAATATTGGTTTGGTAAAAAACTTAAAAATAACTTTTTTACTCTAAAAAATTTCAAAACTGTGTTATGGAGAAACTTGAAAATGAAGTTTTTTTTTTTTTTTTCTAAAGAGTTCTTTCTAACTTTTTCCAGAGACAAAAGCTTTATTTTCTAACACAATATATCTCAAACATACTCTTATTTGTTATGAGGTCTGTTACAATATAACGTTTCTATATAAGTTTGATAATTTCCTTATCAATATATTTTTCATAGTTAGTTGACTATAATCAAATCAATATCTTATTTCTATTGAATTCACCTACCACATTTCTCTATTTAAAAATCATTTATATTTTAATTCCAAGAGTTAGTTCAATCGGCCGTAAAGTTACTAATTCAAATCTCTCTTCCTCCCTTTCCTTTCCTTGGGTGATGTAAAAAATGATAGTAATAATAATAATTCGTATTGTAAAGATCATTAGCTTGGGCAATTATGGTGAAGAACAACTAATTTGACTATTTGTTCTCATGTTTTTCTGCTAAAGAAAGCAATAAAAAAAATGACTTTCATTTTTTTGCCTCCTTGAAGTTGGGACTCGTGTGTGAACTTGTTGCTGACCTAAATCCTACTCTATTTTTATCCTTTATTAAATTAATCGGATCCGGATGACCGAATTGTTAGGTCAGGACAAAAAAAAAAAAAAAAAAATAGAAATGCTAAAACTTTTTTCAGTGTTTTTTAGATCTTTTTATCTTAATATAGCCCCCTATTTTTAATAAAAATAAATAAATAACAAAGACACTAAGAGCTCTAGCATTTCTGAAAAAGAATTGATTGAGATAACTAGATAAGGGAAATAGACGCACCTGACACTTCAATCGGGAAATGGCCGTGCTGCACGACGAGGTCAAAATGGTGAAACACAGAGAACACCGTCGCCGACATGGGCCACAGCAATGCCACCGGTATATTCCTCCGGTTCCCAACTCCGACAACCCAAACCAAATAAGTGTCAGCCACGATGGCTGTCACCGGTGGCTCAAGACGGTCCAGGAGCTCCTCAAAGGGCGCTTCCATCTTCGTGCTTACGGCTTCCACGAAGGCGACCCAGTCTTTGGCGCGACCCAGCTCGGAAGGTATGACGTTGGGTACGGTGGCGAAGCGGAAGTTAGCCGGCTTAGGGTCTGAGCCGATGAAGCCGAGCCACTCTTCGGTGACTACGAAGGTGATGAGAATCTGTTGGGGCCTCTTCAAAGCTAGGAGCTTGCAGAGGCTCATCATGGAGTTGATGTGGCCTCGACCGGGATAGGGCATCGCCACCACGTGGCAGACGGTGGATGGATAAGTTTTGGAGGGATCCATTTCTGGAAGTTGATCTCGTTCACTGTTGATGGAAAGTTACTAACCCGGCCTGGAACAAGTCTATCTGAATTAGTGAATTCTGAGCTGAGAATAGCTTTGAGTTTGAGAAGACATTGAGTCGGCAGTTGCTGGGGTCAAATAGAACCGTAAGAATGTTACTTAAACGACGGAATTACCCCTTCCCGGAAGTTGATCGTTCACCGTTGATGAAAAGCTCCTTTACCAACGAAATGTACTACGCATTGATTGCTTTCCGACAAGTTTTGGTCATGATAACGATCACGAAAGCGAAGATCTAAAAGGCTGACATAAACATGTCAAAAACTAGTGGAATGGTCAGCAGTCACCAGAATTTTCTGACAAATGATTCATTTTTAAAATTATTGTGAATCTTAACGGCCTCCTCATAAATTTGATGGTAATTTAAAAAAAAAATGAAAGGAGAAAAGAAAAATAAAAAAATAATGTATATTAAATCTCTTATTTTAATGAAAAATAATATATATATATATATATATGTGAAACATTTTTCCATGTTATTCTCTCATTTTTTTTCACTTTGAAAAATTATTATTAAAATTTAAAATTATGGGGTCCATAAGGGAGATTCACGTAAATCTTACCGATTCAATGATAATTTTTAAAAATATAAAGATGAGAGAAAGATATAAAAAAAGTAAATGAATCATTTTTAAAATAAAATAAAATTCCTAACATAAAGAGACTCACTTAACTAAAGTATGTACTAAAAAAATTAACATAACTAAAATTTTTCAAAGCCTAGAACTGAACTAATATAAAAAATAATACTAATAAAGTTTCAATTCAAAAAAAGAAAACGCCTATATATAATTAATAGCTAAAATAACTACAAGAACATCCTTAACGAATAAGACAATTTGTCCCACTTTTTTCTCTCCTCTAGAGCCCCTCCCCTGTGAGCATGGTTTTCACCGGGATGGGGTGGCCTCACCCCTCCCCCTCCCGGTGGTGATTTTCATCTGGCTCTTCATGAGTCAGGGTGTTTTTTGTTCCCCCTGGGTTGGTCCAGTGGGGTTAGTTTTTCTTCCAACCTCTAGAGTTGTTGAGCTTTTGTTCCCCCCGACTAGATTTGGTGGTGGCTGACCTTCCCCTAGCTTTTTTGGGCTATGGCGACTTGTAATTTGCTTTTCTTTATTATTTCTTTCTTTTTGGCAGGATTGTTCATCTCAAGATGTCTTCTATGGGGGAGTGGTTGAACCAACGTGTTGTTGACGGGGTAATTTTTGGCCGTTTTTTCACCTTTTTCTTTGATTTTGAAAGGTGATCGCACCCCTAACTGGCTTTCAAAATCTCACCCCTAACCGTCGGTGATCGGGGCGTGGTGCCCACGCGCCTGGGAGCTCTCTGCTCTTTGGTGCGCATGCCGCCTTTTTCAGGCCGGGCATGGTGGCAACCGGGTATACGACGTTGGATCTTCGTCTGGGTGGTACCGGTGACGGCCCGTGTCCTACACACACCGTCGTCCGGCATCTTGGCCTCCTTACTCCACTGCCGGCAGCTTGTTTTGGTGTTTTTTGCCCGTTTTGTCTTTGTGTTCTTCTCATGTTTATCCGGTCACAGTCTGCTTGTGTTAAGTTCAAATTTTATGGGAATATTTATTAGCTAATTGCTAGATCAACCATCTTTCTTTAGAGAGTGAGCGTTATTGTAAGAGAGGCTCAAATGTCATTCTTGTAAAATTTGTATTTTTGCTTAGGCAGCTGTTTTACTAAGCTAGATCCTTCTGGCTTAAAAAATGGGGGGTCTTGTCTATTATTTTCAAGTTGCAAGCTCCAGGGCTGTTTGCAATATTAATGATAGCACATGTTATTTGTTCAACAAAAAAAAAAAAAAAGACAATTTGTCCCACAAATAGCACACGTGAAAACAAAAATACCAAATGTTATGAAATGATATGTAGAAACAAGGTTTTAAATTTCTACAATATTAAAAAAACAGAAAAAGAAATTGGTGTTCCATCGAAATTCGCATAAATTATGAGTCATAGGCTACAAATTAAATCATCACTAAAAAATAACTAACAAGAAAACAAAGTATGAAGGAGAAAAAAAATAATTCTCGTTGTATATTAGTTCTCAGGCTTGTGCGTGTATATATAGAATTACAGAGGAATCAAAGAATACAATTGTAAAGGAATATTTAAGATAATATAAAAAGGCTAGCTCACTCTAACAATCTAACAAAAAAAAGAAAAGAATATCTACTGTTTAGCTAAACCATTTGACAGCTTTTAGAAGAATCTGAAAAGAAAATGGAAAAGCTGGAAATGCTTTGCTCAAGCTCCACGTAAGCTGCTCAGGCGTGATCCCTTTCTACCGTAAGCTTGTGATCATAATACTCCCCCTCAAGAGGAATATATATGTTCAATATATTCATCTTAGAAAGTAGAGTCTCAAAGAGAACTCATCCAAGGGGTTTGGTGAAAATATCAGGGAGTTGACACTAAGAAGTAATATGCATAGTGCGAAGAAGACCTTGCTGAATGTTATCACGAACCATGTGAATAAAAATTAGACAACAATAAATGGTTTTGAGAATCTTGCTGGCAGAAATAAGATTGAAGGTAAAAGAGGGTACGCAAAGAACATTGGTTAGAATCAAGGAATCAGAAATTTTGACAGTGCCGATATGTGTTACCAAAGCAGTCTGTCCAATAGGTAATTTGACATGGGAAGAGAATACTGAGGTGATGGCACTGAAAAATTTAAGAGAGTTGACCATATGGTCAGTGGCACCTGTGTTGATGAGCCAAGGCCATTGTTGAGCACAGGTGGATGCAACAGTAAAGGTTTGAGAAGAATAAAAAACAAAGTGTTTCTTATTCAAAGCATAGGAGAGGATTTTACCTGTCACCTTTGAGAAAAGGTGATCCTGAAGGGGTGAACTACCTACTTGATGAACGGTAGGTGAGGAATCAGAGGAAGCAGGCTTGATGAGAGCCAGAAGCTGCTGACACTATTCTTGTGTGATGGAGAGATGAAGAAATTGCTGAGGCTCAGAGTCTTGAACATGGTTGGCTGAGTGAGAACTCCTTTTTTTTCTTGGTAAATTTAAAACTAGGTGGCTAGCCATGGAGGCGATAACACTTGTCCACCGTGTGGCTAATGATTCCACAATGGTTGCACGTTGGTTTATCTTTGGACTGAGCCTTTGGTTTTCCAGTACGAGATGGCGGTGAAGCAACCTTAATTAGCATGGCAGCAAATTTGTTTGTGAAATACCCAACCGACGCAGAAGCTTCACGTTGTCATTCCTCTTGGAGAACTAAGGCAAAAACCTTATTGATTGAAGGCAAAGGGTCAATCAACAAAATTTGACCTCGAATATGGGAGAACGAATCGTTAAGATCCATGAGAAATTGAAAGACATACTCATGGTGAAAATATTCATGAATGGTTTTCATGGATCCACAAGAAGTAGGGAATGAGTCTATAATTACTGAGTTCGTCTCATAAAGCTTTGATTTTTGTAAAACAAGCTCCAACCGAAAGATCATTCTGCGAGAGAGAGGAGATGGATTTTTGAATCTAGTAGATCCGGGGTCCATTCTTCTGAGAGAAGCGCTCCTTCATGTCGGTCCAGATATCGGCAGCATTATCAATATAAATAACGCTTGCAGCTATATCTTTAGAGACAGAGTTCAAAATCCATGAGGAAACCATGGTATTGCAACGAATCCAAGCCTGTTATCGGCACCGGATTCATCACCATGGGACGACTCCATGTGTGATAATTATCGCCATCACCATTTAAGAAGCTAAGCTTGTTCTTAGCAGTGAGTGCCATCACCATGGGACGACTCCATGTGTGATAATTATCGCCATCGAGCAACTGAGAGACAAGAACAGTCCCTGGACTATCACCATGGTGGAGGTGATAGGGAGAAAAGTCTTCGATGGAAAAGGTTGAAGAAGACATGAAGAAGGGAAGAAAATTTTCTGAGAAATTTAGAAAGGCTTTGATACCATAACAAGAAAACAGAGTATGATGGAGAAAAAATAATTCTCGTTGTATATTAGCTATAAGGCTTGTGTGTGTATATATAGAATTACAGAGGAATCAAAGAATACAATTGGAAAGGAATATCTAAAAGAATATACAAAGGCCAGCTCACTCTAACAATATAACAAGAGAAAAGAATATCTATAGCTCAGTTAAACCGTTTGAGAACTTCTAGAAGAATCTGGAAAGAAAATGGAAAAGCTGGAAAGGCTTTGCTCAAGCTCCACGTAAACTGCTAAGGTGTGATCCCTTTCTACCGTAGGCTTGTGATCGTAATAATAACACATAAAAATCTGCTTAATGACCATGACCTTTCGAAATATCCTTAATAAAAGCATCAGGATTTGTTTGGAATTACCCACCTTTAATTAGCAATTGCGTTTTTGCAGGCCTCTTGAAGTTGTTTAGCTCTTTTCCTCTGTTGAGAGAAAAACTGTATATTGAATCACACGTAAACTGTACATGAGGGGCCTATATATATAGGCTAGTAATGAAAGAAATAAACATAACAATAGCCCATGTGGGACAATATATACATAATCATCAACAAAAATTACAAAATAACGTGAGCCACTCATACTAAGAATAGGGGAAGGCCCCTAAACATCAGAATGAATTAAATCAAAAGAAGCAGATGCAATAGACTCACTATTATTAAAAGGCAAAGATAGTTGTTTCCCAAGTTGACAAGAAATACAATCAAAAGACTTGTTGGACACTGAACCTAATAAATCCTTAGAAGCTAAAACTTGTACCCGAGACACAAATGCATGATCAAGACGCGAATGCCAAAGAGCAAGAGATGGCGGTGATGAAGCGGCAGCAGCAGAGACACCAGGGATGAAAAGGTGTAAGGATGAAAGCTCAAACAGTCGCCCAACTCTACGCCCGGTCCCAAGTGTCTAGCCCATCCGAGGATCCTGTACATACACACCAGAGGAGTAAAAAATAAGTCTATAACCCAATTCACACAGTTGCCCAACAGATAGGAGGTTAAAGGACAATTAGGCACATGAAAGACATCAAGAACAGAAAAGGAAGTGTATGGACAATGCCTATGGTTTGAACAACCATAGAAGAGCCATCAGTTGTGTGAATTAAAGATGTATGTGATAGAGGGGCAGAA
This sequence comes from Alnus rubra, assembly GCA_028654335.1. Lineage (NCBI taxonomy): Eukaryota > Viridiplantae > Streptophyta > Magnoliopsida > Fagales > Betulaceae > Alnus > Alnus rubra. The sequence continues at coordinate 708,184 of JAJPGS010002137.1, read as the reverse complement.
GTGGTAAATGAGGAGGCATATGGCGTCATATGATTGCAGCACACGGAGTCAAAAAGCCAAGAGAAAGATTTACCTAGTAAAATGGAGAGGACAGAGGAAGATGCATTACCAGAACGAGCGAGGACCTGGTTGATAATTGCCTCAAAGTCAGCTGGAGATAAGGTGAGAGCAGATCTTGTAGAGTCGCCAGAGGAAGTAGCTGGAGCAGCTGAAGAAGAAGCACTCTCAGTAGTGGTAACGATTGCAGCAGATGCAGAAGATTTGGCTTTGCACCAACACTTGTCAATAGTATGCCCACAACAGCGACAATAGCGACAAAAAGGATTGTCAAGATTCTTGGAAGGTCCACGGCCGGACCTATCAGAATTGTCAGAGTGCTCGGTCTGAAGCGAGGGAGCAGCTAATACTGAATGAGTATGCGGAGTGTGCTGAGAGCGCAAGGTAGACAATCTGGTCTCCTCTCGAATGCTCGGTCTGAAGCGAGGGAGCAGCTAATACTGAATGAGTATGCGGAGTGTGCTGAGAGCGCAAGGTAGACAATCTGGTCTCCTCTCAAACAAGCTCACAGACAGCCTAGTCTAAAGTATGAAGAAGAGAGCGGTGCAAAAGTTGCCCACAAACAGGCTCAAAATCATCTCGCAGAGCCATTAGAAATTGATAGAGACAATGTTGGTCCCTGCGATCAGCATACATCTGAGCATCAGTAGGATCATTCCAAGTAGGATCAGAAAGAGCCAACTGGTCCCATAAGAACTGCATGCGAGCAAAAAATTCAGTAATAGTCTGGTCTGATTCTTGCTTCAAACGATAGAGATCAAGAATAATCTAGTACTCCTGAGAACCATTAATCGAGGAGTAGTGAGAAGCAAGCATATCCCAAGCACCTTGAGCGTCATCAAAACTGCCAAATAATGTTGCAATAGAGGGAATGATGGTGTTACGAAACCACGTAAGAATCTGATGATGTTTGCTGTCCCAATTAATAAGACGAGTGCAAAAAGCATAATCGCTTTTAGCAGTGACTTTAGTTGGCTTGGGGATATCCCTAGTCACATAGAGCCAGAGCTTGCGTGTGACGTCTCACATCGCCTGTGAATGAGGATGTGCTTATATGTATAAATGCACCATTTATGAAACAACGCGTTTTAAAGCCGTGATGGTCATGAACCTATCAGAACTCCGCAGTTAAGCGTGCTTCTGCGAGAGCAATCCTAGGATGAGTGACCTCCTGGGAAGTCTGATTTGGGGAGCCAAAAGCGGACAATATTGTGTCATTGGGGGTGGATCGTTGCAAATGGTATCAGAGCCATTGCCCAGCCTGAGATGGTGGGAGCGTGCACAAGCCCAATGAGGGACGCCAACGAGGACGCTGGGTCCAAAGAGGGGGTGATTGTGACGTCTCACATCACCTGGGAATGAGGATGTGCTTATATGTATAAATGCACCCTTTATGAAACAACGCGTTTTAAAGCTGTGATAGTCATGAACCTATCAGAACTCCGCAGTTAAACGTGCTTCTGCGAGAGCAATCCCAGGATGGGTGACCTCCTGGGAAGTCTGATTTGGGGAGCCAAAGGCGGACAATATTGTGTCATTGGGGGTGAGTCATTACATTGCGGCCTTGAAGAAAACTCCTTATAGATTAGGACCAAACAGTGTAGTTGGTGCCATCCAAGGTAACATGAATATGAGTAAGAACCTCGTTTTGTGCCATCTGGAGATGCCACAAGCAGAAACAAACTAGAAAAAATGAAATCAGAACGAAAAAAATAAGTAGAAAACACCTGGTCAACTGATGTAGAAGTCAACGGTCAACGATGCTGATGTGGCACAACAGAAACTGGCGAGTGAGATACACGTGCGAAGAGTGGCGGCGCGTGGGCGCGTGAACCAGTGGATACGAATCTTCTACCGGCATGTGGAGGCGCGTCCGCCGACAGATCGGGACGATCTTGGTGGCTCTGAGGTTGATCTATCAATCTGGGATGGAACCAGAGTGATCGAACGACTGTAGCGTCTAGCGGCAGAACGGTAGAAGTGTCTGGCGGCGGCAGAATCTTCAAGCGGTGCGTGGCAGAGTGTGAAGCTCTGATTGGGCTGTTCTCGACGGCTCTGGCACGTTGTCTCCCCAGGTTTCGATTGGTATATGCATCAACTCGAAACAAGGACTGGGAGGAAAGAGAACCGAGGAAGACAAAGCGATGAGGTATGGCGGAAGCAACGGCGGTGCCAAAAAATTGTTGGGAAGAGGCCGAAAGAAAATAAAAAAAATTAAAGGTGATTCAGAACCTGTGCTCTGATACCATGTTGAGAGAAAAGTTATATATTGAATCACACGTAAACTGTACATGAGAAGCCTATATATATAGGTTAGTAATGAAAGAAATACACATAACAATAGTCCATGTGAGACAATATATACATAATCTAACATCCTTTTTTCATTCCCCTCATTTCTTCTTTGATCCATAAACCTTTTCACAAGCACTATTGAGATTTCTCCCCTTTTCACTAAAAATCTTCAAATCCCACATCTTTCGATCTTAACCCTCCATCCAACCTAGCTTCCAGTCCTCCACAATCTGTTTACTGTTTGGGATTTGTTGAAACATAGGAACACCAGCAAAAGCAGCTTCCAATGTGGAATTCCATCCACAATGTATCCAAAATCCTCCTACCTACTGAGGGGTGGCACAATACCTTCAGCTGGTCACGTACACCAAGGCACCACTAAGCCAGTAAGCCCATATCGCCACCACAAGCATCTCCAAACCGATCAATTTCCTTGCATGACACCCATAAATATCTAACACCACTATCCTACAACCCACCTGCAATTTCATCCATCTGGGCACTTGAAATCGCAAAGAAACTTCCTAATGAGATGTACAATACAAAGCATGTAGGTTGACAATCTAGCCACCAGAGATAGTACTTGACGCCATCTTGATCGACCATATGGTATAGAGGAATTTTGTTGAAGTTCGAAGTAAGGTATGGCAGGGCCAATAGGGTACACCGAAAAAGGAAGTCCTGCTTTTAAAGTGTTCGGCTTCAAACTCACAGACGAAAGTGAATAGAAGATACTGAGCTTTAGACACCGATGAAACACATTCCCGGGCTTGATGCAAGACTTTTTGATCGCCTCCATACATAACGGTGGGAAGATCTACAATACGTGTATCAAACACTCCTGGAATGTAGTTCACATGCTCATCTCCGCATTCTTATAAATTAAACACATGGCAGAGAAGCTTACAGTAGGTAATGTAAGTAAAAATTTTGCATTAAGGGTGGCCATATATACAACTCCAAAGTCAGATTCTAGAGGGGATCGAACCACTACCAAAGATCTTGGGAGTGGTTAAGCACTCCTAAAACCTGTCAAAGGAAATGACCGACCACTCCGAATAACCTATGAGGTGGTTTAACCATTCACATAACAAGGTTTTTTTTTATATATAATTTTTTAAATAGTTTACAAAAAAACAAGGGGGGGGGGGGCAAATTATATATTATATCATTTTATTACAAAGAGTATATAGATTTACAGGCTCATGTTGTGTCCCCTAGATTTATAGGCTTATGTGAATTTCAAAATCACCATCAGATGTGTGATAGATTATCATTGAATTTTGTTTCAATCGTAATGCTAAAAGTCATATCATTTAAAAAAAAAAACACAAACAAACAAAGATTTTCTGAATAGCATTACTACCCTAGTTAATGTTTATCTCTTTATCCTACTCAACTGCTGGTCCATACATAGAATAATTCATCCATGTGTCTATCCTTGTCTTCGTTAAGGAAAAGCCACGCAGGACAAAAAAAATAAAAATTGATTGAGATAATTAGGGTTTTAGATGCACCTGACACTTCAGTCGGGAAATGCAATTTTTATGTCACATTTTACAATTTATATATTTATATACTTTCTATTTTAAGTGGCACGTGTATAATTTAATTTGCGCTAACGTAACATTTAACGCTTTTCGTTAAAAATTTGGACGAATGTTGAATGCAATGATTTATTTGTTATTTTTGAATACTACGATAAATTCTTATCAATTTTTTATAGATATAATCACATAGACTAATTTTAGGTTATTTTTTTTCCCAAAATAATAACGTAATCGATCTCATATCGCTGGACTGCTGGAGTCCCATGGAATCGAACATGTAAAGATTGCATGAAAGTTTGGCAGTAAGAGCATTCTATTTTTGCCTTTTACTCTAAAATTTTAATAAAACTCCCAAAACATACCATTTAAAAAATTCTTCAATCAATGTTTAAATTTAACTTCATGCTCTTCAAATATAAAGAGCTCAAAAGTGAAAGTTATTTATTTTTTAATGTTCTTTCTTTTTCATACTTTTTCTTTTACGGTTCTCTCCTCTCAACTAAATTGGATTTTTAATGCAAAAAATACAAAAATTGGTTCCATCAATAAAATAGAATATTTAGTTAAAGTAAAAAATATTTAGACAATTTGAAGTTAAATAGTTTTAAAAAGTGGCTATTTAAATCAATTAAATTAAATTTAAAAAAAAAATTGAAGAGTTCGATGTGAATGCTCTCAATCAATTTATATATTTTTTACATTTGTTTATGGGTCGTACATTCGTGCACGTGTAAAAGTTTACTTTGAATAAGACCCAAGATAGATTACAAGAATATCTAAGACCAAGGCCTTTATATAAAGCCGTGTGAGCTTTGTGTAATGATCAGCAACCCAAAGAGATATGTAATACTACTCTTCACACTTATTTATTACAATCGATCATTTTATATTAATTAACATAATTTGTTTAAAGTGTCTTTTTTATTTTTAAAGCAAGCTAGATATTAACAACTTAAAATAGAAAAACAATTTTCAACATTTAAAACACACCATAACATATTTTTAAACGAAAAACAAAAAATACCCCACAATTAACGTACGTACGTTACATTCAAAATGTTAACTGCATGCCCATTGTGTTGCCACTTCGATCAGTTTCTACAGAATGTTTCATCCACAACCATGGACAGAAAGTCCAGAAATTAATTTGTTTAATGCTCGTGACAATATGAGATCTCAGTTACAAAAGCATCAATGCTGGCATCCGTTGATCCACCTTTCTGTATAGCTTGCCGACAAATCTTCTGAAGTTGTCTTGCTTTTCTTCTCATTTCTTTCCCCTCATCACTTTCCAAATCCATAAACCCCTGCACAAGCCTTGCAATCTCTTCTCTTCCCACCAAATTTTCCGACTCCAAGTCTTTCTTCACTCTCCACCCAATCTTCCAATCTTCCACAACCAGCTTGCTGTTGGGCACCTGATCCCAGTATATCGGAAAAGTAAGCATTGGCAAGCCGGCAAATATAGCTTCTGAAGTGGAATTCCACCCACTATGCGACCAAAATCCGCCTACAGAAGGGTGGCAGAGCACCCTCAATTGGTCACACCAAGGAACCAGCAACCCCATGTCGCCACAGATCTCGTTAATCCGAGATGTTTCCCCTCGAGTCACCCAGAAGAATCTGACACCGCTGTCGCTCAACCCAGCAGCAATTTCCTCCATCTGGGCATTTGAAGCTGAATGCACACTTCCTTGCGAGACGTACAGAACAGAGCCTCTAGGCTGCAAATCTAGCCATTCTAAGTAGTTGGCGTTACCGGAGCTTTTTGCAGAGGAGTTTTCTTCAAGCTTAAAGTAAGGTATGGTAGGGCCGATATGGTATATTGGTACTGCAACATTTTCTTTCAAAGCATCGATGACTTGGGGTTCAAGCTCGTATACAGAAGGTAAGAGAAGACACTGTGCTTTGGGCACCCACGAGACGGCTTCTAGTGCTCTGTGCAATACTTTTAGGCCTTTCCCATACAAACACGTCGGGAGGTCTGCTATCCGTGTTGAAGAAACTCCGGGGATATAGTCCACATGCTCGTCTCCAATGGCTAAAAGAACCAAAATTTCACGATGAAATTCCGATCAATATGGAAAGATTTAGTGCATCAAGGCTCATTGTATGCGGGTTTGAAAATCCACCAAATCACTTGCAAAAAATAAATAAATAAAGAGAATGGATTTGATTCTTGTACAACACCAATACAACAACCGTACAACAATCCCTTACATGAGGGTGGGCCCCAGTATGTGGAACCCACCCTCATGTGAGGGATTGTTGTACGGTTGTTGTATTGGTGTTGTAAATCTAACATTTTCCAATATTTTATTATTTTTTTTGTTTTCTTTTGTTTTCTTTTTGTAAAAAAATAATAAAATATTACCAGCCACGTCAGCTTGTTGTGGGGCTGTTGTGAGAAATGAGTGTAAGGATCATTTCTCATAAATAAATATTCCACCAAATTGGAGCAGCGTGCAGTAAGCCACGTATATATAGAGGATAATGCTACAGCCAGGGGGGAGCCAGCCCCCAAGTTGGGGGGTCAAATTGAAAAAAAAGTTTTGAGGGGCTAAAATTAAAAAAAAATAATAAAATTTGAGGTAAAATTTTAATTTTTTAAAATTTTTAAAATTTTTTTTTTGGGAGAACCTTGGGGCTTGGGGGGCGGCCCCCAAGCCCCAAGGTGGCTCCGCCCCTGGCTACAGCTGTACGTCGTTCCCCAACTACATGTTTATATTATATAAATTCTTCAATTATTTAAATTAATATTCTAACATTATCTTTATATGTCAGATTAAAATATCTTTATTAACAAATAAAATTCAACACATAAAATATTTAATTAAAACAATAAAAAAAAAATATGACGAATACAATATTCAAACTCAAAAATTGGTTCAAAAATTTAAAGCTATAGAAAATGATAAAAGCATTTCTCGAAAATTAATATGATCATTTTATACGCTAAGAATTTCTTCAACCGAATTTGAGAGAAAAGTGTCCTAAAGATTTTGACGTCTTAACAGGTAGCATTTAATTAAGCCGATAACATACTTACAAGCAAAATCAACCGGAAAATGGTGATGTTGAACAAGAAGATCAAAATGGTGGAATACCGAGTACACCAACGCCGACATGGTCCAAAGCGAGGCCACGGGAACGTTCCTCCGGTTCCCAATATCAATCGCCCAATTCAGGTAAGTGTCAGCGATCATTATGGTGATTGGGCGCGGCTCAAGCCGATCGAGGAGCTCTTCCACCGGAGCTCTCATCTTCCTCAGAACCTCTTCGTAGAAGCTGGGCGAGTCGGCGCCGCGGCCGACCTCGCTCGGGATCACGTTGGGGACGGTGCTGAACCGTATGTTGTCAGGCTTGGGGTCGGAGCCGATGAAGCCGAGCCATTCTTCGGTAACAATGAAGGTGATGAGAAGATTTCGTTTCTTTGAGCTCAGTGACTTGCACAGGTTCATCATGGGGTTGATGTGGCCGCGTCCGGGAGCAGGCAGTGCCACAACGTGGCAAAAGGTGGTTGGCTCGGAATTCTTGAGGTCCATTGCAGTGCCTAACCTTGCTGTGAGCTTGTTAGGAGGAGAAAACAAGGCCGGTGGGTGAGGAGGGAATATTAATAACATATGTAGCTGGTGGTGGGCCAAATGGGCTTTTTCTTTTTGGTATGGGAAGCACTGAAGCAGTCTATTTATCGTATCTTTGCATTTAAGTATTAATTTAATTAACAACTCATTACGTTTTGTCAATGGCTAAATAGACCAATAGGGATTGAAGAAGCAGCATTATTGTGATATGTCTTATCACTTTTTCTATTCTTCTAAATCAATTAATAGTGGTTGAAAGCTTAATGATAATGTTTAATCCAATCCGGTAAAATGCCCTGAGGATTGCAAATAAATCAAACTATTTGACAATTCGCTCGTTTAAATTTGATTCGTGATGGTAGAAATTTGCTCGTGATAGTAGAAATTCACTCAATTATTAAGTGACACATATCTGATTCGCTTGACGAAACTCAACTAAAGCTCGTAAGCCTATCTCGTATATTTATATGTATATGTATAGACATATATTAATTTAGTATTAACTAACATATTAAGTTATTAAATAGTTTGTTAATATATATTAACTTAATATTACAAACCAACTAGTTAACTATGAAAGCATAATTAATTAGTTAACTATAGACTATAGCAATAGGTCACTTTGATTATATATAAATAAAAAAAATAAAAAATAAAAATGTAAATAAGTATAGTAATTAATTAGTTATATATTGTATACTAGACTTACTACTTGCTCCCATTATACCTATATTATAGTTCTATTTTTTTTTTTAAAAAAAATTTGAGTAGTAATAGATTGAACTTCATTATGCAGATAAAAATTATCGCTCCGCGAGTACAATACTATGTATAAAGGGAGGACACTCCCCTACCCAGATCTTATCTAGAAAATGAGACAATGCACACTTTGCTAACACATGGGCAGCCATATTGGCTTCTCTCTTAACATGATGGACATCCATGGAGATGAAGGAAGAAAAGGTAGACCGTATATCTTCTTACAGTAGACCATGAGCCTGGTGACATACATCTTTCCTTGTCAGTGCTGACATTACCACCAAGGAGTCTCCTTCCAAAATCACGTTAGTCCCCCCCAGTTCTCTGCCGAAAGAAACCCCATACCATGAAGCTAAAGCCTCACCCTGCAGAGGATCAACCACAAAAGGGATCTGGAGAGCCCTTGATGCCACTGTCATGCCTTCTCCATTTCTGATAATAATACCCACTCCCATTTTCAACCCCTCTTTATTAATAGAAGCATCCACATTAATCTTCCAAACTTCGAAAGGTGGCGGAACCCATCTGATAGGGAGAGTTTGTTGAATAATAAACTTAATTTTAATAACATTTATTTGAGTCCTTTGTTATTCTTGTAAGTTACTAAGAAGTGACTTGAAGAGGTTATGTCTTTTGAGTTTTCAAGAGTTATTTTACATAAGAGTTACATGGGAATTATTTGAGATGTAAATGAATGGAGTTAATGTGAAGAAGTTAGAAGGGTCATTTGTATCCTATAAATACTTATGTAAGCAAGTTATTTTTAATCAAGTTGAATAAAAGTATACAAAATCCTCTGTCACTTTATTGTCTCTCTTCCTTTTCATTCTCTCTCTTAGCGTGTGAGTGGTTTTCAATTTCCAACAAACTGGTATCAGAGCTCAAGTTACTGATCCTAGAGAAATGGCCAATTCAACCTTTCCATTTCAATTCCCTCACCTTTCCAAAGACAATTTTGATAATTGGTGCATTCGTATGAAGGCATTGCTTGGATCGCAAGATACTTGGGAGATTGTAGAAAAAGGCTACGGTAAGCCTAGTGATTAAATAGAGGCTTTGCAGAAACTTCGAAAGAATGATTAACAAGCTCTCACCCTTATTTATCAATGTTTGGATGAGGCTATGTTCGAGAAGGTGGCAAATGCGACCACCTCTAAGCAAGCGTGGGAGATTCTCCAAAATTCTTACCAAGGAGTTGATAAAGTGAAGAAAGTTCGCCTTCAAACATTAAGAGGGGAATTTGAAGTTTTGCGAATGAAAGAATCCGAGTCGATCGCGGATTATTTTTCAAGGGTGTTGGCCATAGTAAATCAAATGAAGAGATATGGAGAAATATTGGAGGATGTTCGTGTCATTGAAAAGATCATTTGTTCCTTGCAACAAAGATTTGACTATATCGTTGTCGCTATTGAAGAGTCAAAAGATTTAGAAACCATGAGTGTTGATCAACTCATGGGATCTCTTCAAGCCCATAAAGAGAGGCTCAACAAGAAGAAAGAAGATCCATTGGAACAAGTTCTTGCTACAAATATTTGTTTCAAAGATAAGGAAGAAGAACAAGAAATGAGTCAAAAGAGGACAAGGACAAAGACGTGGACGTGGACGAGGCCGTGGCCGTGGTAAAGGAAGAGGAAGAGGCGAACGTAATAGTTTCAATTACGAAGAGGTCAAGTATCAAGAGGACGAGGAAATAATTTGAAGCAATATGGAAGAAGGTATGATAAATCTCAAGTTAAATGTTATAATTGCCAAAAATATGGTCATTATACTTGGGAGTGTAGAAGTCATGCTAACAATGTTGAAGAGAAAGTTAATTATGCTGAAAATGAGGAAGCGGAGCCCACTTTGTTGCTAGCTTATAAAGGAGAAGAAAGAGGAGAAAAGAACTCATGGAATCTTGATAACGCTGCAAGCAATCATATGTGTAGAGATAAAAACAAGTTTGTGGAGCTTGATGAATCGGTGAGTGGGAATGTTACTTTTGGAGACTTGTCTAAAGTTCCAATAAAATGGAAAGGTACAATCTTAATTCGCTTGAAAAATGAAGAACATCAATTTGTTACAAATGTTTATTTTGTTCCAAGTATGAAAAGTATTTTGAGCTTGGGACAACTCTTAAAAGACTATGAAATTCATATGAAAAATCGTCGTCTTTTACTAAGAGATGACAAGAAGAATTTGATAGCCAAAGTTCTCATGACAAGCAATAGAATGTTTTTATTAAATATTCAAACGGATGTGGCTAAATGTCTCAAGACTTGTTTGAAAGATTCATCTTGGCTTTGGTATTTGAGGTTTGGACATGAAAATTTTGGCGGACTAAAATTGTTGGCACAAAAGAAGATGGTGAATGGCTTACCTTCCATTAATCAACCGGATCAACTTTGCGAAGGATATCTTGTTGGCAAACAATTCCGGAAAAACTTTCCAAAAGAATCTACTACAAGAGCAAATGAGCCGCTTCAACTTGTTCATACGGATGTTTGTGGACCAATTAAGCCATCTTCATTCGGTAAAAACCGTTACTTCCTCCATTTCATTGATGACTTTAGTAGAAAAACTTGGGTCTATTTTTTGAAGGAAAAATCTCAAGTCTTTGAAGTTTTCAAAAAATTCAAAGTCTTTGTAGAAAAACAAAATGGTTATTGTATTAAATCCTTGAGATCCGATAGAGGAGGCGAATTCACATCTAATGAATTTAAAGAATTTTGTGAAGCAAATGGATTCGTCGTCCTTTAACAATTCCAAGATTGCCACTACAAAATGGTGTTGTTGAAAGAAAGAATAGGACAATTCTCAATATGGCTCGAAGCATGTTGAAATATTGGAGGATGTTCGTGTCATTGAAAAGATCATTTGTTCCTTGCAACAAAGATTTGACTATATCGTTGTCGCTATTGAAGAGTCAAAAGATTTAGAAACCATGAGTGTTGATCAACTCATGGGATCTCTTCAAGCCCATGAAGAGAGGCTCAACAAGAAGAAAGAAGATCCATTGGAACAAGTTCTTGCTACAAATATTTGTTTCAAAGATAAGGAAGAAGAACAAGAAATGAGTCAAAAGAGGACAAGGACAAAGACGTGGACGTGGACGAAGCCGTGACCGTGGCCGTGGTAGAGGAAGAGGAAGAGGCGAACGTAATAGTTTCAATTACGAAGAGGTCAAGTATCAAGAGGACGAGGAAATAATTTGAAGCAATATGGAAGAAGGTATGCTAAATCTCAAGTTAAATGTTATAATTGCCAAAAATATGGTCATTATGCTTGGGAGTGTAGAAGTCATGCTAACAATGTTGAAGAGAAAGTTAATTATGCTGAAAATGAGGAAGTGGAGCCCACTTTGTTGCTAGCTTATAAAGGAGAAGAAAGAGGAGAAAAGAACTCATGGAATCTTGATAACGCTGCAAGCAATCATATGTGTAGAGATAAAAACAAGTTTGTGGAGCTTGATGAATCGGTGAGTGGGAATGTTACTTTTGGAGACTTGTTTAAAGTTCCAATAAAATGGAAAGGTACAATCTTAATTCGCTTGAAAAATGAAGAACATCAATTTATTACAAATGTTTATTTTGTTCCAAGTATGAAAAGTATTTTGAGCTTGGGACAACTCTTAAAAGACTATGAAATTCATATGAAAAATCGTCGTCTTGTACTAAGAGATGAAAAGAAGAATTTGATAGCCAAAGTTCTCATGACAAGCAATAGAATGTTTTTATTAAATATTCAAACGGATGTGGCTAAATGTCTCAAGACTTGTTTGAAAGATTCATCTTGGCTTTGGCATTTGAGGTTTGGACATGAAAATTTTGGCAGACTAAAATTGTTGGCACAAAAGAAGATGGTGAATGGCTTACCTTCCATTAATCAACCGGATCAACTTTGCGAAGGATGTCTTGTTGGCAAACAATTCCGGAAAAACTTTCCAAAAGAATCTACTATAAGAGCAAATGAGCCGCTTCAACTTGTTCATACGGATGTTTGTGGACCAATTAAGCCATCTTCATTCGGTAAAAACCGTTACTTCCTCCATTTTATTGATGACTTTAGTAGAAAAACTTGGGTCTATTTTTTGAAGGAAAAATCTCAAGTCTTTGAAGTTTTCAAAAAATTCAAAGTCTTTGTAGAAAAACAAAGTGGTTATTGTATTAAATCATTGAGATCCGATAGAGGAGGCGAATTCACATCTAATGAATTTAAAGAATTTTGTGAAGCAAATGGATTCGTCGTCCTTTAACGATTCCAAGATTGCCACTACAAAATGGTGTTGTTGAAAGAAAGAATAGGACAATTCTCAATATGGCTCGAAGCATGTTGAAGACAAAGAGAATGCCTAAGGAATTTTGGGCGGAAGCTGTTGATTGTGCTGTATATTTATCAAACTGTTGTCCTACAAAAAGCCTATGGAACAAAACACCACAAGAAGCATGGAGCTAAAGAAAGCCAAGTGTTTCTCGTTTGCAAGTTTTTGGGGTAATTATCTTTTCCCCCCATGAACTACCGGCCAATGTCATTTTGCCCCCACGAACTACCACTTCGACCAAAAGAGAGCATCAAACTACCATTTTTATACACTTTGCCCCCTTCCGTCAGGAATTCCGTTAATTTTGGATGGAATATGCCATTTTTTACCGTTAATTTTGACTTAAAGACCAAAATACCCTCTACAGTAATTAATAAAAAATATTAAAATTAATATATTTAAAAAAAAAACCAAAAACCTGAAGGAAAGCCGGGTGGCCTGCGAGCCACCCCGGCCTAAGGGGTGGCCGCACAGCCTCCCCAGAACCTGGGGGGGCCGCGCGGCCACCCTAGGTCATTTCTAGGGTGGCTGCGCGGCCACCCAGTTTTCGGGGTGGCCGCAATGCCTCCCCATAACCTGGGGGGGCCGCGCGGCCACCCTAGGTCATTTCTAGGGTGGCTCGCAGGCCACCCGGCCACCTCAGGGGTGGCGGCAGCCACCCCTTTTCCTTTAGTCTTTTTTTTTTTAAAAAAAAAAAATGAGGGTATTTAAGTCATTTTTGAAATTGAGTTAGGGCATTTACGTCTTTGCATGAATTAGACTGACAGAAGGGGGCAAAGTGTGTAAAAATGGTAGTTTGATGCTCTCTTTTGGTCGAAGTGATAGTTCATGGGGGCAAAATGACACAGGCCGGTAGTTCATGGGGGGAAAAGGTAATTACCCCTTTTTGGAAGCATTGGCTATACACACGTACCGGATCAAGAGTGGTCCAAGCTTGATGATAAAAGCAAGAGGTACATTTTCATTGGCTATGACTCAAGTTCTATAGGCTACAAGCTTTACAATCCAAATTCCGGCAAAATTGTAATTAGTAAAGATGTGGAGTTTGATGAAGAAGATTTTTGGGATTGGAGCACTCAAGAGGAAGAAAAATATGATTTCTTTCCTTTTCATGAAGAAGAAGAAGAGCCAAGAAACGAGAGTTCACTACACCTTCTCCATCACCAACAAATTCTAGTACACCGTCGTCGTCATCTTCGAGAGGAAATTCTAGTGAAAGGCCACCACACACGAGAAGTCTCCAAAAACTCTATGAGGTAACAAAGAATTTAAATGATGATCTAACTCTTTATTGCCATTTTACAGATTGTGAACCAATAGGTTTTGAAGAAGCAGTGAAAGATGAAAAATGGATAAATATCATGGATGAGGAAATCAAAGCAATTGAAAAGAACAATACATGGGAGTTGACGACTATTCCAAAAGAACAAAAACTCATTGGAGTGAAGTGGGTATTCAAGGCAAAGAATAATGCTAAAGGAGAAATCGAGAGATACAAAGCAAGGTTGGTTGTCAAGGGTTATAGCCAACGACCCGGCATTGATTATGATGAAGTTTTTGCTCCTGTTGCACGATTGGAAACCATAAGGATGGTAATTTCTCTTGCGGCTCAAAATAAATGGAAGATTTATCAAATGGATGTAAAATCCGCTTTCTTGAATGGAATTCTTGAAGAAGAAATTTATGTTGAACAACCTATGGGCTATGTCATCAAAGGGGATGAGGAGAAAGTATTGAAGTTGAAAAAGGCGTTGTATGGCTTAAAACAAGCACCAAGGGCATGAAATAGTAGAATTGATAACTACTTTCAAAAGAATGGTTTCACCAAATGTTCTCATGAATATGCTCTTTATGCTAAGGTGTGTGAAAATAGAAATATTTTGCTTGTTTGCTTGTATGTGGATGATTTAATTTTTACAGGAAACAATCCAAGTATGTTCGAGGATTTCAAGAAAGCAATGACTCAAGAATTCGAAATGACAGATATTGGCCTCATGTCCTATTATCTTGGAATTGAAGTAAAGCAAATGGAGAAAGGAATTTTTATTTATCAAGAAAGTTTCGCAAGGAAAATGCTCAAAAAGTTCAAGATGAACAATTGCAAACATGTTAGCATTCCGGTAGAATGTGAGATTAAATTGTCAAAGCATGAAGAAGGAGAAATGGTGGATCCAACAATCTTCAAGAGTTTAGTTAGAAGTTTGAGATATTTGACATGCACAAGGCCGGATATTCTCTATGGAGTTGGGCTTGTTAGTCGCTATATTGAATCACCTACCACAACTCATTTCAAGGCGGCTAAAAGAATTCTTGTTATGTCGAAGGTACAATTGATTTTGGTCTACTTTATCCATCCTCTAATGAATTCAAACTTGTTGGTTATAGTGATAGTGATTGGGGTGGAGATGTAGATGATAGAAAGAGCACAACTGGATTTGTTCTTTATTTGGGGAGTTCGGCATTTACTTGGAGTTCTAAAAAGAAACCAATTGTGACACTTTCAACATGTGAAGCTGAATATGTTGCCGCTACATCAGTGTTTGTCATGCAATTTGGTTGAGAAAATTGTTGAAAGAGCTACACATGCCACAAGAGGATGCTACAGAAATTTTTGTTGACAAAAAGTCGGCAATTGCATTGGCGAAAAATCCAGTATTCCATGATCGAAGCAAACACATCGACACGAGGTATCATTTTATTAGAGAGTGCATTGTCAAGAAGGAGATACAACTTAAGTTTGTGAAGACTCATGATCAAGTTGCGGATATTTTTACAAAGCCCCTAAAGAATGAGATTTTTAGCAAGTTACAAGCATTACTTGGAGTCACTAGAAATTAAGTTTAAAAGGGGTGTTGAATAATAAACTTAATTTTAATAACATTTATTTGAGTATTTTGTTATTCTTGTAAGTTACTAAGAAGTGACTTGAAGAGGTTATGTCTTTTGGGTTTTCAAGAGTTATTTTACATAGAAGTTACATGGGAATTATTTGAGATGTAAATGAATGGAGTTAATGTGAAGAAGTTAGAAGGGTCATTTGTATCCTATAAATACCTACGTAAACAAGTTATTTTTAATCAAGTTTAATAAAAGTATACAAAGTCCTCTATCAATTTATTGTCTCTCTTCCTTTTCATTCTCTCTCTTAGTGTCTGAGTGGTTTCCAATTTCCAACAGAGTTGGGGTCTCCTCTGGAGGTTGATTGCGACTGTGAAAAGCTTTCAGAAAATCAGCTATATCCTGCTTTTCTCTCTCAATCACAGTAATCGGAGGAGAAAAGCTATGTTAAAAAACAACTTTATTCCTCCTTAACCAAATCAGTGTAGCCATCACAAGAGCTTCCCCTACCTCTTCTAAACTTAGCTTATCAAACAATTGTCTTACAAGCTCCATTCCATCATTTGCCACCAAAGCTAATTTCTAGATGCGTCTGCTCCCTTCTTGCCAAACATCCATCGTTGAAGGACAACTCCACAAGCTATGTACCACCGTTTCTAGTTCCTGAAAGCATATGGGACAATCCGAACTAGGAGTAATTTTCCTCACAAACAAATTTTGTGTCACTGGCAGCAAATTATTACACACAGATCAACAGAATTGCCTAACCACGGGGGGGGGGGGCCATGTAATCTCCAAATCTGATTCCAAAGTGGGTCAACCACCTCTCCTCTAGAACTTTCTCCCTTAGGCATTCCTGACGGTAAAAACTCCTGAGGAAGTACCATGCCACACCACCAGGTCAGGTTTCATCAAAGGATTAATCAGCACACTCCCAATCCAAGCCACTTCTCCAAGGTCAAAAAAAGGGTAAAGCACCTCAAAATTCCATCAACCCTTGTCATGGTCAATTAGAGCAGCCACCTTAGTATTAGGATCTAGATCTGGGTGGGGAGGGAGTAGTAATCTAGGATAAGGGGAAGGAAGCCAAGCATCACTCCATATTTTTATACTTTCTCCATTTCGCACCCGCCAACCTACCCCCAACTTCAACATCTTTCTAGCTTGGCAAATGCTCCTCCAAGCATAGGAAGGATGACATCTGACACCCGCAGCCATAAATTATTTGGACGGATAATACTTATCCTTAAGAACTCGAGCCACAAGTGAATCCGGGTTTGTTGAGATCCGCAACCCTTGTTTAGCTAGGAGAGCTTTATTGAAGACAGCAAGGTCCCTAAACCCCAAACTTCTATTTGATTTGGAGATGCTCATATGATCCCAACTCATCCAAGCAATCTGGGAGAGATTATCTTTGTGAACCCACCAAAATCTAGATATCAAGGAGTTTAGAGACTTACAAAGGCCTTTCGAAAGTTGGAATACGCTTATGCTATATGTGGGTATAACCTGAACCACCGCTTTAATCAATATCTCCTTGCCTACTTGGGGTAAAAATTTAACCTTCCATTTATCTAATTTTTTCTACACTCGGCTGCAAATCCCTGCAAAGGTTCTATTTTTGGACCGGCCCACCATCAAAGGAAGCCCCAAATACTTATCAAAACTGGTCGTTACTTGGAGCCCTGATGTATTGCAAATAAAGTCTCTAAAATCAGTTCCAGTATTCTTACTAAAGAATATTGATGTTTTTGCCGCATTCAACTGTTGACCCAAAGCTCATTCATACAAATTCAAAACTTGGGAAAGGTTTCCCCACTCCTCAGCCCTGCAAAACAATAGAGAGTCATCGGCGAACAGTAAATGGCTGACTTTATGGCCCCAACCGAAATTGGAACTCCAGAGATGCGGGAATCCAATTCCGCTTTTGTGAGCAAAGAACTCAGCCCCTCTGCGACGATCAAAAATAAATATGGTGATAGCGGATCCCCTTGTCGAAGTCCTTTAGAGGGCCAAATTTTTCCATAGGGAACTCCATTGACCAACACCGAATAGGATACACTCTTAACACAAGTCATAATTAGAGCGATCCATTTTTCTTCAAAATCCAAAGCCCTCATCATCGCCTCAAGAAATGACCATTCTACCCAATCATAAGCCTTCCACATGTCCAGCTTCACTGCCATATAACCTCTTTTGCTCCTCATGCGTGTATGCATGGAATGTAGCACTTCATAGGCCACCAACACATTATCCGTGATGAAGCGCCCAGGAACGAAAGCACTTTGATTATGTGAAATAATAGGATGCAACACCGTTTTTAGTCTATTTGCTAAGACTTTTGCAATCAACTTATACAAGACGTTGCATAAACTAATTGGCCGATACTCACCAACCGAAGAGGCTATAGGGGTCTTTGGAATGAGCATAATGAAAGTCTCATTGATCACAGGATCAAAAGAGCCCCCATTGAGAAAATTCAGAATAGCCATCCTCACCTTATCTCCTATAATCCCCCAATGCTGTTGAAAAAAGCTAACACCAAACCCATCAGGCCTCGAGGATTTAAGGGGATGCATTTAAGCTAAGGCTTGATCAATCTCCTTAGCAACAAAGTCAACAGACAATGATTTATTAAGTGCAGGAGATATCAACCCAAAAACACACGCCACACAGTCCTCAATACCCTCCACCCCCTCGGCAGTAAATAGCTGCTGGTAATACTCCTTAAATGCAGCTCCAATATCCTTAGTTTCAATCCACTTCATTCCTGCCATATCCATGGTTGAACTAATAAAATTAGTTCTTCATCGTTGATTCGCCCAGACATGGAAGAATTGGGTATTCCTATCCCCACCCGAGAACTAGTTTCGTTTTGCCTACTGCCTCCATTTCATCTCCTCCATCTCCAGCAGTTTATTAAGCTCAGTCTAGACATTTTTTATGGTGGCCACATTTCTAGGGGACTCCATAGATTGTAATCAGTCAAGCCGTTTTATGAGAAAAACAATATGCTTCTCGGTACACCCAAACTTTGCCCACTCCAATTTTGCAATCTGACTTTGCAACTAGCCATAGAACTCCAAGTAGACCCTAGGGAGCCCCTACTTCTACCCTCTTCTACCCAAGCCTCTCGGATAACCTTTGAGCATTCATCATCCAAATTTCACTTTGTTTCAAACCGAAATAATTTAGGAGCAATTCGATTTCTAGAATCAAACTAAAGGCAAAGAGGTCTATGATCTAAGGTGCTTGCTGGTAGAATCTCAACCACCACATTCGCAAAATGAGCACACTAATCAGGGGTAGCAACTGCATGATCCAGCCGTTCTTTAACAAACCTATCAGAGGCTTGCTTATTACTCCATTTGAACTTTGATCCCTGGTAACCCAAGTCCCCCAGATTACATTCTTCCAGGGTGGATCTGAATTATCTCATCTGAGTTGCACTTTGAACCACACCACCCACCTTCTCCCTACTATGCACTATCTCATTAAAGTCTCCCATGAAAAGCCAAGCTGAATTGCTCAGAGTACTCATATGAGAGAGAAGTTTCCATGAATTTTCACAAAGACTATGTTAGGATGACCATAGAATCCAGTGAAAGTTCAAGAGAAATCCTCCCCTGTGAGTGTGATCATTGTCGTGACATGCCGTTGGGAAAAATTAACAATCTGTACCTCCGTATCATCTTTCCAAAGCATCACCAATCCGCCTACGCCCTACTGGGTCCACATGGAACAATCCATTATAGCCTATAGAACATCGTAGCCTCTGTAGCTTCTCAGATTTCACTTTGGTTTCAATAAGAAACACAAAGCGAGGCTTCTAAACTCTCACCAAACGGTGAATCTGCCGAATTACCTGGGGGTTCCCAAGCCCCCGACAATTCCAACATAACAAACTCATAATGAATTAGCAGCCTCCGCCAAATCACTGTTACCTATAGGAGAATTCGGCTCATTCCTTATTTCATTAGCAAAACACCTATTCTCTGTAGGAACTTTCGAACCTTGCAGTACTCCTTCAGGAACCTCCTTCTCCTGGGGATCAGGCTGACTTCTTCCATGTCTTCCCTCCACCATGAGGCGACACCACGACGGAGGGAATAGTCAGCTTAGAACCTCCTGAATCAGAACCCCCCCCCCTTCTTTGCCTTTCCTTTTCAGTCTTCTGGAACAATCCTCCCTTGAAGATGTAAGTGAACGTTCCAGATAGACATCTGGATTCTTCTTTGGGTACGGGCCTTGCTTATTCTCTACCTTGGGCTTTTTTAGAACCCTTTCACCAGGCTCATTTCATTCCACCTCTTTTAGAAGACCAGACGACAAAGGCTTTTCTTTGATGGGCCTGGACTAGTTTAGGACACCCATTGGATCAGCTGGCCCATCTTTTGAATTTGAATACTCCTTATAACGATCCCAGGTATCATTCCTTTCCATAGAACTTTTCCTTTTTTAGTTACCCCTTCTTTCGCCCTCCCAATCAAAGCTTCCCTTTTCCGTAGCCTGCTCTTTCCCATTTTGATCCTCTGCATATCTCGTATCTCGCCTCGGATTTTTTGCATTCTTGACATCCCACGAATGAATCTCCCATTCTTGCAAATCTTTCCTCCCCTGGCTTCTTTCCTTTTATGAAAAAACCCTAGCTCTGGTTTCGCCTCCCTTCGTCGTTTCTGCCCATGGTGGTGGGGACACCGTCTCCCTTCCATCCTCTGCTACTTCAAAGCCTCATGACAGTTCCTCAGCCCGCAACCACGGACCCCATGCCGCAGGACTCTCATCATGATTCTGTTTCTTTGTGAATGGGATTGAACATCCTCTTTGGCCATGGAGAATACACCCACACTTAAAACAGAAACCATGTAATTTTTCATACTTGAATGACACCCATCATGACCCTCCTAGCATTAACAATGCTCTACTCCGATCAAG
This sequence comes from Alnus rubra, assembly GCA_028654335.1. NCBI lineage: Eukaryota > Viridiplantae > Streptophyta > Magnoliopsida > Fagales > Betulaceae > Alnus > Alnus rubra. The sequence goes on along the minus strand of JAJPGS010002137.1, from coordinate 687,866 downwards.
AGGTTGGAACAAATTAATAGATACCCTCACCCATAAACAATGACCCCAGCCTACGTCATCTTTAGATATCGCCACATCCTCGACTTCACCCAACGAGCCACCAGGGGCATGTCATGGATTTGGACCCATATCGGGGTTGAGTTAAATTCCATCTGGGACGACAGAGTTTTCCCATCAAATTCATTCAGAATAAGTAGGGTTCTCTCATAACACCAAGGTTGTCCCTCCAATACCCGTTTTTTGTCACTATCATCATCAAATTCAAAAAGCCATAGTTTATCTTGTATCTCCTTGAAGAAAACTCTTGCCATCGTTCGCCATATCCGCAGCAAAAGAGATTTGAAAGCCTCCTTATTTAGTTTTTTTGGAACACCCAATCTTCCCACCAGGCATTTCGATCCTTTCACCTGCAGATCTTCTGTCTCTTCATCACCAATCGTTATACCCAGCAATTACCCTTTGGTTAAAGGATAACGGTCATATGGTTCCCCACACTCCTCAGCCATCAATACCAAATCTTGTGTAAACAAACTAGGTACTGTTGTTGAACGATGGGACTGATAACCTCCTATCCCAACAACCAGAAGGAGACAAAAACAAACACCTCAATGATGGTTTTGGCCCTACCCAAACCTCAGAGAGTCGAACGGCGTTTCACTTTCATTTTACAAAATTCTCGAATGAGAAAACTCCTGTGGATATATATATATATTCTAGTTCTACTATCTAGTTATATATAATAACACATTGTTAATTTATTAAGTATAGACTATAGTTATACATTATATTATATAATTTGCCTTATATAGTTACATAATATAAATTTATTATTATTATTATTATATGTTCACAAATTTGGGCTTGACCTTCGTTCGGATCACATATTAAAAAATTTCATAACCTAGTTCGAGTCCATCCGAGCTTGAATACGCATTTTATAGCTCGGTTCGAATATGCATCCTCATAAACGAGCCAATCTTAAAATTCTAAAGTTCGGCTCAATTCAATTACAGCCCTACCTAAAAGCATAATAATTTACGTCTTTTACCAAAACAACTCTACTAATGTTTGTGTGTATATATATAACAACAAGATTGTCAATTCTTATAATTTTTAGGATATTCTGCTTGATCAATAAAATTCTTCAAATCTTAGAGTATGCTTGGGAGGAAAAGTCCGAGAGGAGAGGCCGTAGTCGGGTGAATGAGAAGTTTTGGCTGAGGGATCAAGGGACAAGAAGAGTGAATGAATAAAATTTCGACTGTCGCTTTCTAGTCTGTCCATTTGAATGTCCGGCCACCATAGAATCTCCTTTGTAGGGCTGTTTGAATTACAATCAATTGCAGAGGATGTTGCAAGATTGCCCTTTATATATATATTATTACTTTAAAATAGAAAAGATATGGTCTTGATCGACTCTTGCAAGTTGAGAGTTCAGTTGAAGGCAGCAACAGGTGCAACTAGTGACAAAACCACGCCATACACATGATTGAACTTCACGTGGCCGGGTTCAGAAGGCCTTCTAGCTTCTTCTTTGTTTTGTTCTTTTTTATTCCCTTAAAAGAAGTTTTTATATTACCCATTCCGACGAACGATTTTTTTTTTTTTTTTTCAAATTGAATTTGGTGGAAGGAAACTCTTCATATTTAGACTATAAAATAACAATGTGTTCAGTAATACTTTTTTTTTTTTTTTTTTTTTTTATAATAACATTAAAAGAGCCGGGAAAAATTCTATTAAAAAAAGCATATATTTCTCGCATATTATTAAAAAGAATATGTATTTCTTACATGTTAATTAAGAATGTTACGATCTTACATGACTTAAGTACAATCTTAACCATGTGTAAATAAGCTTTTAAACAGCATTTTCTTACAAGTCGGTTTTCAATTGTAAATTCTATTTAAAGTTTATATCACTTGATATCAAAACCGTCACTACGTTGAGTATGAGTTGAACGCGCGCAGCTCGTTGAGTATGCGATTAAATGAATTGCAACTTTTTGGCCGAATTACCAAAAGAACAACTTATAAGTTGAATTAAAATCTCTTGATAATTACTATCCCATGGCTTAATTATGTACAAACATAAGCTTTTGAGTCCTTTTTTTTCTTACAAGCCTAAAGATTGCATCAAAGAGGCACATAATAATTTTATAAACCTAAATTAAAAGAAATTTCATCCAAAAACTTTTTCCATCCCCGACTATGCGATCACCGTCCATCATTTTCTTCTAAACCCCACAAAAATTAAAGTTTGAAGCACGCTCGATAAGAACAATATCACCGGGACGCTCACTGACCACGTACTAAATATTGGAAAGAAGCAAAAAGTGGAGCTGGAAAAGTGCCTCACAAAAATAACGGCTGTCTTCTGCCAAACTCTACAGGGTTTTACTATTACCCACGTTTTATCACACTCGATGGATAATCCAATGAAGATGGGCTACTTTTTCTACTCCTACCAAATTCTCATTCATTTTTTTTAATTTTTTTTTTTTCAAATTATATATTGGATGTGTGTATTCTATATGCGAATCTTACCCATTCCATGATTGATTATAAAGAAAAAAGTGTTAAAATTTGATAAAAATTGGACAGAAGTAACAAAAAAAAATAATAAAAAAAAAATAACTTTTTTCAATCTAATCAGCAAATCCCTCAATCTACACGCCTCAAATTAGCTTCAACTTTGCATCGGGTGTGATAAAAGGTGGGAAATAAAAAAAAAAAAAAAAAAAAAGAGAAATACTTTTTTTTTTACATTTTTGGTCCATCTCAGTGTAACTTTTTTTGTAAATTAACTATTGAATTTGTGAGATCTACATGTGAGTGTCACAAATTTAATGATTAATTTGTAAATAATAATAAAAATAATAGCATATATTTAACATATAGAAAGGTAGCATATCTCTAAATATATGCTTTTATTTTTGACATATCCACACAAAATGGGAAGGAGATTCGAACTAGTATCCTTCACTTTATGAGGAGTGATCTTTATTTGATTGAACTACTCTTTGAGAATATCAACTAAAACTGATGAGATAAGAAAAGGAGTATATGAACAATTATTTCTAAACAAATTAAAAAAAAAAAAAATTAATTAATTTAATGTGGCAAAGTGAAGAATGGCCATGTGTTAAATGACTTACTTTTTAATGTGACAGGCAGGCATTTATTGATCAATCAATGTAGTGGGTGTAAATTATAATCACACATGATCTTCTCCTGTTCCCATTTTCTGATGTGAGATATGTGATTATACGACTACAGACGACAGTGATTGATCACTAAATGCATGCCTGTCACATTAAAAAGAAAGTCCTTTTAACACATGGCCAATTCGCCATTGATTCTTCACTTTGGATCATCATCATGTGCTACATTTCCATAGCCGTTGAGCCTCCTGATGTATTTTCTGGCAGTAGCAGAGGCTTGCAGCAGCCTCAGAGAAAGACACCAAACATAAAAAGAGGCTCATAACATAAAGAAGAGGCTAGAGGGGGTAAAACCAAAATGGTGATGAACAGAAAGGAGGACAACTGTGCGTATAGTTTATATGATAAATACACCCCATCTTTTCATTTCATTACGAATCCCTCAAACTGTTGACTTTTGATTGCCGAAGAATTCTTTCTAAGCCTTGTGATGCTGTCAATCACTGAAGGCCAGTGATCAATGGACGTTCGGGATGAGAGAGGAGACCTTGACTTTGGGAGTGCTCGATTAGGTTTTCGAGCTGCTTATAGGTATAGATTCACTTGTCTGAACAAATCAGGACTCAGGACTCGAGATCTTTTCTCTTAATTCTTACCCGGGTGTACGTAAGGTATATACGTCCACCCAGGGACGGAGCCAAAAACTCTTATGGGCAGGGGCCAAAGACCCAAAAAAATTATTGATATGGGCCAATAGGCTAAATTTTATTTTTTTTACCTTATAATTTTGTTTTACCTAATTTTTTTTTGTTTCTTTTTGGAATTGAGGGGGGGGGGGCCATGGCCCCTGCCAGCCCCCCCTTAAATCCGTCCCTGCGTCCACCTACTTGGGCACATCAAGACTTAAGATTCTCGTATAAATTCTTTTAAGTTTTTGTTTGAATTTTAGAGAATTCTGATTCGAGATAGACTGTGCTATGCTCATTATTGAGTAATTAGAGATTGAGATCTGGTGTGCATCAGATGCAATACATTTTATATGGCGTCTAGATCTTGATAGCAAAAGAATTTTTTGGCTCATAGTACTAAGGGGTGGCCAAAATGGGGTTGGCAAGCCACTTCCTTAGCTGCAAAGAGTGGTTCAGCCGCCTTTAATAGCTGGTTTGAAGGTAATTGAACCACCATTTAGGATTCGACTATCCCAATTAGTACCAAGTCAACTCTACTTTTTTTTTTTATTATTATTATCATAATTTGAATCGTCCATTTCAAATAAACGGTCGAGATAAAATGAATTACGCTGGAGCTCTATACGTACAGGAATGAGGCCAATTACGCATGATGGATCTCAAGTCCACGGCATAAAGTTCCACAAAAGAACCACAAAAAGTGCACATGCAGAAAGTCTGCTGGAATAAAAGAGATATTTTCATTGAGATAACCACAAAGCATACGCAACAACAAATCCACAAAGATATTTTGCGAGATATTTTATATATACCACATTTGAGTCTCTTGACTCTTGTCAAGAAACTCTCTTCACGAATCGCCCCTGCAACCAGAATCGCATACTTCAATTCCAAATTTAAAAATCCAACTCGAGACAGAGAGACAGAGAGAGAGAGAGAGAGAGAGAGAGAGACAGACAGACAGACAGACAGACAGAGACAGAGAGAGAGGGGGGAAAGAGGGAGAGAGAGAGAGAGAGAGAGAGAGAGAGAGAGAGATGACAAAAACCTTGAGTCTAGGTCTTTTATCTGCATTGAGTTTTCGAACTTGGTATCTTATCTTCTTGGAGAACAATCGAGTCTGGCGCTTCTCTTTGTACCTTAGAACTCTTGCTTCCCTTCTCGTTCTCTCTTCTTCCATCACTGGCACCTCTCCCATCTAAAGACAATAAACAATATCTTAATATATGCAGAGATTAAAAAAGGAAATCAAAGAAAAATTAATGTATAACAAAATCGTACAAACATATGTACTAATGAAAGGCTTTTATCCTAACTTACAAAAAAAAAAAGAAAAAAAAAAAGGCTTTTATCCTATATATCATTAAGATTCTTTCTCTTCAAAAACACAGAACAAGAAAAAAGAGTTGGAAATAGTACTAACATAATAGCCATTGCTCGCCATAGAAAGAGAATAGCCATAGCCATCGCCATCGGCCCAAGGAGAGCCCCGGTTGGACCATGCATCCAAGACTTGTTCATAATTCAAGTTCAAGTTCAATGATGCCGGCCTCTTCTCATCATCATCATCCCAAAACCCAACGTTTTCTTTCTTTACTACAACCTTGCTGCTGTAGTAGCTTTCTTCTTCAAAAAAGCATCGGTCTGTGCTCTCCTCCAGCACCTTCTGCTCTTGCTCTTCCCCCTCTCCGTTTGGAAATTCTTCCCAATCCATGAAATCCCAGTTGAGTTGACCATACTTCTTGCTGTCCTGTGGTAACTTTTCGTCATCTTCAATGCCCCAGATGCCCTCCAGCTCGTCCATAATATGGAGTTCTTCATCGGCATAAGCAGCTAATTTTGTGAGAACAGTACTGTCTGGCACCTCTTGTTCTTCTTTCTTCGGGCTTCTTAAGAATGAACTGTACCCCATCTTATCTCTCTCTCTTTACCCTTTTTGCTTCTGGAACTATCTGTGCATGGAAATTCGAATATAACATATGAGAGACGGAGAGTAGATGTTATTGAATATTCTTTTTCTTTTTCTTTTTTTCTATGTTTTTGCTGCTTTTGTTGTCCTACATCGCACCTTATCCTCTTGCTATTGGCTTGTTCATGGCCTACTTTCTTGTGATTGGTTGAAACAGTCCAACTCGGAGGAAGGTAGTGGGGCCCTGACGTCCTTTTCATGGCCTTGTGACTTGGGAATTGGGGCCAACGACTAGTTTGAGTGATATCCATGTGATGAAAAGGGTTGATGATAAAACAAAGCTCAATAGGCTTTACATTGTACAATCAGCAGGAAAAGAGAGGCCCATGTACGTACTTGGGAAAAAAATCAAACATCTGTTGGGCCTACAATGGAATGGGTAGATTAGATACCTTTTGTGCTTTTTATTTAGAAAAATTTCAAATGTCAAATATTTCTTTCCTAAAAAAATATGAAATAATATATTTAAAAAATTTTGAAACAAAAAAAAGTAGAGAAATGTTAGGGGTACTTAAACTTTTACAAAGAGAGTTTTACTAACTGACTTGGCATATTATACAAATACAAAAATACCCTTCATCAGTTCTGAGAAAAATGGGCCAGATCCTCTTCTCATCGCCGGATCCCGTTCTCGCCGGCGACCCTGTTCTCCGACCAAAACAGCCGGATCCTGGCCATTCCCGGACAGAAGGCAGGATCTTGGCAGACTGGACCGGATCCGGTCGTTCCCCGGCCAGAACGGCCGGATCCCACTTGGCTGGACGGGATCTGGCCGGGAACGGCCGGGATGGACGGGATCTGGCCATTCCCCAGACAGAACGGCCGGATCCCTCCCGGCTGGACGGAATCTGGCCGTTCCCGACCGGCTAGCGGGGATGGCCGGGATTTGGCCCTTTCCTGACCAGACTGGCCAGATTCCGGCCTATTTGGCCGGGGATTAGGTCGTCGAGGTGAGTGGTCAGGAATTTTCGGCGATATGCTGTGTTTCCAGCAGGAATTTCACCGATAGATGGAATGGGCATTTTTGTCTTTATGTACTGAAATATTTTTTAATTCATTTTACTATTAAATTGATGTGGAGCCACTTATGAAGTTCCACATCAATTAGTAGAACTCTTTTGGTAAAAATTTAAGTACACCTAGCATTTTCAAAAAAGTAACCCATGAAAACGTTTTATATATAAATCAAAAGTTTTCTTCTTCTTTTTTCCTAAAACTCAGAACATATGATTTTCCTCTATCCTTCTCTAGTTCCCTCAATTCTCTTTCTCCATTCTCCACAACTCTCTTTCTCCATTTTCCTCAACTCTCAACAATATTTGATCCCTAAGTAAAAAAAATTCAACTAGGGCACTCGTAATAATGAGTCATACCCAAGATAATGTGTGCGGAAACACAAGTGTTACTTTTGAGTAATATTATTTAATAGACTGTTGCATAACTGTCATACAACTTAATAATGTGGTAGTGAAAATCAGCTATTAGATCAGCACTTGTAAAAAAAAAAAAAGAACCAAAATCAGTGTCTACTTTTCACAGCTATATCATCCTAATTGTATGGCTAATTGGCGATTAAATATCAGTCTATTAAATAGCATTACTTATTACTTTTACATTACAAGATCAATAATATCTTTTGAATCTTGTTTGTCACTGTTTGCCATATCAAGAATCTTATTAATTTCTAATTATAGGTAAAATAGTAGAATCTTTGGATTAAGTTACTTATCACACTATAAACTTAAGTTATTAGAATAGTTTTAATATTTTATTTTAACATATTGCTGCCCATTGTATAATTTACTTGTTTCAGGTGTAAATTTACCCTAAAGCTTTAAACTGATTGTTTGAGTAGACTATAAACTCTCTACATTCTTTTTCCTTTTTCTCTTTTTCTTCTCAGGGACTATATATGCATTCAAATTGTTGCAAATTAATCAACCCTGATCATGATGTACAGTTGATTACACGATCAGACTTGGACAACAAAATGCTTACAAAAAGGGAACAAGAACAATATATAAGAGACTTGTCATCGGTTGCATGTAGGAAAACTCTTCAATACTCAAGTTAGCAAAGGAAAAGGGTGAGTTGCTCTAAGGAAGAGAGCCAGAATTAATGTTTGTGAAGAGTGTCTAGCTATCTAAGAAAGTGGTTACGTGATCGTACCTAAATTGGTCGCATGTCCTCGATCTCTTTATGTGGCGTGCCAATAATGGGGCACAACTTTAGCCAGGTATCATATTTTGATGGGGTACGACCCTGACCAAGTATGACACCGAATTATGGCCTTGACTAGGTAAGGCATTGAACTAATTATGACGTTGACCAGGTAAGTTATGGATGATGTTTTTAGATTCACCAATTGCTGGTAGTTAGGGTAAAATCGAGGGGTAGTCATTCTCTACACCATACCCCCAACATTCTTTAAACAATTGTTGCACTGGCATATTAGCTTATGTGGTTCAATCAAGGCCTATAGTTTGGGCTTGGTCAACCTGGCCCAAATTATAGGCTCTCAAGCCTGCATTCTCAACCTGGGCTTGCCGAGTGGATATCTGGTATATCAAACTCAAATTCTAATAAATCTCATATTATAAATTGGCTGGAGATGTACGAAAGAAGTTAATTGGAATAGTTTTCAATGTAAAGGTCGTTATTCCAGTATCAATAAGAAAAGAGTAATAAACCGGAATTGGAGCTTCATATATATATATATAGATAGGCATTGTTCAATTAATTGTGATGACATGCATGCACCATTGAAATTTGGATCAATTGGATGTATATATATATATATATATATATATATATATATATATATTGAGATATACCCAATTGCTGCATATCACTATATTTACATCATTCTTCTTAAATTTTTCCTTCCCACGCACACAACATTTTGAAGCACTTTCTCCTCTGCTCTAGGTTGGTTTCCCATGTTTTAAATCATTTTCTGCCAGCTTACATATCAATATGTTCTCTGATATATAGCTAGACTTCTTCTTCAAAAGAACAATGTCATTCAATCGTACGTTCAAGAACTTTTGTTGTTCCATCTAGTCTCTTTGTATACCTCTTGAACAAATGGCATGGTGATGAAGCTAGCCCATTAACCAGATCAAAATCGGGAAAAGTTGATGACCATATATATTGACCATTTCTACGTAAATTTTTGCTTTATCCCACTTCTTCGATCTGTTCATTCATTGAAAAGATAGCATAGGATGCCTATTAATGCATCTATGTTTATCGTTCATTAATTATGAATTTATAGACTATAGTCCAATGATTTGCTCATCACCAACGTACACCTGGTATTGCTTGATCAGATCGCAAACCGGCTGCAGCCTGCATGCATTTTATCAGAGATTTTGAATTACTGGAAGAACCAAAAGGCGTTAAATCCTTTACATTTTGTTACATTTAATGGAAGGTACAAACGGATTGAAGCATGCAATACGTTTTTTTAGGAAAATCTAATGCTTAATTAATTAGGGTAAATGCTTTTGCTACAATTTTCTTACAAATTCACGTAGTAGTTCACATAAGTGCCACATAATTTGACAAAAACAATTTAGTTAATTACGATATAAACTGTCTATTTGCAAAAACTTTATAGTGAAGGCAGTAGTATTCCAAGCGGCACTAGTAGGTGTTATTCTATTTCTAGCTACAACATTTCAGTCTTTTCCTCGAAAATCAACATTCTGTAAATGAGAACGTACAATTATAATTTATATTCTAAAGGAATTGGTAATATTCTACCCTAGAGAAAATAGGAAACACCCACTTCCAAGTCTGACTTTGAACATGCCTCAGCTCCACCGCTTCACGTAAACCATCTCTGCTTCCCATTGTCAAACCAAACAAACACACTCACATGCACAAACAGACAAAAGGAAAGACGTTTGAAGGACTTGAAGGAGAAGATCAGACCTTCTTAACGGCCGGACGTCCTTGAAGAACTTATATATCAGGGTCTTAATTACCCTGGTTCACTACCCGGCCTGTGAACAGTACTGGATATATATATATATATATATAGTACTCCGAGAGATCGATTTGATACAATTAATGTCAAGAGCAAGAGATTAATAATTAAAAATCAACTATTATTTCCTAATTAATCTTCGTTATATTTCTGTTCAAAGATGTTTTCCATGAACGGGCGCTCAATCGATAGGTCATGTCAGAACAATAGGTACAAGCAGAGAAAGTGTCTAAATCACGGTGAAAGAGATGGGAGAGGCTTGCCATTCATAAAACGTCTAATGCAAGAAAGAAAAGCTGTATGTGTCAACCCTACCTATTTTACTTCGCTCCCACATGCAGGGTTGACCCATAAATCCAGGTCCCCCTTATTTTCTTATGCACCTAATCCTGGCTGAACTTTCCCTTTTGCAACGTAGAACAAAGCCACTTCTCTCACTTTCCCTGAGTCTCGCATAATAAAAACAAACAAATCCACGCGCAAATATACACGTACGTACAAGGAGGGAGGGAGAGAGGGATTTTCTTTTTCTTTTTCTTTTTCTTTTCTTTTTTGAAGAAGGGGGGGGGGGGGAGGGGGAGAGAGAGAGAGAGAGAAATAAACCAAAGTTGGAACATTTCATTAAATCCAAAGAGACTCTCTCTTAAGAGGGTCTTGGATTACATTGCTAGAAGAAGCAAAGCTGAGGTACTGGGGCATGTTATTGAAGTTGGTGGATAAAAGAAGCGACCTCTCGTCTTGGTCCATGATCTGGGTTGGTAAGTTTGGCTCTTGCTGCATCTGGATGCAAAGTATCTCTGCTTGAGCCACTGCAAGCTGCATTTGCAATTGCGACACTTGATTCTGTAGGTAAGATATAGCCCCAACACATCCGTAAACGGGGTCTCTTACTCTTGCATTTGCTTCGTAAACTAAACTACTCACAGCATCCCCCCTCTGATGAATGGGAAGCTCCTGTGAAATCAAACCGAAGGTAATTAAAGAACAAGCTTAAAATTAAGTGAAACTTTCAAGGTTAGAAAATATATTTATAGAGAGAGAGAGAGAGAGACCTGCAACATTTTGCTGACATTGCTAGCACCAAAAACCTTGTGAACAATGGAAAACTTGTGAGGGTCGTCAGAAGGGAAGTAAGGTGCAAAGATGCAGTCCTTGGCGCAGCGGCGTCTCAACAGCTTGCAGGATGCACAGGGTGAAGTTCCCCCCATGTTGACAGACACTCAAGAACAACCCAAAAAGAGAGAAAGGCTTTTTCTTTGAAATAGGAAAGAGGAAATAAGGAGACGGAGGAAAATGTTGAAGCTTAGTGTTGAAGATCAGAAAGGGCTTAATATGTGTATTTATAATAGCTCAGCTGCAGGTACTAGCATAGTGTAGAATAGATCCACATGTTCCTGTATTAAAATATCAATAAAGTATAATCATAATTAAACAACAAGAAATTGCATTTTGATGGAAGACGCTATTTCTGAGCGTAGAAAAAACCAACACTACATTACAATATATATATATATATATATATATATATATATATATATATATATATATGGTTCATACACAACTTTACAATTATAGCCTGGGTATAAATTAATTAATAGGGTAGAAAATTTTTTAGACAATCTGCAAAATTCGACATGAATTTAATACGAAATTAATGAGTTAGAGTTCAAGGATCTGATCCATTTAATTAAATAGATTAGATTAAGGTTAACCTATATTGTCTTATACCTATGCATCGACGTTAGAGCTAATATTGTCTTGAACCCGACACAACATTTAGAGCTAATAATGTTTTACACGACCTACGATTTAGACACAAAGTCAACACGAAATTAGCGGATTAGGATTAAGAGATTTAATCTGTTTAATACAATTCAAACCCCACACACGAATACGAATTACTAGCTCTAATTTTTACAATATGAGGAAGGGCATTGAGGTCATTTTGAAGCAGGGGAATAGACTATTATCAAACAATGGGGGTGAGGGTTGACCACCGCCTAGGCGCGTGATAGGTAATTGGCAATCGACCCATGCAGGCTGTGTTGTTTCCACGTTCTGGTTTGACTCTTCTATTTCGGTGTTAGTGTACTTCCTACGTCTCTAAGATATACAGGGAATTAGTGATAGATTAGAGAGACTGATTGAGGGTTAGGGTAATAGTAAAATAGTAAGAGAGATGTGAAACCCTAACTTGGACCAAGACCCCGAAAGAGATGGCTTTCAACGTGAATGTTTGTTGGCGGACATTCACATGGAAACACACATCTCTCTCTCTCTCTCTCTCTCAAATTGTTTGAAATATTGGCTCGCACTAATACCTACGATGTGGGTAGAAACTTTGATCAACGTTCGTGCACCAACTTCTAAACTTAAATTATTCAATTTAATCAAACCAACAAATTAATGCTTTGCTAAAATATCGAGATGACCGCCACCAACTTCTATGCTGTAGTGTCGTTTTCTATTTTTGGCTCATCCTCCTTCGAGCTTTAAGTTATGAGAGAGAGAGAGAAGTATTTTGATCGAGCTTACTGACTATATAAACCCTATTATTAAATCACCACTTATTTTTAAAGTTTAAGTTGATAAAAAATTATAAATTTAATTATTTAATTAATATTTTAACATTATTCTTCACGTGTGAGTTTAAACTTTTTCTTAAAGCTCAACATGTAAAATATTTAATTAAAATCAGATAATTATAGAGACAGAGTTCGAATCCATGATCTCTGCTCGATCTAATACCATGTTAAATCACATTAACCAAAAAGTTTAAGCTGAAGATAATTTTAATTATTTAATTAATATTTTATCACTTATCATTGCTTACTGTCTATGTCCTCCAAACTCTCTAACCTAGTACTAGAAAGTGGGGAAGTTGTATATATGTCATGCATTAGGTTCTATCAGAATACGTCGTGGTAAAATACATTCTTTTTTCTATTTCCCTAAAAGGGTGAAACCTATATTGATAGAACTGAAAATACTACAAACAAATTAAACCAACAAGTCTCAATCAGTTTCCTTAACCTGAGTGGTCTGTACGGATCGATAATAGTACCAATTGACCTTGGCTAGACCAAATAATCCAAGAAATTAAGATCAACCACACACACTGAAAATCTGGCTTCTTCATGAAAAACATATATAAATATTAATGATTAATACAGATCAAAAACTCCAATTTACAGGAAGTTTTATTAGTATGAGATTAAAACCTAGAATTAGTAAGTACTCTTCACGTTTGATCATTTTATCTCAACTAACGTGACATGTTTTAAATGATTTTCTATGCCGGCCACTTAAAATACGTCACGTATGTCAGCTAGTGTAAATTTAATTTGATAAATGAGTATGAAGTAAGATCATATTAATTCGTCAAATATCTCTTTATTAATTTTTGTAAACACCATTAATTAGCAAGTGGGATTCGGTTTCTGTCTCGATCTGGCTAGGTCCAAATAGTATACAGTAACGACGACATGTATATATCTACAAAATCCATTTGCTCAAGTCTCTTTTTTTTTTAATATATATATAAGTCCATTTGCTCAAGTCTCACACGATACGTATGTGGGATTCTTCCGCAAAGAAACGTGTCACCGAATTGCATCACAGTCTCACCAAAACACCGCGCACACCAAACCTTAACCACAATATTCATGCATGTACCAGCGGCAGCAAACAGTGTAAAAACACGTATCACATGCATATGAGTCATGACCATCAAAAGCAAGTTTGAGTGTGAACAGCAACCATGCACCCACATGCATATATGAGATAATGAAACTTAAGGCCAACTTTAATTATTTCAGATTCCCTATCGATCGTAGTACTAGCCGATAAAGGCCTTTGTGGCAGATAGCTAGCATCTACATTTAATCAGCTTAAAAAATCAACAACAAAAATGATGTTCTCATTAACAAATAGACGTTTCTTTCGTATTGAATTGACTGAATTTCTTTTAATTCAGTATATTTAGTTAACATATGTTTAAAAGGCATGTGAGAATTACACATGGCTTTGTACTTATAATAACACTTTTTTCCTCTTACTTTTATTTTTTCTTTTCAAAATAAAAATATTAATAAACAATCCAAAATACTCAAAACTATTTTCACATTTTTGTTGTTTCAGAATACTTTTTCAAACAAAAAAATAAAAAGTACTCTCTAAAACGCATTAACAAACGGACATGCTTTATTAAAAATGCATGTAATAATTAAAAAGAGTACGGCTACATACTATACATTTTCATCCTACAATGTTGACGTGGTAGTTTCAACCAATCGTTGGATTAGTCATTATTAACTCCTCTAACTCCTCAATTTTTATTTTTATTTTAAAAAAAAAAAAAAACAATAGTACTGCAGTTAATTATTACACACAGCATTGTTGCATGAGTACTACATAAGTACATATGCATCTTTGGATTCTTTTAAACTTGATTTAAGTTCTCATCTCTTGTATAATAATCGTAACGACACCCCACCAAGAATTTCTTAATATGGAACAGTTAATGAGATCCGACATATAGCTAAGATCTAATTGTTATTTAAAAGAATCCCAATTCGAGAGAGATTGAAACTAAAATTATTTGGCTTTGTGGAACCCTAAGAACCTTTTCTCACTCTAGCATTTAATGCTCTTCACATGACTCCAAGCTTCTAATCTTTTGTTCCGAGAAAAACCGCTCTCTTTCCCTAGTTGTCATGGCATATTTATATATATATATATATATATATAATATATATATATATATATATATATATATATATATATATATATATATGAACATTGTCTTATAAACTAAGTTAATGTTTTCTGTTAGACTTTAATTCATCTCATACTAATAAAAAAATAAAAATAATGGGACCACTCCGCGGAATTTCTTTAATTGCATTACCTCACAAAACGCGTATTTTACTTAAATTTCAAGTTTCAAACACCTAAGCTCTAGAAAGAAGAAAAAAAAACCCCACAGGGTCTAGAAGGTGAGAACCTTGTAATCTTTGTTTTAACTTATTTTTTTAAGCTTATGAATAAAGTAGAGAAAAACAGACATCTCTCATCATCTTAGAGAAATAAAACATGCGAGGTCCAATGCAAGCATTGAATGCGCTTGGTGATATGGAAGATTCGATTCTTGAGATATGCATAGATGGTTCTCAAATCAGAAACGGTGGAGATTAGAAGTAATCTTTGAACAATGGCGACCTCTAAAGTTAAGGAGGGGCTTAAGTGGCAACCGACCGGAAATTCAATTGCCTGAGCAGAGAGATTTTGGATTTCCAATGTCAATATTCAAAATGAAAGTCTATATTATCAGCTCAGTGCAAACATACAACTAAAGGACATTGGTTTGTGTTAACAATTTCATCCTTCAGGTTTACGTTTTCAACGTATCAAATTACAATGTAACTAAAGGACTGATAAGCTTGAACAGCCATTTGTAACCCGGCCCATGATTTAACGGGCCTAGTCAAACCATAAAGGTTACTAGGACTGGGCCTGGCTGATACTCTGACTACTCAAGTCCTGCCCACATTAATTTGGGCGCCTGGGCTTGGTCAAATTGCATATGAAAAAAAAAAATAAAAAAAAAATTATTGTTAAAGTATTAATTAAATAATTAGATTTTTCTTCTTATCAGCTTAAGCAGGAGAAATTGATGAAAGTAATCATTTAATTAATACTCCAACATCCCCCTCATATATAGGTTCAAACTCCCCCTTACATTTGAAGTTATTAGAATAAATAGTAATTTAACATAATATTATAATAGAAGTTATGAGTTTGAATTTTAAAGCTCCCAAAGTTGACCACTTCCCTCCCCCACTCCCAAAAAAAAAAAAAAATCAATTAAAATATTCAACATGTTTTTTGGTCCCACATTTGTTAAAGTATTGATTAAATTATTATATTATATTACATTCCTATCAACTTACGCTTTTAAGACAATCAATGATTTAATACTACTTAACAGTTAAACCTCCCCCAACTCTGAAGCTTTCAAAAGGGGGGAGCTTCTCCCTCCCTCCCTCCGCCCCTCTCTTACTTCTTTACATTCTCCTCTCGATCTTTTCCTATTTTTCTTCTTTTTCCTTCTCATTTTTCTCTCTTTTTATGAGAAGATGGAAGTTAAATCTACCACCGGCTATTCACATCAGCCACGTACATGCCCCACCCCATATCCACCACGAGCTACCACTAGCCAAAATCTTTACTATGCGTGGGCCTCACACGCCACCCTCTTCACCGGTGTTTGAGGCACATGCGCTCCCCACCTCCTTACTCAATAAAGCATGAATGGTTTCTCTTTTTTCCAAAACTATTAGAGAGCATTCTCATTTGTCCAGGGATGTGAGAAAGGTGATGTGAGGCCACCCTTTCCATCGGCGTTTGAGGCACATGCGCTCCCCACCTTCTTACTCAATAAAGCAAGAATGATTTCTCTTTTGTTCGAAACTATTGCAAAGTATACTCATTTGTCCAAGGATGTAAAAAAGAAGATATACATTGATTGCCTTATCGACAATACACATTTTTTTCAGTTGTCCATTCATGGAACGGCATCACAAACTCTCTTTATGGTGACCCTCTCCTCAACCTTTTGGTCGAAGAATTATGGGATCATATAAGTTTAGATCCATTTCCCATTTTCTTTTTCAAGCTTAATCTCTTGTACTGTTATGACTCGTTTGGGGTGTTTGTTGGGTTCCCACCCCATCTTGTAGCTTTATTTTCGCTTAATGTAAAGGTTAATAACTTAATATCATACTTGGTGAGAGAGTTTGAGTGTTCAATTTTTTAAATCAGAATTTAATTTTTATTTGGTGCGCGAATTTTGAAGTTTTACTTTGTGAGATTAAATTTAAAAAAAAAAATTGAATAAAATATAATTTGTTTAGAAAAAGTTAAATAAAATATAATTTTCTTTTTAAAAAAGCAAACACTAACAAAATGTTGAATAGAATCAACATTTCACTATTGCATTCAAACAGCTAGAGCTGTTAAGAAGGGTGTCCCAATCCTATATTCCTCTGCATGATCTGGCATTCTGGCCCACGAAAAAACGAAGCGTGCAACTGAACTGAACGAAAAAAAAGGCATCCAAATAATGCGTGTCATTAACAATCAAGAAGGTACCACAGAGATCACCGTGGGAGTGCAAAACCAGTAAGAAACTCGATAGAAATTAGCTATAAATTTGTCTGTGATTAATATTACAAATTAGTCTTTATGTATTTTTTTATGTATTCTTTAACACGTAAGAAGCACATTTTTCTTATATAGTTTTTTAATAGCATCAATAAAAAAATATGTGTTTCTCGTATGTTTTAAAGACACATGTCACTTTATTAGACTGATTTGTAAAAATTAGCTACACACCTGCTAATTTATGTCCTATCCCCAAATATTTGCATTGAAAACAGACTATGAGAAAATATATAAATTGACAATTCTGGCACCAAAACAAAAAGAGAAGGGACAGAGCAATTACCTCAAAGTTGAATGGTGTGTGATGCACTGGTAGTTCGTTGCAGCTCGTGCAATTTTCG
This sequence comes from Alnus rubra, assembly GCA_028654335.1. Classification (NCBI taxonomy): domain Eukaryota; kingdom Viridiplantae; phylum Streptophyta; class Magnoliopsida; order Fagales; family Betulaceae; genus Alnus; species Alnus rubra. The sequence continues at coordinate 670,489 of JAJPGS010002137.1, read as the reverse complement.
TACATTCCTCCTCTTAATTCCATTTATGAACATAGTGCTTGCAACACATCGTGTCTCTGTGCGAAATGAAGGATGTATTTTGCGCTTCTCGGTGCTCTTCTTTTTCAAGTACTCTGCAGCCTGCGCCTGAACTGAAATGAAAACAGAATTTACAGTGATCAAATGACAGCATCTGGCCCTTAAATCTGATTTTTAGGAACAAGAAATTGATTTTAATTGCCAAAGATCAGAACCGAGGGGAAACAAAGAACCGTATATGATGCAAAGACAATCGAATTTGGAAGAAGAAGAACAGAGGAAGAGGGTAACAAAAAAACAACGGAATTGAGTCACATCGTCCAAAGGAAAGTGGAATTGGTGGAATTGGTGGAATCTCACCATCGAAAAGAAGATGAATTACACCTCAAAACAAAATCTGTCTCATCATCAACTTTGTTTCCATTAGACTACAAAAGCACATTTAAATAGACTCATTAATAAAATTCTAAACTTAATTTGACCGACTTTGGACCAAGTCCATTATTACTAATTTGATTAAACCTTAACCCTAATTGACTTCGGGCAAAAATTAAATAAAACATAAATTAAATACTAATAACCTAAATAAAACTAAAATACCCGATTATTCAAGTCTCGTCCCGCGTCAATATAGCAAACCCTCAATAGACTCCAAGCACTTCATTCTGGGTCCTACTATTTAATTTGTCACTTGCTAAAGATACTTGCGTGAGTAAGCAACATGACTAAGTGATTAATATCATAACTTCACGAGCCTTTAGTTACAAAATTATCGATCATGTGCCATTGCTTCTCTAACCATCAATTAGGGGTGTACAACCGGTTGCGATTTTTACCAACTGTCCGTTATTCCGATTTTCATATATTGTTGAATCTTTTTAGTTTTTTTTTTTTTTTAATCTAATATTTGGCCATTTAATATTCAATGCTAAATATTAAATAGTAAATACTACTATCACCATTCATTCAATATAAATAAAATGATTGCAAATAAAATCATGTAAGATGAGCTTGGCCTTTGTCTCTTCTGTAGCTTCCAGCTTCGTATAGCAACTTTCATGATAGTAGGTAGGAAGTTGATTCCTTATGCTCATAGGTCTGAAAATCCTTTGAGCTTATTCAATCTTTGAGTTATGAGTTAGCTCATTTCTTAGCTCATATGAGTTCATCAACTGTGCATCGGACAAAATCAGTGTCCCACCTAGTACGCTCGGAGAGCGAAGGCTTCCTCCATACCTTTCACCTATATATACATATATAAAAGTACAAAAACCGGTTACCCAGTTATTAACTAGATTTTTAAAATGCTATAACCGGTAACTGCAACTGGGTACCCAGTTATCCGGTTGCTGTTATTTTCGGTTTTCTGATTTTTCTAGTTAGCGGTTATTAGTGGTTACCGGTTATTTTCGGTTAATAACTATTCCACTTGTCCAGCCCTACCATCAATGAATGACACATAAATAATGGAAGGGAAAATTGCACCGTTGGTCCCTGTGGTATTCCATAATTATTTTTTACTCCCTATGGTTTAAAAAATTACTGGGAGATCCTTGTGGTATGCAATAATTACAAATCGATCCCTGGCGTCAAATTCTGTTAAATTTTTTAACAGATTCCGTCAAATGCCACGTCAGCGACACGTGTCGCCATCTTAGGACGACACGTGTCCATCTTAATAAAAAAATAAAAATTTATTAAAAATAAATAAAAATACTTATTTAAAAAAAAAAATCAAAAAAAAAAATGCACGGGTGGCTTGGCCACCCCTTTGGGGGTGGCCAAGCCACTGGTGCATTTTTTTTTGAATTTTTTTGAATTTTTTTTTTAAAAAAATAAGTATTTTTATTTATTTTTTAATAAATTTATATTTTTTTATTAAGATGGACACGTGTCGCCATAATATGGCGACACGTGTCGCTGACGTGGCATTTGACAGAATCTGTTAAAAAATTTAATAGAATTTGACGCCAGGGATCGATTTGTAATTATTGCATACCACGAGGACTTCCCAGTAATTTTTTAAACCATAGGGAGTAAAAAATAATTATGGAATACCACAGGGACCAACGGTGCAATTTTTCCATAATGGAAACCCAAAAGATACCTCCCACAACAGTATGCCAAAGCGGTTGATTGTCATAAGGATTTCAATTTGTCAAGCGTGACTGTGTCATCCACATGGTGCACAATGAAATCAGTTATTGTTTCAAACTGTTGTATATGGGCATTGCGATAATTCAATAAAGGATGCTACCCAAAGGTGACATGAACAGTCATTCTGCAGATCCCTACCACATCGGCAACATGTATTCCATATATCAAGCTCAAACCATACAAATTTCTTTTGAAACTCTAGTGATTTGTCCAAATAATCTGCACATTACTGACTAACACAACCATAACTTAAGGCTTCATTTTTCCCCTACATAAATTTTTCAGAAGGATACTTAAATGTTCTTCATTATCATCGACTCACAAATTCCTATCACTATGTTTATATCTGCTCAGGATAATCTTCCTTTTCACTCCAAGACACGAGAATCAAACTTCAGCTTCTCTGACAACTGGGTTGGTGGTAAACCCATTATGTTTTCATTTGTAACATGAGACATCAAATAAACTATGCTCAGTAATTTAATATAGTACTGAGTCCCTCCATCTCACATTCTAAAGCTGATACCATTCTTGATGCAATTTAGGCGTCTAGCACATGTAAATCCTAAATTAATTCAACATAACCTGAAAGATTAAAGGTTTAATGCCAAGGGAAGTAATTAGAGTGAGTAAAACCAAATTCTTATGGCAGAGGAGTAATAGGGAGTGTGAACCAAAATGTTATGCCATTAGTGGTTACAAACATTGCATAGATGTTGCAGAAATTGCACCATCAGTAGTCATAAATCCTTGGTTGTCCTATGGTATTGAGGGTCAGCAGCAAACAATGCTGCCCTTCAGATGCAATTTATAACAAATTCAGTATGATGGTACAAGGGGTTTGATATAAACATCAATATGATTCTCTGAAGGTATTATGTTTATTGGCAGCAAAACTAACATGTATATTTGGTTTGCAGCGTTATCAGGTTATGTCGCAGATGGTGTACCATCTACGCAGTTACATTGACCCTAAAATAACCAAGTTAGTTGCCGGCTTTGCAATTGACCACTTTGAGGAGGTGAGATGGATTCAACAAATTGACACAAAGGCTTGGCAGCATATACATCAAAGCATACCAAAATGACTCTCAGAGCTGGTCAGGACTATCATATGTTCAAATCAGTTGCAATGTAAATTTTTAACTTTTTGTTTCTCTAAGAAAGCTTTCAAATAATTTACACAAATAAAGAAGACTTACCGGAGCATGAAGCCGCCGATGTCATTGCAAAATCTTTAAGTCTCTTTATTTTTTCCAAAACTTGCTCATTTTCAAAGAATTCATCTACTTTGGGGTTTGCAATATCATTCCTTTTAACGCATAATAGTGCATTTTCACATGCCTGCAAAGAAAAAAGTCAGCAATGAAGATTGAGATTAGAGTATACAACCACTAAGTTACCGTGATTTCAAACTAGAATAGCTGATATGTCAACAAGAAAAAAAGTCACAAGATTTGAATGTCTGAGACACCTTGATCTGGCAGAAAGTAAGGTAGAAATACATCAAATATAACCAATGAAATGATGCAATTATATGTTCTGGTTACATTGATGATATGAGATCATGTTCTACACATAGACTTTTGCGCCGCAAGTGAGGAAAGAGTTCGTCTAAAATGGAAAGATAAGAGAATCCCTTTGGCACAGAGCTCTTAACCACATGAAGATGCTACTGTTGAATGACACTGAATAAATTGGCAGAGATGAATATATTATCGCCAAACCAGAGCAAACCAATGTCAATGCATCTCAACAAAAACCACATTAGACCATTACATAAAAGCTATCCAGACTAAACTCCCCTCAAGATTAAGATGGATAGCTTCATTAGATATGTTACTTGCGTGTACTAAAATCAAAGAAAAAAAAAATTATCAATTTCAGTCTGAAAACTCATTGACTCGAGGCTAATATGTTAAGCTTTCTTTAACCACCAATTCTGGCAAAAGCATTCTTTAGTACAACTCTGGAATGCTCTACGAGGCTCAGTGGACCATATATCACTTCAATAGTGATATTGCCTTATTGATTTTTAGACCTAAACTTTCTGTACATATCCATCTTCATCTCTTGGTCCACTGCAGAAGTTAGTAGACATCACAACAAATCATTAGCAGAAATTTAGCGAACAGCATTCATGGACTCCTAAGACTAAAAAGACAACAATGTTCTTCAAAACCTCATTCTAGTTTATGGATTTGTAGCTCCAAATGCTATGTAAAATACAATCGAGCTATTTAACATAGAAAGTGATACTAAAAGCATCGTAATAGTGAATGCATAATAAGAATACAATAGTTTGTGACTTGTAACTTCACTAGCACCAGAATAAAAATAAAATTAAACAATATAGAAATGACCTTTCCAGCAATAGAATAGAATCCATTGTCCAGCGAGTGTTCAGCAAAATTCAGCCATTCCAAATATGAAACTTCTACCCATTGGCAATTTGCAGACTCGAGTTCCCGCATATGCAAGGCCTCATATCTCAAAGCCAAGCAACTCTGAAAACATGGAGAGTGCCCCCCAAAAAAAGTTATAAGGGTGGAGCATTAATACAAAGTTTCTCTACCTAAGTAAACTGCATCAACAATATCAATGGCCCTCTAATACAGAGCTGGCCTAGTAATTCCATGACATTATTTATTATTTAGCATAAAGATTTTCTGGATTTTCTATGTATTTCTACATTGGAGTTCTTAGAATCTAAACTATTATTTTTAATCAAATAATTCAGATTTTTCTACTTCAGTATACAACTTAGTAAGATACAACAAATTTAGAAAAAAAAATTAAAATTAAAATCCTCTAGATATGGCAAATACTGAGGTGACAAAATTCAAATCATTTAATTAAAAAGAATAGTTAAAATTTTAAGAACTTCAAGTTGAAAATTATCATGGAAAATCGAGAGGTTCATAATCTTAATCCGTTTATTTTACAAAAAATCATATTTTAAAACAATAAGAATAAAATTTGATCATAAAGTTCGGAGCAAAATAATTAGGCTCCTTCAAAAGTTAATTAACCAAACACAATGTTACACCAAATAAAACCGAACTAATCAGGACAAAATTCCAGGCGTACTAAAAGGATTTCACTTAAAAGCCAAAACAAAGTTTTCTACATCTCCTAATTATAGCAATCATATTAAGCTAGCCAGCTCGGTAAACCAAATTAGCTAACGTAATTACTGCTAAGCATGATTTCTCGTGCAAGTAAATGATATTATCTTTACAAATTACGAGGCAACGAAGATAATTAAAATTGAGATTAAGTGCCTCAACATCGGCTATTAGAGCGAAAGCACGGACGAAAAATTCAATAACCACAAGCTTCTGACCGACAGGTTTCTCGGCGATTTCGCGAATGGTGGAGAGAGCTTCAGATCTCAAAAGCGCTCTCAAGCTCGATTCGACTTCCTTCAGCGATTTCACAGATTTGGAAACCAGAACCGATTCGAGAATTCGAAGAGTCGCGTCGTCGAATCTGAGCAATAAAGTAATTGAGAGCTTTGGTTCCAAACCAAGAAATTGGATTGAAAATATTGGAAATGGAAAAGAAATGGAAATTGACGTGAATGGATTGGAGTGGAACCTTCTGGTTTTGATTAGGGAGCGGAAGAGGGAGATTTGCTGATCAAGAGCGTCTGACATTTTTGGAGGGAATCAGGGACGAGATTCTCGAATTGGTTGGGCTTTAAAAATACTTGTGGCGCGTATATGGAGCAATGCATGCTACCTATTACACCTCGTCTCCGTATGAAATGTTATTTATCATATTATTATTTCATTAACTTGACATTTTTCGAACGTCGTATTGTCAATTTATTTTTAAATAAATTTTTATTAAAAAAATAAAAACAATGTCACATTATCCGTGTATAAATATATATATTCGTAACGGGTTTGTCATTCTCCTTACGAAAATGTTTGGTAGTAAGCGAGTTTTGAATTTCTCATGTACACACTTTAGGCAACGTATTTTATTTTATTTTATTTTATTTTATTTTATTTTACGTGTTAGCCAACGTATTTTAAAGAATAGAAGTCACCTCGAAAATTATTAAACAAAAAATTTTGGTAAAAGTTTACATACCCTTTAAACTATTACACAGTTGATAATGTTTTTCTCAAACTTTTAATTGGGACAATGTCCCTTCAAACTATCAAAATATTGTCAATGTCCTACAAAGCTAAGAAAAATACAAAAATAACCTTACAATTTTTTTCAATAAAGCAAAAATACTCCTATAAATTTAAAAAAAAAAACGAAAATTTTTATTTTAAAAAGAATGAAATTTTTTAATATTTTTTTTAAAAAAAAAATTAATTTTAAAAAAATGAAAACATTTTGGTTTTTCTTTTAGTTTTTAAATTCGGCCACCCTTGGTTTTTCTGTATTTTTTTTTTAGTTTTTTTTTTTTTTTTGGATTTTTAGTATTTTTATTAAGGGTATTTTCATCATTTGGGAAAATATTGACAATTTTTTATAGTTTGGGAAGACATTGTCAATTGGATAGTAGTTCAAATGAGGTATGTGAATTTTATCCAAAAGTTTTTCTCTTTTTATACACAAAGTTATTCTATACACCACATTTTTATCTCATTTTTATTTTATTATGTTGACTTGGCAATGTTTAATAGTTATTATATATGAGGAATTCTAGAGCATCTCCTTATGTTCTCCTGGAATGGCATAGATGTAATTTTTTTAATCAAAAAAATTACATCTATGCCATCCAAAAGGACATAGATGTAATTTTTTAATTATATCTATGCCATTGCAGGAGAACACTAGGAGAACACCAGGAGATGTTCTAGCATTTCTCATTATATATATACCCTACCCTGCTAACATAATGAGATAAAAGTTAAATAAAAGTGTTTTGCATAACATTTATCTTTATACCAATTAAACAATCAAAAAAAAAATCATTTATTGTCCATTTTATATGGGTCTTGCAAATTCAATTATTGATTTGAAAAAAATAATAATAATAATTACGAAGCTGTATAACATATGTACACCAAATGGAAAATAATTATATATCTAAAAAAAAAATTAAGAGTTGATTGATATTGCAACGTTAACATTGTTAAAATTATGAGATAAAAATTGTGGTAAAGTATAGTTGTTTTTTTTTTTTTTTTTTTTTTTTGAAAGTAATTACAGTTGTATTTACTCATCGTTGTATGCATCAAATTAAGACAAAGACCTTGGGCCCCAAACAAAGCTTACACACAGAAGCCCAAACGGACAGACAAAAAAGGGTCTCTCAAGTCTCAGCTTAGCTTAAATTGAGCGAGAAAGCAAAAGATAAAAAACAAGGGACATGGCCGGACGAAGCCACGCCTCGAGAATAGACGACTCTCGCCTCCGTGAGGTCCACCATTACTCCCTTTCTAGTAGACCACACCACTCACGCTCCGTCGTCTTGGAGGACCGCATAGCCATCCAGCACCGCGAGATCCAATCCCTCCTCGAGGAGAACCAAGGGCTTGCCTCCGCCCACGTGGCGCTCAAGCACGAGCTCGCCGCGGCCCAGCGGGAGCTCCGCCTCGTGTCGGCCAAGGCGGCCGATGTGAAGGCCGAGAGTGACGCTCACGTGCGGGAGCTCTACGAGAGGTCTCTGGTGATGGAGGCCGAGGTACGTGCGATCGACGCGATGAGCGCCGAGCTCGCTCAGGTGCGCGCCGACGTCCAGAAGCTCGGCCCGGCGCACCAGGAGCTCGTGGCAGAGTTTCGAGCCATCGAGGACGATGTCGCGAGGGCACGCTCGGAGGTACAGCAAGTCCGGGCGATCAAGTCCGAGATTGAGACCGCGCACAAGGAGATTCAGAGAGGAAGGTAAATCTTATTCACTTTCACATTTTATTGTCATGGTTATTTGATTGTCTTTTTAATGCAATTCAATCATTTATGCTTCAAATTTGTTTCTGTAAAATTTTTAGCGTGTTTTTTTAATCTGTTTTAGATAAATAGATTGGAAAGTTAGGAAATATCGAAGAAGTAATTTTTTTTTTTTTTTTTTTTGTGGGGAGTGACTTGATTTTGTTAGTATTGATTGAAAGTGTTAAGAAATTACATCAATTTCTTTTTAAAAAATTTGGATACGAGTAGGGCTGCTATCGAATACGAGAAGAAAACACGCGCTCATAACCTTGAGCAAAGACAGTTGATGGAGAGACATCAGACTTCCATGGCTGGTGAAATCGAAAGACTACGAGCAGAGCTGGCGAATGCAGAGAAGAGAGCAAGAGCAGCAGCGGCAGCAGCCAATGCGGCAAACCCGAGTAATTCACCTTTAACTCAATTGGTTCTTCTTGAGACATGGTTGATTGAAAAATGCAGCATCTGCAGAACTTGAGAGATTTATTGAATTCAACTCTTTGACCTTTGGAGTGGTTTATATTCAGGCACTGGATATGCTGCAGGCTACGGCAGTTCTGTTGTGGCATATCAAGGAATTTCATATCCTGACCGTTATGGCATGGATCAGGTACGTACCCTCATGTGCTCATCAATGCCTTTTAAAAATTCTAAGACTCCCTGTGCGTAATGGTTATATATAGTTTGGTTGATGTTACCACTGTCTAGATATATATTAATGGAAAATTGACACATTATATTTGTGTCTGAGGTGGTAATCGCTAGAAGCAAACATGCTGAAAAAAAATAGTTCTTCTATGATAGTGCCCCAATAACATACATGGTGATGGTCTGGAATTTCCTCATCCATGTTACTTTTGAGGAGCAGTAGCCTATTTAAACATAAAGAATAAACAGTTTCAGATTTGACCCATGGTTGATTATAGTAGATCAAGTTTTTAAAACGATAAATGGCCTAGCAACATGGTTTTCCTAATTCACAAGAATGGTTACTATTTCTGAGCTCTATCTTCTAAAATGTCCCCAAAGGATAAACTTTGCTTTTAAACCATACTGATTCTGCATTGTCATTGTGTTACCTTGTGCGTATTACACTGAGCAATTGGAAGCTGATTGAAAAGAAACTAAGAACTATGTTGGATCAGTACCAACTGAGCTGAAAATTGAGATGTATCAGGCTTGAAGAAAATGTGGAAGCTGCTTTGGTTAACATTTTCTCCTAGATCCCAGAAACCTATTACACTTTTAGATTTTCACTTACTCATGAAACTGCAAGTTGGTAGTTATACAACACCGCATGTTTCAGGTTACACTTACAGAACAATGGTTGGGGCACTTGTCGATGCATATATTCTTTAAAGTGTTAAGTGTCAATATCAGTTACATTATTATTTACAGAAACCCTCTTAGTAAGTAATATCTCTGGTTCTCAGCATATGAAACTAGAATTATCATATCAGTAACACTGTAACACATTAGCTGCCACCATATCAATAGATACAGTATAAGCTTGCTCTTCATACCATGTAAGTAACACCCCATTTTTTTATATATATATATAAAAATAATAATGAAATTAATTAAAATAATGGTTAGTTTTATTAATTGTAAATAAATGGTTGGTTAGTTTAGTTAGAATTAAGTAGTAATAAATAGATAATTAGTTTAATTAGGATTTAATGGTTAGTACGTATTGATTGATTAGTTGGTAAAACAAAAATTAAAGAATGATGTAACAATAATGAATATCATGTAATTAAAAAAAGAAAAAAGAAAAAAAAAAAAGACGAAACAGTTGAGGGGAAACCCCCCCCCCCCCCCCCCTTCCTCTTGCTACACCGGATGCATATAAGAGTCATGAGATTTTTCGTGTCCATTCACTTTGAAACTTGATTTTCTGTATTTGTGAAGTAAACTTGTTGATTCTTGGGTTGGTTTAGTAAACATAAACTCTTTGAAGTTGTTGTGGAGTTGGGTGCTTTCAGTTTCGGGTGGCCAAAAGTTGGAGAGGTGATTTTTTTAGGTGTTTTTGTTTGCTCTGATGTGTAGTGTTGGGTGTTTTGATTTACTGTTGGATTTGATTTTTGTGTTGGGTATTTTTGGAGTTATGGCCAAAATATAGAGAAGAAGAGGGAGATGTTGTTGAGTGTTTTTCCTTTTTTGAGATATGGTGGCCAAAATATGTAGGGGAAGAGGGAGATGCTATGGGTTTTCTCCTCTGATGTGGTTTGCTATGGTGGGTTATAGTTTGTGTTGGGTGTTTTTGATTTTGTGTTGAATTTTGATGCTAGTGACCGAAAATTGAGAGGATCTTTGCTATTGGGTTATTGACTTTGGTGGTCGGCAATTTGGAGGGGATTTTGGTGTTCGGTTTTGGTTGTTGGAGACCAAATATGGAGAGGGATTTTTTTTTGGGGGGGGTATTTTGGAGCTTGGTGACTGAAAGAGAGGTTAGTGTTGAAATTTTTTGGTGACTGAAATTGGGGAAAGAGGTGGTTGGCCAAATGGTTTAGGGAGCTTATATGATTGTGGAGATTTTGTGATGGAGTGAGGATTTTGTTGTTGATGGGTGTGGTTTTTGGGCGTGAAACCTGGTATTTGAGGGTGCAATTTGTTAGAGAGAGGCAAGTTGTGAGAAGATGGAAATTGAGAGAAATAAAGAGAGGGAGATCATATGAGAGAGAAGCAGGAAGAGGAAAAATAAATGAAAAAATAAAAAAGGAATAATATATAAAATAAAATAAAAATAAAGTTTAGGGTATTATGAAATAAATCCTGACTAATGTTAGAATAAAATTTTTTAGACGTTGGAGCATAGTGTTTCCTGAAAAGTTAACAAAAAGGATTAAGCGACTAAAGTAAGTGAACAGCTCTTGAAGGAAGTGAAAGCTTTATAGCATAATTTATTACGTAAATTTTCCTTGAAATAGATAAATGTTAAATTTTATGAATTTTGCAATGTGTGAGCATTTTCATAGTAGAGAGAAAAAAAAAATGGGCATTATGTTTTACGTGGTATGAGCCCCAATTTTAAGTAGTATCTTCATAGCACGTACTATTCAGCATAATTTTATGAGCATTCATAAAAGTTTTAAGAGAATAATATTTAAAAAAGTTTTTAAGTAAGAGACTAGACAGAATATGATTTCCTTCCTTGGGTGCAACATAGTCATGGTTGTATGCCACCCTTGGTGTCAGCATAGTTGGGTCGGGCAAGGATGTGTTTTCCCAGTCAGTTCAGTGTTATCCATGGCAGTATTTTATGTTAGTACAGTTTTTAGTATTTATTATGCAAAGCAGCTCAAAAAGCGGTATTTATGTTAGAACAATTTTCTACGAGAAATGATCCTTACACTCATTTCTCACAACAGCCCTACAACAAGCTGACGTGGCTGATAATATTTTATTATTTTTTTTGTTTTGTTTTCTTTTCTTTTTATAAAAAAATAATAAAATATTACCAGCCACGTCAGCTTGTTGTGGGGCTGTTGTGAGAAATGAGTGTAGGGATCATTTCTCATTTTCCACTTATAAAAGAGAGCTCACATCATACACATTTTGATTAGTTGTTTGCTTACCGAGACGTTGACTCACATTTCCACTTGTAAAATGTTAATTTATAGAGATTGCAGCATGTGACATTCGTGATGAGGATGGACTAGATAGCAATCTTGGGCCTTAGTGCATTTTTACTATACAAGTTTTGGGTCCAATCGAGAGTAGCATTTTGTTCTGACCAGGTTTGGGTTGGATGGCGTATGTGCCCTATGTGTATATAGTCATGACCCGTGTAATTAAGGATGACAGGATTGAATGTGGAAAAGATGCATGTTTTGAACACTTGATGTAAATAGTTTTGAATGAATGTATATATGTGTTTATGTTGTAGAACTATGGTGATTTATTTACGTGATGATATAGTTCAATATATATTTGGTGATTTATTTGTGTGATACAGTTTTTTTTTTTATAAGTGTGTGATATAGTTCAATATATATATATATAGTATTTTCCGCTGCAAGTTTACGGTAAAGGAGTAACAGTGGCGCTTTAGGATAATTATAATAATGTGTGTGTGGTTGGGGGGGTGGTTACCACAAAATTTTGTGGCTCTTCATTCAGATAGCTCTTAAACTATGTACTGCATTCAGGTCCAGGTCGCTGCTGATGCTGGTCCTCAATATGGATCTGGAGCCATGCCGCATGGCACTTATGTCGACATGCAAGGAACGCATGTATATAGATAGGATCTCAGCAAGTTTTGGCATAACCATGATTTAAACAAGTTCCCTTTTCTTTTTTCTTTTGCCACTGGTTAAATGGCCAGGAAATTTCGAATCATATAGTTGATATTGTTTGTATTGTTTCTTGTCACATAGGATATTGAATTTCTTCCGAAATTGTAGCTTTTATTGGTAATGCTATAAATCACACTTTAATTTCACCATTATTCACTTGTTGATGTATCAATGTCAACCATTGGACACAATTATTTATTATGCTGACGTGGTAGTGCTAATTCACTATTGAATTGACATTATTATGTTAGCACAGCAAAATAATGATTGATGAGATAAAAATATAGTTTTTGGCATTACTCTTGTCCTATTATTGTTGGTCATATATGTTGTTCGCATACCTCCCATTGGGATCGTTTAATTTTTTTCTAAAAGCCCTAGTTAGCAAATTGCACTTGGCTTGGGATCTCATTATGGCCATGTTTAGAAGATGGCAATTCGTATTCGCGTGTGAAGTTTGGATTGTGTCGAGTTATAAGAGATTATATATGTAAATTTTAACTCGACCTATGTAATTAAACAGATCAAACTCATTTTTCATAACTCGCTAATTTTGTGTTGAGTCATATAAAAAATTGTCGATCCTAAATGTCACTCGTTAGTATTGAATCCTGTCGTGGTATGAATATAAAATCATATAGGTCAACTTTAACTCAATTTATAAATTGAACCGAACATACCGCTTAATTTAATTCGTTAATTTTGTGTTGAATTCGTACTTATCATAAAAAAAATTTGTGTTGAATTCGTGTCAAGTTCGTTAGTCATGTAAAAAGTTAGTTATTAGTCTTAACCATGTTACTGGAATTTGTGTAAGATTTATTTCTTCAAACTTTAAATTTCACAACTCTCTTTTTATCAAGAGCGAGCTCTTGTTCGCCGACTCTCTCTTCATCTCACATTATTAGTCAATAGTCAATGCGCATATTTTAATTAAACATAATTTGTAAGTAAATTTTTTAGTTGTTTTATATTAATATTTTTCTGTTGTAAATAAAAGTTAATATTTACAGGTTAATATGATTTAATAAAAATATAAGAAATATTTGTTAATTTTGTCAACAAAAAATAATAATAATTTTTTTAAAAATAATTTCATCTGCAAATATTTTAAGCCGAAGACACAAACGGGACATAAACAAAACCTCATAACCAAAAGACCTATTCAGGAAAACTCCGAAAATAATTATTGAGCCAGCCCAATTCTAACTTATATTTACCCTTCAGATTTCATTTACTCATAACAGCAAGAGAAAGTACTGAAGAAAGATGGTTCATTACAAAGAAAAAATTGGAGGAAGAATCACTTTTTAGGTCTTGAGGTGGAACAACCATCACGAGAATAAAAGAGATTGATGACTATAGGATGATGCTTGTAAGGCCATTTCTTTAGGCTGCTTGTAAACGAGTTACTCTGTTAAGAGATGGTGCTATTGCCTTCGGCTACTTTCTCAGTTCAGCGGCGGCTCCAAAACCTTTGATTCTGAATGGTTTGAAATAAGGGGGCTCCACTGGATATTTTGGATTGAATAGTTGTAGACGAAAGCGAAACTGCACATTTTCCAAACGAAAGCAAAACTCCTCTTCTAAAAATCCAACATCGACTCTCAAGACAACATGCAAGGGCTCCAAATAGCCCCATCGAATACTAGCGTTTAATGCAATACAACTACTAGACGTTATAAATGGAAGAAATAAAATTATCTTCTTTTTGTTTTCCTTCTAATGAAGCAAATAATATTATCATATATCCATCCAAATGCAAGTTATCAATCTTCTTGTTCAACTTGCTCGGCAGGTCCAGGAACGTTTTAGGGGGGTAGGGGGGGGGGGACAAATGAACCACAAAATGTGAGCCACATTCTCACCAAAAGTGCTGGGAAAGGGCGAGGGCAATTCAGTTTATCCAAGGAACGAATTAATATTCCAGTGCTCTCTTGCCAGAACATGTTATAGATAGAATATGCCCTATTTACCTAGTCAAGACATGCATTTAATGACATATTACATGCATTCCAATGCTTGTATCACTGTCACATTTAATGTGACTGATGCAAGCAAATCCACACTAAGATACTCGGTTCAAATTCCAAGCAAGGATTAAAGCACAATTTTGAAAAAGCAGCACTCACCTGAAAATATCAACCTACCTTAGCAGCAAGCAATTTGGAGATTATCCACTTGTCTCTAAAAAAAATTCACACAATTAAAATCAATCCCATGTCTAGAAATAAAAACCCCTCCAGTTAGCGGCGAATGAAAAGAAATGGAGAAAAGAGGTCATGCTCAGAGTAAGTGAACAACCTACCTCTTAGTCTCCAGTTCAAGTATCACGCGATGGGAACACAATAAAATCTCTCAGATCATAATTAGTTACATAAAATGCTTTATGCTGAGATTCCTTTAGTAAGGACGTGATCGATTTCCACCATGCTGATGTCTGTCAGGCCCAGACCCATCTCTATAATTATCCCTACGCCTGTCTCCGCCTCCATAGCCGCCTCTACCACCACCCCTATTGCACAAATGAAATGTCAATGATGATGCTCCACAGATGCAGCAAACTTTGAATGCTAAATCAGTCAACCAAACTGAAAACTTGAAGCATGTTATTGAGGTTTCTACTTACAAGAGTAAATAAATATACAAGTCCAGAGATACAGGGAGCAAAACCCAGTTAAACGTATAAAGATATCCATAATGAACGAAAGAGAAAAATAAAAAAACTCCTGGCCATCTAAAACACCAAAAGTTTTAGTTGAGTTTCTGCTACACTCAATAGATTTGGAGATCATTTTCCCATCTATTAGTATGTTTCTCAACCATCTTGAGTAACTACCTTAAAAAAGAAGAAAAAGAACAAGTTAAAATAGCCCGAATGTAAAAAATCACTATATCATATCTTCTTGCCCTCAGTCTCATATTTCTTTACATATGTAAACATCACAACCCTTGAATGGTATTTGAGCTCATCTGTTGCATCACATGCATATATTTGAAAGTACATTCAAAAAGTTTCAGTCAGCAGGATCCCATTGCATCCTCAAATACAGCCATCAGCAAAATATTAAGAGCCCAATTATGTGAGAACGTGAATTCAACAAGAAATTCTATATAGTCTTACTTTTTACACTGACACACAACAAGTCCGTAAAACAAACAATAAGACCCTATTGCAATATATCTCCACAAGCACTTCACAAGAAAATGAAAC
The DNA here is from genome assembly GCA_028654335.1 of Alnus rubra. Taxonomy (NCBI): domain Eukaryota; kingdom Viridiplantae; phylum Streptophyta; class Magnoliopsida; order Fagales; family Betulaceae; genus Alnus; species Alnus rubra. Next base: position 654,907 of record JAJPGS010002137.1, on the reverse strand, counting down.
TGCTAGAGCACCAAAAACTTCAGTAATCCAGGCCCAAGGAAAAGCACAGAAATAATAACAAAACCTCAGTAAAAAATGAGAATCATCAACAAACAATTAGACCCTATAACAGTTGGACCCAAGCACACCATCCACCAATGATCACAAAAAGAATCTGTAATTTGTTATGAGACTTACAAAAATGTGGAGCGTGCATTAAGAAAACTGAACTGCAGTTACAACACATTTCTCATGTAGCAAGTATATATCTGGTAAGGAACATGGATCTACATAATATACATCATACCAACATTTGTATGTAAAATAAAACGAGGACATCAGCAGGGAGATACCTGTTGTCAGGCGGAGCCTTTGGTGCAGACATTGCCGCCATTGCAACATTGATTTTATAACCCCTCATTTCATAATCTGCGAAGCAAGGTTCCTGGTAAGTACACTCCTAGAAAATGCTAATATCATGCTAAATCCAGTAAAGTTGTTTACTTACTGTTGAAAAAACCGCCAGCTGAATGTGCAGCAGACGGATCTTCAAAGGACAAAACTCCATCGCCTTTGTTGTTTCCCATCTCATCTGTATATAATTTTATATTCCATGGCCACTGATCCTTATATCCCCTCTTTTGCTTGATTCTTCCAACCTAATATCATTAGCATCCCAGTCAAACATTACCATCAAGAAGGAAAATGCCTAGATGCCAGATTTATCAAACATATCCACTGTCTTCTCTATCACAGTTAACATAGAGGAAGGACAAGAAGAAATTCTTCCTCACCCATATACAACCAAGATGGTAATTGTTTTAAGTTAATTAGGTTCAACATAATTTTCTTCAAATCCTGCTACACTCATGTTGCATGGGGCGCTACCTAGCTCTATGGGGTTAGTTGGGTTTACCCTTCTTAGGGATGCCTCCCTAGGATCATGGATAGAGGGTGGCCACCAGCCTCCCCCTTAGCATAAAGTATTATTTCCATTTTCTGCATCAAGCATATGGGCTAAAGTAGACAACGTGGTTTGAAAAATGATGTCAAATCATCCTCGAGAAATTAAACGTAAAACAACAACGGAAACTAAATAAAAATACTGCACACATTTTCTACAAAGAGCACACAGATGCAAAACAATCCCCAACTTCAAAATTGGAAAGTAAATTCTTAAATTCAAGGAGTAGAAAAGAAAAGACCAGTATATTACTTGTCCAATGCCTCCAAAGAGTTCCCTTAGTTCTTCAGTTGTCACATCTGGTGGCAAATTTGATATGTAGATTCTAGAGTTGTCACAAGAATCATCACAATTCTCATCGCACTGCCTCACCTTAGCTGGGTCCTCAGCAGGAGCACCACCATATCCACCTCGACCACCAGCACCACGCCCACCATCATATCCACTGGCTGGGCCGCCCCGACCCCTTCCATCCCCAAAACCATCACCACCATAACTACCTGGAGGGGGGGCCCATATGATGGGGGATACGATGCAGGCCCTCCAGCAAAGTTTGTAGGTGGAGGAACTGCATCCAGTCCATAATTTGTGTTCTCACTATATGAGTTATGAGGCGGCGGATGGTTCCCACCAGCCCCTCCATAATAAGGTTGGGCTGCTGCTGGAGGAGCCTGACCATATCCACCTTCTTCTTTTCCATAAGAACCACCCCTATTGCCTCCCCCACCTCTACCATCATTGCTACCAGCTCTACCACCATTGTACTCACCACCCCTACCCCCTCCATAATTTCCACCTCGATTACCACCATATCCACCACCACTTCCGCCTCTATTATAACCACCACCACCACCGCTGCCACCACGATCACCCGCACCAGCACCAGCACCAGCACCCGCACCCCCAGGTGACGGTGTACCACATTTGTTACATTCAACTCTTCTTGCAAAGTTCAAATTCCCGCAACTACATACAATTATATACCAGTTTCAATCACACAGCGAGTTTGAAAAAAATTAAAAATAGCAGAGGTTAAATTCAAGTGTTCAGAAAACCTTAAACCCCAAAATTGTAAAACTTAAAGCTACTAACAACTAAGGGCAAGAACAGTGAAAGAAATCGTAAATCAGAGAAATAAAATAAAAAATAAAAAGAGTCACCCTGGATTGGGGCAAAGCCAATCGCCGTCTCTGCCGCTCCCACCGCTCCCACCACGCCCACCTCCTCCTCGGCCACCCCCTCGGCCACCACGATCTCCTCCTAGGTATCCACCACCTCCTGCAAATAAGATCCAATCAATCAGATCATAAATAACTAAGCCAATAATTCTAACCCTAGGTCTAAATCAAAATCAATCAGAAACGGAACAAAGGCGAACAAGAAATGTACAAGGTACCTCTACCACCGTATCCTCCGCCTCCGCCTCCGCCTCCACCTCCCCCGTATCCTCCGCCTCCACCGCCTCGACCTCCTCCGCCACCGCGACCGCCACGACTGCCATAGCCACCGTCACTATTGCCTCCACCAGAGCTTCCACTTCCTCCGTATCCACCTCCACCACCATAGCCTCCTGAACCACCGTAACCTCCAGCACCGCCATAGCCACCTCCGTCGTACCCTCCGGCGCCGCCGCTAGCTCCGTAGTTTGGAGGGGCCGACTCGCCGCCTTCTTGACCGTACATCCCAGACATGGTCTGAGGGTTAGTTCGGAGCTGCTTGCAAGAGATCTAGGGTTTGTCCGTGAGAGATAGTCGGTTTAGATGCAAACGCACGAGTTTGGCTTATATAGCGAGAAGAACGAAGATATCTCTGCTTCCGCTCTTTGTTTCTTTTTCGTTTTTCTTTTTCATTTCGGGGGTGATATTTTATCCTGCCCGACCTAAAAAGCCTACAAAGTAAATACAATAAAGAAAGAAAGTGGCCTAAAAAAAAAAAAAAAAAAAAAAAGTACAACAAAATTAGCTTTGTTTGTTTTCACTTTTCTCACTTTTATTTTCTATTTTTAAAATAAAAATATTACCAAATAACTTAGACACAAAACACTTAAAATTATTTTTTTTACATTTATGTCACATTAAAACACTTTTTAAGCAAAAAATAAAAACTATTTAAAAAGCATTAACAAATAGAGTCAATGATGTCCTTCACCCAAAAAAATAAAAAATAAAAATCCAATGATGTCCTTTTAAGGTGCATAAGATATTTTTTGTCAATGTGAAAGCATTTTTCAGAAAAATAGTAGCATTTTTTTGTTGTATGTTTGCAACCTTGAAAATGGTTCGAGAATAACATCTTTTGAAATTTAATTTGTATGAAAAATCGTCAAATATTTCTTATATTTTCATATAATTTAAAGATCATCGAGGAAGAGAGAGACGAAAGAAGGGCTACGAATGAAGAGAGTGTGTGAAAATAGAAAGCATTTGAAGGTGGGATTGAGATCTATTACAATTTTATGCCCATATTGCTTGCAATTTGGACAGTTAATTATGATATAACCTTTTGAGGCTCACCGGCTTAGGCAAATATTCGAGCAGCTTGAGACATGTTCAGACAGATATGATTCATAAGAAACTCTCTCACAATTTCCTATCTCAGGGTATGTGGGAGAACATCGAAAAATAGATTATGCAAATAAGAAGCGTAAACTATTTTACATCTTATGAAGATTATTTTCTTTATCAACTAAAAATATTTTTCTTAGGCATTTTTCATAAATAGATAAAAAAAAAATATATATATATATATAGATATTTTTCATAAAACATTTGACGGTGAAGTAGAAAAAGCCTAAGTGATTAATAAAGTTTTTTTTAAAATTGAAATATATTTTTAGAATATGTAATTTTATATTTTTTTTTAATAAGATTGACAGTGTATATGATTTTTACGTTCAGTTTAAAATATTCATATAAAAATCTATGCGTCAATTTAATTGTCTGAATTGACAATTTAAAGAACAAAAAATAATGTTGTAATGAGTCACCATGGCTATACGGAGTGCTGCAAAGTTCGGTGGAAACTGGAAATGCCCTCTCTGGTGATCAAAGAGTGGATAGTATAACTTGTGCTCCTTGTTGGAGTACACAAGTCAGCACCTAATTTTTCAATACGAGCTGAATATTAGAAAATATTTTCAGTATTATTTTCACGAAATTCTACCAAACAACAAAGAAATTAATAAATCAATTAATTTCCTTATAAAATATGGAAATATTTTTAACCAAAAAAAAAAAAAAAAATTAGGTTGAAACAAGCACAGCCATGTTTAATAGTAGTTTTTTTTTCCTAAGCAAATACAAGGAAAAAGGGAAAGGGGAGAATTACATCAAATTAAAAAAAAAAAAAAAAAACACACACCCACACAAAATATGGGTGGGGCAGCCCAAAAAAGGCCCTAATACAATCATTATAGTGCTCAAAAACCCTAAAATCTATTGAGGACAAGCCAAATGATTGGCCAGGTCCGTTGGGTTCTTGGCTCAAAGGCCAAGAGAGGGGACGCTTTAGATGGCTGTTTGAAGGGGCAGTCCAGAGGTGGATTTGCTTGAAAACAACACTCATTACAGTAACAAGCAACCTTAAAAACTATAGTAGGAAGGAGAGCACTAACTGTGGCTGAACCAAAACTGCCGACGATGAGCAAGCACCATTATGGCGTCCAGTGAGGAAGGTACCCATCAAAATAGGCTCGATGAACACCACATTTAGATTTGCAGTTAGATATGGGGCTCTCTATTGGCAAAAAGAGGGTACCCATCTATGGAGATCGAGTGGAAAAGAAGAGGGGAAAGCCTAGGATCTGCCGCGCAAGCAAAAGCATAGCGGTGGTGCAATGGGTGCATCACATGCATGGGAAAGACGCGGTATATCCGACTTTCAAGTTGTAGACAAAAAAACAAAAAATGAAGAAAAGAAAGAAAGAGGGAGGATCTCACAAGAGGAAGAAGAGAGTGGGAAAGAAGAAGAGAGACGAGCTCTATGAAAAGTGTTTTGTTTAGTAGTAGTTTAGTAGAAATGAGATAGGCCCTTCGGCCCACAAAAACCAATGCCACTGAATTTTAAGCTTTTCCTTCTGATACGGCTTACAAGATGATCTAATAACAACGGATAACCTAAATTTAAAGTATCAAGGCAATAGGATCATAAAACCATCCAAAAAAGAAACATCAACAATAGAAAATTAATTTTACAATGATCAAACCACAATATATCAATAGCTTGTGAGGAATCATTGAGACAGCCAACAAAAACTTAGTCCTGTTTTATAAAATGGTCACCAAGACAGTGCCCAATACCAGAAAGGAATGTGGGACGCCATCTTCAACTACATCTGCAATGATCATATAAATGCCTTCAATACTGTGTTCTTAATCTACAAGTCATATCAGGGTTCCAATAGTTATGAAGAGCATGAATGTGCTTCAGTTTGAATGGCATAAAAAGGAGACATGTCTAGGGTCAATCATCAAAGACCATGATTCTAAATTCCAAGGAACAGCTATCTCATTCTAACTAGGAACAACCAGTCAATCACAAAAGTTTGAGATGAACAATCAGGAAACATGAATGGGCCTGAAGTCACTGAAGAAATCTTAGGAATAAACATAACCTTGTACAATGACAAGTAACCACAACATCATATCTGAGAAGATAAAGAGCGGCAAAAATTCCCCACAGATATCTATTGTCTACGTAAATCTGAGCAAAAATACTAATGTAGTTGTTAGCCAGGTTGTCAAGTGGAAAAAAAAGGACCCATCAAGTGAATTTGATTGCGAAGTGCGAAGTTCAACTGAAAATCTGCAATGATCAACCGATGGATCAACAATGGTGATTAAACCCAGACTTCCAAAATCACAGCTGTCTGCCCTTTGATCATGCTGCTGATAGTAGCTATTAAACGCATATGATATATTCCCAGGCCAGCTAATATTAGAACAAGACCCACCGGGGGAGAGAGCTGTGCAATCAGCAACCGAACATGCCTCTAACGCACGTGCCGTTGCATTAGACAAGTCTTTATTATTGTTCACAACGCACCACTTGGACGGAAGATACTCCACATTTTGAGCATTTGCAAGGTTTTTTGACCCCAGGCCAAAATCAACTCGATACTTGGCTTGGCCATCAAAAGTAAAAATACCCCAATGTCTCTCAAAATTTCCGGTGGTTATGCTTCTTTGGTCCTCATCTAAAAGGCTAAATATGTATGCTTCAATTGGTGAATTCTGAGGTCTAAGTGGGGTACCTAATTTGCTATGAAGATGGTTCATGAGGCCTTTCATGAAGGTCTCTGCAATAGATGGGGTCGCATTGGTTGATCCATCCGTAGGCCAACCAATCTGTGCCACAACAATATCCATTTTGGGAAATGCAACTGTTGATAATGCATTAACTATGGTATCATAGCTTAAGTCAAAGCTATTTTTGTATGTTCTGTGACTGTCATTATGAGGGTGTGCAGTTTCTTTGAAGAGAGTAAAGTCAAGGGAAATGTTCTTGTTTTGGTGGAGAGTTACAAATGGAGAGATGGTCACAAAGAATGGTGAGCTATGCTTGCTGAGAAATGTGAGGAGTTGGATCATGGTTTTGTTGAGGTCAGACCTGAAGTGTCCTTTTGAGGGCAGGCTGGATTCTGACTGAAAGGTATCGTAACTGCAAGGGACTACAACCTTCACCTTACTTTCCAAGTTTGCTCTGATCAAAGCTGCCTGGATGTTTGTGGCTGCTCCAATTACAAAGGGATGGAACTGCTCACCGTAACTTTGGAGAAATGGCTCATCTCCAACAGCAACATACCTGTAGATAATCTGGTTAGTAGTATTCATAGAATGAATCCACACCCCTAAGGATAAGCAAAATCAATTTAGCTTTTGATTAGCCTAACAAAGGAAATAATTGAAGCTACTGGGGTCATATAAGAGTCTCAAATTGGTCCCATTTAATTAGATTCTATACATAGGACCATTCAATTTCATAGGACAATCAAAAAGGACCTTAATAGTTTTTCCTTAACTTGCATTGCCAACTAAGCACGCAATACGCAGAGAGAGATGCATCTTTCTATCCCATCTTGAAGCTTGCTCCCCTAATAAACACCGAGTCATTTAAATTTGTGTCTTGTCTGGAGCTGGTACCATCCAGTCCTGTCCTAAGTAGTTTGCTATAAGCTCATTCTTATAACACATTTCTTGTCAAATAATTGTCCACCAAAATGATGGTGACAAAAAGATGAGCACAAATGTAAAATCATCATGGCATCTTAATTTCAACATGAATCACAACCAAATCAACATAAAACCCATTAACAAAAAGAGTGAGGTGGGGAAACTTGGGCAGCAGTTGTGAGTTGGTTTTCCAATGCAATCAATCTTAAAACTTCATTTTACAGAGGAAAGCTCGTGTCTTAAAAAGATGAGAGTTCCACTGGACCAAACTAACCTTTCAAAGGGCCAGAAAACCAAGAAGGGTGACATTGTTTAATCTGCCACAACACCAAGCAAAAACTTTCATCAATTATTCTAAATGGCGCAGCTCCTGAAGTCAGAAACAGCTTTGTGCACCTAACATGCAAACATCGAAACCCGGTGTTTTCATCCTCCTAGCATGCAAAAGACAGAAACTGCTTTACTAAATACCCTCTGTCAATATAGCTGACCCTTACAAAGAACCATGACCCGTATATGGAGAGTATATTCTCTAACACTATCAACACGTCCATTGTAAATCTAACTAGAAAAATTTCATACAACAGTGCCCAGCTATCTAAGCATCTTTTTTTCCATTTCAAATGCAGTATAATGAGGTCAAAGTACTAGGTGAATGCAACTTCGCAATAAAAAATTTTGAATTCCCTCCCCTCCTATTGTCCCTCATTCACTTGACAGAAGCCCTAGCACGTCCTCTGCTTCATTCTAAACAGATCAAAGCTGCAAGAAGGTAGATACTTTTGAATTCTGTATGTGTACATCACCCTTGAAAAAATTGACAGAATGTATCATACTTGCACAAAACAGGTTCACCTAAAGCAGTATCTGAACTAGAACTAGGAATGACAATTTGCGGGCACGCAAAGATTTTCCAGTTGGGTTCCAATTCCATACTTCTCAATCGCACAATGTTGCAATCCATAGAGGTTGCTTGCAATGTTTAAAATATAACCAAAATTAACTACCAAATTAGGCTAACTCATAGACTAATTTGCATATTCAATGGTGTGATGAAAATTATAATTGCTAACCATTCGTTTATCAAAAGAAAAGTACCAAATTAATTATTTGGTCATTTTCGTTTCTTATCAGGTGACATCATGACCGTGTATCTACAATGACCTAGGAAAAAGCACTAACCACATTTGTGCTATCACCCCAAAATGACTAGTCAATTTAAAGCTTCCTTAAAATCATTTATAAACGCTAATTTCACTTAGTAAGTAAGCAATGTACGACTTAACACTCATTACCATCTTTATAAACCACCAACTTTATGTGAGCTACTCCTCATTTTCCCAATGTGAGACATAGGTGTTACAGTATCACTCAAGCCATCAACTAGGGTAATGGCGTGACGAAGGATGCTTTAAGTTCATCAACCATTTCATCTGCAACAACTACGTCAATGTAAACCTTAACTTCCAGGGCCTCTTTTTAATCAATCAAGAGACAGAACCAATGGATCTATCCACATTTTCCACCCCAAATTGATTAACACCTTTTTGTCCAAGAAACCAAACAAAAAACCAAGCAAACATGAACAGTGATAAATTAACTCAAAAGATGACAAACCCAAGTCACCAAAAATGATGAACAATAGATACTAAAGTACAAAAGAAAACCCAGATATCCATGTGACATAACCGGAAAAACAAATCATGACCTGGAAATCTAACTTGGAAAATCTAATTAAACCCATTAAGAAAAGGCCAAAAAAAAAAAAAAAAAACAAATGCAGGAACATACTCAATTCGAACTCCACTGCCTCCATTGAAGAAGTAGCGGGTGACATTATCGTGTACCCAACTCTCCGCAGCCTTTTTGGAAGAGTTCAAGCTTCTGAGCATGCTATTTGGAATGCCCACAATGACACCGATGTTGGACCCGGAGAGCGCTTGGAGAACAAGTGGGTCAGCATCAAAGAGCTTCACTTTGGTGATGTTGTTGGACTTCAAGAGCTCCACCACCTCGGGCGGTGGGAGAGGGTGCGAGGCCGCAGTGCCCCAGTTCACGCCTATGGCTCGGATCCTTGAGGCCAAGCCCAGGATGGCGAAGAAGAAGAGGAAGATGATTGGGCAAAGATTCGGAGGCATTTGGTGAGAGTTTGCCATGGACTGGTGGGAAGAGTGAAGAGTGTCTTGACTCTTGGGGGTTTTGGTTTGAATAACCAAAAACAAGGACAGCAAAGCTGAGACGTTGGAAGCGCTGTTTTCTTGTTTTGTTTCAAACTTTTTGGAGCCTATCTGATTCAGAATATTTTGTCACGGGGAATGTCAGTCCCAAAATTGGGAAACGGATTGACCATCAACAATTCTTCCCTATTTTACGGTTTACATTTTATTTTGTTATATATATATATATATATATATGGTGTTATTTTATTTTAACAAATTTAAATTATATATATATCTATAAAATATAATTTAGGATTAAATTCATTTTCGATACATGTGTAAGGGTCATTATTAAGGACCAGAATTCTCTTCAATTGAGAGAAACTGGAGAGGAACTGGTCTTTTATATCCAATAATATTTTTGTAATTTCACACCATGTGAAATTACAAAAATACTTCTGAGTATAAAGGACTGGCTCCTCTCCAGTTGATTTTCAACTGAAGAGGATCCTGATGCCTTTATTAAACGGTCGCCTCGATTTCAAAAATATCACAAGTAGTACCTTTCGTTAATTGAAATACTCATTTAGTACTTCCATTCAGGTTTAGTCTAATTTTTTGACAAAAATCCACGTCACCTCACTTAAAATTGTGACATCAGTCCTGTGTGCCACGCATGAGAGACAACTCAGCATATATATTCTATAACGTGTCACTATATATCACAAGCGATACATGTGGTATTTATTCCATGTCGAATGTTTTAAAAAAAAAATAAAAAAAAAATAATGGTTGATGAGCATTGTCACATCAGCCCAATGAGATGGAGTGTATGAGTAATGCTAATGACCATTTTTTATCCTCTCAAAGTTAATGTGACTTTTAAAATTCAGATTCAATAGTGATTCATCTGATGGTAATTTTAAAAGTCATATCAACTTTAATTATAAGAATAAAAATAGAATAAAAAATAAAAAGTAGTGAGTAGTTATTATTTTCGTCCCCACCAAATATTGAAAAATATCAAAATTATTTTTCAGAAACCATTTTACGTCGAAAGAAACATAGTATTAGCAAGTATTGTAAGCCGCTTGAGCTTCATGTCTCCTCCTTGCCTCTTGGACAGCTTATACCCTTGTCTTTGGGAAGAGACACTTGCAAAATCATTGCAAACTGCATCTTGGATGTGAAAGTGTCAAAGCTAAAAAAGCTCCCTTTATGCTTCTCCCTCTTCTTCATAACTCCAACATTTCCCTTGTTCCTCCCACCAGTCACCATGACAACATTCCCAACATCAAACATAATGAAATTGATGATCTTGTTGGTCTCAAAGTCCAGCTAGAAGGTGTCATTGGCCTTTATAAGTGGGTCTTGGTATCATTGAAACCTGCATGCTATCACTCAATCGATATTACCAAACCTATAGTCTGGTAAATGAAGCACAGTAATAGAAACTAAGAGACTCCCTAATTTCTTTTATAGAGATTTTCAGTAATTTTGTTGTTCGAATTGTTAAGAATTCAAACAACAAATATGAGAAAGCTCTTATATGGCCTACCTGTATAAAAAGGTCTCAAGCAGTCCATCCACTTATTGGGACAACTAAATTTTATAAAATTCTTTAACATTTATTTTTTGTCCGAATTGTTGGTAATTTTGTTAAAAAGTGGTTGAAAACCCGAATCATAATTTCTTCGTTACAACATAACAACAATAAGACAGTCATCAATCCCAAATTATAGCAATTATAATTTATATCAAGCATTTAAGCTCAAACTTCAAAGACAATCTTGCCTCAAGGATGATCTTTTTGTCCAAGGATTTTCATGTAACTCAATGGTGTTCAGCAATGCTAACTGTGGTCTTACATTTGAACTTTTCTTCACAGAGGCATGTTGGATGATTTTATTTTTCTTAAGTATCATAAATTCGCCCAAAACACAATCCATGAGAGCATCTATCGTATTTCCATGAATGGTGGTGGTCTGAATGAGGAAGTTCTGCATTTCAGCATACATCTCAAGCTCCCAAAGCTCTCCCAACATTCAAACAAGGGCTCCAATTTAATTCATAGAATATAGAACGTCATCAGAACTAAGCAAACTCTAATTCAATTTTTTTCAGACTGTTTCTTCCACTCTCCACTAGCATCAATTTTCATAAATCTCATTCACTTCCCTAAAGGCCTAAATGTAGGGAAATAAAATTTATTTTTTGTTCCCTAAATTAAAAAGAGACATGAGAGCACTAAAATTTGTACTCTAAATCTAGAAAGCAAAAATAGTTCCTTTAATATTTTTTTTTTAAAAAAAAACATTTTATCCTCTTTCTTTCCTCAATCATTTATTTAAAATAATATTTAAATAACTTTTTTCTTCTCTCTTTTCCCTTTCTTTTCCTAACATTTAATTTAAAAAAATATTTAAATTGTATAAAACAAAATATTGTAGTGTGTATTTAAATAAAAAAACAAAAAGTAGTTTATTTCTTTAAATTGGATAAATGTTTAAAGAAATCTGCTAATGGTGCTCTAACAAATAAAATGCCACGCAAATGTGCACAAGCAAAATTCTATATGAAGAGATCGATAACTACTGAAAATGCCAAAAAGCCTTTTGACAAAATCTGCTTTAGGGAAAATTTAAAATTCACATAAACACAGAGTAAGCTCATCAAACAGGTCTGATATTCTTCATTCTAGAGAAAACAAAAAATTAAACAGTATTGCAACTCATTCAGCATCCGAAACCCCCGGTACTACAAATTTAAACCAAAACATGAATCCTCAAAGTGCAAAAAATACAATCTAGGTAATCTTCTAAAACCATAACTGATACACAATACTGGTTAAGCAGCTATGACTGGTTGGCCTTGGTTCCTCTTCCTTGCCTCTTCAATGATAGTCAGCTTGATACCCTTGCCCTTGGGCAGAGAGACCCATGGCTTAGTACCCTTGCCAATGGTGTAGACATTTCCAAGACGGGTTGCAAACTCATGACCAGTGGCATCCTGGATGTGAACAGTCTCAAATGTTCCCTTATGCTTTTCCCTGTTCTTAATGACTCCAACACGACCTCTGTTTCTTCCACCAGTCACCATGACAACATTCCCAACATCAAACTTAATGAAATCAGTGATCTTGTTGGTCTCTAAGTCCAGCTTGATGGTGTCATGGGCCTTGATAAGTGGGTCTGGGTAGCGGATAGTTCGCCCATCATGGGTGTTGAGATAGGGAATTCCCTTCTGCCCAAACTGCACAGAACGGACCTTGCAAAGCTTGAACTGCAAGAGAAATTAGAAGACAGGGTCATAAGTTTAACTGTTTATCCGTAAGCAAGTCAATAACTAGGCCCAAAAAAGTATCATTGAAACCCACATGCTCCCACTCACTGGATATCACCAAACCGAAAGTCAAGTAAATACTTAAAATACATAAACAAAAACTAAGGGCTCTCCATAACAAAAATAAGAGTTATCAATCCCAATTCATAGAATTATCAAGGATTTTAAGCTCAAACCCCAAAGACAGTCTTGCGACAAGGATTATCTTTTCTCCAAGTATTTTCATGTATCAAAATTTCAATCCTATGTGGTTCAGCTATATTAACAGTGGGCTTACATATGGAATTTTCATCCCAAAGGCATTTTTGACTGATTTCTTTTTCATGTATTTATAAATTCACTCTGAACACATTTTTTTTCTACGTAATTTTTTGTCCCCAAGAGGGGAGGTGAAAGGGGATATTCAACCTAATGACTGTAGTCACCAGCCGATTGAGCTACCTCTTAGAGACTACTCTAAACGCATTTATATATGGTACCCTTTGCAGTCAAATCAATTTGTGCTAGTGAATATGTTGAACATCATGATTCTTGTAGTTGCAGATATGGCAACATTATATCAAGGAAGATAGAACGATAACCTACTCCCATTGAGAGAGAGAGAGAGAGAGAGAGAGAGAGAGAGAGAGAGTAATCAAGTAGTTTGGGCAACCAACCTTTGCCTCTTCATCCCTAATTGAGTGAAGACGGAAACGACCCTTGGTATCATAAAGGAGACGGAAGTTCTCATTTGTTTTTGGAATTGATACCACATCTGAAAATTTCAAAAAGATTAAGGTGAAAATTTTCAAAAAGTATCCAAAAAACAAGCATATTACAGAAATTAATTTTAAGCAGAAGAAACGACAAAATGACAATTTTTTTTATACAAGTAAATATCTACATGATTATTGTAGCTACTATAAAACCTCAACACCTCACTACCTCCATTGGGTAAAACTTTGCATTGTGATGTTGCTATTAATAATGCAACCAACTTGTAGCAAATTAGTCAGAAGTGTACATACCCATGAAGCCTGAAGGGTAGGTCTTGTCAGTCCTAACCTTCCCATCAACCAAAACATGTCGCTGCATCAGAATGGCAATGACCTCACGGTATGTGAGGGCATACTTCAACCTGTTCCGCAAAATAAGGATCAATGGCAAGCACTCCCTGGATTTGTGGGGGCCAGATGATGGCTTAGGAGCCTGCACAGAGAATTAGAAAACATCATACACACTGGGAGGACGACCAAAAACAAAGGAAACAAAGTTGAAAATATCTAAAGATTATGCAGAACATTTCACTCACAAATGCACCCCCAAGTTTGTCAAGCATCCAATGTTTAGGAGCATTGAGCCTCTTCAGATGTTTCTTCAAACCCCTAGCCTGTAATGTAACATAGTAAACCAAAACTCAGAACCAAAAGAATCCAAAATAAAGGTTAAAAAACGCATCATAGTATACTTACAAAACTACAATTTACAAGCAAAACTTCAGCTAGAAAAATCAAAAGCAATACACCATACATAATCAAAACCATTTTTGTTATTTTTTTTCTTTTCATAAGTACAATCAAAACCATTTTCTCTACCCATAACCTTGTACGGTTTCCTGAATAATACAATTTACAAATACAAAGACAATTTGAGTTGGAATAATATCAAGCATCCCCCAAAAAACAAGAAAACCATCCCCAGAACAATGACTGTTTGTTACTTCTAGATCTGAATGAACCAAAGCGTAAAAATGCCAACCTGACCAATAAATCAGTAGGAAATCAAATAAATAAATAAAAACCTTTATGAACAACAATCTATTCAATTTCTTTCAAAAGAAGTACCATGAAACAGTATTAGAACCAAAATGGAATCCAAAACCCACATATTGTGGAATTTTTAGGCGAAACAGCCAGCAGCAGACAAAACCCAGAACTTGTAATCCAACAATAACATCATGAAAAACCACAAAAGCTCAAAATGATCATCGTACAGAGATCATGAAAGAAAATTATGTTTCGCATGTAAAAGTATATTCAACAAGTAGATCCAAATATTCTAATTCATGTGAGGATTATGGAGAACATAGCGAGAAGACGAACCATCTTGGAGTCGTCGAATCGTAGATCTCTGGGACGACGGCGGAGATGGTCCTCACTCGGCTAAACTGCCAAAAACAATAGCTAGGGCAACCATAAACCCAATAGAGCAATATATATATATACATATACGTGCTCAAACCTGGTGCAGCGGTGCTTATTCTAAATGAGCGATAATTACAGAAGTGCCGTTATGAGCCTTCCTACGGCGTCGTTTAGGGTGTTACAAATTCCCATGCATTTTTAGTGGAAAATGTTTATTTGGCGACCTTTTAAGTAGTAGAGGCGATCCATGCCGTCCCAATAACTTCTGTGGGAAATAGTTTTCATGATGGAATTTTTCTTTTTTCTAAAGGACAAATGTATAAATTTCGAATTTGATGAATTTTATCACGTGTTCTTTTAATATGTAAGAAGCATATACTCTTTTAAATATTTATATTAAAAAGCATATGCGCCATTGTCTATTACACTTTTAATTTTTTTTAACAATGACTGATACAACTCTCAATAAAATGAACGTATAGTATGTAGCATTACTCATTAAAAAATCATGCGATTCTCACATACTAAGGGGCACATGACAATTTTATACACTAGCTTAGAGATAAATTCTTCAACCCATTTTAGAAGAAAACTCTATATATAAACTGGATTTGAGGTCCCTCCAACCTGGTTTATAATAACTATCATGTGTCATTTTGCATATGAGAAACACATACTTTTTAAATAGTATGTGTGAAAGTTGAAGAGTATAGCCGAACCCACATTTTGCCCATTCAGGAGTGGCTGGAACTACCCCACCTCCCATGGGTCAGTCGATGATATAAAAAAAAAATCCCAATATTTTCTCGATCACTATAAAAGATTATTGTCTAGTAACAAAAGTAACCAAAGGTTACAAAGTATGGTGGTAGATGGATTATGATTCCTTATAATACCTTAGATTGATATTGTGGAGCCTATAAGAGTATTTACATTGGATCATTTGAAAATTTCTTCAAATTTTGAAGAACAACTCTATTTTTTATATCTTGAAAAAACATTTTATTACCTTAAAACTTTTAGAATAAGTGGTGATTTACTATAGTATCATAACATAGTTATTGAGTTTGAATTCTGACTATATAGTTGTTACCGTGCACAACAATGAATAATATAAAATTGAAAAGAGATAGAGCAAGAGAAAATTAAGACATAGATTTACGTGGTTCGGCAATGTACTTACGTCCACAGGAGTGCGGTTATTTTAATAATGATTTTGGGTTATAACATAACATATTTATAACAAAACCCTACTGTATGAATAGGTATGAAAAACCCAAAAATACCTTATAACTGACCATTATACTGGTACTCTTGTATTACTCTCTATGCCCACTAAAATATGAATCACTTGTTCCAACCACAGTTTACCCCTAAATATTCCACGTGTCGTCCTCATTTGTTGATGGGGAGTCTGAGTCTACACGCAATAAGAAGTGTTTAAGTATTAATTAAATTATTAAATTCATGATTTCCTATCAGTTTAAACTTTTGAGATAAGTGATGATTTAATATGCCCGAAAAATAAAGAAAACAAAACTTGAAGTACACAAGGCAATTAGGGATAGAAGATTGGTGTTAGCCGATGACTGTGGTACCATTAAGAAACTTATAAAAAAATTAAATAGATAGAAGACATAGAAAGAACGCCACATAACTTACGAGGTTCGGTGGTTTATAACCTATATCCACAAGTAAAAGCCTTAACATCTATATTTTACTATTATTGCTTTATGGATTTACATTACAAATGACTCTTATTTATAGGAGAATTAAGATAAATATGGTATCGATTACAATCAACCATAGAAAGTAAATATACTTAAGGAATTTAAACCTAATATATAATCATATCATGTATAATAAGACAAAGAAGTAGAGTTTGGATAGTGAAATTAATAAAACAATAGATAAATGATATCAATAAAAAAATAAAAATAAAAATTATCCTTCATATATGAAGGATCGCTGTAGTATTTTTGTTAATACGAAGGATGAGTGACGATCGGATGCAGGGTGATTTTAAGAGCATCCACATTGGATCCTTATAATTTTTCTTCAAATAAAGAACAATCCCAATTTTTCTATATTGAAGAACTAATTTTTAAAAAACACACTATATCCTATTCGTTATTTTGGAGAATGACTCATTTTATTATTATTTAATTATTATGTTATTATTTTTTCTTTTAAGCTCAAAGAAAGAATAATTAATAAAGGTAGAAATAGAATTTTGACAGATAAATTAATAAAATAAGAGACAAAAGACATACAAATCATTATAGCGTTTTCTTTAATGTAAAGGATGAGTAAAAAATCAGATGTATGGTGATGTTAAGATGTGGTTCTTCATAATCTAAAGAAAAAAGATTGTTTTAAGGATCGGATGTGGATGCCCTAATTTTATTTTATTTTTTTATTAGTTTGAAGAAAAAAACATGTTTAAAGAATTGGATTTGAAAATATTTTAGCCTTTTGTTTGGGGGTGACAACCAGTGATGTCCGCGTTGTTCAGGGGTGATGTCTATTAGTATGGAAATGACATCAAGAAATGGAGGTGTCCGTTCACCCCCAAAACAATTTTTTTTGGAGGGTGGGGGGTGAATCCTCATCCCAAGGAAGTTGATAGGTAGTCGCTAGTCCCAAAAACAAATTTTGGAATGGTTAATTACCTATAATGTTATATGCATGGTTACAAGATGAACATGCTGTCATATCATTTAAAATTTTAAATGATACGGTATAATATATATTATTAAATATAACAAAATAAATTATTAATAATAAAACAAATATTATATATCATATTTTTATCTCAACAATACTAACACCACCATTAGATAAACAACTGGACTCTCCTCCCCTTTTATAAGTTTTTTTTCACATCAATAATTTTGTTGGTACTATTAAAAAAAAAATTCACTGTTTCATTAAAAAAAAAATAAATTAAAAACTCATTTTTACTTTAAATCACTCCAAGCACATTTTATTACTATTAAAAAATAAAAAATAAAAAACCCACCACAAAAATATTTACCAAACCGAGCCATAATCCCGACCAAGCACTTGCGACAAGCCGTCACTTGACTATCGATTCCGCAGCATCTAGCAACACCGCACACGCATAATTCTTGCATCCCAAGATTCCAAAAGGACCAAAACCACGTTAGGCTTCTATAACTAGGTATTTACCTCGACTCAATGAGCTTCATAAAGAGCTTCAAAGACCACTTCTGTACTTCACTGGCGGCGAGGCCACAAAGCCTCCGTGACTCATCATCTTCACCACCGCTGACCGGTCCTCGAGCGCGCACACAAACACACAAGCATTTTTACTGTTATGCCAGTTTCCGCTTCTGATTCGAGCTACGTCCATGGCTTCTGATACGGGAAATGAATCTACAAACGGTTCCTCGAGCCCAAAAGAAGCAGAGAGGCCTCCGATTGAGCCCATAAGATTGCCCACGGTCGAGGAAATACGCGGCCAAGATATTTGGAACAATTGCGCTATGCGCAGTGTCGTCAGCGGAGTCATGGGTAAGAACAAACCACCCTTCAGTCGTTTGTTTTTTTTCCCCTCACATTTCTTTTCCAATTTTCATTTTTAATCTGTTTGGTTGCTGAGAAAATGCGGGAAAAGCCCCCCATTTTTTGTTAATTCGGTTGGTTTATGTTGTTTTGATAAGTAATTCGGTTGGTTTATGTTTTTATGGTATTTTGGGGTGGGGAAGTTTTCCCTTTACCCACATTTGTTTCTGCAACCAAACCAATAGATATTATGAATTTTGTTGATAATCTAGTTTTATATTTGCGTTGTATCTTAAGATCTTAAGATACTTTTTCATTGTCTATGAAGCAATCAGACGGGTCTTCCTCTATTTGATAATTTGTTTTCTATTGTGTTGTGGAAATGTTTCTAGGAGGTGGCCTTGGGCTGTTCATGGGTTTGTTTCTAGGGGCATTGGACAACCCTTTGATGCAAGAGGAAATGACTGGTAAGCAGCAGTTCATTTATCAAGCAAAGCAGATGGGGCGGAGGAGCTGGAGTTCCTGCAAAGCATTTGCAGTCATGGGCTTGGTTTTTTCAGCAGCTGAATGTGTTGTTGAGAAGGTATTGTTGCAAATCTAAATATAAAAAGATATGATCGGTTTAATGTCTTTGAATGAAAAATGGTTCTTGATTATTGGTTTTCAGGCACGGGCAAAACATGATATGACAAATACAGTTGTCGCTGGGTGTGTAACTGGAGGTGCAATATCAGCAAAAGGTAACCCCTTTCTCCATCACTTGAGCATTCTTTCCATGCTCGAGTGCATAACAACTGGTGACTTGCACTTAGAGAAGAGTATATTGCAGATATCGCCTTCGAGTCCTATACTTGGGTTGAAGTTATTAAAGTCAAAGGCCTTTTGTGTTTCAGATTACCACCATATCATTTTATTTGCTTCATAGCTTCAACTTTAAGTTTATAGCATATGTGGATTGAATTACAATGGTCATGGATTCAGCTGGTTATATGATTTTTGCATTTCTCAAGTTAGACAAGGAGTCATTCAATATGCAGGATTTCTGTTGGATCAGATCTTTTGCTTTGACGGAAGCTTGTTGAGTGGCTTAAGCAAAATAGTGGTGGGTTGCTCTATGATAGGAGTCCTCCTCCAATCCTAGTACTTGGATTAGTTCAAGCTGATCTCCATCTCATTAGTGATGAGATATTATCTTTATCTTTCCAGTTAGTTTATCTTAAGAGTTGTTAAGTTAATAGATGTGTTATTGCTTATGTTTATCGTAATTATTTATCAATAGTAGTCATGTTTATCGGTCGATGGGTTGTTCATGCTCAGAAGGAGTGTTCTTCTATTTATAGAGTCAAGAGGTTATGATGTCGAATAAGAAAGGATTTAATCAAACACTTTGTGTTTACAGTGATTCCTACCTTAAGTGAAACATTTATCTGTCATAATTCTCTTTTCCATCTCTATATTTCATCCACCATACGTAAATCCTATCAATTGGTACCAGAGCCATTGCAACCACCACCATTGAAAAATTCCATTATCAGTAAACCAGATTTGCCACCATGGCTACAGACGAAGAGCGGATGCAAAAATCGGAAGCAGATATGCAAGAGCTTAAGGACAGTGTCCAAAAGCTCGTGACATCCCAACAACAGCTCGTCACATCCATGCAAGACCACGACACCTCCATCAAAGGGCTGGAACCGTTCTGTGCACGAGTTTATGGAGACTTCTTAAAAAATCAATGGCGAAACTTCAAACCCAACCGCAAACCTGCACTACAGCCTACCACCAAAACCAAGGATCGAGGCTCTTTCTATTGTCACAACCATTATCGTGACAATTGGGAGGAGCAACCCAATTTCCATTGGCCAATGAAAATGGTTTTTCCTTGCTTCTCTAGCGATGAAACCATTGAGTGGCTGGATTGGGTTGTGCAATTTTTTGCTTACCAACAAATGGTAGTGGATACAGAAGGTGTATCAGACGGATGGCCAAACTGTGACCCAGGACACAAACCAGTACACACAACACCCAGTCCAACCACTAGCACCAAAATCAATAGCAAAACCCCCCACAGAACCACCGTTGGCCAAATCTGCACAAATCTGGCAGCTCCACCGGAGAGCACTACCATGTGTGGAATTCCGCCATTGAAGGCCGCCTCCCAAACCTCCAGAGCAGCCCCCTCTGCCACTGAGATTCATGGTACCGTCCTTCTCAGAATGTGTTCTTGAAGAAGTCTATAGAAGAAAAGCAAAGTTGCAAAATTATTGGGTTCGACCTTGAGGACAAGTGTCGTGTCAAGGGGGCGGAATTGATAGGAGTTCTCCTCCAATCCTAGTACTTGGATTAGTTCAAGCTGATCTCCATCTCATTAGTGATGAGATATAATCTTTCTCTTTCCAGTTGGTTTATCTTATTATCTTTATCTTTCCAGCTGGTTTATCTTAAGAGTTGTTAAGTTAGTAGAAGTGTTATTGCCTACGTTTATCGTAGTTATTTATCAGTAGTAATGTTTATTGGTTGATGGGTTGTTCATGCCCAGTTGGAGTGTTCTTCTATGTATAGAGTCAAGAGGTTATGATGTCGAATAAGAAAATATTTAATCAAACGCCTTGTGTTTACGGTGATTCCCTACCTTAAGTGGAACATTTATTTATCATAATTGCCTTTTTCATCTCTATATTTCATTCCCCATACGTAGATCCTATCACTCTAATTAGCATTTTGCTGACCCATCTGGTGGAAAGACTAAACTTAGCTGCCAATTTTGATGTCAATGACCTTTAGTCCAGGGTCTTGGCTGGGCCCATAAGGAGTCTTATTAGAGCATGGACATTAGGATCCTGGCACTTGTGACTCTCATGCCAATGGTGTCTTTATCATCCAACCTAAGTCATTATCTAGATAATCTTGGTGGCTGCTATATCTGGGTACTATTATTTTTGTATAAAAACAATGAGCTTGTTTGGCAAGTTTGGCAAATGGTTGTAATTGTGGAATATTTGTTTGAATAGTAGTAAAAAGTGATTGATGTGATATAAAGTATAAAAAAGTTTGGAATTATTTTATAGAAATGAAAGTGTTGTTTTGTAATGGATTTTTTTTATTTGGATAATAATAAAAAATTATTGATCTGATATAAAAAGTGAAAAAAAAAGAGAATGTTTTTTATTTGACTTTTTTGGGAGAAGTGAAAAAAATAGAGGGGGAGTGAGAATTGTTTGCCAAACAACCTCAATGTGTTCTGTAAGGTTATCTGATGTATTGTTAAATAGTTTATTTCAAGGAAACTAGTCTATTTGAACACAAGCGTGGGAAGCTTTGCGTTGAATATAAGACATTTTGATTAGTTGTTCAATTGCAAAGCAGATGAGATTTTGATCTGCCCTCTTTTTGAGGTTTATTGAGTGGTCCAAACTCAGAAGTAGGAGTTTGAAAGGCTGGTGGATAAATATTTTAGTTTGTCCAAGAGAAAGTTCTGGAAGGTGACTCCTCTTTGCTTATGTTCAGTATAATTAGGAAGATTCTAGGCTTTTAGAGAGGTGGGCTACTATTAGGAGATGACTAACTCAAACAGAATCTATTGATAAAAGATACTCATGATTTCTAGATGAGTTTGGAGGAATCAACTTTTTAAAAAAAAAAAAAAAGAGAGCACAAAATGGCATTAGAATAGAGCTTTCTGGAACTGTTTTGGAAAACAACTGATTGGGTGATGTATGTGTACAACAACAGAGGTGATTGTGCATGTGATGAATTTAATGACGAGGGTAGTAAATGTGATGAAATTGGACATAATGTGAAAAGAAAACTAATTGTAAATAGTTTTCCCCTAGATAGTGATGGACTGAAAACTTATCTTTGTTTTGCCTGAGTTTCACAATCTTGCCTGAGTTGAGATATACAGATGTATGGGCTTATCAAAAAAAAGATATACAGCTTTAACTATAGTTTAGTAGCTTTGCAGATACGTTTACATGACATGCATGCCATAACATTCTTTAACAAATACCTGGCCGGAGATGCCTACTTCTGGTCCCGATTGTGTAACCCTTCCTGAAACATTAGAGAACTGCTTAGTTTGGGCTTATCTGTTAAGCTTTCACATCAAACTCTGGAAGCTACATGCTTGCCTTTGAATACATGAACGTTCTTATAAAAGCTGGAAATGGATTCATTTGGAACCAACAAATTCATTAATTAGTCACTGTTGGCTGACCTTATGCGGCTTATGTCTCCTTTTACTCATTTACAGTATTAGTCATTATAGGTAAATTCTTTTTTGGTTACTATTTCTGGAGACAAACGCATATGGAGTCCTTCATTCAGATTTGGATCCCTACAATCTCCTGCCCAAAGAGGAGGAGGGGGCAGGAAAAAATGTTAAGAGGTTGTGAGAGGAGGGGGCCTTGCTTGGGCAGGAGGTCCCCCTTCTGACAGCCCCCTGCCCAATAACTGGGGGCAAGGGTAATAACAGGGATCTCTCGAAGGAGCGGGTTTCTTGAGGTTGGATTCTTCAGTAGATCCTCTATCATGCCTATATGCAATGCACTTTAGCAGTTCTTTTACTATATATTCTTTCTGGTTCTGCCTTTTACTTCCCATGTAATATCTTACCCATCTTCTTCCGTTGTGTGGTTCTTAGGTGGTCCAAAAGCAGCGTGTGCTGGTTGTGCTGGTTTTGCAGCATTTTCAGTCGTGATAGAGAAGTTTCTGGATAGACATAATTGATTTAGTGTGCTGTGCCTGCTCCAATTTTGCAAGCATTAGTTACTAAGAGAAGAGATAGCTCCTTCACAATTTCCCGATATCTTATTTTGATCCTCATTTGATTAGAAATTGTCCCGTTGATGAGAGAAATGCTTTAGCAAAGATTCAATTTTTATGATTTTGTACTATTTCTGTGTTCGTTTCATGATAGTTACATTTGCGGATGTATTCTTCAGACTGATGAAAGTTTAGTGAGTTTGCGGATGTATTCTTCAATCTCAGGACAGTTTAGTAGGTATGTTTGTTAATGTGATTTGGGTTTTTTTTTGGAGTTATTTGTTAATGTATTTGTCTTCAGAATACAAAACAGAAACACAAATAAACAGCCGAGTTCTTGATTTACTTATTCGTTGTACTTATGCCCGTGTTAAAAAATCGTTATAGTTCTTTAAAATTGGGGTTATTCACACATTACAATTTCCCTCTCAATTAATAGGTGATTTGGACAAGGAGGTATATTAGTAATAATATCAGTGTCATCGACAGAGAAAGGGTAAAGTGCAGCAATAAACGGAAGACCAAGAATAACTTTATCACACATATTTTTAACAAGCAAAGAAGGAATGGGAAACAGACTTCATCTTGACAAACATGAATATTGTTTTAACTCATAATTAATATGCAAACGATTACCACTAGCAAAAGTAAAATTCAACTTCGCATCCAAATTGGATATGGATATTAATCGATTAAATCTAATAACTGCAAAAAACTAACCATCTGAACTTCTTAAAACAAGAAGTTTAATACAAAAAGATTGCAAATCAACTTTGTGATAAATTGTTACAATCAAAAATTGATGCTTTCAATACCCTGCTTATTGATACTATCTGTTATGACCTTCCAACTGCCTTTTGGCATAGGAAAAAACATATTGTTTTTCTGCCTTACATTAAAGATTTATCTGAAAACAAAATTCCTACTAAAGCTAGACCTATCCAAATGAATGCTGCAACTTTAAAAATCTGGCAAAAATAAATTGTTGATTTACTTGCTAAAAATGTTATTTGCAAAAGTAAGTCTCCACGATCTTGTGCTGTTTTCTATGTTATGAAAAATGTTGAACTTGAAATAGGGACCCTTAGGCTAGTTATTAATTACAAACCCCTCGATGATGTGTTAGAATGTATTAGGTATCTTATCCCTAATAGGAAAGATTTGGTTAGTCGTCTTAGTGAGGCTCTAGTGTTTTCTAAGTTTGATATGAAGTTTGGGTTTTGGAAAATCTAGATTATTGAGAAATATAGATACAAAACAGCATTTACCACTCATTTTGGTCATTATGAGTGGAATGTTATGCCTTTTGGTTTCAAAAATGCTCCTACTGAATTCTAAAATATTATGAATGATATTTTAAATCCCTTTGGCCATTTCACTATTGTCTACATTGATGATGTTCTAATCTATTCCAAATCGATTGATGAACATTGGAAACATTTGAATACGTTTTTAGATATTATCAAACACAATGGTCTTCTTGTTTCTGCTACAAATATTTGACTTTTTCAAATCAAGATTAGATTCCTTAGTTTTGACTTTTCTGAATGACAAGTTTGTCCAATAGATAGAGCTATTCAATTTGCTGACAAATTTCCTGATGTTATTACTGATAAAACTCAACTCCAGAGATTTTTAGGGTCTTTAAACTACGTTGCTGACTTCTATAAGGATCTTAGGAAATATTGCAAACCCCTATTTGATAGATTACAGGATAACTCTCGTCCCTGGACTGATATACATACCACTCTAGTCATAGAGATTAAGACCCATGTTAAAACTTTACCCTGCTTAGGTATTCCTTATGAACATGCTTTCAAAGTTGTTGAGACTAATGCCTCTGACATTGATTATTGAGGAATTTTGAAACAAATTGTTTCACCAGAATCTCCTGAACAAATTGTTTGATTCCACTCCGGATCCTAGAATAATGCACAAACTAATTATAGTACTATTAAAAAAAAATTCTTTTTGTTGTTCTCTGCATTACAAAATTTCAATCTAATTTGCTAAATCAAAAATTCTTATTACGCATTGATTGTAAATCTGCTAAATAAATTTTGAAAAAGGATGTTGAAAATATTGTTTCAAAACAAATTTTTGCAAGATGGTAAGCTATTTTAAGTGTTTTTTATTTTGATATTGAATATATCAAAGGAATTAATAATTCCATTCCAGATTTTCTTTCTTGTGAATTTTTGCAATGCCCTCATGGCAAGCGAAAAGGACAAAGGAAAATCGAAGGTTCCTAATGCTGCAAACGCTCTGGTCATCAAATTAGAGTCTTCCCCTATTGCCTCTTTTGTTACTATTGCAAATAGGTTTATGGCCTCTAGCCCAAATCCTCTTGTTACATACTCTAGTGCCCTTGTTTCTTTTTCTTCTTTTTTTTTAACAACCACCTTCAACCTTTATTGCAGAGAATCAAACCCTAGATGGGATTACACAAGCCCAAATCCAATACACTTACAGGAACACAGAAGGTAATCTAAATGCCCGAAGGCTACATCAAAGCCCGTAGGCCATAGAAGTGAATAGAGATGAAGAATCTCTAATCACAAAGTCATGAAAGATTTTGGCTTGAAGTAGCTACCCAAAGGTAGACTGTGAAACAAAGAAAAAAAATATACAAAACAAACAGAAGAACACAGATTGAAGCTCCGGGAAAACTGTCGTTGGAGATTAGCGTTTGAAGAGGACACACCAACTCCGGGAACTAATCCAGCATCCAACGACCTCTAAAAGCCCAGAATCACACCAGTCAAGACCGAATATACAAGTCGTGACCCTCACGCGTGAACCTAGGGAGGAAGCTCCTCGGCGCGTGGTCATCAACAAACCGCATAGCCCCGTCAAGTGACAGCCGTGACCAAAGGAAGCCGGTGAACACTAAGAAAAGGCTCTTGTTGACAAACCCCCAGCCGAGGCTTGTAGATATAACAATAAAGAACAACTCCGCCAAAGACCCACCAACATCCGCCATTCCTTAAAGGCCAAAGCCTGAAAATCCATCTGCTTGTACCAAAACAACAGAAAAACAAAGACAAAACAACCAAAGAAAATAAACCACAACCGGATCAACACCTGAAGGGACCAAAAACTCCACAACCTAGAGGCTGGGAGAACAACAGCACCCGCCATTGGAAATCAGTGGGGCGAACAAAAGCCTCCCTAATCCATAAGGATTAAGGGAAAGACCAGTGCTGGGAGGGGCCTCCCCCTGACGAAACAAAATCTCGGAAAGGCTCTCTCTCTCTCTCTCTAGAAGTTTCTCAGATGTTCTCTCTCTAACTTCCTGGCTCATTGTTTTTGCCCCTTTGTTGTTTCTTCGCAGAAACCCAGATCCCCATTTGTTAAACACGAGCAAGCTTATGCTTATGTTTGTATTCATTCTTCCAACACCTGTTTTTTGTTGAATTAAATCGTGCCTCTATTAGAGACCCTTATCAATTGACACTTACTTATTTTCCTCATCGTTTTCACTGGATTCCTGAACATCTAGCTAAATATCTCAATTTCTATACTACTATCCTATTAACAACCAAATCTGTCCATTTTAAACCTATCTTTGATAGAATTGATTCCACTAAACTTCTTTACCATTGTGTCTACTTTGATAAAATTATTTATGAGAAGGACCGGGGTGAACACCCTTCCAAAACCAAAGAATTTCCTGGTTTCGACATCTCTTATTATTACTATGATTATGTGGAGGCCTGGTTTAAATTAATGTTATTCCAGACACCTAATTTTGATAAAGCCTGATTCATTAATTTTGATAAACAATTTGAGGGAATTTTGTCCTTATGGTTCTGCAAATGGTGGGAAAATTTCGGACCCATTCCAGATATTCTTCCCCTAAAACTTGCTGATGCCTTCTGTAACTTCAAGGATTTGTACAAGGTGGATTCTTATGGTACAAAATTTCATTAAAAAAAATTAAGATTCCTTGGATTCTGAAATGACAATATGTTAAAGATGGTGACATTCTCGATTGACATTGGTTTGTCAAATGGTGGGACAAATTTCCACAAACTGATCTTATTGTTGAAACTGTTAACAAGGAGTTTGCCCAAAAGATAGCAAGAACAACTATCCCTGCTGTTGCTGTGGCACCCCCTGCTATTACGAAGTTGTTAACTCCAGATGTAAGAAAAAGTCTAGTCCTCTACTTCTTCAAAGTCCAAGAAAAAGACAGGACCTTCAAAGAGAGATTTGGAAATGTTGAATCTATTCTTGAAAACATTCAAGCATAGTAATAGTGATGATGAAGATGATGCTGAAGATGAAGAATCAATCTTCCCAGGGTCATAATCATAATCTGTTTGGACATGACCCATTTACTTCTTAGGATCACTTGATGATTTGTGATTCTAAGCCCACTCAGATGACATTATTGGCTTGTTATTATTGGCAACCCAAACAAGCATTATTGGTCTGACCCCCAATACTACTAGCTGATCAGTCGAGTTTTATTAAAATAAATTTTTTATACCACATTGAGTAATGATTTATTGTCATCTTTTTGTATAACTTTTTACCACATAAAAAAGTGATAAAAAATTGTATAAAAAAATAATAATGAATCATTACTCACGGCCACTACAGCATTCTTATCTTGCCACGTAGCTAAAATCCGAACGAGCCCTGAGTGCCACACTTTAGTGAGTGGAGAGAGTGGGATGGCGAAGGAGGGTGAGGTGGTGTGCGTAACCGGAGCCAGCGGCTGCATTGGATCCTGGGTCGTCCGTCTCCTTCTCGACCGTGGCTACACTGTCCACGCCACCGTCCAAGATCTCAGTTAGTTCACACACTATTTTTCGTTTCAAAAATGCGCTTACTCTTGCATTTATCTACGGAAATGCCATCTCCCCGCTTAAATTCGCTCCCTATTTGCAGAGAACGAGAGTGAAACGGAGCACCTAGAAGCCCTAGAAGGCGCTAAGACTCGCCTCCGTCTCTTCCAGATCGATCTCCTTGATTACGGCTCCATCGACTCCGCCGTCAATGGCTGCGCCGGAGTCTTCCACGTCGCCTCTCCCAACATCGTCGATCAAGTCCCAGATCCCGAGGTTTTTTTTTTTTTTTTTTTTTTTTTTTTTTAATTATTTTTATTTGATTTTTATTTTCACACAGTAACTTGAAATTATATATATATGTTATGATTTAACCATTATTCTAACAATATTATATAAATCGATGTCTTCTGTAGAAACAACTTCTGGACCCGGCGATCAAGGGAACTATAAATGTACTGACGGCGGCGAAGGAAGCTGGGGTGAGCCGTGTAGTGCTGACATCATCGTTGATGGCCATTACTACGAGCCCTAATTTGCCAGACGACATTGTCGAGGCTGAGGCTTGCTGGACCGACATTGAGTACTGCAAGCAGAAGGGAGTGAGTGCCCCTATCGTATATATGCAAAATGCACGTCCGTTTGTGTAGCTTTGGACCAATTTGTTAGAGAATAATTGTTGGACTCCCGATTGGGTTATCAGGCATTGCATCGACGTGGACTGAATGTCTGAATCATACATAGGATGTTACAAACACTAATGACAATTTTGTTTGTTTGTTTTGTGGTGTAGTTATGGTATCCAATTTCTAAAACACTAGCCGAGAAAGCGGCATGGAATTTTTCCAAAGAGAAGGGTTTGGATGTGGTGGTGGTGAACCCTGGGATGGTGTTGGGCCCTGTTATTCCTCCAAGACTCAACGCAAGCATGTTATTGTTTGGCAGCCTTCTCCAGGGTAATGCTTCTTTTTTCTTTCTTTTTTTCAGGGTAGTGCTCTATTTGTGCAATGTGGCTTTTTAGTGATCATGATATTGTTATGGTACTTATATTTCTAACTTCAACTTGAATTACCAAACTAGAACTCAAAGGGCCAAAGGGCCAAAGGGGTGTTAGGCTTGCTCAGAAAGTTACAACTATGTTACTTGGAAGATGTTTTAATGACCGGTGTAATTATAAGTTTTCTTCATTTTATTTTACCCTGATTAAATCACGGGGTCCGTTTGTTACCCTTTTTTGGATTTTTTTTTTTTGCTTTTAAGGAAAAAGGCAAAAGCATTAACAAATAGCTCCAAACACAATACACTCATAACTACTTTCATCTCTTATGTCACATCAAAACACTTTTTTAAGCAAAAAGCACCATCTAAAAAGTTTTATCAAACAAACCCCATCTTCCCCTTTACTTTGGTCAAGTCTCCATATGATTAAGGCTCGAGTGGAACAAGGAATAGAAACCAAATGGCTGCCTTAAATAAAGAATTTGTCACTGTAAAAGTTAAGTTTGTTAACATTCTTCAAAACGAGTATTCATGATTTCCTTTGAGGATTAAGTCTTTTTTTCTTCAAAACTCAGTATCTTTGGACATATACTTTTCTTTCTCCTGTGATGATTAATTATTATGATTTTCTTGTTATGTTTTCTCCTTCTAGCTAGTTTTTATTTTTTATTTTATTTTTCTTGTATGTTTCGTGTGTACCTAGTGGCGCTTAAAGCTTTTAATGATATTTCGATTATTTATAAAAAGAAAACAAGTATTCATTTAGTACTTTTAATCTCATATATAGGGTCATATACGTGGGTAGTCCCCAGCTTGGAAAAAGGGACGGTACTCAACTTCTGCAGGTGTGCAGTGATATACTACTCTCTTCATCTCTTGGCTACCATAGGTTGGTCTTGAGAATTGATGTCCATAAGGGTTTCACTATAGTTACCCTTTGGGTTGTCTAAAGCTTGTCACCCTTTGCTGTTCCCCGGGTTGGGAAGTAGCCATGCTAAAAGCAAAGGATGCTAAAGACAATGCATGCCAAGTAATAAGCAGCAGGCAAAAACACGGTAGTGTAAGCTTTCAACGAGTTTTGTCATTCTTCCTTTATATAGAAGATGAGCCCTATTTGGGTTGATGTTCCGAAACCCCTGTCACACCTTTAACTGAATGTAGTCTGTGACTCTGTAGTCTCTGACTTTTTAAGTTTAAGTTTCTTATATTTAGAGTTAATAAAAGCACTAATGATGCTATTCTATCCTTGCTGCAGGAGGCACTGAAGCATCTGAGGACCTTTTTATGGGATATGTGCATTTTAAAGATGTAGCCCTAGCACATATCTTGCTGTATGAAAACAAATCAGCAACTGGAAGGCACTTGTGTGTTGAATCTATATCGAATTATAGTGATTTTGTAGCAAAGGTTGCTGAACTTTACCCTGAATATAAGGTGCCAAGGTAATAAATTTGACTTCCTGCTACTGCAAATGGATTTGAAGCAGACACTCTATACACGTCTTGTATATAGACTTGAACATCTGATAACCATAAAAACAGCATCAGAACCTTATGTCCACAATATGGTGGAATTGGATTGCATTCCAAGGATAATTGTGATCTATAGATTATAATGGTGGATTGCATTAATGATGAAGAAGATATCTAACTACCGTTTGTCAAACGAGCATTATTAAGTTTGACATTGATAATGCACTCTCTGCTACAGAAAGTATCATGGAGGTGTATCTTTTATTTTGTTTTGATTTTAACTACTTTTAGTTGGCCATAAATCAACTATGATTTTTTGTTTTTTAATAATATAAAAAATCAACTTTAGTTTTTCCTGGGGTTCACCCCACCAAATGTCACTCCAATCCTTGGACGGAACATGATCTTCTCCATTTTACTTGAAATGGAGAGGAGCCATTTCATATTTAGGATTTTATTTTGTTGCATCTAGTGGTATACATGATCCCACGTCATTGAATTTTTTGGCATCATATACACTATTAAATGTAACAAAGTAAAATCATAACTATAAAATGGCTCTTCTAATCCTTGAATTGGGTGTGGTTGGATCTGTAGAGGCCCAGTGATGTGACTTTTATTCTTGCCTCTTGATGATGTTCCATCTTTCACTGGCTTATTTAAGTTTTCTTTGTGCTGCCATGCATCATATATTATTTTTAGATTTTCCAGTCAAGAAACTTATGGCCACGTGAATATATTTGCTCTATGGAAATTTTAGAACTTAAATGCAATAGAAGTGGTTGCAAAAATGCCTAACTTATGATGTTCTTGCATATGTAGGTTGCCTAAGCATACCCAACCTGGGTTGTCGAGGGCAACGCTTGGATCGAAGAAGCTGATGGACTTGGGCTTACAATTCATTCCCGTGGAGCAAATTATCAAGGAAGCCGTTGAAAGTTTAAAGAGCAAGGGATTCATTTCTTGACTGCCGCACGCTGTAGCAGGTGCAATAAACACTTCAAAGGCTCATCTAGCTGCAAGTACTTGCGAACGCTTAGGACCCATCTATCTTGTGCCTGATGAAGCGGTAAGAACTGTTTGATGGGGGGTTTCTATTGAATCTTGGGTTTTATTGTATTATGGGGGATTACTTTGTATCTTGGGTGTTGGTTGGGGGGTTCTATTGGGTTTTATTTTATTATGGGGGTTACTTTGTATCTTGGGTGTTTGTTGGAGGGTTTCTATTGTATCTTGGGTTTCATGTGAGTTTTGGGTGTTGTGGGTATGTAGTTTCTTATGGGTTTTTCATATGGGCTAGCTGAGTTGCTCCTGTGTACTTAGGGGCGCTTTACGCTTTTTTAATGAAATTTTCTTACTTATCAATAAAAATAAAAAAATGAAACAACTGCTAAGTAATTTTCATAGTAAAGACTTTTCACGAAACAATATGGAGTATGTTGTAAATAGGTCAAATGATAATGTAACCTTCTTCTTTATTGTGAAGCTGTAAGAGATTTATGGAGCTTGCTATTTAATTTGTTTGGTGTTGATTGAGTTATGCTTAGAAATGTGAGAGAGTTGTTGATGAGTTGTGAAGGTCAGATGGGAGAGTTGTGACATTTTGAAAGTCTTGAGGTTTGCTCCTTTATGTTTAATGTGGTGTCTTTGGAGAATGCCCAAAATTTTGAAGATAGAGAGCCTTCAGTGGTATAACTAAAGAAGATTATATTCAATTCCCTTTAAACATGGATAGTAGCACATAATAGTTTTTTTATTGTCCTAGTTTTTCTATATTTTTTGAACCTTTGTTATTCTTTCTGTGTATTAGGGTTGCAACTCTATGCACTTTTCAATGAGATGAAATTGCGTATAAAAAATAAATAAATTCAAAATGGTAGCTTTGCACATTCAGAAGATGATTCTCTCATTTTCAAGTGAAATAATGAGTATTTGTTTTATAGTTCAAATTTTGTTTTATTGCAACTAACATTGTATATGGTGTTACGCCATTTCAAAATTTCAAATGATTGGAAACATATTGTGGCAATATATGTGGTTCCAATTTATACTTTTGAGGTAATTCATGTGCGTAAATTGGAGGTTGATCTCATTTAGGCTTAGTGAATAAGATAACAACCATTTTATTCGAGATGTTTTATTGAAAGTAAATCTTATTTAGGTAATAACAAATATAACTGAAATGCAACTTCTAGGGTCTCTTTCTACTTTTCGTTAGGGTCCCAAAGATCCTAAAATGAATAATTTTCCAGAGAGGTAAAAAGGTTCAAGAGCAGCCCTATTCGAGAGGTAAATAATGTAAAATATATATGCTTTGTTTGTTTTGACGTAAAATGATTTCTGCGTAAAATATTTTCGGCGAAATCATTTTCAGAAAAAAATGATTTTTTCAAAAATATTTTATGGTGTTTAGCTTGCATGAAAAAATTTTAAAAGGCGAAAATCAAAGTCCGGCAACTGCTATCGGAATCCTACAACGTCTGGTCGCCGTTGCCGGATTCTGGCAAACAGGTTTGGCCGGATCCGTCTAGATCCGGTTGGATCTGGTCCGTCTAGATCCGGCTGGATCAATGGCCAGATCCCTCCAGATCCAGCCGGACCCCAGTCATTTTGTCCAGATCCGGTCGGCTTCTGACCATAGCCGGAATCCGGCCGGATTCTAGTCCTCCGGAATCCTGCGATGGTGCCGAATGTCGCTGGATTCCGGCGCCAATTGGATTCTGACGACTGACCATTGTCGGATTCCAGCAATTGGATATCAAACGTGCGTGCAAAGATGTAGAGTTTAATTTCGGAAAACAATTTACGATGAAAACAATTTATGATTTTCATTTACGATTTAGAAAATCATAAATTTTTTTCCAAAAATTAAAGAAGTTTTTACGGTTAAACTGAAAATGATTTCCGTTGACCATTATTTTCGCCCTTATCAAACACCATAAAATGCCGAAATCATTTTCCAGAAATTATTTTATGCCGAAACAAACAGAGCATTAGTTAATATTTATGAGCTTGAGGGTTTTCTTTTTATACTATGTTGGTTTCAGCATAATATGATTTTTGGAAAATGATTTCGACATTTTACGGTATTTGGTAGGAGCGAAAATAATGGTCAACGAAAATCATTTTCGGTTTGACCGTAATAGCTTCTTTAATTTTTGGAAAACGATTTACGATTTTCAAAACCGTAAATCGTTTTTCGAAATTAAACTCTTCGTCTTTCCATGCACGTTTGATATCCGATTTTCAGAATCCGGCAATGATCAGTCGTCGAAATCCAACTGGCAACATCTGGCCACCGAAATTCTGCCGGTGCTGGAATCCAGCGACATCCGGCCATCGTCGCCGGATTCAGCCAAAATGACCGATATCCGGTCAGATCTGAACGGATCCGGCCATTGATTCGGCCAAACCTGCTCGCCGGAATCCGGCAATGGCGACCGGACATTGCCGGATTCAGGCGGCAATTGCTAGACTCTGATTTTTGCCTTTCGTAAGTTTTTCGTGCGAGCCAAACACCGTAAAATATTTTCGTGAAAATGATTTCGCCGAAAATATGATTTCCATCGAAACAAACGGAGCATTAGTTTGAGTTCTTCGTTTACTTTATTATTTGTACTTATGTTCATGTTAAAAAAATTGTTACACTCCTTCAAATTGGGGTTATTTACATATTACAATTTTTCTTGCATTTAATAGGTGATTTGGACAAGGATTTATGTTATTCCAATTCTTTCAAATTGGGGTGTTGAAAGAATGAAATGATATTTCAGTGAAAACATTGCAAATCGGATGGTTCTTCCTAGTGATGAGTGTTTGACATTAAAGGAATGGGACTTTATGTTATTAATCTCTCTTCATTGACTTCCTACCTTTATGTCTTTTGTGAGACAGAGATCAGACTATGTTAAAGGAACGAGACTAACTTTAAGATGTTTTGATATGGATGGAGAGATTTGTTATTTGTACACATATTCACATTGAGTGTAGGATTCATGCATGTGAGAATCCTACAATAAATGTAAATGTGTATACAAATATTATTAGTCATATATATATATATATTTTACCACACCTAAACAAATTCCAATGACATGAGGCTATAATTGGGATTGTCCAAGAGTATCTACGAGTCTCTATTTCCGTATTTCAAACTAAAAAAAAACACACCAATATGATATTCGGACAAATAAAGAAAACCACCACTGCCTATACAACATTCCTATATTGCCACGTGCCTAAAATCCAAAATGGAGAGGAATTCTCTCCACTTGAAATGGAGAGGATCCAAATTCAAAATCTAAACCCAGCCCTGAGTACCACACTTCAGTGAGCAAAGAGTATTGAACTAACTTTCACAGTTAGTGAGCTGAAAGACGGAAATTTTTCCTTTTCTCTCTTTTCTCTCTCTGAAGTTTCTAGAGAGAGAGCAAGTTCAATGTGAGACATTTCGCCGGCAGGGGGGGGGGGGTGGCGGCCTCACACCTCCCCCTCCCGGCTCTGTTCTTCCGCTAGAGTGGTTTTTGTCCCCCTGGCTAGTTTCCAGTAGTGGTTTTGTCCCCCCGGTGTTAGATCCGGTGGTGGTTGTTGTTTTTTCTTTGTTTTGTTGTTGTTAGTTGGTGCAAAAAGAAGATTTTCGGGTCCAGGTCCGTGACGAACAGCGGGTGTTGGTGGTTCCGGCTGAGATGTTGTCAAAGCTAGATCTACAAGTCTCGGCTGGAATATCGTCAACAAGGACCTTTCTGTTGCGGTCGCCGGCCTTCTCCGGTCATGGTGGTCATTCGGCGAGTCCGTGTGGTCCTGTTCGGCGCGTGACTAGCACGCGCCGGGGTTTTCTGTCCATGGTCTTGCGCATGAGTGTCACTGTTTGCTTCTCCGATCTCGGACGGTGACGATCTGGACTCCTGAAGGTCGTCCGGCGCAAGAGAGGTTCCCGGAGATGGTTCGTGTTCTACACGCGCAGTCTCCGGCGGCGGTTCTTACGGTTCTTGCTTCCGGTAATTTTTCTGTTTTTTTTGGTGTATATTCTTGTCTTTGATTCACAGTCTACTGTAATGGTAGCTGCTTTAAGCTAGTTTTTCTAGCTTTGTGGGTAGAGAATCTTTTTCTCTAATCACTCCTATGGCCTTCGGGCTTTGCTGTTTGTAGCTTTGATTGTGGTGCTGTGGTTCTTTGTTTGTGTTCTCTGATTGTATTACCCTTTGGGGTGGATGTTCAGCAATGAAGATGAAGATAGCAATTTGTTCAAAAAAAAAAAAAAAAAGAACTTTCACAGTTACCACAAAGTCAACAAGTCAAAGTTGGTTTAGACAAGTTGGTTATTAAGTTGAGGAATGCTAGAACATCTTCTGGTGTTCTCCTATAATGACATGGATGTAATTTTTTATATTAAAAAATTACATTTATGCCATCCAAAAGGACATATATGTAATTTTTTAATTACATTTATGCCATTTCAAGAGAACACTAGGAGAACACCAGAAGATGTTCTAGCATTTCTCTATTAAGTTAGAGTTTGTTAAATTGTTATATGACGTGGAGTATGAGCTGGATGTTAGCTGTACAAATGATTGTAGTTTTTAGCCTTCGTATATATATATATTTTTTTTCTGTTGTTGTTCATTAACTACGTTTGATATACAAGAAGAAATTCAAAGCTCTCAAATACTTCATTTTCTCTCAATCTTTGTTCATCTTCCTCTTTGTTGTATTCATTATAAAAGTCAATACGGTATCAAAGCAGCCATTAATGGCTTCCAGTTCATTTTCTTTCACATTTTCTGATTCTTCAAGTCCTTACTTTCTTCATCACGGGAACAGTCCCGGCTCTGTTTTGGTCTCTCAGATTCTTCATGAGGACAACTATCATACTTGGAGCTGCTCGATGATGATGGCTTTAACTGCCAAAAACAAAGTCAACTTCATCGATGGATCATTGAAGAAACCATCTATTGATCTTGAAAAATGAATGGCGCGCATGATCCGTAGCAATACTATGGTGCTGTCTTGAATTCTGAATTCAGTATCCAAGGACATTGTTGCGAGCGTGATTTATATCAATTTTGCTGAAAATATGTGAAATGATCTCAAGGATTGATTCTCACAAAAGAACGGCCCTCGGATCTTCCAATTTCATAAATCAATTTATGCTCACTCACAACATAATCTCACTGTAAGTGAATATTATACTCAACTCAAGGCTCTTTGGGGTGAACTGAGCAATTATGGACCAATTCCAGAATGTCCTTGTGCTACTCCCAAGATTCTTGCCGATCATTATCATCAAGACTATATTTTTTTGTTCCTCATGGGACTGAATGATAGTTTTGCTCAAATCAGAGGACAGGTTCTTCTTATTGATCTTTTACCATCGATCAATAAAGTGTTCTCCCTGATTGTTCAAGAAGAAAGGCAACGTGAAATTTCCATCAATCCTCTACATGTTGAAGCTACAGTAATGATGACAAAGACTTCACCACAATACCAGCCTTCATCACAGTATCAACATCAGTAGAATCGCAATGGTAAACCACCATTTTCACATAATTTTTGCAAGGATAGACCTGTGTCCACACACTGTGGCTTGCTCGGTCACACGATGGAAAAATGCTACAAATTACATGGATATCCTCCTGGGTATAAATTCAACAAGAACAAGCTGAATTCCCCTTCGGCCAATCAAGTTCAAGAAGCTGATCAAAACTTTCAAGCTCCTCAGCTGTCTATCTCTTAAGAACAAATTCAACAATTACTTGCTTTAATCAAACCTCCAACATTAGCTGTTGAGATTCTACCTTCAGCACATCAAGTAGGTAGTACACAAGACCATCTGTTCTCTAATATGGGAGGTAATGTGCTTAAATCAGTCCCTTCATCTTTTAATTTGCTTATTTCCTTTCGAATATGAAGCATTCTTCTGTTAATTCTTTTGCTTCTACATTTTCTTTGAATATGAAGCATTCTGTTTTATCATCATCACACACTTTACTTGATAATCCATGTCATAAACTCAATTTTTGGATAATTGATACCGGTGCTACTAATCATATGATCAGTATTCAGTACAGTATCTTTATTCACTTCAATTACTGCAATCATTTCATCTCATGTCAAATTACCAAACGGCAACTATGCTACTGTCACTCACATTGGTACAATTCAACTCTCTGAACATCTTATTTTGCATGATTTTCACCGCGTCTCTTCTTTTTCTTTCAACTTGATATCTGAAAGAACCATAAGAGCTAGATGCTATTTAATTTTTTAAATAGATTAATCAACATATGTCGCTTATCAGATACAATATTCTTGTAATTATAAATTTTCTCCCGCTTTAATTCAATCAAGGAGCACCTTCATCACTTGATTATTTTAATAAATGAAATTGTATGATATGCCTTTAAAAAAAAATTCAAGGCATATGAAACATAATTTAAGAACTAGCAACGGATCCAACGGTTTTACTCAACGATTCTCCAAAATAGGCTAAGTCACCACACACCAACTGGGTGTCATAAAAACAGATCAATTCAACATGCACTTATCTCTTCATTCTACCATGTTCTTATCTGCAAGAATTTTAAGCAAAATGGTATTCTCTGCACACAGTTAGCAATGCCTTTTTTCTTCTTACAACATGAGTAATCACTCACTTTGGTTATTATTAATCAACGTGAATGTTCTCCAACAAACTCAGCACAACACAATGAAAATTGCTAAGTTCTAAAAATCTATAAACGGATCAACTTTTATTGCAAGATTCATGACCTAACAAGAAAAGATTATTTGACAAACAAATTAAATAACACAAATTTGAGTTCAAATAATCGAAAATTCTTTTAGTCAAAATATTTTGACTTCCAAATTCCAGTACCTACACATGAAATTAAGCTTATTCTTTTTCTTTTTTCTTTTTTTTCCTGACAAATAAATCAATTATCAGATATTTTTTCACAACAGAGTCTTTATCTTTTCAACCAAGAATTGATTTCATTTTTCTTGTATTTGACTTCTCATAAGTTCAAATACTACTATTATCATCTTAATCAAAATATTTGTGCAACCATCAATATAACTCAACCTTTAAGATTGTTGGAAATAATTTTGGATGGTGCACAAATTTTTATTTTTTTTTCCTGACAAACAAATCAATTATCATATATTTTTTTCACAACAGAGTCTTTATCTTTCAACCAAGAATTGATTTCATTTTTCTTGTATGTGAATTGCATACCGCAAACTCTAATTGTATTTGACTTCTCATAAGTTCAAATACTACTATTATCATCTTAATCAAAATATTTGTGCAACCATCAACATAACTCAACCTTTAAGATTGTTGGAAATAATTTTGGATGGTGCACACATTTTTTTTTTTCTAACAAACAAATCAATTATCAGATATTTTTTCACAACAAAGTCTTTATCTTTCAACCAAGAATTGATTTCATTTTTCTTGTATGTGAATTGCATACCGCAAACTTTAATTGTATTTGACTTTTCATAAGTTCAAATACTACTATTATCATCTTAATCAAAATATTTGTGCAACCATCAACATAACTCAACCTTTAAGATTGTTGGAAATAATTTTGGATGGTGCACAAATTTTTATTTTTTTTCCTGACAAACAAATCAATTATCAGATATTTTTTCACAACAGAGTCTTTATCTTTCAACCAAGAATTGATTTCATTTTTCTTGTATGTGAATTGCATACCGTAAACTCTAATTGTATTTGACTTCTCATAAGTTCAAATACTACTATTATCATCTTAATCAAAATATTTGTGCAACCATCAACATAACTCAACATTTAAGATTGTTGGAAATAATTTTGGATGGTGCACAAAATTCTTAATGAAATAAAATAATATCAATCTCAAAATTAACAATTAAATAAATAATTGGTTGAAAATATTATTGTTGATACTAGACCATATTAATCCAAAATAATAATAATAAAATAAATACAGTACAATAGATTAAAATTAAAGCAATGAAAGATCTCACAGTGCTATAGAATCACGCAAGAGCGTTGTTCTTAAAGGTTGATTCGAGCTTCTCAGAGCGTATAACTCGGTGTGATCGGATCCATTGACATGTAACCTCCCAGGATTAAATTATAGCGTTTATCTTCGTTAAGGACACACTTCCAAGAACGAAGATCAAATAGAACAACCCTTTGATCAAAAGTGGATGGAAACTTCAGAATAATTCTTCTTAAAAAAAAAAACTAATAGTATAACAAATAGCTTTATGGCTTAAAACCAAATTTCACGTTGGAATATATGAATGCACGTTGAAAAAATATGTTAAGGGTTTTAGCCAAAGAAGAAGTTAGTTCTCAAATGCATTGGGAACTCAATTTATATAAACGGTCAAAAAGATGTAAACACTACAATTTTTTTTTTTAAGGCTCATGAATGACAAACGATCATAAGACTCATAACTATTAACCATTACAAAATCAAAAGTAATAAACTTTAATAATGACAAAACGTTTGAAGATCAAAAAGCCATAAAAATCAAATTTTAATAACCAACGGTTACAAAATAAAAACTCATAAATATATATTTTAATAAATCAGTTTTTTCCTTTGCCATAAAAACTCATGAAAATATTTTAATATCAAATGATAAAACATTTAAAGTTAAGTAAAAAGGAAATAATTTTTGTAACACATATTAGAACACCATTTACTTCTTAGGACCACTTGATGATCTGTGATTCCAAGCCCACTCAGATGAAATTATTGGCTACCCAGACAAGCATTATTTGTGTGGCACCGCAAGGGATATACTCCTAGCTGATCACTCGAGCTTTATTAAAGTAGCTTTATTAAAGTAAACTACAGTTATATATATATATATATATCTACTGCCACTACGCATTCCTATCTTGCCACGTACCTAAAATCCGAACCCAGCCCTGAGTGCCACACTTTAGTGAGCGGAGAGAGTGGGATGGCGAAGGAGGGTGAGGTGGTGTGCGTCACCGGAGCCAGCGGCTGCATTGGATCCTGGGTCGTCCGTCTCCTTCTTGACCGTGGCTACACTGTCCACGCCACCGTCCAAGATCTCAGTTAGTTCACACACTATTTTTCGTTTCTCAAATGCGCTTACTCTTGCATTTATCTACGGATATGCCATCTCCCCGCTTAAATTCGCTCCCTATTTGCAGAGAACGAGAGTGAAACGGAGCACCTAGAGGCCCTAGAAGGCGCTGAAACTCGCCTCCGTCTCTTCCAGATCGATCTCCTTGATTACGGCTCCATCGTCTCCGCCGTCAATGGCTGCGCCGGAGTCTTCCACGTTGCCTCTCCCAACATCCTCGATCAAGTCCCAGATCCCGAGGTTTTTTTTTTTTTTTGTTTTTTTTTTTTTTTAATTTTTAATTAATATATATATATATATATATATATATATATATATATATATATGATTTAACCGTTATTCTAACAATATATATAAATTGATGCCTTTTGTAGAAGCAACTTTTGGACCCGGCGATCAAGGGAACTATAAATGTACTGACGGCGGCGAAGGAAGCTGGGGTGAGCCGTGTAGTGCTGACATCATCGTTGATGGCCATTACTACGAGCCTTAATTTGCCAGACGACATTGTCGAGGCTGAGGATTGCTGGACCGACATTGAGTACTGCAAGCAGAAGGGAGTGAGTGCCCCTATCGTATATATGCGAAATACACGTCCGTTTGTGAAGCTTTTGAGTCTTTGACCAATTTCTTAGAGAATAATTGTGGTACTCCCGATTGGGTTATCAGGCATTGCATCGACGTGGACTGAATGTCTGAATCATACATAGGATGTTACAAACACTAATGACAATATTGTTTGTTTGTTTTGTGGTGTAGTTATGGTATCCGATTTC
This sequence comes from Alnus rubra, assembly GCA_028654335.1. Taxonomy (NCBI): domain Eukaryota; kingdom Viridiplantae; phylum Streptophyta; class Magnoliopsida; order Fagales; family Betulaceae; genus Alnus; species Alnus rubra. The sequence continues at coordinate 613,719 of JAJPGS010002137.1, read as the reverse complement.
TAAAACACTAGCCGAGAAAGCGGCTTGGGATTTTTCCAAAGAGAAGGGTTTGGATGTGGTGGTGGTCAACCCTGGGATGGTGTTGGGCCCTGTTATTCCTCCAAGACTCAACGCAAGCATGTTATTGTTTGGCAGCCTTTTCCAGGGTAATGCTCTTTTTTTTTAGTGTAGTGCATTAGTGCTCTCTTCATCTCTTTGCCACCATAGGTTGGTCTTGAGAATTGATGTCCATAAGGGTTTCACTATAGTTACCCTTTGGGTTGTCAAAAGCATGTCACCCTTTGCTGTTCCCCGGGTTGGGAAGTAGCCATGCTAAAAGCGAAGGATGCTAAAGACAATGCATGCCAAGTAATAAGCAGCAGGCAAAAACATGGTACTGTAAGCTTTCAACGAGTTTTGTCATTCTACCTTTATATAGAAGATTAGCCCTATTTGGGTCAATGTTGCGAAACCCCTGTCACACCTTTAACTGAATGTAGTCTGTGACTTTTTAAGTCTAAGTTTCTTATATTTAGAGTTAATAAAAGCACTAATGATGCTATTCTATCCTTGCTGCAGGAGGCACTGAAGCATCTGAGGACCTTTTTATGGGATATGTGCATTTTAAAGACGTAGCCCTAGCACATATCTTGCTGTATGAAAACAAATCAGCAACTGGAAGGCACTTGTGTGTTGAATCTATATCGAATTATAGTGAATTTGTAGCAAAGGTTGCTGAACTTTACCCCGAATATAAGGTGCCAAGGTAATAAATTTTACTTCCTGCTACTGCAAATGGATTTGAAGCAGACACTCTATACACGTCTTGTATATAGACTTGAACATCGATCTGATAACCATAATAACAGCATCAGAACCTTAAGTCCGCAATATGGTGGAATTGGATTGCATTCCAAGGATAATTGTGATCAAGAGATTATAATGCTTAATGATGAAGAAGATATCTAACTACTACTGTTTGTCAAGCGAGCTTTATTAAGTTTGACATTGATAATGCACTCTCTGCTACAGGAAGTACCATGGAGGTGTATCTTTTATTTTATTTTGATTTTAACTACTTTTAGTAGGCCATAAATCAACTATGATATATATTTTTTTTTAATAAAATAAAAAATCAACTTTAGTTTTTCCTGGGGTTCACCCTACCAAATCTCACTCCAATCCTTGGACGGAACATGATCTTCTCCGTATTACTTGAAATGGAGAGGAGTCATTTCATAGTTAATATTTTATTTTGTTGCATTTAATGGTATATATGATCCCACGTCATTGAATTTTTTTAAATAATGTGGTAACATATCCACCACGTGGCATCATATACACTTTTAAATGTAACAAAGTAAATTCATAACTATAAAATGGATCTTCTAATCCTTGAACTGGGTGGGGTTGGATCTGTAGAGGCCCAGTACTGATGCGACTTTTATTCTTGCCTCTTGATGATGTTCCATCTTTCACCGGCTTATTTAAGTTTTCTTTGTTCTACTTGATGCGCCATGCATCATGTATTATTTTTAGATTTTCCAGTCAAGAAACTTATGACCACGTGAATATATCTGCTCTATGGAAATTTTAGAACTTAAATGCAATAGAAGTGGTTGCATAAATTGCCTAAGTTATGATGTTCTGGTATATGTAGGTTGCCTAAGCATGCCCAACCTGGGTTGTCGAGGGCGACGCTTGTATCCAAGAAGCTGATGGACTTGGGCTTACAATTCATTCCCGTGGAGCAAATTATCAAGGAAGCTGTTGAGAGTTTAAAGAGCAAGGGATTTATTTCTTGACTGCCGCAGGCGTCGGTAAACACTTCAAAGGCCCATCTAGCTGCAAGTGCTTGTGAATACTTGGTCCCATCTATCTCGTGTCTGATGAAGTGGTAAGAACTTTAAGTTTGTAGCATGGAACAGCTGCTAAGTAATTTTTATAGTAAAGCCTAGTGAGCTTTGTAAGTCAAACTTTTCACGAAACAATATGTAGTATGTTGTAAATAGGTCAAATGGTAATGTAACCTTCTTCTTTATTGTAAAGCAGTAAGAGATTTATGGAGCTTGCTATTTAATTTGTTTGGTGTTGATTGAGTTATTCTTAGAAAGGTGAGGGAGTTGTTGGTGAGTTGTGAAGGTAAGATGGGGGGAGTTGTGACATTTTGGAAGTTTGGAGGTTGGCTCCTTTATGTTTAATGTGGTGTCTTTGGAGATAATGGAATGCCCAAAATTTTGAAGATAGAGAGCCTTCGGTGTTATAACTAAAGAAGATTATATTCTACTCCCTTTACACATGGAGAGTAGAACATAATAGTTTTTTTTTTTCCTAGTTTTTCTATATTTTTGAACCTTTGTTATTTTTTTTTCTATTGAATAAGAGATTTTCTTGTATATTTTCTGTGTATTAAAGTTGCAACCCTATGCACTTTTTAATGAGATGAAATTACGTATAAAAAACAAAAATTCAAAATGGTAGCTTTGCACATTCAAAATATGATTATCTCATTTTCAAGTGAAATAACATGGATTTGTTTTATTGCAACTAATGTTGCCTATGGTGTTACATCATTAGATCTGTATATTATAATATGGACCATAAACAATATGCCTTGATTCCATATTTTAAAGTGTAAATGTCTAATAAATCTCTGAGTTAATGCGCGATTTGAAATCAGTCACACATTTTAAAAATCAATTTTTACTCCTTAAGTTTGTCGCGGATTTGAAATCAGTCATTTCGTGATTCTTCTGTCTAATTTTTTTGACTTTCATTAGTGTTATGTTAGCTTTTTCGTCACATCATTTTAATATATATATAAAATTAAAATGGGAGGGTTTGGGGGTGGCTCACCAGCCACCCAAAGAGGTTATACTCCTTCAAATTGGGGTTATTTACATATTATAAATATTCTCGCATTTAATAGGTGATTTGGCAAAGAGTTGTATTATTACAATTCTTTCAAATTGGGGTGTTGAAAGAATGAAATGATATTCCAGTGAAAACATTGCAAATCGGATGGTTCTTCCAAGTGATGAGGTATAATCAGAGTAAGACTGTTCACGATCATATGGATCAATTTTATTTTACGAATTAAAAGGTTAGTGTTTGATATTAAAGGAACGGGACTTTATGTTATTAATCTCTCTTCATTGACTTCCTACCTTTACGTCTTTTGTGAGACAGAGATCAAACTACGTTAAAGGAACGTGACTAACTTTAAGACGTTTTGATATTGTCTAAGTAGTAGGGTACATATAAACAAGGATTGATATGGATGGAAAGATGTGTTATTTGTACACACATTCATATTGAGTGTGGGATTCATGCATGTGAAATATCTCACACAAAATGTGAATGTGTATACAAATATCATTAGTCATATATAGATATATTATAATTTTTTTACCACACCTAAACAAATTCCAATGAAATGAGGCTATAATTGGGATTGTCCAAGAGTATCTATGAATCTCCTCTATTTCCGTATTTCGGGATTAAAAAAAAAAACACCAATATGATATTCGGACAAATAAAGAAAACCACTACTGCCAATACAACATTCCTATATTGCCACGTGCCTAAAATCCGAACCCAGCCCTGTGTACCACACTTCAGTGAGCGAAGAGTATTGAACTAACTTTCACGGTTAGCACAAAGTCAACAAGTCAAAGTTAGTTTAGACAAGTTGGTTATTAAGTTAGAGTTTGTTAAATTGTTATATATATATATATATATATATATATATATATATATATATATATATATTTTTTTTTTTTTATTTTTTTTTCTATACAAGAAGAAATTCAGAGCTCTCAAATAGTTCCTTTCATCTTCCTCTTTGTTGTATTCATTATAAAAGTCAATATGGTATCAAAGTTGCCATTAATGGCTTCTGGTTCATTTTCTTTCACATTTTCTGATTCTTCAAGTCCTTACTTTCTTCATCACGGGGACAGTCCCGGCTCTGTTTTGGTCTCTCAAATTCTTCATGAGGACAACTATCATACCTGGAGCCACTCGATGATGATGGCTTTAACTGCCAAAAACAAAGTCAACTTCATCGATGGATCATTGAAGAAACCATCTATTGATCTTGAAAATGAATGCCACGCATGGATCCGTAGCAATTCTATGTTGTCGTCTTGGATTCTAAATTCAGTATCCATGGACATTGTTGCGAGCGTGATTTACATCAATTTTTTGTAATATATATTTTTCCTTTTGGGTTGTGGCCTTTATATCACATTTACGGTGTTTACTATGTTTATTGCTTTAATAATAAACATATATGGTATTATGGATATTTCTATTAATTTAGATTACCGTAAATATGGAATCGGTATTATGGTTATTTCTATTAATTTAGATTACCGTAAATATGGAATCGGTTAATTGATTTTAAAATCAATTAACGATATTGTTTCCTTGATGGAAGGAAACAAATACGGTGTTTACCATTTTGAGGGTCCCTAACCTAGCCTATAAATAGAGTGCCTGTGTACACCATCAGTACAGCCATCAAGCAATAGGCATAGGTTAGAAGACACTCATATTTTGTTCGTAGAAGTTCTAAAGAAGTGCTTGAGCAACAATGGCCGAAGGTATGCCTAAAAACTCTTCTATGTTTTATTATTTCCGCTGCGCATGTTAGGTTAAAATAATTTCATGTATAAAATTATTTCTAACATGTGGTATCAGAGCTAGCCTCTATGCCGTGTTGCTTAGCATATGATTTTTTATGCGTTATCAATTTTAATCCAGTATATTTTTATTTATTATTGTTTTGTCAATACTCTGTGGAGGATTGTTGTTGCTTTTGTCTATATACTGTGATGAAACGCATGGTTTTAATCTGTGATTTACTGTTCATTGTTAAAAATGACTGTTTTGCCCCTGCTGGAAACCAAGCTAGAAACCCCTCTGGTTTGCCGTTCGGGTGCCCCTACAGAAAAAGCGGCGACCCTTGGGTCGCCGTTCCCGCTGTCCCAGACAGCAGCGGCCCTTTGGCCGCTGCTTCTCCAGTTCACGGCGACCCACAAGGGTCGCCGTGGTCGTCAGGGCGGCGGCGGGGAATGGATAGGGGCGGTGGTTGGGTCACTCTTCTAGCCTTTAGGGTTTCAACCCAAAAGAACATGACGGGTCGGGTCGGGTTATTATATGGGTAGGGTTTAAAACCCAACCCCACATCAAGTGGGCTGACCCATACGGGTCAGCCCAATCCAGAACCCAACCTGACATTAAGTGGGCTGACCCGTGGATCAGCCCAATCCAGAACTGGGCCTGTTCAATAAAAAAAAAAAAAAAAAAAGGGCTGGGGCCTTATGGGGTTTTGGTTCACTAAGTGTAAAGGGGCTTAAGGCTACATGATGAACCATTGGGCTATATGTTTATTGTGTCTTGTTAATGCAATTTTATTTACTTTAAGGTTTAAATTATTGTGTATTGAAATAATTTGTTTAATACATAATTGTATATTTATAAATTGGTTGATGCCTAGACCTAAGGGATAATTAGCAAAACCTAATATGTTAGTGTGGGTTTATGGCGCTATCTGAGAATGCAATGTCGGGGAAAGTTCTGGCAAGGAAAGTCTTGGGATTTAAGTGTGTCCGGTGTGACCCCCCTTACTTTCCTGGGAGCTCATCTGCTTGCACCTTGGAGAATGCTATTTACCTCATTTACGTGTTGGTTTGTCTTATTCCTAGGGTCATTTGTGGGCATCTATAAAGTCATTAGATGTTAATGAAGTCGCAATTATTATGATAATTTTGGAGAGCCACAGCGTCCAAAATTTTGAATAATAATTGCATCAAGACCATTCATATGAACTTCATATAGAAATATTAACATCGTGTTGTAATTAATTCATAAATTTAATTACTTATCTCCACAGGGAAGGTTTTTATTTTTATGACTTAATTAGAATAAGATAACAAATTTAATATTAGAAGAAAAATTTCTCTTAGGCCCACAGGTACGGAGGATTTTGCTTACTAATATTCAAATTTGGTTTAGTCTTATTAATAAAGAGTAAATTTCATGCGTGATGCAACCTTTGCCCACAGGTAGGTTGAAATTTACTATTTAAATTAGCATTGGCTGATTTAAATTAAAGTCACTTCATAGCAATTAAGTAGTTTTGTTTTTTCCTTGGTTCTTGCAGCTATACCTGCTGGATTATTTGACGGTACTTTTCATGTTCCGAAACTCAATGGCAATAATTTTGCTGAATGGAAAGAGAACTTACTCTTTACATTAGGGTGTTTGGAATTAGACTTGGCATTCCGGACGGATGAACCACCCGCTTTAACGGCTACCAGTACAGCATTAGAGATAGCTAAACATGAAAGGTGGGAGCGATCCAATCGCCTCAGCTTAATGTTTATGAAATCTCACATTGCCAAAGGCATTAGGGGTTCTATCCCTAAATGTTCTAAGGCTAAGGATTTTTTGAAAACCGTTGAAGCACAGTTTGTGAGTTCAACTAAAGCCATGGCCAGCACTCTAATGAAGAGACTATCAAGTCAAGCCTTCGATAGTTCCAAAGGTGTGCGTGAGCACATCATGGAAATGAGGGATATAGCAGCTCAATTAAAGTCCCTTGAGGTTGAGATTTTCGAATCCTTCTTGGTCCATTTGGTTCTCAACTCTCTTCCTCCTCAGTATGGTCCCTTTAAGATTTCATACAACACACATAAGGATAACTGGTCAATTAATGAACTCTTGACCATGTGTGTTCAAGAGGAAGAGAGATTGAAACACAAGAAACCAGAAAGTGTTCACTTGGTTGCTCGTGCTAAAGCAAAGACTAAGAAAGGCAAGGCTGCCCACCACTCCAAGAAAGGAAACAAGGTGTCATTCAAAGGCAATAAGGATGCTTGTTTCTTTTGCAAGAAACACATGAAGAAAGAATGCCAGAAATACATTAAATGGCTGGAAAAGAAAGGTAATCTCATCTCTTTTATATGTCATGAATCTTTTTTTGTTGAGGCTCCTTGCAATACATGGTGGATTGATTCTGGTTCTACAATCCACATTGTGAATACATTGCAGGGATTTCTCAAAACAAGGAAGCCGATAAGAAGTGAGCAACGTGTTTACTCGGGAAATAAATTGTTCTCACCGGTCGTAGCAGTTAGGACTTACAGACTTATTTTGAAAACTGGATATGTACTAGACCTTGAGAATGTTTTTTATATTCCATCATTTTCTAGAAATTTAATTTCTATTTCAAAACTTGATGTATTTGGATACGGTTTTTGGTTTATTAACTCAATTTTCAGTATTTTTAGAAATAATAATTTTGTTGGTGGTGGAATAAAAATTGATGGTCTATACAAACTTTCTTTAGATCCCAACTTTGAGAACAGTTATTTATCGTTGCATACTGATATTGGCATAAAGAGAAACCTTGTAGATGAGAACTCCGCTTGGCTATGACACAGGAGATTGGGACATATCTCCATAGAGAGAATCAAAAGATTAGTAAGTGATGGAGTTTTACAAACTCTTGACTTTACTAATTTTGGTACTTGTATGGATTGCATAAAGGGAAAGCAAACCAACAAGACCACTAAAGGTGCCAGAAGGAGTTCTGAGATTCTTGAAATCGTGCACACAGATATCTGTGGACCTTTTTCTACTCTCAACCTCAATGGTCAAAGATATTTCATATCTTTTATTGATGACCATACGCGATATATGTATCTCTACTTCCTAACTGACAAGGCTGAAGCGCTAAATGCCTTCAAAACCTATAAGGTGGAAGTGGAGAAGCAAAAGGAAAAGAAAATCAAGATCGTGAGATCTGATAGAGGCGGAGAGTACTACGGCAGGTACACAGAAAAGGGACAAATGATCGGTTCATTTGCGCAATTCCTTCAAGAAGAAGGTATTGTTGCTCAATACACAATGCCTGGCACACCACAACAAAATGGTGTAGCAGAAAGAAGGAATCGCACACTTATGGACATGGTTAGGAGCATGCTTAGTAATTCTGAATTGCCTTTGTTTTTGTGGAGTGAAGCCTTAAAAACTGCTGTGTATGTATTAAACCGGGTTCCATCTAAGGCTGTCCCCAAGACACCTTTTGAATTATGGAAGGGATGGAAACCAAGTTTAAATCACATACACATATGGGGTTGTCCTGCTGAAGTGAGGATTTACAATCCGAACATGAAGAAACTTGACCCAAGGACAACCAGCGGTTATTTTATTGGCTATGCGGTAAACTCAAAGGGATTCAGGTTTTACTGTCCTTCTCACAGTACTAGGATTGTTGAGTCTATAAATGCAAAGTTTCTAGAGGATGTTGAACCTAGTGGGAGTGCTCATCCACAAAGGATAGAATTAGTGGAAGCACGAGAGTTGGCCAAATCTCCTCCTCACAGAGGAAGATTGATTGTATTCAGGGAAAATCAAATTGATTATCCTGAGCTACAATCAATTCTAGAACAACCGGCTCATGAAGAACAGGGAGACCAATTTGATCCTCCTGAGCCACAACCAGTTCTAGAACAACCAACTCATACAGAACAGGTTCAGAATGAATCTACTCTCCCATTGCAAAATGCAGAGGAAGTAGAATTAAGAAAGTCCTCTAGAATAAGGAGACCAGCAATCTCTACAGATTATGTTGTATACCTCAAAGAGTCTGACTTTGATGTTAGACCTAAGGATGATCCAAGTATGTTTTCACAAGCCATGAGTGGGGATAACTCCACACTATGGTACGATGCCATGAAGGAAGAGATGGAATCCATGGCTAAAAACCAAGTCTGGGATCTCGTTGACTTACCAAAGGGAGCTAAAGCCATAGGCTGCAAATGGGTTTACAAAACCAAAAGGGATGCTTCTGGTAATGTTGAACGATATAAGGCTAGACTTGTGGCCAAGGGTTTCACTCAAAAGGAAGGCATTGATTACCATGAAACCTTCTCTCCAGTATCAAAGAAGGATTCATTTAGGATAATCATGGCATTAGTAGCTCATTTTGACTTAGAGTTACACCAGATGGATGTGAAAACAGCATTCCTGAATGGGGATCTTGATGAAGAGGTTTATATGAAACAACCTGAAGGCTTCGATGATGATAGCAAGAGAGCTTGCAAGTTGAAGAAATCTATATATGGACTAAAACAGGCCTCCCGTCAATGGTATATTAAGTTTCACAAGGTGATTACCTCATTTGGATTTATTGAGAACCTTGTTGATCAATGTATATACCTTAAGGTCAGTGGGAGCAAAGTGATATTTCTAGTCCTGTATGTAGATGATATTTTACTTGCAAGCAATGATTTAGGTTTGCTACATGAAACTAAGCAGTTACTCTCTCAAAGCTTTGAAATGAAGGATTTGGGTGAAGCCTCTTATGTCATTGGCATAGAGATTCACAGAGACAGACAACAGAAAGTATTAAGACTGTCTCAGAGGGCCTACATTGAAAAGGTTTTAGAGAGATTCAAGATGAGTGACTGTAAGTCTAGTGTGGCACCTATTTCTAAAGGAGAAAGATTCAGTAAAGACCAGTGTCCCAAAAATGAGTTGGAACAACAGCAGATGAAAAGTATCCCATATGCATCTGCAGTGGGAAACCTGATGTATGCTCAAGTCTGCACCAGACCTGATATTGCATTAGCAGTTGGAATACTGGGACGGTACCAAAGTAATCCGGGATTAGAGCATTGGAAAGCTGCCAAGAGGGTCATGAGATACTTGCAAGGAACCAAGGGTTACAGTTTGACTTTCAAACAAGTTGATAGTTTGGAGGTCTTTGGGTATACAGATTCAGACTTTGCTGGATGTGTAGATAGCAGAAAGTCTACTTCAGGATATATCTTTCTTCTAGCTGGAGGGGCTATATCTTGGAAAAGCAGCAAGCAAACTATAGTTGCTACATCTACCATGGAGGCAGAGTTCATTGCATGCTATGAAGCCACTACACAGGCACTGTGGTTGAGAAACTTCATTGGTGGACTAAAGGTTGTCGATTCAATAGCAAGACCCATTAAGATCTTTTGCGATAATTCTGCTGCAGTTTTCTTCTCTAAGAATAACAAAAGTGGAAGCAGAAGTAAGCACATCGACATCAAGTATCTTAGTGTTAGGGATAACATTAAGAGACGTGAAGTTTCTATTGAGCATATTAGTACAGAATCAATGGTTGCGGACCCCATGACAAAAGGTTTACCGGTAAAACAGTTTAAAGGTCATGTGGACCATATGGGACTTGTTGATTCACTTTGTACTCTTTTTTGATCTATAGACATAAAGTTAATGTAATAAAGTTTATTGTGCACATTTGTTATTTTTTATCCATGAGGATAAATAAAGTTGGACCCGAATGACTTATAGGAAGTTCATTCATAAAGCTTAATTATCCATAAGGTACTCATGTAAGGAGTGGTTTACATTGTGATACATGGAAGGGACGACCTACCTTTATAATGGTTTTACCGCCATGATTCGTGTGAAACACTTCTTAACTGAGTTGGAGGATTCCATAAAAGATTGGTCAAAACTAAAGAACCTAATACCATATGGTCATGTGTTATAAAGTCCAAGTGGGAGAATGTAATATATATTTTTCCTTTTGGGTTGTGGCCTTTATATCACATTTACGGTGTTTACTATGTTTATTGCTTTAATAATAAACATATACGGTATTATGGATATTTCTATTAATTTAGATTACCGTAAATATGGAATCGGTATTATGGTTATTTCTATTAATTTAGATTACCGTAAATATGGAATCGGTTAATTGATTTTAAAATCAATTAACGATATTGTTTCCTTGATGGAAGGAAACAAATACGGTGTTTACCATTTTGAGGGTCCCTAACCTAGCCTATAAATAGAGTGCCTGTGTACACCATCAGTACAACCATCAAGCAATAGGCATAGGTTAGAAGACACTCATATTTTGTTCGTAGAAGTTCTGAAGAAGTGCTTGAGCAACAATGGCCGGAGGTATGCCTAAAAACTCTTCTATGTTTTATTATTTCCGCTGCGCATGTTAGGTTAAAATAATTTCATGTATAAAATTATTTCTAACATTTTTTTGAAGATATGTGGAATGATCTCAAGGATTGATTCTCACATAAGAACGGGCATCGGATCTTCCAATTTCATAAAGCAATTTATGCTCATTCACAATAGAATCTCACTGTAAGTGAATATTATACTCAACTCAGGGCTCTTTGGGATGAACTAAGCAATTATAGACCAATTCCAAAATGTCCTTGTGCTACTCCCAAGATTCTTGCCGATCATTATCATCAAGACTATATTTTTTCTGTTCCTCATGGGACTGAATGACAGTTTTGCTCAAATCAGAGGATAGGTTCTTCTTTTTGATCTCTTACCATCGATCAATAAGGTGTTCTCTCTGATTATTCAAGAAGAAAGGCAGCGTGAAATTTCCATCAATCCTCTGCATGTTGAAACTGCAGTAATGATGACAGAGACTTCACCACAATACCAGCAGCCTTCATCACAGTATCAACATCAGCAGAATCACAATGATAAACCACCATTTTCACAGAATTTTCGCAAGGATAGACCTGTGTGCACACACTGTGGCTTGCTCAGTTACACAATGGAAAAATGCTACAAATTACATGGATATCCTCATGGGTATAAATTCAACAAGAACAAGCCGAATTCCCCTTCGGCCAATCAAGTTCAAGAAGCTGATCAAAACTTTCAAGCTCCTCAGCTATCTATCTCTCAAGAACAAATTCAACAATTACTTGCTTTAATCAAACCTCCAACATCAGCTGCGATTTGAATATGAAGCATTCTGTTTTTTCATCATCACACACTTTACTTGATAATCCATGTCATAAACTCAATTTTTGGATAATTGATACTGGTGCTACTGATCATATGATCAGTACAGTATCTCTATTCACTTCAATTATTGCAATCATTTCATCTCATGTCAAATTACCAAATGGCAACTATGCTACTATCACTCACATTGGTACAATTCAACTTTCTGAACATCTTATCTTGCATGATGTTCTCCACGTCCCTTCTTTTTCTTTCAACATGATATCTGCTAGCAAGTTGATTAAGTCTCTTAAGTCTCTTAATTGTTGTCTGATTAAGTTTCTGATATTTAGAGTTAATACAAGCACTATTGATGCTATTTTATCCTTGCTGCAGGATGCACTGAAGCACCTGAGGACCTTTTTATGGGATATGTGCATTTTAAAGATGTAGCCCTAGCACATATCTTGCTGTATGAGACCAAATCAGCCTCTGGAAGGCACTTGTGCGTCGAATATCTATCGAATTATGGTGATTTCGTAGCAAAGATTGCTGAACTTTACCCCGAATATAAGGTGCCAAGGCAATAAATTTTACTTCCTGCTACTGCGAATAGATTTGATGCAGCTAGCCACTCTATACACGTCTTGTATATAGACTTGAACATCTGATAACCATAAAAACTACATCAGAACCTCAAGCCCACAATATGGTGGAATTGAATTGCATTCCAAGAATAATTGTGATCTAGAGATTGTAATGCTGAATGATGACGAAGATATCTAACTACCATTTGTCAAACGAGCTATATTAGCTTCAACTTTAGTTTTTTCCTTAGGTTCCACTTCCACCCCACCAAATCTCACTCCAATCCTTGGACTGGGTGGGGTTGACTCTGTAGAGGCCATGTGATGAGACTTTCATTCTTGCCTCTTGATGATGTTCCATCTTTCACAGGCTTATTTTAAGTTCTCTTTGTGCATCCATGCATCATTAATTTTAGATTTCCAGTCAAGAAACTTGTGGCCACATGAATATATCTGCTCTGTTGAAATTTTAGAACTTATATGCAATTTGAGGATAATGTTATTGAATAAGAGCATGATACAATTTCTTCAGCTTATTTAATCTTGTATGAAATTGGAGGTTGCGGCTACTAAATAGGTCCTAAATCCTATTTACCCTAACTTATATTAAAAAGAGGTCTTAAATCCTCTAATACCACTGTGCCCATACCACACTGGGTGTCAGTAAATACTTCAAAGGACCATCTAGCTGCCAAGTAATTCTTGGAAACACTTAAGGTTGTCTGATGAAGTGGTAAGAATTTTTAGTTTGTAGCAAGGAACAGCTGCCAAGTAATTTTTTTAGTAAAGACTAGGGAGCTTCAGTCACACTTTTGACCAAACAATATATATTACGTTGTAAAGATCCTATGAATAATTTTTCAGAGAGGTAAATAATGTGAAATATTTAGTTAATATTTATGAGCTTTAGTTATATAAAATTACTAACTCCATCCAAACTTTGACAATGATTAAAATCTTTTAAAATTCTTAGAGAATTCTCTTTGTTTAGAATTCCAACTAAAGTTTTCAAATTAAATGTTAAGCTTACCACTTTCTCAAATATGGTAAAATATGATAATATTAAGATAGTGAATGTTAGACTGGTAAAAGTTATAAATGTTCCATACACTATAGATTCGGATTAGGATCATCATCCATTTCAATAAGAGATAATTTATTTCACGGTTCATATTAAAATTTGTAGATTTAATGATATATATATGTTACCACGTGGATAAGGATTCTCTCAATTTTTAATGAAATGGACTTTATTCATTTCATGATCAAAATTTAAAGTTTTTTCATCTAATGGTTTACGTAATGTCAGCCCAACACAAAAGGGTTGGAGATAGAAAACGCTCTCTTCTCTCTCTGCAGATATATTTTTCCCTCCATGCTTCAGGTTTTCCCTCCTCCTCCTCCCCTCATTTATTGCTTTTTGTTGTTTCCTTTTATGAGTTCATATTTTCTCCAAGAGAGAAACTTTCTGCTGGTCTCTTATGAGGCTTCATCTATCATCTTTGACGATCTACCCCCGATCCTCATAAAACCGTAGCCTTAGTCTTTCCCCCTCGCTAGCCACTTCATCCACCTCGCCATTCATCTTCTTGACTGTGTTGTCTGTTGGATTTGTGAAGTTTCGAATTTTGGTTCTTTTTTTTTTTAAAGTCAGATCTTTGCCTCTCCGCTAGTTCCCGCTTGCAATGTGCCACTCTACTGCTCTCTTTGGCGTCCCAGCTTCCCGACTCCATCAACCACTTCTCCCTCCGACATCCGCGCGTCGGACATCCTCACGTCGCCCTCCTCTACCTCACCCTCCATCAAAGCTGCTATTTTATGGGTTTTTACTGTTATTTTCTATGTTTTTCTATTGGGTGTTGTTGTGTTGTTATTTACAACTTAACTCGATTCATTTGGGGTTCAGACTCTTTATCTGTGTTGGATATCTCGTTTCCGCTGTTCTTTCTCTTAATCTGTTCGGTTTCCTTGAAAGTTGGATTAGATCTAAGTTTTTATTTCTTAGTCTGTTCGAATTTTTTGGAAGCCAGATTAAATCTAAGTTTATAGGGATTCTCTTACTCTTGATGATTTTATCAATCTTAGTGGGCCACACCGCCATGGCTTTAATAGGCTACATTCCCAAGTGACTTTCACTTTCCCGAATTTTTTTCTGTGCTCCAAGGTGTTTGTAATCTATCTTGATTAGGTTATTGAGTTGTTAGCTTGTTCCCTTTTTTTTTTTTTTTTTTTTTTTTTTTTTTTTTGTCTTTCACTCTATCTTGTTTCTGCTGTATTTATATAAAAAGAAAATGTCATTATTGACACATTTTTTATAAAAAAAAATTACAATAAAGAAAATATTATATAATATTTTTAAAATTTGACCATAAAATGAATAATGTAAATAAAATGGAGACGTTACATTACCTAGTACCTACGAGATGGTGAATATATTATCATATTATTTAAATATCAGTAAATACCAAAAAAAAAAAAAATAGTAAAATTATTCAAATCCATTTTACCTCTATTCTCTCTAAATTTAATGTAATTCTACATGTCACATAAATATTTATCAAGTGTCCATCAAATAATGAGGTAGTTTTTAAAATTACCGTTTGATCAAATTTACCGTTTAATCAATCACATGCCCAATGATAATTTTAAAAATAACCTCATTATTTGATAAATACTTAATAAATATTTATATGACAGGTATTATTATTCTTAAATTCTTCGTTAAAAAAAAAAAGAAAAAAAAAGGCCCTGCACTACGGCCGTCATAGCTTGCCACGTACCTAAAATCTAAAACGATCCGCCGAGTCTATCCAAATGTTGTCCGTACTGTAGGCACTTTAACCATGGCCAGTTCAGTGAGCGGAGAGAGTGGGATGGCGAAGGAGGGTGAGGTGGTGTGCGTCACCGGAGCCAGCGGCTGCATCGGATCCTGGCTCGTCCGTCTCCTTCTTGACCGTGGATACACCGTCCACGCCACCGTTCAAGATCTCAGTTTGTTCACACACTCTCTCCTTTGGAAAATGCACTTACTCTTGCGTTTATCTACGTATATGACATCTCCCCGCTTAAATTCGTTCCCTATTTGCAGAGGACGAGAGCGAAACGAAGCACCTAGAAGTCCTAGAAGGCGCAGAGATCCGCCTCCGTCTCTTCCAGATCGATCTCCTTGACTACGACTCCATCGTATCCGCCGTCAATGGCTGCGCCGGAGTCTTCCACCTCGCCTCTCCCTGCATCGTCGATCAAGTCCAAGATCCAGAGGTTTTTCTTTTTAATAATTTCATACCTATATATATATATATATAAGTCTAAATCTATGAGAAATAGTAAATTTATTTACTGAGCCATTTTTCTTATAATATATGAAAATTGGCGCCTTTTGTAGAAGCAACTTCTGGACCCCGCGATCAAGGGAACTATAAATGTGCTGACGGCGGCGAAGGAAGCTGCGGTGAGCCGCGTTGTAGTGACATCGTCGATCTCAGCTATTACTCCGAGCCCTAATTGGCCTGGAGACGTCGTCAAGGCTGAGGGCTGCTGGACTGACATTGAGTACTGCAAGCAGAAGGAGTGAGTAGTGTCCCAATATTAGTAATTATGCAAAATGAACTTCAATTTTGTGTAGGATTTTGGCATATTTGTTTAGAGTATAATAATGATGATTGTGTTTGTTTGGTTTGTGGTGTAGTTATGGTATCCACTTTCTAAAACACTAGCGGAGAAAGCGGCAATGGATTTTGCGAAAGAGAAGGGTTTGGATGTGGTGGTGGTGAATCCTGGGACGGTGATGGGTCCTGTGATTCCTCCCAGGCTCAATGCAAGCATGTTAATGCTTGTCCGCCTTCTCCAGGGTAATGCTTTTTCTGCATGATACGACTTCTCCTTTGATTCCATTGGAATATAAATCGTGATGCTTTGCTGTAATAGGAGGTGGGGTTTTGATCAATTAAGTTAACTGTACGTGGCGTTTCGTAACTTCAACTTGAATTAGGAAACTGAAAATCAAAGGAGTCTTAGGCCTGCAAAGAAAGTTACACTTTGGGACTTTGAAGATTTTTTTAGTGATCGGTGTAATTATAAGTTTATGTCATTTTATATTAGCATGATAAAATGAAGGTTTTCTTCGTCCTTACTTTGTTCAAGCTTCCATATGATTAAGGCTTGAGTGGAATGAGGAAAAGAAATCAAGTGGCTGACCTTAAATAAAGTTTTAAGATTCTGCACTGTAAAAAATCTTTGTTTAATTCTTTTTATCTCATATTTAGGGTCATATAAGTGCAGTGATATGCTACTCTCTTCATCTCATTGCTACCCTAGGTGTCTTGGGAATTTATGTCCATAAAGGTTTCACTTTAGGTACTCAATGGGTTGTCAAATGGATGCCACCCTTTGCTGTTCTCCGGGCTGGGAAGTAGCCATGCTGAAAGGAAAGATGTTAAAGAAAATGCATGCCAAGAAATAACATTAGGCAATCACAGTAGTGAAAGCTTTCGACAAGTTTTGTCATTCCCCCTTTATATAGAAGATGAGCCCTATCTGGGTCTATGTTGCAAAACCCCTGTCACCCCTCCAATTGGATGTAGTCCGTGACTCTGAGGACACTCCGCCAGCTCCCTGACTTTTTATTATAGTTGATTTCTTGTGGATTTGTAATTTCCTCTGCTTTTTATTTATTTTTTGCATAAGTGAATATTAATTGCAAAGAGTAACTAAAAGACACAAAGGTACAGGGGCATGCCCCAGACAACAAACCGCTCCTAGAGAGTGGGAACTAAAGAAGAAACTAATCATACAAGCCTAGAGCCTCAGAATATCCTCAGAGAAGCCCCACAGTCTCAACAACGTACTATTCTCTTGAGTGGGATCAAGTCCTTCTATAGGCTTGACTCTCATCCTGACTTAGAAAATTTGTGGAATTGTAATTTCCTTAAGTCTAAGTTTCTGATATTTAGGGCAGTAAAAGTGCTAATGATGCCATAATATCCTTGCTGCAGGGTGCACTGAAACATATGAGAACTTCTTTATGGGATCTGTGCATTTTAAAGATGTAGCCCTAGCGCATATCTTGGTCTATGAGAACAAATCAACAACTGGAAGGCACTTGTGTGTTGAAGCTATATCTCATTATGGTGATTTTGTGGCAAAGGTTGCTGAACTTTACCCCCAATATAAGGTGCCAAGGTAATAAATTGGCTTCCTGCTACTGCAAATGGTTTTGAAACAGGAACTATGTACATGTCTTGTATTGTAATCTTCAAATATGATAACCATAAAAACAGCATCAGAACCTTATTCTTACCTCTCAATGACGTTCCATCTTTCACTAGCTTATTTAAGTTCTCTTTGTGCTGCCATAGATCATTGATTTAAACTCGTTGTCATGTGAATATAACTGCTTGGTTTTCCAAATCTTGATTTCTGTTTTCATTCTTTGGAACATCGTTGCATCTGCGTTATGGAAATTTTATAACTTAGCAATGGAAGTAAATAATTGTATAAATTGCTGAAGGTATGATGCCCCTTTTCATGTAGGTTGCCTAAGGATACCCAACCTGGGTTGTTGAGGACGAAGCTTGGATCCAAGAAGCTGATGGACTTGGGCTTACAATTCATTCCGATGGAGCAAATTATCAAGGAAGCTGTTGAGAGTTTAAAGAGCAAGGGATTTATTTCTTGAATGCAGCAATAGGTGTCACTAAACACTGTAAGGGCCCATCTAACTCGGGCAAGTAGGCCCATAAGGGGCCCTCTAACAATTGCTTGTTTGGGGTGTGAGAGTGGCAGATAATAGTTTTGCACAGGAGAAGTTTAAACCGTTTTATGCCTTGTAAATGTTCTTTTTATTTTTGTCAACTGAAAATATTTTTAGGTTGAAAATATTTTACGTCGAAACAAACGGGCCTAAGTTGAAAATGGGTAAAATGATGTTTATAAACTCTTGAGCATCTAGGGACTAGTACATCTTATTCAAACAATTTAGTGGTCGCTTTTTTGGGTCAACTGAAAATATTTTACACCAAAATAAACAAACCTAAGTTAGAAAATTGGTAAAATGATATTTATAACATTCAAAACTCTTGAGCATTTATTTTCTTTTCTTTTTCTTTTGTTTTTATTTTTTATTATTTTTTAAGGTAAATATGTAATTTCATAATAAAAAAATGTTCGGAAATTATGTCACTTTTGAAACATTAAGGAGTTATTTGTCAAAGCGTAAAAATGAAAATTAATTTTGCAATTTTTTCTAAAATAAAACTGGAATATCTTTCCATGCCGAGCACTTGGCTCAAGTGAGGGTTTATAAAGCAATCCGACAATATGTGGTGGATGAGGGTGCGGACAACGCAAGCACCTTCTGGTCCCAATTCTCCCACTGCTTCAAAGTTCGAACTTTGGCAAACTTTGAGGGCAAATGCATTCTAGTTTGAGGAGGTTTGACCGTTGATTATTAAATCATTTAGATTTAATTAAAACCTCTCACCGATTTGAATATCGATCGATCCATTCTGCCTTATCTTCCCCGCTTTCACGTGCAAGAACGGCGCAAAACCAACCCTTCTCTGATCCACAATCCTAAAAATCTCACAAACCTTAAAGCTTGTCTCCAATGGCTTGTCGTCCTCTAACTACTCTCTTTCTAATCTTCTTCTTCTTCTTATTCACATCTTCCTTAGCTTCAAGGATTTTACCGTCTCATTCTCAGAAAGTTTCGTTGGCTCTATACTATGAATCCCTGTGCCCCTACTGCTCCAACTTCATCGTCAACTACCTGGCCAAGCTCTTCGAAACTGACCTCATCTCCGTCGTCGATCTCACACTCGTTCCTTGGGGTAACGCCAAACTCAGAGGCAACGACACCTTCGATTGCCAGGTTACTCTTCTCTTTCTTTCTTTCTCTAATTTACTTTGTGGGGTTTTCTTTGATTCAACAAATTAATGGCCTTTGTTTGATGATGATGATGATTGATGATTGCAGCACGGCCCATCTGAATGCTTATTGAACACTGTGGAAGCCTGTGCAATCCATGTCTGGCCTGACCTGGTAAAGACTTTGTTACCGACTCCAACTCGGTAGAAGTAAAAAATTGAGAGAATTTAGAGGAACCCATTGCTAAATTTATTGTGCTAAGCTTATATTCAGATAATGGGGTGTGCACATCCTTGTAGTCTTTGTGAAAGTCATGTAGATAATTGTGAAAATAATGTAGATTATCAAGATAAAGCATGTATAGTTACAAAAAAAAAAATGCATGTATAGAATTCCATGATATTTCATTATGTTAAATTCATATATTTGTGTCATAATTCTTTATACTGATGAAAGTATGTATCCTAGTTCAAGCTTAGAAGAAATGGAAGTTCTTAAGGTTGTGGAGTTGTTTGGTTAGTTTTCAGAGGTTTAAATAACATGCAAGTGGGGATTCTATGTTTTCATTCACCTCCGTGTGTTTTGCAGAGCGAGCATTTTCCTTTTATTAATTGCGTCGAGACTTTGGCCTATGAACACAAATACCCTGAGTGGGAATCATGTTTCGATAAATTGAACTTGGATCCAAAACCCATTGAAGATTGCTATAGTAGCGGATACGGGAAAGAGGTTGGTTTTCTCTTTGGAATTAATTGTCCTCAAGTTGTACGAGTTATCTTTGTGAAGATATCAGTATTCACGCTTTGGTTTAATGTTAATGTCATCCTATTAAGAATCAAAACATATCGAAATTACAGTTGATTGTACTATGTATACCAACTTTGTGTAGTAAACTGAATTATACGAACACCACAGATTGTCCTATGGAGAATAACTGAATATTGTTTACTTACCTGAATCAAGATTCCAGATACCTTATTTAAATCATACACCAGGCGAAATAGTTATTATGGGATCACTTAGTATAGAATAATCTCCATTGAAGTAACCGCTTTGGCCATTAGTTTTCGGTATAATTGCTTGCCTACTAACTTCTCTAGTTGAATAGATCATCACAAGGGAGGTATGTTCTGTTATGCATTTTTTTGCATGGATTCTTTCTTGTTAGATCTACCTTACGGACAGAATATTTTTTTTGTTTTATTGATTCATCCGAGGAGCTGTAAGATTTGTGACTTTGTGTATGCAATGCAAGTACATGCAAGGTGACCTGTCATAGGAACATAGATGAGAGAAAGTTTCCGGCTAAGGAGAGTTTGGAATCATGTAAAAAAAATATCAATCCTTAAACTATTTGGTTTTTCATTTGTAGTAAAGTAAGAGTGAGTAATAGTGAAGCAAGTGGAGAAAGAAAAAGGCCAACCTTTGCTGGGCTTGGTGAAATTGGATTTAGCTAACGCAATGGTCTGCTTTTGCTACAGCATTCATATGAACTTAATTAATAATATGGTCAGGAAACGGTTGGAGGTTGAATGACCACCACATACTTGTATATTTAATGGTGTAACTAGAATACTGAAAAAAGAGTTTCTTGCATAGAGTGGTACTGGAGTGCAAGTACCTTGAATTGATTGAACACTAAAAACTGACTTTTCTGCATTTGATTGGTTGTAAAATCATGCCATCTTCGAGATGGGACTGGGATTTTGTTTTGTGCTTCTTCTTTTTGGCGCTCCTCATTCATGAATATGTGCTTATTATTCTTCACTGTAATCAAATAAGGCACACCATTTTTTTTTCCTTGACCCTTTTGTTGCTTATACGTTAGTTTTTTGCAAGCCCAAATTCTCTCAATCTGTAATCGGTTGGGTTTATAATTGGATTTGTATTTCGTTATGCAGCTTGAATTACAGTATGCAGCTGAAACAAATACCCTTCAGCCTCCTCATGAGTATGTACCGTGGGTAGTTGTGGATGGAGAACCACTCTATGAGGTTTGTTCTTTTGACTATATCATTGTGAAATGTCTACTTTTGCCCAATATCATTCCCCAAGGCCATATGCAAATAATGAATGGATTAGTATTTCTAGGACATAAACTTATGTACACATCATTTTTGAACTAGGGTATTTGCAACTTATTAAATTCTTGTTATTTAACCGTTATTGCTGTCTTTTAGAAATGTTATAGCCTCGCTTGACAAAGCTTTTTGGATAAGCTTTTTGCTTTTTAGCAAAAAAGCAAAAGCATTAACTAACACAAAAATGCTCACAAAACATTCAAAACTACTTTTATTTTTATGCTACATCATAACACTTTTTCTCTGGCCGCAGGATTACGAAAACTTTGTAAGCTATATATGCAAGGCTTATGAAGGCACTGCTGTGCCCAAGGGCTGTAGCAGCGTATCCCTGAATACCACCATACAAAGAGGGAAAGCAAAGCCTATCCATCCAGATTGTTATGAGACAGGAATGCTGGCATTTGCAGCAAGAATAACATCAGCCATAACATCATGGATGGTGGCTTCAGTATAGATGTCTCTGCAGTTTCATATTCTTCTAGATTATTTCGTCTCCGTTCCTCTCCATTTACTAGAGATCTGCCTAGCTTATGTATATTTGCAGTGCTCAGTTAAGGCAACTACAAAATAGGGAGTTGTTATAAATAAGTGTAAATGTATATATGGTACATTCACATGCGACCCAAATTTGTCTAAGCATGTTCAAGCTTGGCCAATTTATGTTGGAACACATTCCTATTTGTCTAAGGCCAGGCCAGGGAGGCATGCTGGCAGGCTTCAATGTTAAAATTGCATGAATTGTACCGATGCCTTAGCTGTTAGGGTAATGACACCACTGGCTACTCTCTAGGAATTTGGGGTCATTGAGGGAGTCTGATGACGCTGATTTCGTGAAATAGGTTTGTCCTATTGTAGTTCATGTGAGAGTTTGCTTGGATCCCACTTACTTAGGGAGGTGCTTAGGCTGTCTGAGCATCCTCTGCAATGGCTGTCAAAGTGGGGTTTAGGTAACATTTCACATGGGGTTGTCCTATTACACAGGATTCCCGTTAGTCATGATTGAGAGTCGTTCGATGGTTTGGTGTAACATTATCTTGTGGCGGTTGCTCCGTTATGGGCACCAGATGTCCGTATAAAATGCTTACTTAGAATGAGATAAGTCGTCTCTATTTAAAGGTGGGTGAAGTGGAATAGGATCATTTTCATTTCAATTGAAATAGAATAGTTATTTTATGATCAAAATTTTATATTCTTATATTTAGCATTGTATATGATGCTACGCCCGGTAGATGCAACAATATAAATTATAAAACTATATGCCGTTGCCTTAGAGACCCTTTGATACCAAGACGCCATTCATAAGTTTTTCTTTGCCGGCGGTAGTTTGACAATGACTTTTAAGACTTCAATGAAATTATGGAGACCTATAAATTTAAAAAATAATTTAGAAAGCATCATAATACTTACCATGCTGGGTACGTTTTTTCGCATGTAACTTAATATGCAAAATATATATATAATTAATGATAAGACAACTTAAAGGAAACACAGATAAATTCAAAATTTGACATAATTTAAAGATTGAAAAATAGAAAGTTTAAAGTATCGAACAGAAATATGTTAACTGCATATATATAATTAGTTAGAAATCTCAAAACTAAATCAATGAGAAAAAAAAAATTACTCGTTTTATAATTTTTTAGAGTATTTTTTGTAGGGAGATTCGGGTAGTATGTTTGTTAATATGTTTTAGAGAGAATTTTTTTGTTTGAAAAATTATTATGAAAAAAATGTTTTGAGAACAAAAAACACAAATTTTAACAACAGAACCATTTTTTTTTTCCTAAGCAAAGAGATTCATGGCTTATTCAATTGACATTTTTTTTTTCTAATTTTATTCAATTGACATTTAACCGTTAAATAAAAGTTAAAAATAAATTGAGATACTTCCTAAAGCCAGTCGTCGATATGTCCAAGTGGTTAAGGAGACAAACTCGAAATCTGTTGGGCATTGCCTGCGCAGGTTCGAATCCTGCTGTCGAGGTTTCTAAATTTTATTTTCATACATGGAATGTCAGACCCATAAAGAGAGTGTCACCTAAAAACAACCAAACTTTGCACTGTTCTGACTACTGAGAACCCGACACACCATCTTTTAAGAATCCATGGATCTTTCTATTTTAACTCCGATCCAAAGCTAATGGGCCGGGAGACACAGCGCATGCCCCATCTTCCCGGTTTCTTCTTGGGCCCGAAGCTTTGTTTTGGATGGATTTAAAATGAGAGAGAGAGAGAGAGTTCCACATAACGTTTGAGCCCATTGCATAGTTGTCCAGACTTTTGAGTTCCACCAACTTCTGGCTCACTTTCAGATTCGGATCATGGGACCTTCCCGACTAAATAAAAATTAGGCTGCCAAATCACTTATCCAGTCAGGTGAGTCCCATAACGTAACGATAGGGACCCTTTTTTTTTAATCATATTTTTATTCTTCCAAAATTGATGCAGTTTTTGGACATGTCCACATAAGAGGGGGGAGAGAGGATTCGAACTAGTGACCTCCACTTCATGAGGCGTGGTCCCCAGCCGATTGAGCTACCCCTTTTAAGTTAAAATCATCATTAGATCAAAATTCAACAGCGATATATCCGAAATCTAATTGTGATTTTAAAAGTCACATCTAACTTTAGAAGGATAGAAAGATGGTCCATAGCTTTTAAAGACAATTACGTCCAATTGCATTTAATTGATTTGAATAAGAAGAGTAAATACTAAAATGAGGACATGCGCCTTCCTTTTAACACTTCAAAATTGATATGGCTTTTAAAATTACTATTAGATGTGTTATATATCACTTTTGAATTTTGATCCAATGGTAATTTTAAAAGTCATGTCCTATTTATAGCATTAATCGAATAAGAAATGCATTACGTAAGAACAAAGTTAGAATATTAATTAAATGATTAATTTTGCTATTTCAGATTAAGTAAAGCTTTTTGAGATAAGTGGTCATGATTTAATATGTTATCAACGCAAAGATTATGAGTTCGAACTTTGTCTATATGAGTTTGAGGGATTGTGATCTACAATAATTATCTGTTCAAATTGCTTGCAGTTTTGGCATGAAATGTGAGAGAACTCATGTGAGACCTAACTGCCCGAGTAAGTGGCTGGGCAACTAAAAATTTATTTGTGCAACTGGGTTTCACAAGGGCTCTCTTACAATAGCCGCCAAAATTGCTAGGCATTTAATTGTTGTGGATCCCCATTCGAGTTTAAGTCATTATGTGAGAGAAAGTGTTAGAATATTAATTAAAATATTAAATTTACTATTTCCTACCAACTTAAGCTTTCTGGATAAATAGTAATCTAACAGCTGCGTCTTGTGTCGTTGACGCAAACTGGATGTATTAGCTTAGTAATTTAGTATGCATGACACTCCAATTTGTGACCTACATGCACAAAAAGAAGATACAAACCAAAGCCTTTACATAAAGATATAAAAGGCCTACGGTCTATATATAGACCTTAGATGTGTGAATCCGAGTTGTCTACACAAATGTTACTACAAAAAAAATCTCATTTATTGACCTTTTTTTTCTAGACGATTTTTAAAACTGTCTATAAATAAAAAAATAAAATAAAAAATAAAAAATAAAATAAAAAATTACTGACTGTTTTTTGAAACCGTCTGTAAAATAATAAATTACGACAGTTTCAATTAAACCGTCTGTAAATTTACAAACAGTTTGGAAAAATCGTCTGTAAATTTACAGACGGTTTAAAAAAACCGTTTAAAATTTTTTTCCAGACGGTTTTCCTAAAACCGTCTGAAAATTTAATGAAATGGCCTTAACTTCTTTTTTCTTTTCCTCTCATTTGTTTTTTTTTTTTAACAGTGCCTGATACAGACCCAATCTCCCTTAAAAAAAAATCCCTCTCTCAAGTCTGGACCTCATCTCTCCCTCTCGTTCTTCTTCTTCTCTCTCCGGCCAGCGACTGAGATGAACGACGGGATCTGGACACGGAGTTGGTGACGTCGTTGAGGTCGGATCTCCGGCCAAAACCCACGCCTGGCCGGATACAGAGACAGATCCGGCCGGAATACATGGAATTCCAGCTGGTTCTTTCTTCCTCTCTCTTTCTCTTCCCCCCTCTGTCCTTATCAACACCACTGATTTCCAAACAAACCACCGGATGGATGAACGGATCATTGATTATTTTTTTCTTTTGATAAGTGAAATTCTTAGATTTGATTTACATTTCGTGTTTGTTTTGAGTTTGGATTGTGATAATTATTGGGTTTGATTTGTAAAAAATATTGGGTTTGAAAGACGGGGTTTTGAAAATTATTGGATTTGATTTGTGAATGATTTTTTGAATCCCGGTGATCGGATCTACTGTTGATTTCCGGTGGAACTCGAAGGAGATCGGTAGTATGGATCGTCGATGGAACCGAAGGAGACCGGCATGTGTAGTATGGATCGATCGTCGTTGGACAAAAAAAAAGAGACCGGTAGCTCCCACCGCTAGACCAAAAAAATAAGATTAATAATTATATTAAAAAAATAATTAATTATAATTTAAAGAAGAAAAAAAACTAGAGTGTTTGGGTCAAACTGTCCGCTGAAATTGCGGACAGTTTGACCCAAACCGTCCATAATCCGAATTAGAGACCCATTGTCTTGCACGGTTTGAAACCGTCTAGACCTTTTTCCAGATGGTTTTTTCCAATTTATGGACGATTTGAAACCGTCAATTTTTTTTGATTTTTTTGTAGTGTGTGAGTACCCACATGCTAGCCCTAGCCCTAGTCCAATTCCATTTCAAAATCCTCACTCTCTTGAACTGAAATTTCTAACAATTTATTATTCAAATTTTTAGTAATTTCGAAAGTAATTATAAAAAAAAAATGTCCATACAAAAGACCATACGTCCAAATAAGTGACTAAACAAAAAAACAAATTGATGGTGAACTCAATCTCACTCTCCTTTCCATTGAATCTTTATCTCATATTCTCACTTTTAGCAAGATGGGTACGTATCGTCCAAATAAGTGACTAAACAAAAAAACAAATTGATGGTGAACTCAATCTCACTCTCCTTTCCATTGAATCTTTATCACATATTCTCACTTTTGGCAAGATGGGTACGTATATATATATATATATATGAATAATACTCTAAACTATTATTGAATTTTGATAAATTATCATTTTAAAAATTATATTAATTTTAATAAATAAATAAAAAATTCCTAATATTACTCCATATGCATCTGCATGAAAAATAAGTTATATATACACGAAAGCGAGACATATGCCTCTGCCACTTTGTGCACGCAAGAGACGGCTAAAACTGATCGATTGCTGATTGATTGCTGTCTGGACGCTGAAAAAATAAATACGTCGACTGATTGATCGTTGCGTTTTGCTGATGATAAATATGTTGTCCATCAGCATTTCCCATCAACTCATATCCTCTCTCCAATATAATGCCGTCGACATTAATGATCATATAATCATGTGAATCCTCGCAATTTTATTTTTTTTACCCTCGATCTTAACTTTCTCTTTTCGTATTGTCTGGTTGTATGTGAGTCATACCTTTACGTACTCTTAGTAGGTCCAGCGACACAAGCCTGCAATATATGACTTATCTAGGGGTGTCGTTTCATGTCGGTGCATCATCATATAAAAAATTGGCAATTTTTAATATAATATGTTAAATTTAATTATAATCTAATATATTTAATTAAACAGGTTATACCTCGTTGCTTTAACTTTCAAATTTCATATTAAATTTATAAGTCATACCTATCAAAAATTATGAGTCATAACTAGCCTTATGCACCAGCGTCTCAAAAAATTTGAGCAAAAAATAAGAAATGAGGTCTTGGGTCTTGAAGTGTCTGGGCAAAGGTTCTTAGGCATAAATTTGTGTTGGATTCGTGTGGAGTTTTATAGTCATATAATAAATTGTCGGTCTTAACGTGTACCAACTTTGAAAATTTGACCGAATAATAAGAAAAGAAGTTCCTAGATAGGCAGTCCGTACATGTGTAGAGCCTACATACCCCCACAGAAACTTCAAAACACTTAAAAAAATTCTTCCCTCATTCTGTGTTCAAATTCATAGACTCCCAAAGCCTAAG
Source organism: Alnus rubra (assembly GCA_028654335.1). Classification (NCBI taxonomy): domain Eukaryota; kingdom Viridiplantae; phylum Streptophyta; class Magnoliopsida; order Fagales; family Betulaceae; genus Alnus; species Alnus rubra. The sequence goes on along the minus strand of JAJPGS010002137.1, from coordinate 586,326 downwards.
ATTTGGGCGCAGAGAATCCCAGTTGAGTGCGTTATTGTACGTGTACTATGTCTTAACTGGATAGCTAGCTAGCAGCTACCACCATATATTTTGTGTGGGTCAAAGTTAAACAGCAAAACAAAAGCAAGAGGAGATAGCTAGAGCATATAGGTAGGAAAGGTATATGGGAAAATGAAGGTAGCTAGGTTATATCGGAGGAGAGTCAAAGTCCGAGAGAGTGATGAGCGGAATGGGAAGAGCATCCACGAGGCACCGTCTGTCAGAAATCTAGGCTCCAGATATCTTGTCGGCGACTAAAACTACAGTTTGTCAAAGGAGTTGGGACCCATATCACTGGGACGTCATGATCATACATGATACATATATCTTTGCACAATTTCGCTGATCTTCGGCTTTTGGCTTTACCAGTTTTTCCATCACTGTAGGGCCAAGGGGCAAGGGCCACCGACTGCATGTTTTTGGGCAAATCCTAGTTAGTGTTTGGACTGCCAGACCCCTTGCCCATGTAATTGATTTAGAGTACTCCATTAATTACCAACTCAAACTCATGCCCTTTGAGAAAAGAAAAATGCTTGTTACACAACAGATTGTGCACAACAAGTGCACAACCTACTCACATGAGTAGGACCCACCTGAGTTGGTGGGACCCATCCATGTGAGTAGGTTGTGCACTTGTTGTGCACAACCTGTTGTGTAAGTAACAAAGCTCGAAAAGAAAATTATTTATGATGCCATCTCGGTCTTAATTGCCTTTTAATTGGGTCCAAACCAATGGTCTTTATTTGAGGAATACTTTTACTTATTATTATTATTTTTTTTTTTTAAAAAAAAAAAAACCTAGTACATTGATTAAAACTATGAAATAAGAGTTCTGTTAGGAGTAGTGTATAACCTAGTACATTGTATAACTTTAGCATTTCTCATAACTTTTAGTACAAGTTTTGACAAACGGACATTTACTATGCCAGTTACTAATTAAATAGTTGTCCATGTTCTATTTTTTTTTTTTTTAAGTCAAAGCACTACAAAAAAAAAAAAAAAAAAAGGCATTTATGAACGGTTTTTTTTAGACGATTTTTTTAAAAAACCATAAAAAAACAAAATTTGCAGACGATTTTTTTGAAACCGTCTGTAAAAAATTTAATATGGACGGTTTGATTAAACCGTCCATAAAATTCTAGACGATTTTAACTAAACCGTCTGGAAATTTTTATTTCTAGACAGTTTTATAAAAACCGTCTATAAATTTATAGACGGTTTATTATCTCCAGACGGTTTAGTTAAAACTGTATGAAATTTTATGGATAGTTTTTACCAAACCGTCTATAAATATATCTTTACAGACGGTTTGACCAAACCGTCTGAAATTCACTTCATTTCATTTGGCATTAAATGTGAAATTTGAAAAAAAGTTTCTCTCTCCCTCCGCGTTCTCTCTACATCCACGACTGTTTTCTCTCTCTCTCTCTCTCTCTCTCACAGCTCCAGCGAAGGTTGAGGACCGGCCACCAACTTCCATCGACAACCATAGGTTGCTCTAGCTCTTGTCTACAACCGGCAATTGAAGACGAGCGATTGGATCTGGATGGTCGGCGGGAACGGGACGACGGCTTGGCTGACCTTGAAGCTGCCTTGGCTTGACAACAGGAATGGGATGACGGGAACGGGATGACAGCTTCTCTCTCTCTTGTTTGACAAATCCAACCGGATCCGGCCGAAACCCATGCTCGGCCTGATCTCTGGCCGGAATACAAAGAGATTGGCGGTGGCGAGGATGGGTATTAATATATAAAAAATAAAAATAAAAATTATGGACGGTATTGGGGGAAAACCGTTCATAATTTTTTGGACGGTCTCAAAACCGTCCATAACTGGTTCTGGACGGTTTGGGCCAAACCGTTTGTAACCCGAATTAGCGACCCATTGTTCTGGACGATTTAAAAAACCATCTGGACCTCTTTCCATACGGTTTTTTTTTTCAATTTATAGACGGTTTGAAACTGTCCAAAATTTCAGATTTTTTTTTGTAGTAAATTTACTTTGTAAACATTGGTTTTAACATTAAGGGTTAAATACGTTTTTGGTCCTTGAGTTTTGAAAACTTATTTTTTAGTACCTGAGTTTTAGTTCTCATCACATACGGTACCTCCGTTTTAGGAAAAGACTAAATTAGTACCTCAGTCAAGTTTTTTGTCCAGAAACTAACAGGCTACCAAAAGGGTTGACATGTGTTTTAATATAAATTAAAAATTAAAAATTAAAATCTTTAAAAATTAATTAAAAAATTGAAAAAATTGAAAAAACTTTAAAAAAAAAATTGAAAAAAGAAAAGAAAAGAAAAGGAAGATGGGTGGCTGAGCCACCCTGGCCACATGGGGTGGCCGGCCACGGGGGTGGTTCGGCCACCCCAAGGGCCAAAACCCTTATCATTTTTATTTTTTTTTGCAGTGGGGTGGTCAAACCACCTCCAGACTGGTCAAGAGGGTGGCTCCTCTTCTTTCTATTTTTTTTTTTAAGTTTTTAATATTTTTTTTTACTAAAACACATGTCAACCCCCAGGGGTTGAGATCTGGCGGACTGTTAGTTTTTGAATGGAAAACTTGACTGAGTTACTAATTTGGTATTTTCTCAAAACAGAGGTACCATCTGTGATGCAAATTGAAATTCAGATACTAAAAAATAAAGTTTTCAAAACTCAAGAACCAAAAACTTATTTAACCCTAACATTAATAACTAGATATAAAAAAAAATAAAAAAAAATAAAAAAACACCCAAAAAGCCAAAAAGAAAAAAGCCATGGTGGTGGAGGAGCATAATGGGTTCTCTTTTATATATATATATCATCTGATTGTAAAGAAAAAGCCTAGCTATTACGAGAGCAGTTTAGTGGTGAAATATTATGTGCAATTAGGCTCGAAAACCCTAACTTATTGGAGAGGTGAGTGCGGAGAAGAGACAAATTCTCTAGGATTCTGTCTCAAATAATCATACTATCTATAATATCTCTAATAATAACAAGCACCGTCTGCACTACGACATTGTGGAGCAGCCGCCACCCTAGCCTCTACAATGATTTCATACCAAGTTAATAATTTTTTATTATTTTTTATAATTTTTTATAATTTTTTTATTTTTACATTACACATTTCACAAACGTCACACGCAAACAACCAAACGACGTACGCAATTTTGCTTAATAACATGAAGTAAACCCACACATTTATCTTTCCTTCAAAATTAATCTATTAGAATATATGCATCATGCATGTGAAAATCACACTGTTAATTCTAATAATAAATAAAATAAAAAATAAAAAAATTTGACCTATATATTTTAAGGTACGGCTGATAATTTTTTATACGACCTACAACTCAAAATAAAATTAAAGGGTTAAGATTGATGAGTCTCACACTTAAATTAAATGGGTTAAATTATAGTTAACGTAGATATAGTCTTATACTAATTCATCGATAAGACCCAAACCGACATGTGATATTTATGGCTGACAATTTTTTACACTGTCCGTCAAATCGAAACGAACCAAACACAAATTTAACATGTTAGAGTTTAAAAATCTAACCTATTTAATTAAATAGATTAGATCAAAATTGGTCTATATAATTTTATATTCTTATTTTTCATAAACCGAATATAAAAAATATGAACACAAATTGTTACCTTTGTTCTGAAATTATCTGTCAAAAGAAAACGTTGTCCAAAGTAACACGTGGGAGTTACGTCTACGGCAGCGTCATTTGGAGGTTGGATTTATAAACAGTGATAAAATGGAGGAGCGAAAAATAAAGCCGACCCACCACGCAACACCAAAATGAGAAAATTCTCTTCTAGAAGGAGACGTCATCGATGATTGTGATCTCACAGCTTTGGTGCTTTGTTTAAGGGATCAAAGTTTTGGAGCTGTTGATTATTCGTAATCAGCTAGTACAGCTGCATTTATTTATTACGTGAAACTCTCTGTTTTCCACGACCCCAGCCAATGGTTTCAGTGGCTAGTTTTGCTGGGTCAACCCACTGCTGCTGCATGACAGCAGTGGTATACAATTATTGGGGCACTCTCTGCAGGCCTATGGAAGCTCCCCACGTGTTTCTGCATCACCTATCATTTCTCAATGCCCACGCTAATCCTCCGATTTGACTTGGGAAATGCAGATTATGAGTGCATTATCATTGCTGAGTAGACGATCACACTTGCACGTTTAATCATCAGCTAATAATTTTAGAGCTTTTTAGTAGCAGCCGGGTGAAAATTATCCTACTAGGTTAGTCTACAATTATTTATTTAAATTTAAAAAAATTTAAATAAATATTTATGATAAATCACTTTTACGATTTATATGACCTGATAAATAGTTACTTTACTACTTCCTATGATGCCTTCACTGTATATGGTCTATATGCCTTTGCCTTCCTAATAAGTGGCATTGCAAATTAGTCATTCAATCAGCTATTTGATAGTAAAAATTAAATAAAATTCTATAGGCTAGTTGACGGTAAGAATTATATATTCTAAGGACGAATATATAATAAAAGTGAGAAAAAAGTGTGTTGTGTAGCATTTTTCTAAAGAAAATAAGTAATGCTATACATCATACTTTTATTCTGTTTTACTAATGTGTTACTACCAAAGCAGCATTCTTTTTTAAACAAGGGTGATCAAATTGCCGATTTATAGTGTTATATCAACAAATTAAAAATGATAAAAGCATGGTGTATAACATATGGGCTCACGCGTAGGAAAACAAATCTAATGGTTGATCATAACGAAAAATAGTTAAAGTTGTGTAAAAGTTATGTAAGAGTTGTGTAAGAAATATTATTCTTTTTATAAAGATAAAAGAGTAATGTTATATACTACATTTTTATCTTATTTTGTTAATGTGTCACTACCAATTTGGCTTTGATTTTTTTTTTTTTTTTTCACAAATAACTGCAGTATCACGTTAGTAAAATAGGATAAAAGTGTGGTGTATAGCATTTTACTAAATAGTAAAAAAATTAAAAATTAAAAAAAAGAATGATGGCTACAAAACTGAAACAAATAACCAATCGATTAATATAGTTCACACAAGAACTTGTAACATTTTACAGACATTTTCGGTCCATACATTAGCAATCAACCTTTTTTGTTTTGTGCCCTTTTTGGGAATTGTTTTGAACCATCTAGTCCCAACAAAGTTTCCAAACACATCACTTCATTGTTCCCTCATAAATTCAGTCTCAATAAATACCCAACATTTACTTCAACTCTCCCAGCTTCCATCAAAGCACGGGACAAAGGATTTTCTTCCATTTTATTTCTGTAGTACCCATTTAATGGTCAGACAATTTGAAAGAAAATACTTTTTCAAAACACTTGCCTATAACTCCTGTACAGAAATTGCAAAAGGAACAACCCCACGTGTCAACTACAGACAGTATTTATTCTTATTCAGATTTCTAAGTAATTTGCTATTCACTTGCATAAATAGATTGTACATCTATTAATGTCTACATGATATAGAAGACAATCCTGATCGTATTCAACCTCAAGATAAAGCTAAGGGTGGATGCCAAAGAAGTAGTCTTCCACACACAAAGAGCTATTTATTAGGAAGGATTCAGATCTCGTGCAATAAGATTGTTCATTGTACAATCTTCTATTAGGAAGGATTAAGGAATATGATTCTCTCTATTTCACTTTAAATGGAGAGGAGCCAGTCCCTTGTCTTACAAAGGGCAAAATTGTCAAAAAAAAAATGAAGAAGATCCGTTTCCAAGGATTAAATACCATCCATACATGTTATATTAATGTCTACATGATATAGAAGACAATCCTGATGCAATGAGATTATTCATTGTACTACATTATTTATTAAGAAAGATTTAAATCCCGTGTAACAAAAATGGTGGAGTGTATACTCCGGTACACCCTTTGTCCTATTCTTATATGTTAGAATCTATTTTATTTGTTTAAAAAATAAAAATACATATAAGAATATGACAAAAAATGTATAAGAGTGTACACCCAGCATTTTTCGTCCATATAAGAGTACCAGCACAGATGCTCTATAATGGTTCCCTTATCTAAATATAAGAAAAATTTCAGAAAAAACTACAAAGTACCTTCCACAGTAGATGCCCTAAATATACATATTTTCCTTGGGTAGCATTGTTGCTACCCAATACCTTATTTGAATTAAAAATCTCTCTCTCTCTCTCTCTCTCTCTCTCTCTCTCTCTCTCCACACGCCCAAAAAGCACGCACTGCTCTTGCCGTTGGCGAATTCACGGCTCCTCTGACGCCAGAAGTAGAGGAAGATGGCAATCTCGAGGAGGACGGCGGAGGAGGTACCTGAAAATCGGCTTTGGACTCGTACACGGAATCGTTCCTGGTCCGGTGGGACGAGAAGAGAACCTACTGAATCTGTTTGTTGAAGGAAATTTGCTTGAGCACGGCGAATTTAACATCGTCGAGCAATGCGGTCGACAAAATGAAGGAATTGTTGTAGGTGCCCAATTGGGAGGTTTTCCATAACGTGAAAAGCCCCAATTGTTGTTGTCGCAACAAATAGAGAGCGCACAGTTCAGACTCGCGCATGCGGTCGAATTGGAGGTGGGAGGGAAAGAGACTGTGGATGTCGGTGGAGAAGTAGAGGACGAGGATGAGGAGGGGGAGGAGGACGGCAAGGAGGTAACTCTTGTTGAAGTGGACGGAGGCAAAATGGCGACTTACTATGGAGTGGAGATCGTCGATGTGGAAGCAGAGCAATGGGGGGAGAGGAGTTGTTGCTTGATGTCGTCATTCTATGGGATTAGGTTGTGGCAGTCGTCCTCTTCATCAGATGACGAATCAGAGATTCGAATCGAATTTTCTGCATCTTGGATTCAGATGGAGAAACGAAAGAGATTGGTTCTATGTGGAGTGTGATGAAGAAGACGAGAGAGCAAGAGAGAGAAGAAAAGAAATTAATAAAAAAAATAAAAGTATGAAAGTATGAAAGAGAAAAAAAAATAGTATTTAATTGATATAGAGAAATATAAGAGAATTTATTGTAAAATATTTTTTTATAAGAAAAAAAAAATAATTTTATTTTTTAAATTTAGAAAAAATAATTGAATAACTGTTATTAGTTATTAGTGCTCTAATAGTGCAAAATGGTAAGATGGAGGACAGGTTGGAACAAGGGCATTTTGGGTTCATGTTTCTTTGGAAGCCAAATGAGAAGGGTAAATAAATTAAGCATATATTCCTTTCAAACCACACGTCAATAATATCACTGCCCCCAGTTGCATTGGACAAGACCACTCAGGGCAGGTGCTTTAGAAAACCCCACTCCAAGCCAAACCATTTCAATCTCTCTCTTTACCTACCATCGCCTAAATCAGGACTATGATATGAATGCTCTAATGTCACGACAAAAGAGCCAAGATGTTAAAGAAGCCTACTCTTTGCACGATCTCTCTTGTGACATTACTCCTTTCTGCTCTTTAACTCCGCTCAGAATTCCCTGCCCCACGCACTGTAGCATGCAGGGTACAAAGATGATCAAACAAAAAAGAGATTAATCAATAGCTTTTTTTTTTTTTTTTGTTTCTCCTTTGATATTTTGTTATCTATTGTTTCTCCTTTTCTATGCAAGTTTTTATCCTCTTTTCCCAGAAGACAGAGAAGGGAATTTAACCATCTTTCTTTTCGACCTTTTAAGGGACTAATTAAATGGATAAATGGGAAACATAAAAAAGCCAGAAAGAGAGAGGAAAGTTCCTGCAAAATATAAAAGGACGACTTTTATTTATAAAGAACTAGAAAAGAAGAAGAAGAACCAAACAAAAACATAATACTGAAAATTGCTTTAGCACACATCATGAGCATAGTAGCTAGGGGTAGGGCAATAAACTATGACAATCATGAGTAGGGCAAAAATTGAAATCCAGAAATGGGGTTTTGTTTTGGAGTGTCTGGTGGGTCTGCGTTATCATAACAAAAGTTGAATATATTATATAGTTGCAGATATAAAAAATATTAAGATACACAATATATAGAATGGAATTGCAAGGGTTGGCTGTCAGTCGTTTTCATACTGAGGTGGTGGTTTACTTAATAAAAAAAGAGCAGCAATGAAGAGGGGAATAGTTTTTCTTTTCATTGATCGATGCTCGTAGCCTATATCTTTTTGTTCTTTTTGTAGTAGTTGTTAACTTGTTATCCCAGAAAGAAATGTTGTTATCATAGGGAGTAGTACTACGAGAGAGGAAGATCCCAATCAAAATACCAAGAGCCCCAAATCTGAGAACAAATCTAAGATCAAATACATAAAGGGAGCTAGGGAGCACCTGAAACAGAAAGCCCAAAAAAATGGGTAAAATCAGATGCGCACGTGTGCATCAGAACAGAGATTGAGCCCAGCAGCGCAGCAGATCAAGAAGCCGGGGACCAGATGAACAGTTACTGGGAACTTTAAGGTTTAGGAGGCCACGCTAGCTCTTGAGTTGGTGTACTAGAAAGTAGAAACCACACAAGCAATGGAAAAACAAAATAAATGAAAAGAGGACAAGAACAAAGAAGGGAAAAGAGAAGAGGTGGCTTATTGGCCTAGCCTGTATAGAGGTCAATTATAATCTGATCTACAACGTCGTGTGAGTGCTGATATCTAATGGAAAGAGATATATAATAATAAAGTTTTATTTATCTAGAGTTTTCTAACTTATAATAATTAATTTTATACTGTGCGGTCTTCTTCTGATTGGAGCTTATAAATTACCAGGTCAAGAGGAAGAAAAAAAGGGAGCTGAACAGTACTGAATGATATAATAAATGCTGATTTTTTTTTTGGTGAAATATTAAAATTTTGATTACTCCTTTGCTTGCTACTGTATCACTGTATGTGTATGTGAGCTTCTTGTAAATGATATCGATGGCTTAACAAGGAATCATGAGTGCCATACTGGTCGATCTATTGCAGAAGGAGAAGAATATATATATATATATACTATTTCCAAGAGATGAAAAGAGAAAATAGATTTCTCAATTTATAAGAGAATCGGCAGAGATATATATAACCTCATAATAATCACAATTAAACGTTAAAAACAGATATGAAAATTTTAAAAGAAGTTTCTAGAGGAAAAGGGAAATAAAATTGGTAGAACTATACGGTGGAAGTAGTAGTAGTAGCAGTGGAGGTAGTAGCTGTTTGAGCAGCACTACCATTTCCCTCACCAACACCAGAAGCATCACCTACTTGACTCAGCGACGCCACAGACACATTCTCTGCCGGCGAAGCCACCACCGTATCCGCCGAGGCAGTGGGCCTTTTTCGCTTCTTCTTCTCATAAGGAATCCCTCTGGCTTTGGCCTGCCCTTCCCTAACCTCCCTCAAGTAAATCCTGACCGCCTTGGCTCCGAACGGGTTCGACTCCGGGCGTCCACCGTTCTCCTCGTAGGCCGCTCTCAGACGTCCGATCAGTGCGTCCAGGCTCCCCCAAGCTTGCTTTAAAGGACAAGCACATGGGGCTGGAGGGTTTGGGTGCCCGAAATAAGGACACCCCGTGTTATGGACCTTGGTCTTCCCGAATTGGTCCAAGTACTTCAAGAACTCGATCACGTGCGCGCCACTGCACCGGGCTAGAGTTAACGGCGGCTTGTGGTTCTTCAGGTACTGTAAGAAGGTATTCCAGTCTCGCCGCTTCTGCGACTCGTAGCGGCTCGGCGGCGCGGGCGAGGAGCCCTCAGCTGCGGCTGAGCCTGTTGCCGACGGACCCTCTCCTCCGCTATTCGGGTCGGATGCACCGGCACCTGAAGCTGAATCCATGATCAATAACTGGGTCTGAGCTTGATCGGTTACCAAATTTACCTATTTTCAACACCTGGGAATGCCTTTTGTCTCTTCTGTAATATTGCTAGAAACCTCAATTTCTGCAGTAGATGGGGTTTCCCTCTCTCTCTAACACAAAGACCATCACTCTCTCACTGATCCTTTTGGGTGTTTGATCCTGGATGATATCAAGATTTTGAAGGGGCTGCTCCTTGGATCTTTTCACGGGAAAGAGTTTCTTTTCGTCTTGCTTCTTTCATGAGAAAGAGAGAGAGAGAGAGAGAGAGAGAGAGAGCTTGATGATGGGACGTAAAAAAGTATGGATGAATGAATGAAATACGAATGAGACTCCCTCCTCTCGCTTAGAGAGAGAGTGAGAGAGAAAAAAAAAAAAAGGAGAGAGCTTTAAAGAGAGAAAAAAAGAGACTAATCTGTGTAATAAAGAAAGAAACTATTAGAGAGATAGAGAGAGAGGGAGAGGGAATGGTGGAAGAATTCGCAACACACGTGGTGGCCCCATTGGACATGACATGGTTACTATTCACCCCCGGGGGAACTCTCCACTCTCTTCAATATATAATAATTTCACTCGCGGTTAAGAGCGCCTGAGGGCCACTGTTGTTTTTCAACTGCATGGTACCCACTAGTGAGGGAGTATCTGGGTGCGTGGTATGCCGCACCCGTAGCGGAGCGTGGGCGTAAACACTCGCCGTGGATCCGGTGGCATTTCGGTCCTGCTGAAGTCAAACGTTTCAAGGTCATCTTATCCAAGGTTGGTTTGTTCGGACGCTATACTTTTCACGGAAAAAATGTATTTTACATGTTTGATGTTTGGTTCATTTAACAAAGGGGAATATTACTAGACCTGGATATTACTATTTTATAATTGAAATAAAATGTTAATAAAAATTAATTTATTATTAGTAAAAACTTGTAAAAAATTATCAAAAGTTAATTTTAACCATATGTAATTCTATTTATACGACAGTCTATTAAATAGTATTTTTAACGTGAATTAACAAAAATAAATAAATAAAATTTTCTACTTAAGCTCATAAATTTTTTGTTGGGAAATCTTTGTAAAGAAACATAAATAACATATTATAACACTATTTAACACAAAAATTTAAGTTATTGGATTTGAATCTAATTGTATTATATTAATCACTCACATATATTATATCTTTTAATGTGAGATTTAATTATTTGTATTCTAACAATCTCTTCCACATGGACCACATATGTGAGTTCATCGCCACATCAACTATATTTTCCTTTGAACAAATGTTTTTATATAGTGTCACATGCATGTTAATGTAAGTTATGTGTTTCTTAAGTCTATTTTACTATGGGAAACAACAAATCAACAACCTTATAAAAATTCATCATACATACTGATATGAGTGCACGTGATTGTTGTAAAAAAAAAAACAAAAAATGTGAGTAGTTAATATACATGATCAGATTCAAACCCATTAACTTAAGCTTTTAAGTTGGTGTGATGTCCGAACATATATATATATATTGATGTGTTCTTGGTAAATTTCCTAACCGATTCTCTCCGTAACATATGTATTGCATTTAACATTAGTTTCTATCCGGTCCCAATATAAGAGTAGGAGATAAATATATTTGAAAGTCTTTTAATGAGATTGTAATACAATATATATATATATATATATATATATATAATATATATATATATATATTAGGACACTATTTAATCCAAAAATTTAAACTAATAAAGCTAAACCCAATTATATTACTATAATATTAATTAAATGATTAATTCATTATTTTATATTAATTTAAATTTTTTAAATAAATAATAATTTAACATACTATAATAACAACCGTATTTCACATCTTAATTAATAGTGATTTAATGGCCTACCTTTGGGGAACCGCCCTTTGAGTACAATGGCCGTTGTGAATGTCATTAATTAACAAGATCTTCAACAAGAAAATGGGAAAGAGAACTAGTTTTCATCTGGTTGAAATCAAAAGAGAAGGTGAACAAATTGGCTGAATTCGATGATCACGGGACCAGCTTTGACCTTTCTTTTGACGAGATTGATAGTGCAAGACAAACAACAAAAATTAAAATTAATAATATTTTTAAAATAAAAAATAAAAAAATTGTTATATTGGTCTATGTAGTTTGAAATTTTGACAAATAGATCTATGTGATTTAAAAAATAACTAAACACTCCCTACTCCTAGGATAATAAAAAACAAATACATTGCTACGAGTGCTGTTAGAAAAGTTGATAGAATTATGCTAGAGTTTTGTTGATGCTTGAGGTTACCGGTCTGTTTTCCGGCCAATGCACGTGTACTAATTAAGAAATGGAAACTCTGCTAAAAAAAAATGGTTTTGTTCTATTGGACACATGATGAATAAGAAATTAGGAGCTAGATACATTAAGGGAAATTAGAAGGCAAGATTTTGGATTTGATTAGTGAATTTTAATAAAGAGAAATGATAAACTTAATTAAGAGAATAAACAATTTTCCGATATAGGCATGTGATTGGACACGAATAATTTAACAGGGGCGAAGCCAACTTTTAGACTTTGGGGGAGCAAAAAAAAAAAGAGTAAAATTTATTTTATTTTTAATTTATTTTCTTTTTGGGAAAAAGTTTGGGGCTTGGGGGGCCATGGACCCCCCAAAGCTCTACCGAGCTATGCTCCTGCGAATAAACTTCGTAGGCTTAAAATTTCTCTGGTATATATTGATATAATTTAATTTGGATTTAAAATTGAACATGGTAAAAGAGAGGAAAAAAAAAATACATTTTAGTGTTTATAAGTGAAAAATGTTATTCGAAGTTAATCGTATCCAAGCAGGAATATCTAAAAGTAGTCAAGAAATCTTAAAAAGTAATCAAGAAATCTTTTTTTTAAAAATCCACTCACATATTTTAATAGCAATTATAATGAAAGTTTTTGAGAGAGAAAAAAAGAGAGAAGCATGAGTTTGGTCTGGTTGGACCAGTTGAAATTAGAATACGTGTCTCGTAACAGGAGACAAGAAACATGTATCTTAATCTCAAAAAATTTAGTTTTAACTAAAACTTGACCCAAGTTAAATCCAACTAACATGACCAATGCAAGCAGGAGTGTACAACCGGTTGCTGTTGCGGTTATTTCCACATAATCGCAACCGTAACCAGAGTACCCAGTTATTACTAATCGCAGTTATAAATTAAAAATCAGTTATTAACCAGGTAGCCGGTTACATTGTTGATTTTTTTTAGTTTTTTTTTTAATCTAATATCCAACCATTCAATATTCAATGCTAAATAGTAAATACTACTGGACATGTATAATTTCATTTACAATTCATCGTTCATTCATCTCAATGAGTTCACAATCAAGTTCATAGATTAAATAAAATGATAGCAAAGATAATCAAACAAATATTATAAAATATAATGACAATTGTATTGTAATTAAAATATGATGACAATTTAAAAAAATATCAAACTTTAATATTAAACTACTTAAGATGATTCATTCCTTGAATTTAAAGATTGAGTTTGAAGCTCATCTACCATAAATATAATTATTTGTGTGTGTGTGTGTGCGCGCGCGCGCGTGAGTGTATATAAACCGGTTACTGGATTATTAACCAATTTCCTAAAAACCCTATAAACGATAATCGCAATCGGGGTACCTGATTATCCGGTTTTCCTGTTTTCCAATTATCTAGTTAGCAGTTGCTGACGGTTATTAGTGGTTATTGCTTATTAGCAATTAATAATCGCTTCGCTTGTACACTCCTAAGTGCAAGTCACTTGTATAACTTGAACTGTGAATTATGTTTCATTTCTAAACTAAAATCAGATAGATGGATCACCCGAGTCGAATGGAGGAGTAAAAAGTATGTTGCCATGACGGTTAAGATTGCATGTGGTAAGTACCCACCTAGAACATTCATATTTGACTCAGTAAATTTTTTCTCCATTTTAACTAAAATCCTATGCTCTTCATTTCATTATAAAATGGATCCAAGATACTGTTCCATTTTGATACTCTAGAGGTAGATACAATGGGCCCAATTAAAAGTATTCGCATCCGGTTAAACAAATTTCCTCTCTAATTTAGCTAAAACATATATATATATATTAGATATTACTTTTCTAAAGCACTTACATTTGGCTCGATCACTATTTTAGCTAATTACCACTTTCACTATTATTTAAATATTATTTTTCAAAAATTTCTCTATTCTGTTTTTATTCTTTCAAATTACAAAGTCGGATACAACTCATTTTGCTCCTAGTTTAGCATCCGAGTAGCCAAATGAAAATGCTCTAATGCATGTACAGGGAACAAGCAATTGTAGGGATCCCAATATATCCATCAAAAGATGTATATATAACATGAAAATAGTAGTCTATGATATAGTGTGACTGACATTTCGTGAAGGCAACCCTTTCTCACTAAATGAATAAAAAATTAATTAAAGCACCCTTTTATATATATAATTAGTATTTCCACCCCCACAAAAAAACTCTCTAATAATATGCTTAATCTGTTCTCCATGCTCGCTCATGCAGGGACGGCAGTGTTCAACCCCACGAAATCGCTTTTATTTCTAAACACACAACAATATTGGTGGTATGTCTGTGTGGCATGACCTAATTTGGGAAACTCTTGCTTTGGGACTCATTTTCCTTATAAGTGATATATATGCGATGCTGATTGACCGATATGACCTGCTGAAATGACCCTCACAAAATGTGTATCTCCAATCTAATCTCTCTCCTCTCCCTCTCTGTGACCCATCCAAATATGGGAACATGATGGAATCCCATTTACAGCTCTATTTGTTCTCATATCTATTCGTGGACCTCACTGGCGAGCTACAGGATTGCCCTCTACATATTTTTATTTTTATTTTTTTTGTTGAAGGAAATTGAACTTTCATTAATACAAACAAACATTACAACATACATCCAATACATCATCAAGCCTCTGATCACCATCAAGCACCACCAGACAGCGAAAAACACATAGTTTGCAGCCCTCACGCGCGGCCCAATACAGAAATCAACACAGGCGTGTAAAGTCCACGCACCGACCACTGCACGGCCGGGAAAAGCGGCTGAAGCACCGGAGACTGACGGCGAATACGGCTAGAGGGCGCGTGTCCAACAGAAGACGACGGAAATTCGTAGATCTAGCCTCCAAAAAACCGACCATGAGAACGCACAGCCACTAACTCCACCGTCAACACGCCAAGATCGACCACCCCCCTCCGACACCATCAACAGAGAACTCTCCTACCACCACAAACTAAAAACTAGAAATAAACAAACAAACTCCACCAGATCTACACCGAGGAGACAAAAACTTTCACACTTTTAGTGGGTGGAAGACTATCCAACACCACAAAAACCAAGGGAGGAGGGAGGCGTGAAGCCTCCCTCCCCTAAACAACAGCCGAAAACCGCCCTCTCTCTCTCTAGAAAAAAGGAGCTTCTCTCTCTACCCAGGAGGGGAAGTCCAAGGATTGCCCTCTACATGTATAATGCGCTTTTTTTTTTGTTTTTTTTTTTATAAAAAAAAAAATTTACTTATAATTTTTTATCTTTATAATTGTTGATCTTTTATCACTTTTATAATTAAGTATTCAAACTTTAAAAAATGTCAATTTAAAATATTTATTTTTCAATTTTTTTCAATTTCAACTATCTGTTATAATTTTTTATTAAATCCTATCAAAATTCTCAAAATATCCTATTTTTTTTAAGAAAAAAATTGCAATGATTCAGGTGTTGGTCAGAATTTAATGTAATTTACAAAAATACTCATACCTGAAACGTTAAAAAATTGAACTCTGCAATGTATTTTTTTCTACAAATTTTTTGTATCTTACTCAACTGTTTTTTATGTCTAGATGAGGGAAAATATTTACGAAAGATTTTAAATTTAGATTCATTTTTTCCTTAAATAAATAATAAAAATTTGACTTGAAAATGTTATTATGTTATTTTCACTAAAAATTTAAGAATAAAAAAAATCCTTTTTTTCCCGGGGTGGCTCTAATGATATCAGGAAAGATCTGGTTACATTTGCATTATTACTTCAAAATCTCACCCTCTAAAATTTCTAATACCATTTATAATGATTTAAGAAAAGTGCTAACCACATCTATGTTATTGCTTTCAAATGACTAGTTAAATTATAATTGGAGCTCTTTAGAATTATTTATGTTAAGATTTGTGTATAAATTTAAAATAGAATAAAAACGGAATAATAGCGGAAGCAAGAGAGAAAAAACAAACAGTATTTATGTAGTTCGGTCTATGATCTATGTCCAGGTACATGGTAAAGCTCAAAGGGCTACATTATGCTAAATAACTTAATTGTTTACAATACATAGGTATCTATTTATATATAATTGAATAAGTCGACCGATACAAATAAATTTAAATTGACTTATACAAGAAAACACAAATCAACCTATACCAGAAAATATAAATCAATAATATTATATTCATAATATATTTTAACAACTTATAAAGTCGAGTTTCATATAGTAAAAGACCAATATGAGACTTAACACTTAGAAAACTTTTATATATAATTCACCCATTTAGTATGGACAATCCACCTACATACTTACATAGAATGGGAGTAACTAGTTTTTTGGGGTGTCATAAAAATATATGGTGTTAGGAAATATTCCCAATTGTAAGTAAATTGTAAATTGCCTTATTTAATTCATGTAAGCTCATTAATATGTATTAAGCCTGAAAAATTAGTTAAGGTTAAGGCTCGTCAAGAGGCAAGTTCAAAAGAAGCCTAGAAATACCTTAGAAGTATCAAATCCTGAGATATTAGGGCTGTACGTTGGAGATATGGATCCCGGATTTGTTGTAAATGAATCTCGGAGTCAGAAAATCAGTTCTCACCCAATCTGAAACAACAGTTGAAATTAATATCATCTATAAATAAGTGCAAAACACTATATATGAAGGACGATAAATTTTGGTTAATAAAGAGTTGATTTAAATTCTTTCCAGAATATTGATTTAGGCATCGGAGTGAGTCCGATTAGCACTCCCCACGAGCTTATTTGTTGATATTTGTTATTTTGTAAGAAAAAAGAAAGGACTTTACAACCGCCTGTATCGGCGTACTGAAAATTGTACTGACGGTGGGCACTGCCGCACTGGGCAACATAAAGAAAGGGAAATGAGTTTTTTTCTTTATTCTTTTTTAGGGGGGGTGGGGGTGAGGTTTTACTGGCACAATGGGAGGGATGAAAGTGCGGAGAAGAAGAAAAAGCCAAAAGAGAGGAAGAAAGATGGTTGAAACTTGAAAGAGAAAGGAGAGAGAGGAGGAAGGAGACAGGACTCTTTCATGGAAACCTGGCCTATGGGGAAGGTGTAGATCATGGCCCCACTTGATCTCCGTGACATCTACATCATTCTTTAGGCAAACCAGGGAGAAATATTATTTTCACAATATTTGGTTCATAATTTTTATTTTCAAAATTAAATATAAATTCAACTGTTGTTTATCTTTTTCTTTTTCTTTTTTTTTAAAAAAAAGGTACTGATGAGTACGTAGTAAAATTATATTTAAAATTTCAAGAAGAAAGAGTCATTCCAAATGCCAAAATTATATATTTTTATGGGACAATCCATCTAAAATTCATTTTTATCCACCTAATTTTTTTATTTTTATTTTTTATTTTATCCCCTTACCTAACACTTTAGTTCCACCCTTTATATAGATATAATGCAAGTATTTACTAACTATATATGCAGAGAAATTAAAGAGGAAGAAAGAAGTAACTAACAAATAATGGATGGACTTTTTTTTATTATTAAAAAAAAAAAAAAAAAAAAAAAAAAAAACAAATAATGGATGGTGTAAAAGTAAAACCATAAATAATCTAAACTAGTATTTTGTACGTTTGATACTTCAAATATGGGAGCATTAAATGATGAATTATTCTGAAACGTCCATTATATATTGTTATAGATGCTTTTTGTTGCATCTTATAGATATTTAAAGCTGATAATTAATTATGGCTAGAAAGGAACAAAAAAAAAAACTAATTAAAGTTGGTGAAGATGAGTTGGTTTTATTTAATATGTTTTGAAATGGTGCACGCAACTGATCTGCCGATAGTGCTTCCCTTTCAGAATAGATGTTTTTTTCTTCTTCTTCTTCTTCTTCTTCTTTTTTTTTTTTTTTTTCTGATTTTATATCATCATCAATGGGATATATGACATTTATTAGAAACCCACATAACATTGCTGATATTTAGTAATGAATCTTTATAATCAAGAGCATTTAAGTTCAAGAACTTCCATGAATGTACTCCTCTATATATTCTTGTGGCTGAAAAAGATAAAACTTCCATGTTTATTATCCAAGTTATTGTGCTTCCAATTTTTAAAGATTGGGCCCGTTTGATTTTTGTTTGGAAGCCTAAAAAGTACTTTTAGTATCTAAAAAAAATTTCTACAGGAAAAAGTGTCGGTTTAGTGAAAAAAAATTCCCATCCTCCCCCTTCTCTAATCGACTGGACGTTGTACTTTAAAAAAATAAGAGTGTGACAACCTAACAAACACTTAAAAATAATCAGTATAGTGTAATTGTTGAAAGGGTGATTTGAAAAATGATGGGCAATATCCCACTATATAGCCAATTTTCACTGTTTTTATATATAAAAAGATAAAAATTATATATATATACACACCACACGTTTATCTTAATTTTATCTTACGTACTAATGTAGCATAATTTAGTAACTATATATATATATATATATATCCAATGGCTACTATATTCTGTCACGTCAACATAATAGAATAAATATGTGGTTATAGCATTACTTATAAAAATGTATAGGAAAAAAAAAACTTCATGTCTTCTAAGTATTAACTATGAAAGCTAAATGTTTTCTTGATGTTTATTTATTTCTCAATCTCTTGAAAGTTGGTTGGAGTGTTGCAATGATTTCTTGAAATGAAGATGAGTCTTTTATTGTTAAGATCTTAGTTTATCGAATCTAACGGTATACATAATGTCATGCCATTTAAAATATATATAACATTTTTATCATATTTTGCTGGTATAGAACTGTCTATCAACCCTTGTTTTTTTTTTTTTCCTTAACAATAGTATCTTCAATAAGTGATTGACAGTGTCACATTTTATCACATTTTTATCTTATTTTGCTGATATGGGATTGCAATCGGCTCCTAATTTTTTTTAATTTTTTTTTTAACAAAGGTAAATCCAATGGCTGATTGGCAATATCATATCAGTAAATTGAGATAAAAGTACTATGGCTTTTAGCATTTGTCAGTCAATATTACATCGATCAGTTAAATCTAATGTTGACTAAGAAATGACAACTAAACCCTAAACCCTAAATCTAGCTCTTAGAATGCAATGGAGAGAATCCAAGTGGGGAGGTTTAATTTTATCCCTCGTAATATTCAAAAGAATTAATTAATGTCCAATATGAAACTCACGGATCTAGTGATTCTAGTCAAAAGATTAAATCAAGATTTGCAAATCCAGCATTTTGGGTTGGAATTTGTAACATTAATTTTGAGATATTAGCTAGTAGAACTGTTCAAGGATTCTCAGCATCACATGTTTGAAATTGGAGATCTTATTCTAAATCACCCAACTTGACCACTGCAGCTTTACAATTAACTTCAGTTTACTGTATGTTAAGATTAAGATTCTATTATCACCCACATAATATATAATAATATCTTGGTTAAGTTGGTCGCTGACTCCCGTGATGCATTGTCGCGAATAATATCAACCAACTTGATCATTTACTTTTCTTCAATTATCGTAATACTAAATAAATCTGATTAATATACCACTAATCCGTACTTATTTCTCTTGAAATATTCATCAGCCATGATGCCCAAAGGTAATAAAAACTACCCCGGCCAGAAAGATTCTTCACTAAATAAACTGTAGTCATACTATAGGTAGCCTCGTGTTTACAGATCTCCTTTAGTTGGCAGCTCAAGATGGAATTTCTGACCAAAATTCTCCTCTAATATACACGTGAAATAGTCTTATAGACTAGTAGCTATGTGTTCTTCTCGTAGAAGAGACTATATTATTATATCTCACATATTTGGATGTTCAAATAATCTCACCCCGGTGGCGTGTAGCCGTGTACCGAGAGTAGGGTTATCGCTATGCATCGAGTCTGACGTAGTTGGATAGGCCTCTTTTGGTTTTTGTGTCTGTTGGAGTTGAAATAGTCAGAAAATATCTGACATCACCTCCGACAAATGTGATTTCTAAATTAGATTCGACTTCGAATTTTGAAGTTGTACAGGGTTAGAATAGTCAGAGATGGGCTAGAGACAAAGACATCTTCGCCTTAGTATGATGAAGACAAATCCAAGCCTCGTGTTCAGCCAGCGAATATAAAACATACTTTCGATTTTTCCTTAACCATCTTTTATGGAATTTTTTTTTTGTGCATATCTTTTATTTCATGTTGTTTACGTAAGAATTGAATGCAATATATGATATATATGAGAAATGAAATCTCTGCACATGAGAGATTTGAAATAATCACTATATAAGATTATTTATGTTAGCTATTAAGTTACAAATTTAACTCTTAATAGTAACATTTTCTTTACTATAATTTTTTAGTATAAAAAATAGTGAAAAAAATATTACTGTTTTGTCATGAAAAATAGTACCAGAAGTTCTCGTTGCTCTGGCTGATCGTGCCATGGATTTTTGGCCGTGGCATTCAATTTGTCAGAAGAAATCTAGCAAAAGAAAAGAAAAAACACACACACATAAACACACAAATATATATATATATATATATATATATATATAAAGTAATTAAGAGAAGACAAAGGTAATGTGATAGGTGGGAAATGACGTGTTAGGTGTGATTCTGATAAAGGCTCTTTGTATTTGAGTGAAGAGACAAAAGGGAATACGAGGACACTGTCCTACTACAAGTTTTCCTATAGCCTAATTGCATATATTCTTAATAAATGAGATTTTAAAATATGTAATCGGAACGAGATGTAAATAATAAAAATAAAAATTGAATTTAAGATTTTTGTTTTGTTATAATATTATATTAAATTATAATATATTTTAAAAATTAAAAAATTTAATTATTTAAGTAATATTTTAACTCTATGGTAGAGTGTTGACCACGTAAGCTAGAGATAATTTATTGAGGAAAAAAAAAATGCAAATATGCTAAAACCTTGCACCTTGAATTGTTTTATAGACATAGGGGGACAAAAAGTGCAATTCCTTCAAGAGTTGTCGTAAAAACCAATTACCATGGGAGATTTGATGTGTGAAGGTGCATTTTTTTTTTTTTTTTAACAAACAAATAGCATGTGCTATTATAAAAGTGCAGATCATACATCATGAAAATAAAGGGACAAGACCCTTTACACTCTAAGTCAGAAGATCTGACTTAAAAAACAGCTGCTGTGCAGAAACATCAAACCCTACTAGAATTACATTTGGCTCTCTTACATTAACGTTCACACTCATATAAAAGAGGCCGATCTAGTATCTAGCCATCAAAAATTCTAATAAAATTGAGTAATACACAGCCAGACTGTACATAGCAACAAGAGGATACACAACAACACAGTGCAGAAAAGACCAAACAAACATAGCAATCGGCAGAGGAGACAGAGACAGAATCCACCGGAGACGGCGGCGCGTGGGAAACACGCGCCATCACCAGCTGCACCCAGCCGTAGATCCACCACCGTAGCCCCCATCCCCAACGAGCACGGCCATAAAATGGTGTAGCGTGGCCTTCACGCGCACCAAAGAGCAAAGGCCTCTCTGGCGCGTGCAGGCCACGCGCCGGTAACCGAAGAACGACGTGACACGTGCTTCCGGCAGCGGGAACGGACGGCGACGGAGAACAAGGCTGAGCGGCGCATGTCTTGAGAAAAACAACAGTGTTGAGTAGATCTGGCTCCAAAAAAATTGAAATAACCCTTGAAAAAAAACAGGCCAAAAACCACCGCTAGGAGACACGAATGCCACCATATCCCCGCGCTGGGCACCATGCTTTTAGCTTTACTGCCAGACAAAAGAAAGGAAGAAAAAAACCAACACAAAAACAAGCCACCATAGCCTCTAGAGGCTAGGGGAAAACAGCCACCACCGACTTGCCGGGGGGAACAAAGCTCCACAGCCTAGAGGCTGGGAGAAATCTAGCCTCCACTGAGAAAAAACTCAGGGAGGGAAACAAAAGACACCTTATTCCAAGATGACTAAGGGGCACAAAGGGGCCCGGGGGAGGAAGGCAGCCTCCCTCCCCCGACAAGCAAGCATTCCTGGGGGTGTTCTCTGGAGAGGGTGAAATGGGAAGAGCACTAGCTGGAGCGTAAGAAAGCCTGATTTTGACGTGTGAAGGTGCATTTTATTACGGTGTGATTATCCATAAAACGGCCGCCAATGGATGAATCCTTGTCTTTAAGAACGTTCTTTCGTGTTTTACGGTGTAATCATTCTTAAATTTTTCCTTTAATTCTTATATTTTTATTGGAGGTCAGGGTGAAGCTTAAAATTGTCTAAAACAAAGGTGAAACGCCTTAAGAAAAATAAAATGAGAGGATGCCATTTGACATGTTTTTTGAGTGAAGAAACTAAAGCATGACCAACCTCCTCCTCCTTTCTTCTTCTTCTTCTTCTTCTTTTTTCTTTTGTTTTCTTTCATTACCTATAATCTTTTGCTTCTTGGTTTTATCGTTTTTTATTTTTATTTTTATTTTTTATATTTGATATTTTATACTTATTCAAAGCATTAATTTTAGTTGGTCGTTGTAACGATATTTTGATTGCTTATCATTGACATGCCGTTGATTTTAGTATACAATAAATTAAATCCTAATTACAATCGACTGTCTTACAAAAATGATGAAATTGATTAGCATATTATTTATTTAGGATGATAAGTTCACATAACTTGAACAAAAAAATTGATTAGTAATTTTACATCTTGTAAAGCGATTATTCAAATCCGGGTCAACAAATGTTTGGCTAAAATTTAGCTAAAGAACCATTTTTTTAAAAAAAAAAATTTAGCTACCCACTTTTTCAAAGTATCTGTATATCTGGCTGAGCATTTTAGCTAGCAACTTTTACTATTAAATTTAAAATATTCTTTCTTTATCTATTTTTACTTCCCAAATATGAGAAAGAATCATATTGATTATTTTATTAATTTATTAATTTACCTTATGCATTGATGAGCTACAATGCTCAGCGTAAAAGCTTGTCAAATCTTTAGCCGAAATGGTTGGCTGAAGGAGAATTTTTTTTGAATATTTTTACTATAAGGCTAGCTAAAATAATCAAAAAAAAAAAAAAAAAAGGCAATTCCTTTTATGTGTTTAATAAATAAATAAAAACATAAAAATACTTAAAATTATTGTCACATCTATGTCACATCATAAAACCTACTTAAAAAAAACAAAAAAAAAGCCTCTTTAAAAATTATTAACAAACAAAGTCCGTTACTGAATAAATATTTCAAGTTTGTGAACCGCCTGAAATTATAGTGTCCTACACTATTTTTAGACATTCTTCGTATGCTAGCTTGTCTCTCTCAACAAATGGCCAGTCTCAAGATCAATAGAAGCGTAAATTTTCGTGCTCACAACTTAATTAACAAAATAGAATGCTTTATCATGGTTTTCGAGTAGCATTTTCATCTTATTTTTCTTTTGCTGAATATTCATCTTGATAGTGCATGGGAAAGATTTCCTTGTAATTTTTATTTTCTTTTTCATATCATCTATATTTTTTTTAAAAAAAAAAACAAAAATCTGATTATATCCAAATTTTGCAAAGCAAGCCTGAAGAGAATTTCTCATTCTATCTTGATCTTTATTGGATTAGGTTGTGTTTGTACAGACAAAGGTTGTGCCGGCTGGATTTGTTTTATGCTTAAGTGAACTTTTTAAATTTATTATCTTCCTCACCATAAACTCAAAACTGTTCAAAAGTATTTTTGGACCGGAACAAATTATTTGAACTTAGTCTATTAAATTGACATATATTCTTAGAACACGTATTTTTCATAAGATTAATGGAGTAAAATACATGTGAGAATCACATACTTTACAAACAAATATCAATTTAATATATTTTCTCCGACCCAATTTAAAGAAAAACTTAATCAGATGAATTATTGTTGACACAAAGGCACGCATGCTGGATCGTTTTGATTGATGGTTATCAAGACAATCAACTTTGCCGCCACTCCCAAATGAAAGCTACTACTGATCGATCATCATAGGAAGATGAAAATACAACCTAGGAGGACACCATTTTAGTCATTGTCATCAATATATATAATAGGACATAAACTTCTTTATCTTTCAATTAAAATAAAATAAATTGAAAAAAAGAAAAGAAAAGAGGATGATGATCTTCCAAAGGCTAGTAAGGGAAGAAGATATATGGTGGTTACATCGTACGGCCTATGCAATCTTTTCCTTTTTTTATAAAAAAAAAAAAAAAAAAAAAAAAAAAATCAATTTTGTCATGTAAAAGAAAGGGCATCCAATGCCTTCCCTCACAAATTCTTTCTTAGACAATAAATTCAAGACAAAAGATGTCAATATCTAAACCCCACATTTTTTATTTTTATTTTTATTTTTATAATATTTTATACAAACTCCTTTTCTTTTCTTTTCTTTTTTAATTTTCTAAAGCAATATTTTATGCTAACTTGTAAGTGCATATTTTTCATAGGTAGCCATGCCCCCACCACCAACGATTCCTTTTAATCATTCATCACCTCAAGCAATCAAAGCTATATATGCTAAGAAAGTGAGACATGCACCCGGCCAATAGATTGGATAGAGCCTGTGGCTCGAGATGATTTTGGTTTCTGTTATTGAATATATATATATATATATATATATATATATATATATATATATATATATATATATCTAAAGGATCAGGACATTCTCCAAACATTAAGTGAGATTAGTGTTTTTTAAACAAAAAGGATTGGAGGGAGTTTTGACCTTGATTATCAATATTCAATAACAAGAGATGTCGTATGATCACTAAATAAATAACATGATGCAAGCCAAATTCTACTCGAGATAAATA
Source organism: Alnus rubra (assembly GCA_028654335.1). NCBI lineage: Eukaryota > Viridiplantae > Streptophyta > Magnoliopsida > Fagales > Betulaceae > Alnus > Alnus rubra. Next base: position 561,361 of record JAJPGS010002137.1, on the reverse strand, counting down.
ACATATTGTCATTGCGATTTTTTAATTCTTTACGCTTAATTCTTTATTATTATTATTATTATTATCATTGTTGTTGTTATTATTGTTATTTAAAGCATGTACAGATACCTGAATTATCCCATGGGAATAGTCTTATTTTTTTGTCATAATTTATGAAAAGAGAAAGAGAAAGAGAAATACATGCATTTTTATTTTTTTTATTTTTTTAATTTTATAACTAAAGAACAATGTCTTAATAATTAACCAGAACTGTTTTCTGTTTGGTGTTATTCCTTGCAGCTTATTCAAGGAGCTGGAGGAATCCCTGCACCCCTTGAGGATTTGGTTCAGGCACAAACTTCATTTAGTTGTCCACCAACTCTCAAAAATCTTGCTAGGGTTCTAATTGTTAATGCTTTAATTAAGATGGTGCTTTTATTTTTTATTTGAAAAAAATGTTCTGAAATGTAAAAGTAGTTTTGAATGTTTTGTAATTTGTATTATAAGATTGTATGTTAATGTTTTTATTTTGAATACAAAAATAAAAGAGAGAATTAGAAAATCGTTAATAAACAAAGCCCTAATAAATTATTTTTAAACTTATGGTAATAATCCACACACACACACAAAAAATAAATAAATAAATTGTCCACACTTGCAACAATTTGATAATACTAATCCACAGGCATGATAATTAGGTCTTATTTTTCTCGTGGTCAATATAATAACTAAAAGAAATATTTTTATTTTGAATACTAAAAGAAATATTTTTAGTATCCTATGTGTTAAATTTGTGAAAGCCTATAGGCTAAGGCTAAAACTCTAGTGACCAGTGTAAGCTTAAATATTTGGACATGCATGAGTTTCTGATACCTTGTCACTAGAGCTATTAAATTGCTTTACAAGGCACCATTGATCTACAAGGCCAAGACTTGTTGACCACGAGTACTGCCTATATTTCTGCCTATTATATATTAGGAATAAAATTTATGATTTGTTAAAATCAATAGATTTTTTTAATCCTTGATTAATACTAATTAAAATGATTTTAAGAGAATTAAACTGTTATATATATATATATATATATATATAAAAATGATGATTCAACATAGTATTAGAGAGATGTTCCAAGTACGAATCATGAATCCATATTTACTATAGCTTAAGATTTTAGAATAAGTTGAGTTCGAGCTATGTCTCTAAAATTCACCATCATTTTCAATTAATATTGCACGTATTGAGTCTCACTTATAAAGATGAGGTTGAGCCACACGTGAAGGTGAGAGAGTTAAAACACATAAGAGGTGGTGGTTTAGTAACCCCACAAAAATTCTTAAAGTGGTTGAATATATATTAAGATGAGAGTTGGACTTCTGAAATGAGAATCATCAATTTTATTAGTATTAGCCGTCTTGCGTCCTACTAATGTCTTGATGGAGTTGGATATGGGCAGGGGCGGAGCCAGCTTTTAGGCTTTGGAGGGGCCAAATTGAAAAAAAAATAATTTGGGGGGCCAAAACTACAAATTTTTTAAAGAATAGGGGTAAAAATTATATTTTTTCTCTTTTTTTTTAGATTTTTTTTTTTTTTTTGGGGAGCCCTTTGGCTTGGGGGGGCCCAAGCCCCCCCCAAGCCATAGTGTGGCTCCGCCCCTGGATATGGGTATACATTTTTTGAATAAAAATAAAAAATAATAAAATATTAATTAAATGAAATAATAACTTTAACTCTTTTTGTTTTCTCATATCTAATGTACGAAATTTATTACCTTTGGGCTCATATCCTTTCTATCCAAGACAAACTTTGAATTCTTTCAAAAAAAAAAAAAAAAAAAAAAAAAGGAAAAAAAAAGAAGGAAAATTTGAATTTAATACTTAGAAGTATAGAGGTAGTGTTGGTGGTTAAATGATCTTTGTTCAAAGCATCGATGTTTGAATGGGGGTATCTTAGATGTAGTACACGTGTCCTTGTTTTATTTATTACCCCCCCCCACCCACCTTTCATATTCTTTGTTTCCAGACTGATGTAGGGTCAATATCCTTGTGACGCTGACCCAAAATCCATAAAAGCTTGGCATGACTAATTGGATATAACCACACTAAATAATACGGATAAAATATTTTATTAATATGACTAATCGGATTGGCCCCCACAAGAAAATTTGAAACTTATTTTATGAGGACATTGAAAAATACAAGCATATGTTATTTAAAATATTATCTCTAGAACAAAGCTACATTTTCAATTAAAAATCATTCAACTCATGACTAAAGAGTAAAGAATCGTGTGATTTATAAATTAAAATTCATTCAAATGAGTAATGCTTTTTCATACCTCTACCCTTTTTTTTTTTTTTATTAATCACACGATTCTTTAGTCATCAATTGACGTGACGATTTTACAACGTTAGTGCGACGGTCTCAATCAATTTTTTAAATTTTTATTTTAAATAATATTGATCAAATGGTTAGTTGGAACTGTCATATCAGCATTATATGATAATTATTGAATAAAAATGAAGTTTATAGCTTTACTCATTTATAATTGTATTTTCTCAAAGCAACGTGCTCACATATTTTTTATCAACTAATCATCTTCATGTTCACATATGAAACTATGAAAGCACAATTATGGCGAAACCATTTATTTTATATTATTTTGTAAGCCAAATGGTGAAATATCCATAATTCAAATCTTTTACCCAATGAGTTGAACCACTCGGCATTAACCTCCTCCTTTTATGAAAGATCTTTCATTTCGTGTTGTCTTTATATAACAAAGGACTGATTAGGAAAGTGATGGATCTCTCTCTTCTTGTTTTGCCATTTCTTATTTCAAATTAGTTGAGTGCTATTAGAGGTATTTCAAATCATTTACAAACTAACGTGACAGACAATTTGTGTAGAACTTATCGCATTAATCATTAAAATATAGATTACCATGTGACAATTCACAAAACGCTTATCATATTTGACAAATTGACATAGAAGTTCATGTGACACTCATCATGCTATCTACTAAAATTTGAACTGTCCACACGACACTCATTTTCATAAGTTGTGGACTATCACGTAAGGTTTTAAGAAGATTTTAGTAAAAGTTGTAATACTCTAAACATTATCCATATTAGTTTAGATTTGAGTGCTTAGATGGAATTGTGGGAATCAAAACTTACACGAGTAGGGTATAAATTCTCTTGTATGCAGGGGGGGCCTCATTTTTTCTACTCGGCTACATAAACTAGTCTCAATAAAGTGGTCTTTTTCATTTAGATAAAAAGGCTCTAATGAATAGAGATTCTCAACAATTTTACTGTTCGGATTTATAGAAATTTAGATAGTAAATATAAATAGAGTTCATACAAAGCCTATTTTGTCTGAACATGTTTCAAACAACCCACTCCCTTGCTCGAGCAATGAAAAAATTGCTAAGAATCTGAATCCGGCTCTAATAAGTAATAAGTGAACCATTCATCCCAGAAATTTAATTTGCTGGGAAATGAACTAATAATGTATATTGAATTACATACCAGCAAATACTAATAAAAGATATTGGGCTCCACACATGTTTATTGTCGAAAGTTTAGGGCCCTAGAAGGTGGATTTTTAGACCCACATATCGACTTGTCGAGCACCGGCCAAGTGATCAGAAGAACAAGTTCTCCGAGTTCGTCGTTGAAAAGGAAAAAAAAAGCATAAAAGAACCAACAATTTTCCACCAAATGATCATTCACAATATTCTGCAACAACGTGTTTATGGGGTTTAAAGTAAGCAACTATGAACTATCTACTTGAAAGTTGATCATCCCAATCCTCCCATGTGAAACTAGAATGATCAGGACCATGTGATTTTGTTCCATAATTCGGTAATCTTCATTCAAATTATTCATTCTAAATTAACATTATTCGTCTCAAGTTGGATCAAAATTTGAATAGCATCACTGAATTGGGAAATGATTTGTGAAGGAGAAAAAACCGTCCCATGTGTATCAGGGCTCCACTGAATTAGGCCTATCAAGGATCATAACAATCTACCACGCTTTCATACTAACGTTTACAGCAACCCACTCTATACTGGCTTCTTTCACTATAGATCTAATAACCCTTTCCACTTTTATAGCAGCGTCACTCAAATACCAAGTAACCCTTTCCATAGATCGCGGAATAGGATCATCTTAAATGAAATTGATCCTATCCATTTCAAATTAAATGTCATGATTTAAAGTTAGTGCATCTAACGATGTATATAAAATCAATGTTGACACATATTTTAAAATTTTAAATAATGTAAAATCATGTACACTGTTAAATGTATTAACTTTAAATCTTGAACAGGAAATAAATAGTATCAATTTCAAATCAAAACCTCCGGAACTGATGGGTGACACAAAATTAGGCCAAAGGCAAATTGAGTAGAAGAAAATGGAGTTGTTTCTCACATAGGTCAACTTTTTAGTTTCCTACAAGCCTATAAATGACTAATTCGTCATATTGTGCTGTAAATATGTACTAATGATGAAAGAAATTAAAAAAATATACAAATTTGTATCTTATGGGAGTGGGACAACAAACTCGAAAGCTAATTGACCCAAGTCCACAAGCTTTCGATTCTCATCCATAGTGCGTCCAAGAAGGATGTCTGCAAAATAAAATCGACAGCCATCCACTCCTTGACCTCAACTACAACCACTCAATGAATACTTAAGTCATCCAGTTGAGAGAAATTTCACCTAGGTCTCGACCAGCGGTATCTAGTGACCGATAGAGGTCATGATCCAGGTCTATCACGGCAGATGCCGCCTGCCGTTAAAACACGAAAACTCCAGGCACTTATCCCCCACAGATGACAAACAGAGACCAAATTGTATAAATAGTAGACGCATTCCAAAAGCATGTAAAGCAGAATGAACCAAATTCATTTCAATGGGATTTCTATATGCAGTCTTATAAAAGGGGCAGGATGAAGAAATGGCTGAAATAAATTTCCAGTGAACATAAATATTACTATACATTGTCTTTGAGAAGATTAATCACACGAGACAACAGAAAGGGCTACCCGGAGATCATTTGAGGTTCCACATATATACATACGGTATGTTTCGATTTCTTGTTGATAAACCCTAGGAGTAGGGGCCGCGTAGTGATTGCCAGTCAATCTATCGCGCAGGGAAAATATGATCTCCCTGAGGATTGGTTCATGGCCATTGAGAAGATTACCCATGCTCAAAACTTTTCTCCATGACTGGTTTGCAGTGGGAAGTGTAAACATATTTGACACAACTGGCCTCTCATGGTTCCTTACTTGTTGCTTCTTGTCAAACTCCTGAGATATTAGATAGCAAAATAAATCAGTCCAAGTTAGGTTGTTCTTGCTGAAGGGACGGTCTGAAGTAAATTTCTAATTTCTGCCTATACGGTGTAAATAGTCCTTCTGATCTAAGAATCGGTCCAGCTAGAGGCTACCTATCTCATATAGTCAAATTAATGATGCTTTATTAATACCCAGGAGACACGATGGACCAAAAGATTTATCTGCTAGATTGCTACACTAGGAATTGATATGGCTTCAAGGCATTTTACCTTTTGAACATTGTCCCCTACTGAGCCTGTTCCCATTCTGGGAAGATAAAAGTTGTAATAGTCACTGAATATTGCTTCAGATAGGCGTGGTGCTTGCAAGAACTTGCTATGAAGAGAAGCTGCAACAGTTAGTAACTTCTCAACATGTTCAAGAATACCACAAAGCCGTTTTAAGTCTCCAATAATCTCACTGCCGGCAGACAAACGATTTGCTGCAAGGCACATTAAAACAGTCAATGTAGATCCCAGAACCAAGTCTCTCTCACCCCATTCTCTCCAAGAAGTGTGAACTGGAAGCAGGATGGAAGAGAAAAGATAAGTTATACCTTGCAAAGGTTTCAACACAGATGCCATAGTACGGTAAAGTTGCTCCACTTTAGTTGCCATCTGCTTCAAGTCTCCATAACTAGTCTGGTTTAAAGTGTCTGCCGAAGCTCTGAAGGCAGTGCAAACCATTTGCTCAAGCAACTGATGCGGCTGTAATGTTTCCAGGTAATGAAGGACCTATGGAATTAAAAAGGTGCCATTGACAGTTAAAATACAAAAAGCATGGGGAAAATACAGGAAGAACTGTGAAAACACCAGAAAAAATAGTATTACATAAGCATACTGTTTTTGGTTCTCTTTACACGCAGAAACACAGCTAATATGCGATTATAGTTTACAACCATTTATTGAAGCACAAAGTCAACAACGCCTAGGAAAAAGTTAGAACATATGTCACAGACTCACAAACATGTCTGTTTTTGCATCTACTCTCATTATAATAACAATGGTGAAGCCACATCATAAAACTTTCTTTTCTAGTCCAAGATAGATGATATACATGTATTTAACCATCATCCCAACAATCTAAAATTTTAGGGAACCACTCCCTTGAGAAAGGAGTTTTATACATGTCATTACTAAGAAATGCCCAGCCAGGCAGTCTCTTAATCATCTCGTTCTCATGGACTCTAGTCCAACAACATGATTGCAATATGAAAAGCTTCAAGTAAGAAGTTTAACAGTATAACTGCTGTTCCTCCAAAAGTAACACGGCAATGAACAATTTAAAGATAGGATAACAAGCAAAACATAGATTTCTCAAAAGAAACCTACCTTTTCTCCTTCTCTATTGGGGTCCAGGAGTGGCTTCTGCTCAGAAGCAGGCAAAGCAGGTGCATCATTCCAAATATTTCGCCATAAATTTCCATGCTCAGACATTCTTCGAGAAAGCCGTCCTCGTGGAGGCCAACCATTCTTTGAATCCTCCAATGCAAGATTTTTAATTGGTCCATTTTCTTGACCGCCATCATTCTGCCAATCTCCAGGTGAATGCCACCGAATAAAATCTTCAAAAACGGCATCTGGGTTTGCTGCTTTAAATGCTGACATGTCTAATTAAAATATCAAAGCTTGTCAATGACAAGTATATTGTGGCAATTATAAAAAGAAGCTGAACATCTTTTAAAAAGTATTAGCAGTTCCTTAAAAAGGAGAAACATAAAATCTGTAGTCATGAGACAATGACAGAAACTGGATTAAATGGGCATATCACTTCTTTTTTACATCATAGATATTACCTAAACAGCACGAAAAAGAACTTGAAAAAAAAATGATGACTTTGATATAAGTTCACATATTAATACTTCTAGAACAGCTAGCTGCTATAGAAAGCCAGGCTTGGTTGGTTCACAAAGTAAGAGTGCTAAAAAGGTATGCAATTGGATTCAACGGATACATAATTTTGTCTTAAGATTAAGGATGTTATTAATATCTACAATCGATAGATATATTTGGATGCCATCATGAGAATTCTGAAGCTTATATGTATCTAAATTCATTTGGATGGCAGCAAGTTTTCAACTCCTCATTTCTGCCATCCCATGATATAGAGCATCCTAATCCGTTCTAGTAATGCCCCTAGTCTTTTTATTTAATTCAGCTCCACATGCCAGAGATTGATCATTCCAATGATAGAGCTTAAGATGCAAATTGTGTAAAGGTACAAACATGACTACAAATTATCAGTATATGACTCAGGATGATCTCCAAAAAGGTGGTTAATACATTAAATGTACAAGTCTAGCCCCCTAATAAAAGAAAGGACTTGAAGCCTATTACCTGAAGATAAGATATCTCTCTCCAACTGAGCAGAAAAGTTCTGCAATAGAATGACAGACAACGCTTCCTCATTCAATCCTGTGAAATTGGAAATTGATATATTGGACATAAAGAATATAAGCTTACAAATGAATTGCCAAAGGCTTCAACAGCCCGGAGCCGTTCTTCATGCATGTCTTCTGTCATGAGTGGTGCATCCTACAATGATTACCAGAAAAGGATGAACTGTCATATTCTTGAAATTTTTGGAGAAAATAATAAGTACAACCAAAAAAAAAGTAATAAGATTGTCAAGTAGTCCAAATTTTTTTAGAGAAACCTGAGTGAATGGGGCATGCATTCTTTGATTCGACTTAAGAAGCATCATAGACCCCACCACACCAGCTGAACCCCTTTTGATATAGTCTGAAGGTTTTACATCAGCCAACACCACATCTTCAGGCTTACTAGTAAATCTTGATACAGTAGTTCCAGAACTGCGTAAATCCTCTGGTGTCAAGGGGCTGCCATATGAAGAATAAGGTTATCCACAAATTTATGTGCCTACGATAAAATTTATCATTCTCAAGGTAATAAGCAAACCTAGCAAAGTAGATATAATTATAAAAATTCATATAAAACAAATGTATAGTAACTTATATCACAGGAAGTCGTGTAACTAAATATTTTTTTGATATGTTAACGCAATTCATTAAAAAGCGCAAAAGGCGTAATCCAAGTATACACAAAATATACAAGAGAAACTTTAGCTAGTAAAAGAAAAAAGATCAAGAAAAACATGAAAGCTAGAAATGTTTAAGTCCACGGCAGCTGTCCATTGATAGTCTTAAAGAAAAAAATCCTTAAATTCCTGTACCATCTATTCACAGTTTTCAAAGCTCCGATCATTTCTCTCCCTCCAATTACACCACATAAGGCAAGATGGAACCATCTTCCATATAATACTATTCCAACTTCTACCAAAAAACCCATTTCAGCAATCAAAAAGATCTACCACTCGACGAGGCATAACCCATGACAACCCTACAAGGCTAAAGATGGTATTCCAAAGGGCATTAGCCATCTCACAATGTAGTAAAAGGTGATCCACTAACTCCCTACTCTTCTTAATCAAACAACACCAATCAACCACGATGACATGCCGCTTTCTAAGATCATCCATGGTTAAAATCTTTCCTAAGGCAGCCGAAAAAAACAAAAAAGAAAAGCACTCTTTGGGGAACCTTATTTTGCCAAATACTCTTACAAGGGAAATGAGTGCTATCCTGAGGAACAAGAACATTGTAGTATGATTTAACATCAAAAAAGCCTCTCTTGGAATGAACCCAACAAAGCTTGTCTTCGCCACCTCATCTCAATCTGAAGAGTATAACAAATTGAAGAACAAGGTAAAGAGATCCACCTCCTAGTTTTGAGCCACTCCGAGAAAGCTAACATTCCACTAATGAGAGTCACTAGAAAACTCCAAAATATCTGCCACTTAAGCATCCTTACAATGGGCCAAACTAAACAAGTCCGAAAAAGCTTCCTTGAGGGCAAGATCCCTACACCACACGTCATACTAGAAACTAATCTTTGAGCCATCACCAACCTCAAATATAGTGACTAGAAAACTCCCTCCAACCCCTCATGATATTTTTCCAAAGCTCCGCCCCATGAACCTCATTAGAGCACCACCCACCCTACGCGTTGCCATATTTAGAATCCACAACAACCTTTCATAAGGCCTTTCTCGAATGAACAAAACACCACAGCCACTTTTCGAACCGCGCTCGGTTGAACAAAAATAAATTACGGACCCCCAAGGGCCCCAACCCTCCTTAAGAGATTGGAGAACACACCTTAGGCCAACTAACCAAATGAAATTTGAACTCATCACCAATACCACCCAACAAAAAGTCTCACTACAACTTCTTTGTACAGCTGGCAACACTAGCCGGGAGGGGAAAAAGAGACATGAAGTAAGTAGGCAGATAAAATAAAGTACTTCGTATCAAGGTCACTCTCCCGCCCTTTGAAAAATACATCTTCCATCTTGCCAAACAACATTATACCTTCTCAATAACGCTATCCCAAATAGATTTTTCCTTAAACGAAGCTCCCAGCAGAAGACCTAGATAATAAAAAGGTAGAGAAGAGACAAAAGGGAGAAAAAAGAAAAATAGATCAAACTCTAAAGAAAAATGATATACCATTGAGCTTAGCCTTTATTCAACTTACACACGATGACTCACAAGTAAGGGTGAGCACCAACCCCATCCTGAGCCGTTGGCTGGATTTTGATGGCGAACCATTGAGGTTGGTAACAAAATCCCGCCACCAATCCTGAACCAACCATTATATGAACCCATATCAAGCTAACCCGACAGGAGTCGGTTGTTTAAGTTACTTTCTTTTTTCATTTTAAACTTTTCAACATTTTCGCAACAACAAAATGGAGCCGCAAACACATACCTATCAAATTCTTTCAAGACAAAAATAAAAGATAGTCTAATAACTTGACTTGATCTATTTTTTTCTCCCTTTTGTCTCTTCTCTACCTTTATATTATCTCGGTCTTCCACAGGGAGCTTCGTTTAAGGCAAAACCCAGCGGAAGAAAAATGATATACCATTGAGGTTAGCCTTTATTCAACTTACACACGATGACTCACAAGTAGGGGTGAGCACCAACCCCATCCTGAACCGTTGGCTGGATTTTGATGGCGAACCATTGAGGTTGGTAACAAAACCCGCCACCAATCCTGAACCAACCATTCTATGAACCAAAATCGAGCTGACTCGACAGGAGTCGGTTGTAGCAACAAAATGGAGCCACAAACACATACCTATCAAATTCTTTCAAAACAAAAATAAAAGATGGTCTAATAACTCGACTTGCTGAGGTTGTTGAACCTCCTTTGGGTCTCAGTTTCTCCAAAGGAAGCAAAAGGCACAAATTTCACAAACCAAAGGGTGGGTAAATGAAAGAGCCAGAGAGAGCTTAAACGAGAATGTGTGGCTACATTGTTTAAAGGACATGCAAAAGGATTTAAAGGATTTTGAGGATACGGTAATGATCAGGCATGGTGGGAGGGATGCTCAGATGGCTAGGGTTGTCAAACAGTGGTATGTCTTAGGGTGGTTACAGTTAGGGGTTATGCTTGTCATAGAAAGGAGGATGGTCTGGATGAAGGCCATTAGGATTACGACGACGATCAGATAAAGGTGGGTTAGGACCATTCAAGGTGGCAACTGTCCAAAAGCCGTATCTTTTAAAAAGTGAAGGGAGGGAGGGAGGGAGGGAGAGATGGACTAGTTTACCAACCCCTAAAACCGACCCTATCAGTAGGCAAATTTACCTTTAGTAGCCAACCCGCCACTGGTAGATAACTAACTGTTGTAGACTAGAGCCTTCAGGATTGGGCTGGTCGTTTCATATTTGCTCATCCCTACTTACAAAGCCGCAAGTCAGGCAACCCTAGGAATCGTTATTGTTAACTAGGATTAGAATATGCAGATGTACGAGAAATGGGCATGAATCTTCTACAGCATTTATTTCATTCTTCCAAATATATAGGAAAGTTGATTACATGATATAACTCATGAATTGACAACTAGTGGGGACACCTCACCAGGGACAGCTAGTACCTCACCTATAAGTTCTAGAAACTCCTATCAATACAACACAGAAAATGCCGAGACGACAGCCACAAAAAAACCACCAGAACCACCACTGACAACAAGACAAACGAGATTTTTTTTCTTCATGCAGAAGACTTTTTCCAGTCACAAACATATAGAGCTTCATCAAGGCACTGCCCGTGTGGGCTTAGCCAACACGGGTGGTGCTACCACGAGGGGGATACTGACCAACGCCAAGATCTGAAAGTTCAACCAAATAAGGGAAGAAAAACAAAGACTATAAACAAAGGAAAGTAAACAAGAATTCTCAAACCTTGTTTTGATACTATGTTTACTATGATGAGAATATGTAAATGTAAGAGAAATGGTGGTGAATCTTCTTCAATATTCATCCATTCTTCCAAATATATAGGAAATGTGGTTACACAGTATAGCTCATGAATTGATAGCTAGTGGGGACACCTCCGCAGGGACAGCCGGTGCCTCACCTACAAGTTCTAGAAACTCCTATAATTCTAACAGTTACAATTAGCATGGCCCGCATTAGTGGACACTTTCCTTAAGCCTACAACTGCCAAACAAAAATCCAAATTTCCATCGATTGACTTTTAAACTCTAGGGTTTTAACTGTTTTATCACCCTCAACATTTTTAAGCATATTTGAATCATGTTAAAGGTTAAAAAACTTGTTAAATAAAATTCTCGTATGACTAAAATTTGCTAAGAAGGAGGAGGAGAAGAGGAAAGGAGAGGCAAGGAAGTGCATATCTTTATTTTAGCCATAAGGTAAGGTTTGTGCTTAATAGTCAACAATAATGACTCACCTCATGCTCCAAAACTAAGGAAGAGGATAGATGCAGCCTCAGTGCATATCTTTATTTTATTTTATTCTCGTATGACTAAAATTTGCTAAGAAGAAGAAGAAGGAGAAGAGGAAAGGAGAGGCAAGGAAGTGCATATCTTTATTTTAGCCATAACGTAATGTTTGTGCTTAATAGTCAACAATAATGACCCACCTCATGCTCCAAAACTAAGGAAGAGGATAGATGCAGCCTCAGTGCACTTTAAAGGAAAAACTCAGGGAACCAAAATTAAGAATTGTAATGAATATAATCTAAGACATAAGAAGAAAAGGGGGTAAAAGAAAAAAAGAAAACATAAGAAAAAGGGGGTAAAAGAAAAAAGAAAACAACCAAAAAAACGCAATAACCCCATCTACGGTCAGCTAGTTGTTAATGAAGAAAACAAAGGAGTTCTCACTTGCTTTAGTTCACCTGTCACGTTTCCCATCAAAATCTTCACCAGGAGTGTGCATAACGGACGAGTCTGAGTCCTCCTCAAGTGGATCATCTTCCTGCATAGAGTCAAACAAGCACGTCATGCCAAATACAAGAATGAAAACAGAGTAGACAATATAAGCACTTGAACAACAATGTAAACAAGGATACCATTGTGACCTTAATACGAGGAGAAGAATTATCCATGCTTTCGACACAATCTTGATAGTCTTCATTCAGTTCACGCTTCCTTTCAATGCATATTGCAAGCTGAACAAGAAATCAGAGAGGTAAAACAATTTTGCCCCTGCCATTATATATGCTACAAAAAGAAGCCTAATTCTCATTAAAAGGAATGGTTTCCACAAAAGTTCATCAGAACAAATATGCATCTTATTACCAATTGTAGTTTCTGGTTTATCAAACAATTGGATAAGTCAATCGAACCATTAGCCGGCATTTTGGGCAATGGTTGTGACTCTTCCCAACACCACCGTACTTCTCGAACAAACTCTATCCAGAGCATCGCAATAGCTGATAACATGTAAAGAAAGTTCAGATAAAGTCATAAAAATGAAAATAACACTATAATAACAGAAAACATTCTCAGTAGCTTCCCCATAACAGAGAATAATTTAACTTTCTTTAAGATGCTTATTCATTATGATGCTTATTCATCCAACTATACATACCACGTATGTTGCAGTTGCCAAACCAAAGAGTGTGTAAACAAAACTGCACAAAAAGAGATCCAAGAGGTGCTCCTTTAATAGCTCGAGAAGACTTATGCTCGCTCTTGACAAAATCTGGGTCTCCCACTCCTGGTCATAAAAGGACCATTAGTAATAATAGCATGGCATTTCAAAGTCTCTATTTGAGATCATATGTGAAACATTTTGCACTCATATTTACAGGACCAAACAAATTGGAAGCAGGGTGGTTCCTTTCTCCATTTCATTCTGTAGCATGTAGTTTTCTTAATTGGTAAGTTACACACATATCCAATGGGTCTTGAACCCACGACTTTAATGGGGGAGGAAGTTTCATTTGAGTTAAAGCTATTGCCTCAGTTTGTATACATAATGAAACAAGTTTTCTTCCTAAAAGGATAATATTTCTTCCAATTATAAATGGCAACATCTTAATTCTAAGATAATTATTAAAAAAATCAAATAAACAGCTCGCATAGAAATGGTTATTGAATTGTAAAAAGATATCAATAATCACATTATCCATCAAATGCTAAGCAGTTCCAGCAATCAACTAAAAGTATATTTCAGAACGGCTTCTTTAAAGCAGTCTTAATCTCAGCTCTATTCAGTATGCTATCTTTCATTGTTGATTATACTAGTATATAAACAATCTGCAAGATTACTAATTGATCAGCATATATGTCAAAAGTTAATGCACCCTGAGCAGAAAGGAAAAAAGAATCAATTTCTCATATTCTATACTCAGTGGAAACTGAACGTGAGTCCTAAAATACACCTACTTAAGTTATAAACACGTATACTGCACACACACGTCTAAAGTATACCAATAAGAACCTGAACACCAAAAACAAAGCTAATGGATACTCTTTTGATCCAACATGGCTAAGCAGAAGAAACCTTCCAAATCACCTTAGCACATAAGCGAAAAGAACCTCAGACAATAACAAACAAAGATTAATTATTTAGTGATACAGAACAGGGCAACAGGAATTGGAAACTTATGGCCCAATAACAAATCCAGGTTTGCGGGTCTTTCATGTAAGTGAACTTATGATGAATGCTCTCCTCCTTAAATGTCAGATGTCAATGCGAAGTAGAGAAAAATGCAAAAAAGTTTATGTTTATCATAGTAGGCCGGAGACATGCTACAGTTAGGAGAAAATTTATCAATCACATCAACAGAAGCTGAAAATTGTAGAATGTACCCTCATGAAAAAGTTCTTTAAGTATACGATCAATGACCGTAGGTGGAGGTATAACCATTGAGGTCTTCAAATTATCAGGACCTGGGTTTTCAACTGTTACAAACCAGGAAGATGAGAATATAAGTTGAACTTTGAAGCAATCTGAAACAACATCGACAAACAAAAATAACCAGAACCTACAAATTGTCCAATATAGTTAGATAATGATTGTGATACAACCAGGAAAAAAAAAAGGATTCCAACCTGAAACAAAATCTTCCATAAATTGAGCTTCAAATGACATATCTAATGTGTCAACCAAAAGATGCAATTGGGAGGCAAATCCAATTTGGTTTCCTTTGGAATCGCCACCTCTGACAAAAAATTAACCTTCTTTAAAGATATTGCACATTTCAAAAGAAAAAGACATACTATCAGGAGAAAGTAATCAAAATTAGATTTTTCTTGCAACGCCACCAACCAAAAGTACCAAACATATGCTATAAAATTAATTATTGAAGCTCTCAGTAAATCATTTAAATATGCAACGGAACTTTAAATTCTGAAAGAGCAATGACGAGCTTCATACAGAGTAAAAATAAAATTAAAAATAAATACATAACAAGTATGTGAGATATAGTATGGGTGTCTCAGCATATGAAAAGAGAAAGGGGGTTGGGGGGGAGAACAGTACATTCTTATTCTCGTATATTCAATCTGACATCCAAATCAAACTCCTTGATTAAGTATATCGTGTATGCAAGGAGAAGTCTTTTGCAAGACAAAATCACTTTTTTACCAAAATAAACTAATACATACCTTAATATACAGTGGATAAAATCTTATTACCAATGGGAAAATATTTATACATGTACCAACAGATAAGGTACATAAACTCACTTTATCAACAGTTACTCATGTCTAACAACATTTAATACCAAGTAACAAATTTTAGTTCATGCATAAAAGTTTGTTGAATAGTGACTTAATACAATAACTACTTTAGCGATAGTTTATGTAAAGTATATACAATCTTAGAAGTTATAAGCAAGCTCTGTTTTTAGCTTAATCAAAGTTTTAGTATATGGTGAATAGTAAGTACCAACAGTAACAAGATTTTACAATATCACATGCCCAACCACCACGACAAAAATACTTGAATTTACACATATTACTCTTATCAACGCATTAATATATTCCACCTAACAAAAGGTATTTCTTACAAATTTTGAGAAAAATTGGAAATAATATCCACTTCTCAGCTTCGTGAGGTGAATCATTTTCCAATTCAGCCATTTGGAGAGAGCTGTCAACCATCTTCTCTGACCATATGGCAATCAATTCAAATCCTGTAAGCAGTGAATCCATCAAACAACAGGAACAACTTATCCTCCAGGTAGGGCAGGCTTAAAGCAATAGTGAATCTTTCGAATATTTCATCAAGACAGAATCATATATCAGTTTTAAGTTCTTCAACCCCAAATAACAAGATAAAGAGAAGAGGTAAATTAGAAAATAAAGAAAGTATATTAAGTTCACGTTGCATCATTTTAGCATGCAGACTGTTACACACTTTGGACTAACCTTAAATATCATCCCAGAAATCATTTTAAAACTGAAGTTAACACAACAGCATCAAACAGAAAACAGGTGTATGATGAAAAATCCTGGGCATAATGTACCTTTAACTGGGTCTTCTGCAGAATACCACTCATTCCAAGGACAATTATCATCCCATTGTGCTCTATTCTGGGTGTCACTACCAGGGTTTCCTCCAGATTCTGTAATTTCAGTATCAATTCCTTGGATATCATTGTCATCGTCATAGGGAATGGTTCTGTAGGTAAGCTTCATCGTAAAATTGACTTTGAAAAGATGCATTGAAAAGTCCAATGTGGAGTAGGCCTTCAACATCAGATGAAATATTATTATAATTGGGGAAAACCGAAAACTATGATGCAATATTTTTTTTTATATATAAGTAATGAGATATCATGAAATCTGATGCATCTGAGGGTAATTTAACTTAAACAGAATCTTATATCAGTTTTAAGTTCTTCAACCCCAATTACTTAAACTGATGCAATCTGAAAGTCATATAAGTGCAAAGCCCTTCAATTCTCATACACATACTCTTCGCACAAAATTCGCATGAAAACATGATGCAACCACAGAGCGCACTAAAAGATGCCTATACAATACAGTGGAGAATATTAGCATTTCTTATATAATTAGAAAATATCTTATAAACTCCATGGTTTACAAAGAATAAGGGTTGTGCCCCGCAAGGCATGGTAAAGTCCACCATTATCAGATTGATAACATTTATCAATGTGTACTTTCAACCTAGGTGCTGAGTTGATGGATGCTTTATTAATCAAAAGAAGAGAGCTATTAAGAGAATAATACAAGCCAGGGAAGACCAAGAAGAAATGTTATAGCATATCTGATTGGTTTCAAAGCATAAGAAGCTTGCAATAGAATCCTTAATTTGCAATCTCAATAATACTGAAGCTAGAAGTATATCATAAAGAAATATTTTCAAAATGTAAAGTATGGTAAACACTTACAAACTTTGAAAGAAACAGCTCGTATAAACCTTCCAAATGCATAAGTTTCACTGGAACCTGGGAACCCATATGATCTGCTTCAAATCTTCTGGTAAAAACAGTTCCCATATTTTGGATACCAATGTACGCTTTCCTAGAAGGATCATGCACTGGAACAAATGCTGGCAACAAACTGCAAATCCCAAGTGGGCAGGAGATTACAATTCAGTTTAAGTTACCCTCAGATAAATTACAAATACAAATATAATTTTATAGTATATAATAGTACAGTAAACCGTTCATCAATGACACTACAAGAAACTCTGTTTGAATTATTGGAGAAGAGGAGGTGCAACACGAAAAAAAGGGACTTCCCTGGAGGTCCCACGATAGTGCAAGCAAGTAGAGAAACAATATGCCGGTATGCTTTAAATACAAGACACCAGATGAGATTTTACACAGAGGCATATATTCTTCACATCTTAAAAAAAGTACATGACCAGATTAAGCACTGAGGTTAATTCGCAATGGGCCAACTCACCCAGCCATGATGCAGAACATAAGAGAGTCATACTTCACCAATAGTTACATGGTAGAATTTTCAGCTGAGAACCCTACCTTGAACAATTTGACATGGCAATTGCAACTGCACTTAAAAGCTTGCTAGCCTCCGGCGCATCAAGAACTACACCACTAGCGCTTTGAGGAGCAATCACCTGGTGATTCAAGCACAAGGTGTGAAGATAAGAAAAACATTAAAATTTGACATACAATGACGCCGGAGCTTCTAGAAGAAGTATACAATTCATCAAAAGTTCTCTCCTTGGAAGCCTAGTAGGAGGAACAATCACATTGGTACTTGATAATTCAACCACACTACTCAAGTTCATAGGAATTATTGAGGTATTTTCAAAATCAAGTCTGGGATGATTTCGGAATAATTAGTCAGCAAGCCATATACTATTGGAAAGCTCTATGTCTCTAGTTTCCAATGCATCAAACGGTGTGCAATTTTACAACTGGGTGTCTGGGCTGGATAGAAATCTCTAGCAATTTCACTGCCCCTATAGGGCCCACCTACCCAAACAAAAGGGCGGGCTACCCGAGGCCTGCTATCAAACTGGGCAACAAATTGTTGTGAATCCAAATCAGTCGGGGCTGCCAAAATACAACGAATTTTTAAGTTCTTTTGTTTCTAATTATGCCTTTTGGTTTCTCCGATGCATCTTTTCATTTTTCTAAGTGACTTTTCTAGTTTCTTAGTATTGATAGTTGTATCTAGTCAAGACTCATTGATTTTGATTAAATGTTTTGTCTTGGAAAGTGTAAGTTTTAATTACCTATCCTTGGAGGGTTGTTCCAAGTTAGCTATTTTAACCCCACAGCATGAATGGAATATATAGAGAGCATGATTTTGAATTAGAATCAGCCTTTGGCTTTTGAGAAGAAATAGTCCTTGTTAACTTTTATCCTTTGGTGGATTCCGGGAGGTGATGAGTTTTTTGCTCTGTATCTCTTTGGTGGGGTTCCTTAGAGTGGTGAGCATTCTAAGCCTTGTATCCCTCGTTGGACTCTTCAGGTGGTGATTTTCTATATCCCATCGGTGTTCTCCATTTGGGTGGTGAGCTTATCTAACCCTCGTGAGTGTATGCTTGTGTTTATCTCCTGGCTCACTTAAAAAAATCCAGTATCATACAAAGAGCAAGTTACCAAGTCAAAACATACCAAAAACTCCTTGACCCCAAAACATAACTGCAACTCATGCAAAGTGAAGTTCCAGTCTGAAATTTTACCTGTGTCAACCAGAATTCAAATAAATGAAAGTTTAATAGTATCCCCAATATGTGGATGATAAAAATAAATTACCAAATAAAAAATCTCCACATACTATCATTGTCGGTTTTCTCAAAGTAGTACTCCATGCAATAACTTTTTGAGGCATACTTCAAGTCAGATTTGACTTTATATAAGTTCTTTGAAAATTCCAAGTGAACAGCACCCTTTTCCTACAACCAAATAATAAGAAAATCCATATTGGAGAGACGAGAAGATTGAAACCTGCTTCACTTAAAAGGACAAACTACCACACAGCTATCAGTAATAAATGTTGGGACTAGTGTCCAAAATTCCAATTGCATTAATTTTACTTTTCTATAATTGTATAATATTGAGCATTAGACATATATATATTATTGTTTTACATGTACATATATGTTTGAATATTTTCATATGATATACATGTAAGGTCCCTAAGTTACATTATATTTGACTAAGGTGTGAGTAATGAGATTATCACATAGAAAATCATAGCCATAGACAATTGTATTTGGAGAGAAAGAAACCTTAGTGTTTTGAGAACCTAGAGAGCTCCCTAGAGGAGGTGTTAGAGTTGTTTCTCCATACGCTGTATCTCTGGTCTGGCTTTTTTGTACCCTTTATCCATCAGCTTTGCTGATTTTCTTGTTTCTTTTTCTTTTTCTTGTTAGGTGTTTCCTGTTGTATACTTCCAGTGTACGTAGGGACGCCTTACGCTTTCAATAAAACTAAATTTACTTATCAAAAAAAAAATTATAAAAGATTGTTCGTAGTCATAATGAAACTGAAAAATCCATCTAGACTATAACATGTCAACCTTAACGATCTATCTTGATTAGGAGAAGCAAGAAGGGTTTCACGTTGATATGTTGATGTAAGTGCAAGGTAGTGCCATGTACCAAACGGACTACGTGAGTCATCATTCTTTCAACACTGTGATTAAGAATAATGTACGTGCACGACGACTTATAACAGTTACTCTAAATCCTGAAAAAATCGTGAACTCAGATGTAAAGTGTAGGTCACTTTGAAGTACGAAAATGAGATCAAATCGTTAGTCAACATTTCTATGTGTTGGGTGATCGCATGTAGCATTGTAGGAACACCTTCTTCAAGAAGGAATCCGAATCCTTTGTCATGAAACAAAGCGATAAGGAATATTTCTCTTGATGTAGATTTAATGTGAATGATTATCCTAAAGCCCAGACCTAAGTGTTTTGGTGGTATTTACTAAAACTTTATTTTGTGTAAGGTGAGATGAAAATCTTACAATGTACAAAAATGACATATCATGTAATTAAATCAGGAGTATCAAGGAAAAGAGGTAGTGAACTAAATAACGGTGTATTGACTTAGGTTCGACGACGTAATGGTTCTATGGAGGGGTAATATGTAATAAATAAGTATGTCGTGGGGATTGATTCATTAATTTGAAAATACATATTAGAATGTAGTCACATTTGTTTAGTGGAATCAATTATGATTAAATAGAGTCATGTGATATTATCACAGACTTATTTAAAGCTAATTCTATTTTTCCTTTTAGGTCCCTCTTTGAGCTAATGTAAATTGACCATATGCTATGTGTCTCGGTTATGTATTTATTTATTTGGATTGTTTTATTTGATAAAACATGGGTAAAAAGAATATGATTCCTAAGTAGCTCATTCTTAGAAATGATTGACCTTAGGAATTAATTTCTTATAGGCTTAAGCAATTAAAGAGTTATGTGCTCTTAGAATTAATTTCAAAAGGCTTCAGTAGAGATAAATGAGCCTAAGGGATAAAACCCAAGCTCATGCTGAAAAATTGGTAGCAATGGGCTAGAGTTTTACCCCATGGTCGTGTGGTGCATGGCCAGTGGGAGTGATTCACTCCCCTTGGCCTTGCACCCTATATAGTAGGGATTGTAATTTAAGTTAATCTACGGGGCTCATGTGTTGTAGACGGGTATGTTTATTGAGGGTTCGAGTTTGAGGGCTTTTGATTTTTAGGGTTTCTTGGGTTTCTTTCTTTTTGTGGGCTGTTTCGTTTTTTCCTTTCTAGTTAGATGCTTTCTCTTGTATACTTCCAATATACTTTGGGGCGTCTTACGCTTTTAATAAGACCAATTTATTACTTATCAAAAAAAGTTAATCTATGACTTCAATCCTATCTATACTACAGCTCTATCTTATCTCCTAACCCTATCATAAGTGTAAATCCAAGTCTATAAATAGAGGGCTATAGTGGAGTATTATTTAACTAATTTACTATTTCAAGTTATAAGTCCACATTAACTGTCATATTCAGTCATCAGAGAAAAGATGTGGAGGTTGAGTCAATAACACAAAGAACACATTCTTCACCATTCAACATGTAAGGAGCAAATCAACCAAAATCAACTAGCCCTTGTAGCCTATGAGAGACCGATTTCAATTTTAAGTACCCTGAACATGTTAGTTTAATTAATCTAGTCTTGTTTATCTTGAATAAATTTTTTCTGGGATCGGTATTCCGCTGCGCATACTTTGATTAGCTCATGATCCCCAACAATAAAGCCAATTTTTTATCACCTCAATAACAAAATGTCAAAGACAACTGAAGCATAACAATTCCCTTTCAAGTAATCGATTATAACAGTTAAGTAGGACTGTAGGAGGGGAAAATCAATGGTATGTTAAAGAGGCATTACTGGAGAACCTACGATTTTTGACCCACATTTTGGGTAAAGTAATGACTACTAGAAACTGCAATTATCCTCAAAGAAAACTCTCAGAACTTCTCTCCAAAGTAACCAACTTGATCAAGTAATTGAATTCCATGAAAGCAAATACCTATTCTTCAAACAATCCATCAACAAATATCCACATCCATAGTTTCAAAAAGTAAGAGAACTGATTTCCACTTTGCTACTGGTTTAAGGTTACATAGACAACCTAACTCGGAAAAATACTACAGCAAGAACCTCAGATGGTTTGCCAATGAGGATAGAACAAGAAAACAATCGCATCAACAGGCACAGCAGCAAGTTTTTCACATGAAACAGAATAAACTAAAAATCAACCGGTCGCACATCAAACACTTTTTTATGTTATTTCTATCAGAAAGGAAAAAAAAAAAAAAAGAGGGTATAAATATAAATAGTATAATGAAAATATGCTCAGTATGCTAATTACTTGAACCCTGAAGACTTGGACTAACTATAAATGCCAACCAACATTATCACGAAGACTTCGTGACTTCAACTAACATCTATATCACCCAAAATCAAAATGCATTCGTTTCTCACTACAATGGATATATTAAATTTTCCAAATCTAAGAAAGCGTACCAACAAATTTCTTGGACCATTAGCCATCCATTGCCGGCAAACCGCCTCTATTTCAGAAATGAACCTAGAAAAGAAGAAACCAGTAACTTCAGATTTGTTCCACCCCTCAATTAAGTATAAGTTGATTTTTACAAGGATTAAACAAAGGAGCATCTGCAAGTTGAGGTGGTTCATATTTTGTCGTCTCAGCACTTATCAGTTATCACCTAGAGAGGATCCTCAATTTATTAATGTTCTTAACCCATTGTCTCGCTATGTTAGAGATAGCAAAATCTGAACCATTTAATATTTTAAGAACGCTGCGAAGTCACTTAGGAGATCCTAATCCCGAATCCGAATAGCTGATATAATTTACCTTTCCCATGAAGAGGCGAGCGTGAAATCATCAAAATGCTCAACCTGCACCAATATGAAATTGAAAAACGAATCAAAAGGCTAGCGAACAAGAAATGCCGGAACTCAATTTCATAATATCATAGTAACTCCGAAATTCAGCTCAATCGGATAAGCAAATGCAGAGAATTATCAGAATAACTATAATTTTTACTTATCAAATAACAAAATAACCAGAATTCAAATTTGAGAATGGTAAGAAAGTTTTAAACAAAAAGAATTATAAAAATAATAATTGTAATTATAAAATGGAGGAAATATGAAGGACATGCCTCCTCTTCTTGAGCTTCATCTTCTGCATCGGATACTATTTTGCTGGAGGACGCCATGAAATCAAAGATCTCAGAGAGTCCAAAAGTAGCTGAAAATACAGAGAGAGAAGACTGAGATCTGTCTAACGAGGAAAAGGGGGAGGAAAGAAGACTACGCCGGTTTTGCGTTTCGTCTTTACAGTGCTGGCAATGCAAGAGACTTTTCTTTTTCTTTTTTTCTTTTTTTTTTTAGTGCTACAAAGGTGAGAGTAGTTTTAATTATACTTTAAGTGTTTTAAATTGTTTGTCAAAATCATTCATAGTAGCCTAATCAAAATAGTTTTTTAGCTATTTTGGTGAGCTAATTTAATGAAAATCTTAAAAAACCACTCTCAATAGCCTCACCATTTTAACCAAAAAAATTTGATGACTAAAATTACTAACCATATTAGATGAGGCATTTTCACTCAACAACTCACTCACCAAATTTTGTTTCACATTTCTCTCTCACATGATTAGCATACTTTTTTCCTTTTTTCTCTTATTTTCTTTTCCCATCTCTCATCTCTCACACGATAATGTCATTATTTTATGGATATGAATGATTTTTTGTATATTATATAGAGAAAAAATAAATAAATATGAAAAAATTATTATTTAAATAGAATAATGAATATTGATTAGTTAAAATGGTGAGGCTGCTAGGAAAATTTTAATAAAGTGGCTCACCATGATAGGAAAAAAAAATGATTTTTAGTTATTTTAGTGAGTACAATTTGGTGAGACTACTATGAATGCTCTTAAATATTTTTTATTTTAAAAATAAAAAACAATATGATAAGTAACGTGCAAATTGCAAGTTCTTCCCGATGTTCTTATAATTTTATTTTATTTTTTAACAGAAACGGTAATCTTTCATTGATATGGTGAACAACCCAAGGCTTGCAACTTGAAAATAAGGGACAAGCCCCCCATTCTCTAAACCAGAAGGATCTGGCTTTAATAAACAGCTGCACAAGCAGAAATACAACTTTTACAAAAAAGTCATTTGAGTCTCTTTATGTTAACGCTCGCTTTCTAAAGAAAATAGTTCAGATCTAGCAATTAGCCAACAAAATATTCCCGTAAAAATTGAACCCAAACACAAGCAGACTGTGACCCAAGAAAAAAGAAAAAACACACGACATTGAGACGGAGGACCGACGCCGGACGACCGAAAACCGCCGAGATCGGCCAGAAAAAAGCGACGCGTGGCCCACACGCGCACCAAACAGCGGAGAGCCCACTGGCGCGTGGGAACCACACGCCGGTCACCGGCGACCGACAGGGCCGGATCTAGCGGCGGTTGGGGCGGAAGGCGACGGAAACGCGGCTGGGTGGCGCGTGTCAGTCAGAATTGGGCGTGGATGAGCAGATCTGGCTTCCAAAATCTGAAGAAAACAAGGTGAAAAAACGGGCCAAAAAACATCCCGCCGACGACATGAACACTCGGCCAATCCCCCAAAAAGACAACTTGAGATGAGAAATCCTGCCAAACAAAAGAAAACAAACAAATAACGACACATAAAAGCCACCATAGCCCATAAAGGCTAGGGGAAGACTAGCCTCCACCGAATCTAGCCGGAAGGAACAAAAGCTCCACAACCCTAAAGGTTAGGAGAAAAAACTAACCCCACTGAACCAACTCAGGGGGAACAAAAACTCTCTGACTCACGAGGAGTCAGAGGGAAATCACTACCGGGAGGGGAGGCAAGAAAACCACCCCCTCCCGAAGAAAACCAAGCTCCTGATGTTCTTATAAATTGGAAAAACGTATCAGAGGTTTTTTGAAAAATGAATATTATATATGAAGGTCCGTTTAGGTTTGTAATTTAAAAAAATGCGATTTTAAATAACGATTTTAAAATAAGCGATTTGAAAAAAAAATTTTAAAAATGCAGTAAAGTGTTTGGCAAAATCACAGTTTAGCCTTTAAAATTCCAAATAAGCCTTTAAAATTATGCGTTTTCAAAAAATCACCATTTGATATGCGATTTGAAAATGTAGATTTTCTGCGTTTTCAAATCGAATTTTTAAAAACGTAGTTCTCAAATATTTATGTTTGCGATTTGGTTTAAAATCGCACTTATTGTCTACGAAATCACAATTCCAAACGCACCCTAAACAAACATCTCACAAAAATGCAATTCAGATTGTCGTGCGGGATCGGGTCAACCCGCTTGACCCACCAGCCCGAACCCGACACGATTATTAATCGGGTTGAAACTTACAACCCAAACATGACACGACACGACACGATTAAGTTAACGGGTCATGTCAACCCAACACAACCTGGCTTTTTTAAAGATTTTTTTTATTAATTTTTTTTTTTTTTAAAAAAAAAAAAGAAGAAGAAGAAGAAAAGAGAATATTTTGTTTTCAAAAAATTTTCCTTCTTTCTTTTCGATGCCGGGGAATCATGGCTTTTGTTTTAAGATATTTACTTTTTTAAAGATTTTTTTTTTTTTTAAACTAAGTCTAGTAACTTTTGATTTTTTTATTAAGTAAACGGATTCGTGGGTCAACCCGCCAACCCGTTCATAATCGTGTCAATAAATGGTTAACCCGCCAACCCGTCAACTCATTTAACTTAAATTATGATCCTATAATTTTGTGTCAGATTCGAAAGTCATGTCAAAAATTATTAACTCTTCGTAAATATCTTGTATAATTGATGTAACAATATTTAATAGTTATTATATTTTTTTTTTAACAATAGCTAATCACAGGGCTACTAGATGTGTCACGCTAGCTTTTATGGGATGTTCGAGAAGTATGCGTAATTACTCTTTCCAAATGTTCACATCTTGCCGCCCATGCATATGATAATGATTCCCTCAAGATTTCTATATGATTTTATGAAATTGCGAATGAGAGAGACTGTGATGGGGCTCGAGTGCCCTAGGAAGGTGGGCCCTACACCTCAGCGGTTTGGGGGCCTATTTCGAGCACCTAGGCCCTGCACCTAAAATGTTCAACTTTAATTTGTTTAATTTTTTTTTTTTAAATACGAGCCAAACTTGAGTTTATTACTGATGTAGATAATATATTCAAGCTCTACTTATTTAATTTTCAACGAGCTCGAGCTTATTAACAACTTCAATTAACTATTCATTTAATATATAAAGTAAATATTGTAATTTTTTTTAAAAAATTAATATTATCATTATTATTTAATATTGTTAAGATTCATTATCTGAGTAATTAAAAAAATTAACTTCAATCTTAAACAATGTAATATCATGTAATATCTATGTATATATATATACACACATATATATACATACATGTAAACCACTCATAGACATACAAGTACACATATATCTATACCAAGACTCACAATCACAATAATTTTTTTAATGTCTATTACATTATGAACGGAATTCATTTTTATATTTTTAAATACTTAATATGTTCTCATTACAAAGTTAAAAAAAAATATTATAAAAATAATAAAAATTAAGTTACAAGTTTATACGAATCAAGCCGAGTGTATATAAATTCAGCTTGCTTGATAAATGAACCTAAATTTTTGTTTAGTCTCTATTTATTTAATAAATGAACCAATTTCAAGCTAAGTCCAAGCCTGTTCGCAAGTGACTCTATTCATTTACAGCCATACATGCACTCTTACATAAATTCAAATAGAACAATGGATCTCATTTCCAATGCATAGTAGCATCATTATTTTTGTTTAATTATCTAAATAGTTCAAAAAAAAAAATGATTGTTATTGTCGTGTTAACATGACACAACTCAATCCTAGTTATTTTAAATGAAAGTAAGAGTAATATTATATACCATATTATTATTCTACCACTATTTTATTATGTTGATGTGACACTGTTAATCTATTATTATCTATTGAATTTCTTTTTTCTGTGAACAATTGATGATTTAAGGTTGCATTGACAATAATACATCAGCATAATTAAATAGTGGTAGAATAGTAATGTGGTATACAACATTACTTTTCTTTGTCATATCAGTATAGTGAGATAGTGACGTGATATTCGTCAATTTATATACATATCTATAGTGTTTTTTTTCTTAAAAAAAAGAAAAAGAAAAATGATTACAACTAGGTTAAAGGATTCATTGAGCATTAGTAATTTATCTTTAATTGCAAAAATCATTCATCTAAATGAGGCATAAACTCATTTTTAATAGATTATAACTTATCATTGTGCTTGATTTTGTATTTTCAATTCATTTCATGGAGTAGCTTTCTTCCTTTCTTTTGTTCAATAAATCCAAATTGATGTAAAAGATTTGAAAAATACACAAATTATGTGATCAAAAGTAACATGCGTATGGGTTATTGGACCATCTATGAAAGTTGCAACACAGGATTGGGCCGGTGGGTGATGCATTATGCAACTTTGGAGGTAACCTGGGATGTTGTTGATGGTTAAAAGCTTAGTAGGGACGCACATAACATGGACGCCAATTCCAAAGGCTTGCTCTGACTGTGCTTTATGGAGGAATCCATTTCATCGTTTTGGCCTTTGGGGGAGAAAAGTGGGGTTGAGGCAGGACCAGAGTTTGGATCAACCCAAAGAACTACTCCGACCTTAAAGATTCGTTTGAGTTTGTAATATTTTTAACTTTATCAAAAATTATGAATACTAAGAAAAAAAAAGTGTAGAAATTTATATGTTTACAAAGATGAATTAAATTAAATATATTTTAAAAAATAATAAAAATTTGAAAAAAAAACTGGAAAAAAATAATAATGTGGCAGATGATAAATAGAAGAAAAAGAAAATGAGAAATGCTACGCACTATTAGTTTGGTAACAACACATACACTTTAATTGAAATTCAATCAAAATTATTAAAAAAACCTCACATTATATATATATTTTTTTAAAAAAATTATAAAAAAAAAATTGAAAAATGGTGGGTGGCCACAACCATCCTTGATGAGCCACCCCTGGAATGCCTCGGGTGTCCACCATGAGGCGTTCCGGGGGTGGTGCGACCACCCCCGACGCCCCATGTGGCTGGCCGACCACCCCAATGGGTGGTCGGCTAGCCACTGTGTAGGGGGTTAGGTTTTTTTATTTTTCTGTAAACTGTAGTCCATTTTCAATGGAATAGTTATTCATTTTATTTTTTAGAGGAATCGGTATTCCTCTTCGTAAGAGAATAGATCATTACCAAACAAAATAATAACTATTCTATAGGAATAGTCATTCTATTATAAGGGTTTATTCCGCAAACCAAATGAGACCTATATATACCTCTCACACATTTTTATTTTTTATTTTTGGCTAGAACCTCTCACACTTTTAAGTGGACACTCTTTGACATGGCACTAAAAATCACTATTATATTTTGAATTTATCTTTATTGAATTTTGGATCCAACATAATTGAATTAAGGATTTAATAATCAAAATCTAAAATCTAAAATTAAATTGAATAGCATAAAAATTTAAATATAAAATTTGATTTTATCATTTATAATATGTGTCTCATGGTCGAGTCAAGGGGATAAGAATTTTCGCAATTTTACTATTTTAGGTGGAATGAAGAGAAGTCATAATTTTGAGTCGGGTCAATCGGGCCCGCTTTTGTAATCGAATGACGACAATCCATTAAGGTTGATGAGATGAAGTTCCGATGAGAACGAGATTTTCAATCAGCGGACCCACTCATATGAAACCAACAGCATATAAGTCCCAAATATATCCTTTCCCCAATCAACGGCCCTGATATCCCCCGTCAAGACCATTGTTTTTTCCAAATTGGAGTCACATGGCAGACCGGTAACTAACATCTGGACCCACGTCCATGCACCGGGGCCCATATTCACACTCGTGGGCCTCTTCGTATGTGAACATTTTCTACTTCGCCGTCACCTTGTAAGTAGATTTATTTTATTTTAGGGATAATTACACTTAATCCCCTAATTTATCTACGGTGTGACGATTTACCCCCCAATGTACCAAAATTAGTACATGATCCCTCAAACCTGCCAACGTGTGACAAAATCGACATTCCATCCAATCGCCCGTTCGTTTGGACGGAAAGTATGTCACGTGCAAGTCATGTGACTTGGAGAGGGTCTTTGTCTTAAACGGTTACGTGATTTGCACGTGACCGACTTTCTGTCCAAATGAACGGGCGACTGGATGGAAGGTCGATTTTGTCACACGTTGGCAAGTTCGGGTGGGTCATGTACCAATTTTGATACATTGAGAGGTAAATCGCCATATCGTAGATAAATCAGGGGGGTTAAGTGTAATTATCCCTTTATTTTATTATAACGAAGAGTAATGCAATACATGATACTAATATTTTGTTTTTATTTCGTTACGGTGATTTGGAAAAGAAAAAAAGTTAACTGGATTAATTTTTGGTAAAAAAAAAAATTCAATGACTATTGGACCATGTCACGTCAATATAATAAGAAAAAAATTGAGATATTTATATAATATATAAGATTACTCAATAGGTATTAATGAATAATTTAAGAGATTAAATTCAAATAATGACAATAATAGTCAATATAATGTTGTCAGTGATAAAGCATTTAGACGATGTCACTGAACCCTTCATTTTTTTTTTTTAACTAGCATGAGTTTCTATTTTTTACTAGCTTTGCATGAGATTCTAGATTTTATGTTTGCAGTTTATATTGTGGGTAAGATTGCTATAAAGCCTATCCTGATCCGGTAATGAAATTCAATACGTGATGAATGCTTTTATGGTCTTGGGTGAAATCGGTTTTGTTCGATTACGGTGTAATCCCAGAGTTTGTCTAAAGGTTATTCTTATTATGGCAGCATGGAGCAATGACGATTGGCTGGTCAAGCCCGTAACGGTATGTATAGAAGGTAGCAGCGGTTATGTGGCAAAGGAAACTGTTCTAACTTCCTCGGAAAGATCGAGCGTAATTGCAGAAAACGTAGTCATATATGAGTAGTTTTTTTCCCAAGTTTTTGGGATAAAATGGTTATTGTAAATTTTCAACATGGAGAATGTTATGGAGAATTTGTAGGTGTATGGCTAGTTTGTTTCCCGGCATGTTTCTTAGAAATTGTATCTTTGTAGTCTAGGACTCTATTTTATGTAGAGCGTGTTTGCTCTAATTAGTTTATGAATGAAATAAGATATATTATTTCAAAAGGTGGTAGCGTAGTGATAAATAAACACTAAAATGTTTCTCCTAATAATAAAAGGCGGAATTTTTTTGAAATATTATTACTTTTATTATATTTCATTTACAAATTTATATGAGGTTTTATATTTTATGAAAGAATAATATTTGCTCTACAATAAATGTACATACTTTGTACAACAAAGTTGACGTAGAATTTTTTTAATTTATTTTTTTTAAAAAATAAAATAAAATTTTCACGTATGCTTTGTTATACAAAATGTGTATATTTGTTGTGGTACAAACATTACTTTTAAAAAAAGAAGTGTCATGTAATAATTTATATTTTAATAGTTGACGTAATAAATATTATATGAATTATCATATCAATTTATAAACATAATAAACGTCATATAAACTACCATGTGTATTCTATATTTTAATGGCTAAATTTAATTCCTTTTTTAATCCTTTGCATGAATTACATGAAATTGTAGGGGATTGTGAAAGCCTATGTTATAGGCAGAGGCAAAAGAAATGATCGAAATCCTTAATTATAAAGAATTTTGATTTTTAATGATAAAAAACGAAGAATTCAAACGGTGACTAACAATAATCGAGTCAATATCATTCACATGAGTAAATTCTAGGTTTTACCACCCGTTAAACTTTGTGGAATTAATAGAGAATCCACAGGGTGAACTATATATATCAATAATTATAAAAAGTGGTCTAACCCGGGCCAGTGGACCCCATTATTGGTGGTAATTTAGTATTTACAAGCTACCATCTCGCTGGCTCACCTTCCTAAACAAACAAACTTGAAACTACCACCACCCTTCTCACTCGGTCTTTCACATTTTCCTGACAGAAAAGAAGATTATGATAAAGACTAAGAAATCTGAGTGACGTTTGAGCTAAGCTCTTCAGCCGTGTGAACCCGCATTTGGTTTGCGCTTGAGGAAGCGAGCAATGGCTGCGGCTCTGGAGTGCTGGTCGAGCCGAGCTAGTACGGACGAGGATATGGTGGAGCAGGTGCTGATGAGGACGCAGGACAGATCGGAAGGGTCGCCTCCGGGGGGCTCCGCCGGAGCCGCAGCAGCCGGAACCGGAGCAAAGGAGTCTTCGTCGATGCAGAAGCGGCTCCAGAGGCTGAGCCGGAACGTTTCGGAGGCGCTCGCATCGCTGAAGAACTCGCTGAATCTCGACTCGGCACGTGACCCCCCACCTCCCTCGTCGTCGTCGTCGTCTTCGTCGCTAAAGATCGAATCCACTAGAAAGGTTGTGTGGGGCAGCGTCGTAAGAAACCTCACGCAGCTCTACCCCGGTAGCCAACTCCCGGAGAAGCTCGTCTCCAACATTCGCAGGCATTACGATTCGTTGCCGCTCAGGTTTGGAGTAGTTGCTGAAGCTTGAACTCTGTTTGGTTGGTGAGAAAGTATAGGAAAATGAAAGACAAACAAAGAATGAAAAACTGTCCTGAACTTAAACGAAATATATAATCTTGTTAAGTTCAGTGGAGAAATGGGTTTTGTTTATTTTCGTGTTATTGAAATCGAAACTCTCAGGAGCCAAACAGAGCATTTAGGTTACAGAGAATTGATTCTATTAATTTTCTCACATTTTCTTATTTATTTATTAAGTACGTTTTTGGTTAAACTGACTCTTTTCAGTTATGCTCAAGCGGGATTTGATATGAAAGAAGTGTTCCTTCATATCAAGTTGATAGAGGAGGCATCAGGGGATGACCACCCTGCGATGTTGATTCAAGAAGTATCAGATGATGAAGTTCAAGGGTCTGTATTCAAGCTCACATTTGCATGTAACTCTTCGATTTCGTGGCCGGCAATGTCGGGGGCACTGGATAGCGCATCCATTTGCTGCAAGAAGATTCAGATCTTTGAGAAGAAGGGGTTCACTCTTGGGGTTGTTCTTCTTCTGGTTCAAGCTGGGCAAGAGAAATCGGTCAAAACCCGGATTGAAAATGCTCTTAAGTCGGCTATAAAGAAGCCGAAAACCAGTGCAGTGAAGCTCCCTTTTGGGCTATGTGGGTGTCAGGAAGAGAGCACCAAAGGGATAGACTTCGGAGAGATTGAAGAAGAACCGGGTGACCAAAGTTATAGAAATGGAGTTGAGAATTTGAGCACTAAGATTCAGCTTCAGATGCCATTACCCACATCGTCTTTTGTAGTATCGGTTGATGAATGGCAGACAATTCAGTCAGGCGGGGATGAGATTGGGAAATGGCTGTTGAGCTCGGATAATCTTGAGTTTATTGATCAAATTGGACCCAATTCATTTAAGGGAGTTTACAAGGGCAAAAGGGTTGGAATTGAGAAACTTAAGGGCTGTGACAAGGGGAATTCTTATGAGTTTGAGCTCCGAAAGGATCTGTTGGAGCTCATGACTTGTGGGCATAGAAACATTCTGCAATTCTATGGTGTTTGTGTTGATGAAAGTCATGGGTTGTGTGTGGTGACAAAGTTGATGGAAGGTGGATCAGTTCATGACTTATTGCTAAAGAGCAAGAAGCTTCAGAGTAAGGAAATTATAAGAATTTCTGTTGATATCGCGGAGGGGATTAAGTTCATAAATGATCATGGTTTTGCGTACAGAGATCTCAACACGCAGAGGATTTTATTGGATCGGCATGGAAATGCTTGCTTGGGGGACATGGGTATAGTTGCTGCTTGCAATAGTGTCGGTGAGGCCATGGAGTATGAAACTGATGGTTATCGGTGGCTAGCCCCAGAGGTTTGTTCCCTATGACATTGGCGTCAATTTACCAAAATCATTCATAGCAATACAAATGTGAATATAGAATTGGTACATTTTCTTTTTCAAAGCAATAACCTAACTAGTTGGAGCATTTCAGGTGACCTGTAATGATATTATTCCACTCTGTATCACTAAGCATTTACAATAAGTTAGTCTAGAACTCAACTGAGCCATTAGATGCATGGATGGTGTTTGTGTTTCCAAATGCTGAATGCTGTGGAAACAAAATGCCATCATCGCTTTCCTAACTTTGAGACCATGTTGCATCATTTCCATGTTGAAGCCATTAGATGCATTTGAAACCATGTTTCACCATACTCCTTAGGATTTTAAGAAACTTAATTGTCTGAATTTTTATTATATACTTATAAAAAATTATTATAATTTGCTATGATGGAATTATTTTAAATCCTCCATGTCGCATCCAATAGTCCAAATGCATGTTAGGAAACCATGATCACACATTGATTGTTTTCCTGTGATTTGACAGTGTGGTTTGCAAGTGTTTTTTTTTTTTTTTTTCAAGGTAGTGTGGTTTGCAAGTTGGCGATGAATTTGTGGTATATAACTTTTACACTGGATTTGAATTAAACTATATATTAACATTACAGTGAAGTATTTCTGCTATCTTATCTTGGTTCCCAACTTAAAAAAGTAACGCGACTTTACCTAAATAAACCTTTGGGAATTTTGTAAAAAAATGTTTTTCTTTAATGAAAGAATTTAAATTCTACTGTGCACAAAAACATTAATCAGATTCATTGTATGTGACTTGGATTCTCAGGACCACCCTACACTTTATTAAAAGAGACTTTATGTCACTTATCTCAACATCATAGTTGACGCATGCTTAACATGTCTTCATAATTGTATTTGCTTTATACTTCAATATTGTGTTTACCTTTATCTAAGCACTCCTGTATATTCCCTAAACAAATTAGCTTGATCCCAAAGTGCCACTTTCATGAAATTTGTTTCCACTAGTGGAGCCCACATAATGGAGCTTTTTAGGTTCTGGCATGATTTTAGTCTGAATGTTAGTAGTCGTTTTCTTACCTATTTTGTGAAGCCACCTCCCACCCCCTCCCCACAAAAAAAAAAAAAAAAAGCAACAAAAAAACAAAAGCCAAAAAAGAATAATAATAGATTACAATTTGTAAGCCACTGTGTAGACACCACCTTTTCCTAACTTGGTTAGCTACATAATATTTGTGTTGTTGGTGTCTTTGGAAGCAATTTAAGGACTGATAACTTCTGATAAGTGCCAAATATATACAGCTGGCTTAGTCCTTTATTTTGAAAGAAAAAGAAGGTACAGGCGTAGATTAGAACTTTAACTTAAATTATCCCTTTCTTCAGGTACCTGCCTTAACATCTTTAGACACTTCCTATTTTTTTCAAAGTAAAGCATTTTTAAGAGTCATGAAACACAAAAAAAATAAAATTTAAATTTTAAGTTCTCTGAGGTTAATTTCAACTCACCTATATTTGATTGTATATGAAAGTTTGCCTCTTCTTTTCCTTTAGCATATCCCAATTCATTGAGTATTGCAAAGCTGAAAATGGTACCTTTTTTTTTCCTGGGTTGAGAACAGATAATAGCTGGTGACCCAGAGAGTGTTTCTGAGTCATGGATGAGTAATGCATACAGTTTTGGGATGGTGATTTGGGAGATGGTGACTGGTGAGGCAGCTTATGCTGCATTTTCACCTGTGCAAGCAGCGGTTGGGATTGCTGCTTGTGGCCTTAGACCAGAGATCCCCAAGGACTGCCCACAAATTCTAAAAGCTTTGATGACAAAGTGCTGGAACAATATCCCTTCAAAGCGCCCTCAATTCTCTGATATTATATCGATATTGCTGCGGCCAAACAGCAACAATAACAGGTAAACACCCTTTTTAAGTTTCTGTGGGACTTGATCTGTCGATACTAATTTATGTAAAACAGGCCCTCGTTAGGAGTTGCCATGCATTAGTATAAATCCATGAAGCTTATATAGCAGAAATGAAGATATAATTGTCCTTTCTTTTGCCATTGCAAATATATATCTTTATCCTATTCTTTTTCTTTTAAAAAAACTGGTGTCAATATTGTTTTCTTTAAAATGTTTTTGCCATCACATAATTCATGATGGTGATGAGTGGTGGTGGGAACATTAAAACATGTTTTCCGTTCGTGTTCTTATGATTGACTTGGCATTCTCCGTTTTCTTGTAAAAAAGAGTAGGATCATTTGATCTGAAGAGTCAGTTGTGTGTCCTTACGGGCCTACAGGTTTTGATTATTACAAGGCACTTTGTATACAAAGTTATCTTTTTGTTCGTGTAGTGGCTATCTAAGGGACCCCATAGGGGTCCCCCTTGTTTTTGTGTCTCATGAATCATAGGTGGCAAAAAATTATCAAACACCCCCTCTCTCCATTCACTCTATGAGGTTCAACTTCTACGGACCAGTTCCTGAAGAATTACTAATTGTTGTGTAAAATAAACAAAATTGACATAAGCAAATTAAGAAAAATAACACAAGAATATAGGATTTACATAGTTTGAATGATGCTTACCTCCACAGCCACAGGTGATGAGAGTTGCTTTACTTGCTTGTGAAAAATAAGCATTACAAGCTCTCACTCTCCTTTCTTAGCCGAATGGCAGCTCCTGAAGTGAATTACACCCTAATTGAAACCCTGAATCAAGTTTACAATTCAAATATAGATAAAAATGTGAAATTATAAAAAGATATCCCTGTTGTTAGGTGTACAACAAAGAATATAGCAACCAATTCCACAGATTGAATTCAAGACACATCACAGTGTGTCAATGACTTGGGTTTCTGGAGAAGTTTGAACTTTAGAACTCGTTTGAGGCATTAATAACATTAGTAGGGGTGATTGTCATGATTGGTTTTATATATTTTCTGTATGCTTAGGTTGCCCCACTCTAAACTTTCTATTGAGATTGATTTACTTATAAAAATAAAAATAAAAATAAAAATAAAAATAAAAAGTTCTTCTATCAACTAGAGGAAAATAAAAAAGGAAATTAGGTTTCCAATCATTTTCAGCTATTTGAGCCTATTTCACAATCCAAATAAAACAATAGCTTCAGTTTTTCTTCCCTTTTCCTCAATCAGATAAATAGAGGGGTACATAATAAGCAGTAACCGTCCCCTTTCCGAATTTCTTCCATTGCTAAATCAAAGATATCTCATTTAGAGGGGAAGAGACGCCACTTAACTACTAAGGTTAGTGGTGCATCAATTACAGATTCATTGATTCAAGACCTGGTCGAGGTGGTCTCTTAGTTTAATTTTCTAACGACATATATTTGTTTAACAGAGGAATTTCTTCCGACCCAGTTTGAAAGAAAATTTTGTCAATCTCAAAAATGAAAATAGTTATGTAATGATTATATATTATGGAAATATGGATGACTATATACTAAATGAAGGAATGATTGTTTATCTATCTATTTTTTGGTCTGAAATGTCTAATTTGTTCATTCCTTGTGATTTGTGTAATGATTAGATATACCTAGGATTGAATTTAGGTGTGGGTCGTTCACATGATCTTTTTTTTGGCCAGAAGAAAGGATTCACATGAGCAGGTTATATCTGGTAAAGCATGAAGGCTGCACATGCATGACTAAGAAAAAAAAAAAAAAAAAAAAAAGAAGAAGAAAAGAAAACTGAGCTCCACATGCGTGACATGTGCATGTGACTATTCAACTCCAAGTCAAGGAAAAACACCGAAAGGCCTGCATTTAGCAAAGTAACAACTCTATTAAAGTAATAATTAAGTTCATTGTAAAGGTTTATATTCCTTTGGTTCTGTATATATATACCATAAGCTACGAAAATAGTAGAGCCTTTTGCATCTAAGAAATTAATTACCACCCAATCTCTCTTTCTCTCTATGCGTGCGTGTTTTTAGGCGTGCATACTGCATACCGCTCTGTTTGTTAATTTGTTTTGGGGTATTTTTTGTTTTTGATTTAAAAAGGTATTATGTTGGAAATAAAAGTGATTTTTTGTGTGTGCGTGTGTGTGTTTTTAAGAGTGCGTTTAAAAAAACTCGTGATTTTATATATATATATTAATTTTTTTCAAACTGTAGTCAAGCTAATTACGAATTTTCCTATTTCCTTTCCTTTCAAGCCAAATTATTTATAAAAGAAATATATAATTTTAAAGGTCGAACTGTAATTTTATCAAAATCGTCTCAACTCTATTTTTAAAACTTAAATTTTATTAATTAAGCTTTGAAATAACTATTTGGATAAATGTCTAATAAATTCCTGAGTCGGAGCGCCATCTGAATTCGATTCCTCACTTTTTAAAGTCAGTATTCGGTATTTAACTTTTTTGTGAATTTGAAATAGGTCATCTCGTGATTTTTTTCGTTCATTTTTGCAACCATCGTCAGTACCACGTCAGCATTTTCGCAACTATTGTCTTAAAATATTATTGTTTTATTTAATTATTAATTTAGAAACTTAATTTATTTTTTTTAAAAAAAAAAGGAAAAAAAAAAAAAGGTAAGAGATTTGAGGTAGCCTGCGAGCCACTCTCAGAAGTGGCACCCCAAGGGGGTGGCATGTGAGCCACCCCCAAAGGTGATTGGTGCCACCTCTAGGGTGGCTGCGCGACTCCCCCGGTCACTGGGGGTGGCTCGATGGCCACCCCAGGCCCTAGGGGCGGCCGCGCAGCCACCCTTAGATCGGAAGCCACCCCCAAATCACTTACTCCTTTTTTTTTTTTTTTTAAAAAAAGTTTAAATTAATAATTAAATAAAATAATAATATTTTAAAATGATGTGGCGAAAATGCTAACGCGGCACTAACGGCGGTTGTAAAAATGGACAGAAAAATCACGGAATTACCTATTTCAAATTTGCGAAAAAGTTAAAACCCCAAAAACTGACTTTCAAAAAGTGAAGAATAGAATTCAAATGATACTTCTACTCGAGAATTTATCAAACATTTACCCTAACTATTTTTTGAAATAATACATTTTGAAATCACTCTACTAAATAAACACTTTTAAGGGCCTCCCTCTTGAACCGGCGAGCTATACTGGTTGGGATTTGGAAAGCAATAGCAATATCGCTGGACAATCAGGGCCCTACGCTCCATGCGGCCCACTAGACAGTTAAGAAAGCAGCTGGGAGTGTGATTGTGTAGGCTTACTGTTTAGCCCATTGGGCATCCCTCTTGTATCTTTTTTGAGTCCACTCTCATAGATTCCTTGCCTTCTTTTTGTGTGACCATACCAATGAGACTCATTAAGTTAGTAACAACTTGTTTATAAAATGGATTTGGTTTAGGTACAGAGAAAATTTATTATAAGAAAGAGGTAATCCATTTTTTTTAATCCTATAATTTATGTTATTTGCCACTTGATGCACACTTAATGTACTATTAGAATTACTTCATCTTTTGAGATAGTCACTTAATGCTCTTGCTACTAAAAGAATTTTGCAAGTTAAATGCACATTTTTAAACAAAACATAAAAGTGTTTTGTTTGAAAATGCCTTTAAAAAAAGAAATACTTTTAAAAAAAATACACGATTTTAAAACCAATTCCCATCCTATAAAACCCACGTCTAAAAATAACCGAAAGAAAAAGAACCCCAAATTGCTATGGTGCAATGTTCCTTGGGAACGTAACAAGTGGACCGCTATCATTGCCTTGGTATGTTCTTGTTTTTCAATTAATTTTTGTTGACTTTTTTCTGGCCCTACACCACTATTGTAAAGAGAAAATAAGGAAAATTTTAACAGAAAGAAGAATGAGTTCGGTAAAAGGATTCTTTTCTGCCTCTTAATGAACACGTCTTAGAAAATCTTAAATTAACAAAAAAAAAAAAAAAAAAAAAAAAATCAGAAAAAATACATTTACCCCTTCTAACCGTAAGCAATTTGTAATGTTACTTGCTACCCGGTTAGCTGCTATCTTGGGACGTGTTGATTTTACTCTAGAGGGAGACTCTTTGTTGGTGACCTTAGCTACTAACAATCCTTCTACTTTTTCTTCTTGGTGTTTTTGTAATATTGTTTCAGACGTTAGTGTTTTTTTTTCTTCCTTTCAAAGCTGGAAGGCTTTGAAGGTGTCACGTAGTGCCAACTTTAGAGCACTAGCAGCAGATTCCCAACCATTTTCCCTATATTTAGGGAACAAAACTACTTTATAAAAAAATACCACACAATAGATTCCCTTACTTTTCTCTATATCAATTAAATATTTTTTTTTCTCTCTTTCCTACTTTTTCTCTCTTCCCTATATCAATTAATTATACTTCTTTTTTATTAAAATAATACATAGGGAATGAATAGTAGACATGTATACATAGTGAATCACTATTCATTCCCAACTCCCTTATCTAAATATAGGGCATCTGCTGTGGGAGGTTTTTTGATGTTTTTCATGAAATTTTCCCTAAATATAAGGAAGGGAACCAATATAGGGTAACTGCTACTAGTGCTCTAGGACACATGCTTTAGGTAAGTGGGCTGCTACCAATCATGTTATTGGTAGCATTCCCAAAGGTTCTCCCATTCTCTCTTCCATTCGGATCCAGAGTGGTAAGGACCCTCCCTTGTAAGTTGTAACCTCTTTTTTTATTTTATTTAGAAAAAATTATTATTGGGGTTAGAATATCTCCTTTTTGTGCAAAAAAAAAAAAAAAAAAAAAAAAAAAAAAAAGATAAAAACATTTCCGATAAAAAATTTAGAAAAAAAGGACAAAAATTACAAAAAAAATCATTTCCCTGATTTTATTTTTATTTTTATTAGGGATACTTTGTTAATTTTTATGCAAAAGGGAGACATAAGGGGTATAATTTGTATAAATGTAGTTTTGTTCAGAAAAAATCTAAGCACAAGGTCCAAGCCTACAGTTCATCGGAGACACCAAGAAGTGGTTCACACACTTATTCTCAGGCTGCTCCATGTTTTTAATCGATAAAGTGCGATCCTATCAACAATAATTGAGAGCTTTGACCACCCAATATTCAAAAAATAATAATAATAATAAAAATCCTCTGTTCCAATTGTAGCCCATGGTGTGGAAGCCAAATTCTTCAAGTCGATGATGATGATGATGATAACCAGCATAATAATGTCATCTCTACATGTTTTCACATATAAAATTTGAATTATTCTTCATTAGAGCTAAATTACACGTGTAGCAATTACGCTTTCACAGGGGAAAAATAATAAGAATATGAAATTAGTGTGCCCAAATAAATCATTATAAACCAATATATATATATATATATATATATATAAATAAATTAGAGATATTTCTAATAAAGTAAATTATTAGAAATAAATTAGTAAATTAATTATTATTTCAAACAAAAAAATATTTCTATTTACAACATAAATACTCCTAAACATTCACATACATGCATACAAATATTTTTTCTTAATATTTTTCAAACAAAAATTATTTTAAAATCATAGTCAATATTTTTTCTTGAATTATTATTCTTAAAAATTAAGAAGGGTTTTCTTCATATACCATAAGACTAAAGAGATTAACTATGTTCCATTTGTTGAAATAAATAAATGAAGACAATACAATTATCACATCACTTTATTAAAAATAAACGAGAACAACACAAATTTAATTTGGGAGGCCGGTGACGTACACTCTATTTTTTCAAGATTTGTTAGGGCCATGATAGGTGAAAGGGCAAAGCAACGGATCAAGATTCGTTTTGTTATTAAGTTGTTGGAATAATATTAAAATTGAACCGTTTAAGGGAAAGGTTTCTATTTTGAGTGGGGGAATTTCTACCAATTTGTACAGTATATTTGGAAGAGTTCACGTGGAATCCAAGTATCCGAATTTCTACCAAGGGCCATGATAGGTGAAATGGTCAAAACAACCTAAAATTTACTTGAGCACCCATGATGCAAAATCCACCCGCTCGGGAGAAGTAAGGCTCTGTTTGTTTGTTTGTGTGTAAAATATTTTTTTAAATTTTTT
Source organism: Alnus rubra (assembly GCA_028654335.1). Classification (NCBI taxonomy): domain Eukaryota; kingdom Viridiplantae; phylum Streptophyta; class Magnoliopsida; order Fagales; family Betulaceae; genus Alnus; species Alnus rubra. The sequence continues at coordinate 520,666 of JAJPGS010002137.1, read as the reverse complement.
TTTTTTTTTTTTGTGATTGGTGTAATCGAAAATAATGGTCAACGAAAATAATTTTCAATTTGATCAAAAAAATTCTTTTTAATTTTTAAAAAATGATTTACGGTTTTTAAAAAAGTAAATCATTTTATGAATTTAAACCTCTCATTCTTGCGCACACGTTTGTGGAAATCTGCCATAACCGGCTATTGGAGTTTGTTGGTAGCCCGAATTTGTTGCCGAAGGTTCCTGAATTTTGTCCATTATGCCAGATTCTTGTGATATTGATCGGAATCCAGTGACATTGGCCAAATTTCGACTAGTGTTGCCGGAATTCAGGTACTGTGCCAAATTTCAGCAACACTAATCGGAATCTAGCAGTACTAGCCAGATTTTGGCAACTGTCACCAGAATTCAGGCAGTGTTGCCAAAATCTGGCCAACTGTGCTAGAATATAGCCAATGTCTTGTCAAAATCTGGCCATTGTGTCAAATTTCGATAATTGTCGTTAGAATCCGGCGAAACTAGCCGTTGTCTCTGGATTCTGATCATCATTGTCGATCATTTTTTATAATCGGTAATTTTTTTGTACGAGCTAAACACCAAAAAATATTTTCAAAAAAAAAAAAAATTCAACAAAAAACATTTTACCTCGAAACAATTAGATATAAGTGAAATAAACCCTATCAACAGAATATCTCAATCCAAAGCAAAACGTTTGGCCGATCAAATTTACTTCCGTGAGACCCAAGGCAGATTAAAGAATCTCTCTCGTCAGGCGGGACCGCAACAAAACGACGGCGTTTCAGACGTTCACCTGACTTATCCTCTCCACGCGCTCCCTCGCTCTCTCCCTTTGTTTAGGCAGAAGAGAGAAATGGTACCTTCCTCAAGAAACAGCACCTGTCCTCACAGTCACAGACCCCCAAAACCCTAGAAACCCCTTCCCAAATCAATGGAAATCCATAAATACCCCTCAGCCCCTCTATATGAATTATGAACCACCACCCCACAGATCACACAAAATCCCTCTCCAATAAGCATAAACCCAACCCATCAAACAAAACAATAACTAAAAAAACTCCAGAAAACCCACAGAGTCATTTCTCTCTCACACTTTTTTCTCTCTTAGATTCCATTCTTCTCTACATCGCAGTTGTAATCGGTACGTTTCTTGTGCTCATTTAAGTCTTAATCTCGTTTGCTTCGTGTGATAACCTTTGGAATCATGTTGAGATTAGGGTTATTAGGGTTTATAGCTTCGTTTCTGGCTCCGATCGTTGTTGGATTTGTGCTTGGAAACTATTGTAATGGTTATTTCCGGTTCTTGATTGCTTTTCTGGTTTTGATTATCTCGGTAATGGCGTTTTGTCGCGTGTTCAGCAGCTTACTGCACTATATGCTTCCAAGAAAGCGAGCTAGCGAAGGAGTTCTGGTTGTAGAAGAAGAAACTGAAAACAACAACACCAACACCAACAGGAAGAGCGAGAGTTCATCGGCTTTGAAGAAGATTCGGACCGCCGAAGCCGCCGATTCGACGGTGAAGATCAGCAGCGACGTCGTTTGTGGTGAGAACAATAGCAGCAACAACAACAACAACTACAGTAGCGGTAGCGTAGCTAGAGAAGCAGAAAAGCAAGAGGATCCGATCATGGCTTTGGGTGACGCGAATCCGACAGACATCGATGAAGATCTCCATAGCCGGCAGCTCGCGGTGTACGGCCGTGAGACGATGCGGCGGCTTTTTGCATCGAACGTCCTCGTCTCCGGGATGCAGGGTCTTGGCGCTGAGATTGGTATATTTGTCAATGTTTTTAAGCTTCTGTTAATTATATATTGATTACGTTTTCTTTAATAAGCTCTGGTTGATATTGATCTTATTGCATGATGATTTGCTTTGCTTTAACAGTTCTGTTTCTATTAGATAAAGATTAGTATTTATGATCTTCTGCTGTGGTAGATATTGGTTGTGATATCATTGTATGGTGATAGATTATGATGTTTACTTTTGCAATTTTTTTTAATCCACATTTATTAGAATTTTTAATACGATGATTTGGTTTTCATGTCTGATAGATGTTGGTTAGTCTTTATCATGAAATCATTTGGTTATAATATAGATTAGGGTATTTACTTTAGAGATTTTCATACACATTTATGTATCGGTTGTGTTATCATTTGGTGATTCTTTCGTGCTCTTGCTTCTTTGTTCTTGAATTGTTGCTTTGCTCTTTTCTTTTTTCTTTTTATTTATTTATTTTTAAAAAAATTACTATTTGCAAAAATACTTTGGTGCTTGGTAGGCCTTGTTTTTCCTGTTCATTTTCATTCACTGAGAGAACCAAATGAATTAAAATGATACAAGAGAGACCCTGCAGGTGATCTGAACGCTCTGGATCTATGATTTTTAAGTTGGGAAAGTCTAGTGACTCTGTCTCAATCTTCTATATTTTGGTCTCTAATTTTGTTATTAAGAAGTTCATAAATAATTTTACCTCTCATCCTTCCCATTTCCATATAAATGTGACTTGATTTTCATTCTTGCTGGTGTTGTAATTCCAAGTTCATTCTATAATCCTTAACCTTGCTGGTGTTTTCAATGTTATTTTTGCTTGCTGCAGCGAAGAACCTCATTCTTGCTGGTGTCAAGTCTGTGACCTTGCATGATGAAGGAACTGTGGAGTTGTGGGATTTATCCAGTAATTTCATTTTCTCTGAGAATGATGTTGGCAAGAACAGAGCACTTGCTGCCGTCCAGAAGTTGCAAGACCTCAACAATGCTGTGGTTGTTCGTACCTTAACAACAAAATTGACAAAAGAACAGCTTTCTGATTTCCAGGTACTTTCATTTCTTTGAATTTTTTGTTGATCTATAAACTGTTTGTTTATCTGATTTATGGAAGTTGTCAATTTGGTATTCTTGAGGGCATGTTTAGATGTCCATCTAAAATTGAACTTACGTTTCAAATCTTTCATTTTGGATGTAATTCAATATTCACACTTAGAGCAGAAATGCCTTACCTTAGAACCAGAGGGCTTTCTTGGTGCCCGTGCCCGCTGGGGGGGTGTTTGGAATCTGGCCCTTCTGAAGGTATAGTTGGGAAGAAAATATATGTCCTTACTATTACTCAATGCACGGTGACTTCTTTAAATCTACTAACCTTATTAGATATCATCTTGATGGTAGAGGAGGCTAGATTTAATCATATATTTCAGTTTGATTGAAGGTTCCTGCGTTTCTGTGTTCTTTTTTCTGAAACTGTTTGGATCGCTGAACCTCCTAAGTCTTGTTCTGTTCAAGACTAGGGTTTAAACATTAATTATGGTGACCTGTAATCCAAATGTTTGGTTATCTTATTTGCTTTCTATGGAATTGATTTAACATACATTTCTTTTAACTTTTTATGTTATATGGGTTACTTTTGAGGTACACTTCGTGTAGGACTTCTCATAGGATCAATACTTTGCAAAAACTACTGTTGTATTATATGACCTCTGTATGACCATCATACTTGCCAAGTATCAAGATAATTGGAGACAAAATATCTCATCTTATAAATGTTCAAAATCTTGGTTTTTTTAATATATTTTAAAAATATACCAAAAAAATGAGTTTTGGGTTAATAATAAACGACATTGGATTAACGTAATAAATGGGAGGGATCGGACTTTGGATACAAATGATTGAAAGCAGTTAAGTTTCATTTGACGTTATTCTCTTTCTTTCTCCATCTTCAAAAGTTATTTTGTAGACTCTTTTGGTATCTTGTTGGTTAAATTTGTGATGTTGCTTGATTTCGATTTTTTAATTTGCTACTCCATTTTTTTCAGTAGTTGTTATGGTTGTAACATAAGTTGTTTAAATAAGGAACTTGAAAACGTGGACAAAATTTCCTAATCTTTATATAGTCGTTCTATTATAAGTTCTACTTTGATTTTCTTTTATTGCATATAAACTAGCAACTAAGTAACTCACTGAATATATGCATACTATAGAAGTTACAGTTTCTAATACAATAATTTAGCTGACACTCTGAATAGTGTAAATGCCAAAAATGATTGTCGATCTGATGAACTTCCATTGAAAAACTTGTCAAGTGTGCAGTAAATGTTTGGCCTAGTGTCATAGTGGCCTTATTTCATCTCATCATTCAATATAATGACAGTGTAGCCTATTCCCATTAGGCTTGATTGCTTCACAAATTTATAGAGATCTAACAGCTCATGTAGAGTACGGTGTGTTTGGCAAATGAATTTTGGAAACAAAATATGATTTTGATTCTGCTTTTTTCCAAAATAAGTCATATTTTATTCTACTTTTTCAAAAACAAATCATATTTTATTCGACTTTTTCTAAAAGTCAAACCTCGAAATTCGCAAACAGAATAAAAATTCAATTCTGATTTCAAAAATTCAACACCCAAACACACCATAGCGACACCCTTAATGTTGCAACTAGAGACTCTTGTTTCATCAGAATTGGCAGACTGCCGGAATATGGTTTTATTTTCCTTCTACTATGCCCAATTTGATTCCAACACCCAACAATCCCCCTAAAAAAGAAATGAAGAATGGGAAATTGTTTGTTAAGCATGATGAAGCAATGTATGAAATGATAACAGAAGAGCATAGGAAGCGCTTGGTTGTATTTGCAGTAAAATTTGGCAAGTGATAGTTTAGGGTTGTGGCAATTCACTCAGCGCAATTCAAATCTTGCTTTGTTTGTTCTTGATCTAAAATTGCCCATAAGCTAATCATGTATTATATACAATGTTTTGTTTGCTCTCGCTCTCTCTCGCATCATCATGGTGTGTGTTCGTATCATGCTTATTGGACTGTACATGCACGTTTTAATTCTCTGATGGTGCAGGCTGTTGTCTTTACTGATATTGGTTTTGAGAAAGCCATTGAGTTCAACGATTACTGCCATAATCATCAGCCTGCTATTGCATTCATCAAAACCGAAGTCAGAGGCCTTTTTGGTTCTGTGTTTTGTGACTTTGGACCTGAGTTCACTGTTGTTGACGTTGATGGAGAGGAACCCCACTCGGGTATTATTGCATCAATCAGCAATGACAATGCTGCCCTAGTATCATGTGTTGATGATGAAAGGCTTGAGTTTCAAGATGGGGATCTTGTTGTGTTCTCTGAAGTTCACGGAATGACAGAATTGAATGATGGGAAACCAAGGAAGATTAAAAATTCAAGGGCTTACTCATTCACTCTTGAGGAGGATACCACAAATTATGGAGCCTATGTGAAGGGTGGTATTGTCACACAGGTGAAACAGCCCAAGGTATTGAACTTTAAGCCATTGAGGGAAGCGTTAGCCGATCCTGGTGATTTTCTTCTTAGTGATTTCTCCAAGTTTGATCGCCCTCCTCTCCTGCACCTCGCATTCCAAGCGCTGGATAAGTTTGTCTCTGACTTGGGACGTTTTCCTGTTGCTGGTTCGGAGGAGGATGCTCAGAAGCTTATAGCTGTTGCCGGTAACATTAATGAGAGCTTGGGAGATGGGAGACTGGAAGATATTAATCCAAAACTTCTGAGGCACTTTGCTTCTGGTGCAAAGGCAGTACTGAATCCAATGGCTGCAATGTTTGGTGGTATTGTGGGGCAAGAGGTTGTGAAAGCATGTTCTGGGAAGTTCCATCCACTTTTTCAGGTTAGTGCATGGTCTTCTCTTTTATCATGTTGTGGAGAGTTGGAATATTCACTGCTTTTGACTTTCTAATGGTTATGCTTTCTACATTACCTAATGCCTGAAGGGACCTTTCTATAAGGCCTCTGACCTAGGCTCCTGATGTTGTATACTTGTTTATTTTTAGTTGCAATAAGATCTTGGCTACTTTTTTTTTGCGAGGTGAGAGTTAGTTGACATCTTATCCTGATTGCTGGTTCTCACATAACCTAATGTTATTTTACATGTTTCTACAGTTCTTCTACTTTGACTCGGTGGAGTCACTGCCTACAGAGCCACTGGATTCCAGTGATTTAAGACCCTTAAATAGTCGTTATGATGCACAGATTTCTGTCTTTGGGTCTAAGCTTCAGAAGAAACTGGAGGACGCTATAGTGTTTATTGTTGGATCTGGTGCTCTAGGGTGTGAGTTCTTAAAGAATGTGGCCTTGATGGGAGTTTCATGTGGTGATCAGGGGAAGCTAACAATTACTGACGATGATGTAATTGAGAAGAGTAACCTCAGTAGGCAGTTCCTCTTCCGTGATTGGAACATTGGTCAGGCCAAATCCACTGTTGCTGCTTCTGCTGCTTCATCAATCAACCCTCGTCTGAACATTGAGGCTTTGCAGAATCGAGTTGGCAACGAAACTGAGAATGTATTTGATGATCCTTCTGGGAGAATTTGAGTGTTGTTATTAATGCTCTAGACAATGTGAATGCCCGGTTGTACGTTGACCAGCGATGCTTATACTTCCAGAAGCCGCTTCTTGAGTCAGGAACTCTCGGTGCCAAATGCAACACTCAGATGGTCATTCCTCATCTCACAGAAAACTATGGTGCCTCGAGAGACCCACCTGAGAAACAAGCGCCTATGTGCACCGTACACTCATTTCCTCACAACATTGACCACTGCTTGACATGGGCTCGATCTGAGTTTGAGGGTTTGCTTGAGAAAACACCAGCAGAAGTGAATGCATACTTGTCCAACCCAAGTGAATATAGTACTGCAATGATAAATGCTGGTGATGCTCAGTCCAGGGATAACTTGGAGCGTGTACTGGAGTGCCTTGACAAAGAACGATGCGAGACATTCCAAGACTGCATTACCTGGGCTCGTTTAAAGTACTTTCCTTGAAGATCATTCTTTCAGTTGCTTTCCTTTTTATCCTGTGACAATTATGATATAAGTGCTTTTTTCTTTTTTTTTTTGGTTCATTTGCTGATACCATTTTTAATTTACTCAGGTTTGAAGATTATTTTGCTAACCGTGTGAAGCAGTTGATTTATACTTTCCCTGAGGATGCTGCAACCAGTACTGGGGCTCCATTCTGGTCAGCCCCAAGCGATTCCCTCGTCCACTGCAGTTGTCAACTGCTGATCCTAGTCACCTCCATTTTGTTATGGCAGCATCCATCCTACGCGCAGAGACATTTGGTATCCCAATTCCTGATTGGGTCAAGAACACTAAGAAGTCGGCTGAAGCAATTGATAGGGTGATGGTCCCAGAATTTGAGCCCAGGAAAGATGCGAAAATTGTAACAGATGAGAAGGCTACCAGTATCTCTACCAGTTCTATAGATGATTCAGATGTCATTGCTGAACTAATCAAGAAGTTAGAGCAGTGCCACAAGAACCTGCCACCCGGGTTCCGGATGAAACCAATTCAGTTTGAGAAGGTACAGCTGAATCAAATTTAAAATATTTCTTCCAAATAAGTTGTGAATCAAATTTCTGATTTTGATAAACTTCATCCCATGAATGTGCAGGATGATGATACAAACTTCCATATGGACATGATAGCTGGCCTTGCCAACATGAGGGCGAGAAATTACAGCATTCCCGAAGTCGACAAGCTGAAAGCCAAGTTTATTGCTGGAAGGATCATTCCTGCAATTGCAACATCCACCGCAATGGCCACGGGTCTCGTGTGCCTGGAGCTATACAAGGTTTTGGATGGAGGGCACAGAGTGGAAGCCTATCGTAACACATTTGCCAACCTTGCGCTGCCTTTGTTCTCCATGGCTGAGCCAGTTCCGCCCAAGGTCATCAAGCACCAGAACACTAGTTGGACTGTTTGGGACAGGTGGATCCTGAAAGGCAATCCTACTCTGAGGGAACTTATCCAGTGGCTCAAGGAGAAAGGGCTATTCGCCTACAGCATTTCATGCGGAAGTTGCCTGCTCTACAATAGCATGTTCCCTCGGCACAAAGACCGAATGGATAAGAAAATGGTGGATCTGGCCAGGGAAGTGGCCAAAGTGGAACTGCCGGCATACCGTCGCCACTTGGATGTCGTCGTGGCATGTGAAGATGAGGAGGACAATGATATTGACATCCCTCAAATATCCATTTACTACCGTTAGGTTGTTCTCTCCGATCTGCGCAGCATATTGGATTGTGATTTTAGGATGAGAACTCCATGTAGTTTTCGAGTTCTCCATGAAAACTCTCTTTTATTTTTACAGCTCTCCATGACCCTTTACTGTTCATTCGACAATGAGTACGCCAAATGGATGATACATTTCAATTTCACAGCAGTTTACGTTTCATATATAAATTTGGTAGTAACTTCGATACGTGTATCAAATAATTCTCCTCCCATCTGCTTTGCATTATTCTAGTGTGATGCTTCTCTGTTGTGTTTTAGTATGTTTAATCTTGCATTTGTTTCACCAAGTAGCTTCTTCTTTTTTATTATTATTATTATTATCATTAGACATTAATTATCTGTATCATTTATTTGCTCCCACTCCCATATCGACTTCAAGATTTGTGTTTAGCAAGAGTAAATTCCTCTTGCTCCGAGCTTCATTTTCTTACCCAATTCACCTTTACTTTACACAGATTGTCCCATCTCTCATGGTGGGACCAACGACTCCGAGTATAACTGTCTGTTTAATTGAACTCATCTTTTTCTTTGATTTTTAACTTTTTACCCTACTAAAAACGCCAAGTGTCTATTTCCTTCGGCAATTTTAATGTGTACTGCTTTGAAAAAAAAAAATAAAAAAAATAGAGATTTCAAAATGTAGTTAATGAAAATATAATTTTTATTAAAAACAGTTAAAAGCGTTAGGTAAAATTTGTATTGAAATTCATTTCCAATCGCCGGTAGTAGATGTTCGCCTCTGCACCATATTTGTCCCAAGAAAAACTATCGACACATTCAACACAACCCTTCCACTTTTGAACGCTTTCACCATCTCTACCGATAATTATGTGCTTTCCAGGAAAGTCCTGATCATGTAGTTTGAAGCTTATTGATGTCATCTCAAATGTCAACAACGTACTCGTTGTTTTTCATCGGACCCCATTTTCCCTGGAGTTTGTGGAATATTGTTAGAGATGGTGGCTCATATTCTGCATGTGGACGTAAAATTGGCTTCTAGCATAAATGCTGTAATGGAAAGAACAGAGCGGAGCTAATGTGGCCCATTGTGGCTTTATTTTAATCCCCCCCAAATGGTACGGATAGGATATATTAGAAATTTTAATGTACCAGGCTAAAACCTTAACTGGAGACACAACATTCGATATAGTGAAATGAACAGCTCGCTCATGTGAATGTAGTCACACTGCCGAATCACAAAATTTGTGTGTTTTGTTCTCCCCCTTTTTTCTCTTTGCTTTTCACTAAATTGCAGTCACGACAATTCTAACAAAAGTCACGTTTACCTTCTATACCTTCTCTGTCTCCACTCTTTCCTTTCCTACTACTATGAATTTGACATAATCTTCAAGATGTTAGAACGGTTGGGCTAGAAAATAAGTCCCTGCACTCTGCACGACTGAAAATAAAATCTACCACTCATTTCTAATTATAGATACCTCAACTTATTTGGAGAACTATGAACTTCCATTGAGAACTTTCACCTCCATTACAGGGTTGCTATACCTAGAAATGGAGCTGCGTATTGCATCGAATCACTTTTGCCTTCACTGGAATCTTCCAGTGGATGCTAAGATTATCCTATAACAAATCTACAGTCAACTACCTCAATACTTAATAAAATAAAATAAAATGACAATATTTTATTCTAAAATGGACCGTCAGTTTTTATCGGCACCTTCATCAAACTCAGCAGAGCCCACAACTCGGAAATCAAGCTGCTTCTGATGCTTTAAGAGGCGGCGTTGATCGAAACTTTCCCATCCTTCAAACTGTCAGAAGAATGTTGTTATTAAGCATTCCAATGAAAGTGTCATAAATTGGACTACTTCGCAAATGGGTCAAGCATATGCACCTGACGAAGGAGATCCATTGTTATTTGTGTGTTGTGGAGATCCAGTGTTGAGAGCTGAAGGCACATCTTGAATAGGGTAGATGGAAGTGATTTTAGTCCGTTGTTACTGACATACAAAGCCTGCACAGGAATTGGCACATTGGCATAAATTCAGGATCAGTGGGTAATGCACACTTTTTCGAGGTGGTGCTCAAGAAGTTGCCCAACAATCCTCCCCAGAGGGCATCTGCACTACCCTCATGTGTATATGTTTTGAATTCCATCTCTTTGAGTGACAATTTTACTAAATAGGAGTGAAAAGTTTTGTTGTAAAGGTGCTACGGTACCTATTAGCATTAGGATAGGATATATGGGATTTCGATAAAGTGAGAAAACTCTTGAGCATATAAATAAGCAGATCCCTTTGTCCTATAAAAAGACAATTGTGAAGATGACAATCCCTCCCAAACTACCCGTTGCTTTATTGCTGATATATTTTGTTTCTAAATTTCAGAGGACTCACGTCTTCTTAAGTCCAAAGGTTGTCATACAACCCTCCGAAAACTGTATTTTCCTATTTATCGCATGTATAATTAACGATGATGAGCTAACTTTTACATAGAGTAATGCTATACACTATACCTTCATCCCACTTGGCTGATATGACGGTGCCTATTAGCTTTTATTAAAAAAATAAATAAATCAAGGGCAGATGGGCACTGCACATCAGTGCAATAAGATGGGAGAGTAATACATAGCATTTCTCTTTTACATATAAAACCAGCTCTCATACCGGAAAGAAAAGTGCTAGAATAGAACAGAATAAAGGGAGAATATCGAGAATCAGAATAACACTAAGTACAGACCTTCAAATCATGCAAATGACCAAAAGTCTCTGGCAACTCTGACAGAAGATTTGATGAAAGATCAACCTTTACCATGAAAAACCAAGAAAACTACATTAAAAAAAAGATGTATAGTATATATATATCTTGAAAAAAAAAACTCATTCTTTAGTCTGGCAGTCTGGCTTGCAATGGTTGGATCATCTTGTCTACACTTAAGAGGAATTTAAACCCCAGGGACAAGGAGGGTCGGAGGAGGGAGATAAAGACAGATGCCGGAGTCATACCTCAATAAGAGAATTACAGTCCCCGATACATGCCGGGATGGTGCTTATCCTGATCCAGAGAGAAACACAACAACAATCAAACAGAAATCATTGGCTATCAAGTGTGTAAATACTCTTTCGAAACTTATTTCCTCAAGACATCATCCTTGTGTTAGAAACAAGGATATTTATGTTTCCCAGAAGGTCATATTATTTAATTGTTTGCAGCATCTTGATAGGATTCATAAGTTTGTGCGCTTAGGACAAAACATGGATTTGAACTATTTGGTCCTTCTACTTCAAAATGCAAATAGGGATCTCTTAAAATTAACAATACCAGATAATGGTTAAATTATGCAGGGAATAAAAAAGAGAGCAGAAATAGGAATAGGGCAATGAACCAGTTCTGTCATCCTCTAATGCTCATTAGAAAAAACATGTCCTTGACCTAAAACAATTGGTTACGTGTTTTCTACACATTACCTGTTGTTATTGATTTTCATGACCTCAAGCTGTGTCAATAGACCTATTTCAGTTGGGAGGCCAGTCAACTTGTTGTTTGCAACATGAAGTTGCTTCAGTGAAGTCAGAGCACCCAGTGCAGAAGGTAAAGTCGTTAAACTGCATTAATAATACAATTAATGATAATTAAAAACACAGCATTGGGATTACCGACATAGATATTACAAATCTCACTATCAACTCAAAACCCTTAAATCCAACACTAATTGGGATCGGCTACACAGGTATTACAAACTAAACCGGGTAATAGGGTATAACCCACTCGTGTAACTTTCTAGGAATAGACCCTGATGATTACAAGCAGTATCACATAACCAAAACTACTTTTACAGAGATCAAACACCGATTGGGCAAGGTACTTTGCCTGGCCCTAGTCAGGCTTGACAAACATGGACTTCAAGAAATATGATAAAGAGAACCTATCTAGGACATGTATATGATTTTACAATGTAAAAAAAAAAAAAAAAAATTGGAAAAAAAAAAAAATTACATTGTAAAATCATATACAATGTAAAAAAAATAAAGCAAATATGCATGCCTCTTCTACTTCTTCTTTTCAACTCTCTCAACAAGTGACACATAATAGTGCAAGATGTGGGACGGGACACTTTTCCTACTTTCCAGACATGCGTCAAGCAATATAACGACATACTTACAATTCTATTCATATATAGTCATATCTTGGCATTACCTAGTTATGTAAAGTAAAAACACACAAGACATTTGTAGTTTATACTTTAAAGTGAATAAGATGTCATAGAGTACAGAAATTACTCACTGGTTTTGGTTCACAGAGAGAACCGTTAGATACTTAAGAGATGTTAGTGCTTCCCAATTAATCGATTCATCCATTATAGCATTTGCATTCAGGAACAATTTCTACAAAATTTTGAGAATAAAGGAGAGAAGTTATAATTTTCAAAGCAGATAAATTAAATTTTTAAAAAGAAAAAAGGAGTTTTTTTTTTACCTGAATGGAACTCAAACGGCCAACGTGGGCAGGAACATCTCGAACAGAGTTGTTGCTCAAATCAAGGACTCTTGCAGAAGGTCCACAAGCCCACACTTCATCAGGTATGGCCTTGCAAATTTTAAAATACAAGAATAGAACGAGTAAAAGTTAGACACACAAGAATTTACAATAAGTTTGATGGATTTTTTTTTTGAATTTAATAAGTTTGAGGGATTTAATAAAAGGAAGGATTTTCATTTTTACGAATAATAATTTGATAGCAGAAAACCCTAGACTGAATATGAAACATGATCTACAGCAATATTCTGTTCCCTACCAGAGCAAAATCTCCTGATCTCTATAATTAATAACTACTCCACAAGACATTACTTATATTAGCATAAAAAAGGATCTCAATACTATTAAACAAGGCTTAGGACACATGTTAGGGATAACACCACATTTTTTTTTTTTTTGATAAGTATGCAAAATTTTATTAAAGAAAAAGGCGAAAGGCACCTCTAAGTACACATGAAGTATACATAGGAGCAAACACAGCTAACCCACAAGGGCCACAACAACCCAACAAAACCCACAAAACCTAAACCCTAGAACCCAAAAGATACACCCAAAAACAACCCGCAAGGGATAACACCACATATGCCACTCAAACTCTTGCAAATCAGTCTCAAAGCGCATATTCAATTACTGACCATGTCCAACAACACAAATACCCACCTATTTTTTTTTTGGGCAATTTCACCATAGCAGTTTTCACGCAATTTCAATTTATTCCTTGAGTTCTTTAAATCATATTTTATTTCCTTATGTTTTTCCATGTTTTACTTCAGTCATTCAAAATGGCTCAAAACAACTCACGTGGCATTAATACCACATAAGCAGGTTTGCCGTATCACGTCCCATATTTTTTAAAAAGAAAACAGGAAAAAAAAATAATAAAAAAAAAATAAAACAGATGGGGAGCCACCCCTCCATCCCCCAAAGGGGCTGCCACCCCCACGATGGGGTGGCTCGAGCAGCCAACTCTTATTCGCCACCTCAGTAAGGGTGGGAACAAATGGGGAGCCACCCATCCACCTCCGCAAAGAGGCAGCCACCCTTTTATTAGGATTGGCAGCGTGAACCATCCCTTTAGTTTGGGGTCCCCCCCCCCCCCCCCCCCTTACAGGGTGGAGGGGTCCACCTTGTTTTTTTTTTTTTTAATATACCAAAATTAATTTTTTAACATGGGGTTGATGCCACGTAAGCAATTTGAGATGGAAGAAATGAAGTGAAAAACCAAAGGGTTAAAATGTGATTTTAAAAACCCAAGGAGTAAATTGAAATCACGCGAAAACCTTGTGAATTATGATGGAATTTCCCCCTTTAAAAAAAAAAATAAAAAAATAAAAAAAATCTAACACAATTATATATACTGATTGATTCAAAGGATATTTGGCAACATGAAACAAGGAAAATAAGAGCCGAATAATGCTATATGCAAGACTCGTATCTTCAAATGTAATGTGACTTTTAAAATTATTATTTGATCAATTCTAAATCTAATAGTAATTTTAAAGAGATGTGCATACATTATTTTATGGTCATTCTCCTATCCTTCTTTGCCAACATGACATTGTCAATCTACCTTTACATCAATCTTAATTTTTTTTTTTAAAATCCAATAGTGAATTGACAATATCATATTAGCAGAGAATGATAGAAGAAGACAACAGAATACAAGGTAGCATTTTTCAATTTTAAAAGTTACATTTGAAGGGATAAGATTCTTGCGTCTAACATTACTCAATAAGAGCCAACCAAGATATCACAACATGTCAACGTAACAAATATGAGGCTTCTTGTACCTTCAAGTTACATTCGGACAATGCCACAACTCTGGTCACCTTCCACCGTTCCAACCTATTCTTATCAACGCGAACTTGAGTCTTCTCGTTCACCATTCTATTAGCATTGTCAACTCGCCTCGGTACACTCCGAGCCTCTTTTAGAATTGGACCATCCTAGTTCAAACAAACCCTAACATTAATCAAGTAATTGAATATTTTTAACTCTTCTAATCCCCAATTGCTTGACACACAACATTTCCAGCTTCAAGACTCAGTTTAATCTCCATAAACACATTTATACTATCATGCAAAAAAATTCTACATTTATACTGCAATCATTTTCTTTTCCCTCATTCTTTTCTCGATAACCAAACAAAAAATAAAGTAAAAAAGTTTGTGAATTTGAGTTTACCCCTTGGTGCAACCCCTGGGAGGCCATTAGCATGACCTTGGCCCCGCCGGTCACCTCCGACGCCCTCAACGTCGTCGTATCGACCAAAAGCTTCCCCTTGAAGATGAGCTTCTGGCCACGTGGCAGGACGTTGGTGAGGGGTTGGAGGAGGGACTTGAGGTCGCCGATCGTCGCGTCCAGTGAGAGAGTGACCGGTATTGACCTCCCGCTGAATTTGACAGTGATGGTGATTCCGGTGGTCTTCGATTGGGGATCGTTAGCCTCACCAGTGGTAACACCGGCCTCCTCCATTTTTCTTCTGTCACGACTTTGCTCTGTGGCCTGTGGGTCTCTTTGGCCCGTACAAGACTGGTTTTTCTCGTTTTTAAAGAGATTAACAATTATTCTCAAATTAATAATTTATATTTTATTTTATCCTCTTGCTCTTTCTTCATCATATCTAAATTATAATTTATATGTAAATTATGCTTGGGATGTTATACATCCTCTTTCTTTCACCTTTGAAAAATCATGGTGGAATAATCTATAGGAAAAATTTATATGAACCCACATATTCGATAATAATTTTTGAAATTCTGATGAATTTCAATTAAAAAAAAATCATTACAATCTTAAGAACTGCATCATTATTTTTATTTTTTTATTTTATAAAATACTGACTGGTTGGTTGATAAGAAAAAAAATTGAATAAGTTTCACTTCACTGAGTGTTTTTTTTTTTTTTTTTTTTATTTTTTTTTTTTTAATGTTTGCCATCTTTTGTTATTTGAAAGATTAGGCTAAGCTAAGGAAGTTTTACTTTTATAAACGTTATTTGTTAAAGTTTTTATTTTATGTTATTAAAACAAAAATATTAATAAACAATAAAAAATACAAAACACAAAAATAATTTTTATATTTATGTCATATCAAAATATTTTTTCAAACTAAAAATAAAAAAATAAAAAAAAATCCCTAAATACATTTACAAACATACCCAAATGGTGATGAGTTGAAATGCTATTTTACAATTCCATTATGAGTTGAGGGGACCAAGTTTTGGAAGCACATATTAAATCATTGTAAACTAATATTTAAATAATCACTTATTTAAAAATCTATTTTTTAGATAATTAATGATTTTAATATAGTATCAGAGCAAATATATTAATTTCAAACATTGACTTCACAATATATCTCTATTTTTTAAATATTATACGTCTTCGACTTCTCTTGTTGAATGACATGCGAGGGAAGTATTAAAAATTAGGGTTAAATACCTCAGAGGTACCTGAGTTTTACGTGTTTTTAAATTTAGTACCTCAGTTTCATTTCGTATCACAGGTAGTACCTGAATTTGGAAGAAAAAAGCCCTAGGTAGTACCTGTCAGATTTCTCGTGGGAATTTCAACTTCTCGCCACGTGTCAACCGCTGAGGTTGACACGTGGCACCACATAAAAAAAAATTAAAAAAATGTTTAAAATGAAAAAAAAGAAAAAAGAAAAAAAAAGAGGGGTGGTTGAGCCACCCCCCTTGGCCACTATGGGGGTGGCCGGCCACCCCCATTTTGGCCAAGGAGATGGCCCAGCCACCCCTATTTTGGCCAAGGAGATGGCCCAGCCACCCCCTTGGCCGGTCTGGGGTGGTCGAACCACCCCATAGGGGGTGGTTCGGCCACCCCACAGTTGAAAAAAAAAAAAAAAAATTGAAGGGTTTTGGCCCACGGGGGTGGCCGAACCACCCCCTAGGGCCACGGGGGTGGTTCGGCCACCCCCAGACCGGCCTTTTTTTCAACTGTGGGGTGGCCGAACCACCCCCGTGGCTTTAGGGGGTGGTTCGGCCACTCCCTAGGGCCAAAACCCTTCAAATTTTTTTATTTTTTTTTTTCAATTGTGGGGTGGCCGAACCACCCCCTATGGGGTGGTTCGGCCACCCCAGACCGGCCAAGGGGGGTGGCTCAGCCACCCCTCTTTTTTTTTATTTTTTTTTTATTTTTTTAGTTTTTTTTAAATTTTTTTTAATTTTAATCTTTTTTTTTTTTTGGTGCCACGTGTCAACCTCAGCGGTTGACACGTGGCGAGAAGTTGAAATTTGGACGAGAAATCTGACAGGTACTACCTAGAGCTTTTTTCTTCTAAATTCAGGTACTACCTGTGATACGAAATGAAACTGAAGTATTAAATTTAAAAACACGTAAAACTCAGGTACCTCTGGGGTATTTAACCCTAAAAATTAAATTATTAAATTCGTTATTTTCTATTAACTTAAACTTTTAAAATGGATGTTGATTCAATAAAATACATTAGGATGTTAGAGGTAGGATAGCCTGCTTTGTAATGTTCAATATAGTCATAGTAATTGGGATAGAAATTTTCAACAATTTTGCTACTTGAATTGTTATAAATTCAAATAGTAAATGTGAAAGAGCTCTCTTGAAGCCTACCTGTTCGAGTAGGTCTCGGGTAGCCCACCCACCTTTTTGGGGAGGTGGATTCTATAGGGGTGATAAAATTGGGAATTCTCAATATATATATAGAATCTTGCATCTTTCTATACTTTCAAATTTTCTATATGTGAATTATATATACATGAGAAGAGACCGTGAAATTCTTGTTTTATTCGCTTTGCCTAATTGTTATTTCCCTACAAAGAAGATCCTTTAGATTTTAATTTCTTGGTAACTTCATAGAAAGATTGAATCACAAGATTAGAGAAGTTTCAAACTTTTATTATACATATCCTTTGTAGTCAATATTTTGTTGTTTCTGTTTGAGCCGTATGAGATGAAATTCTCATATATAGTTTTCACATTTAATGCTCAATTTTATTTTATTTTTTAACAAGAAAGTAACTCATATCATTACTCAATAGAAAGATCGATCATACAAAAAGGATCTAGAGACCAATTTGGTCCCTAGTTACAAAGTTGCTAAAACGAGAAGGTAGTTCTTCCAACCAGGCATTATTAACCTTCTGTTTTGATGCCTCTGCTGCAAGAGCATGAGCCACTGCATTCCCTTCTCTTGGAATAAAGGAGAAGTCCATCGATCTTAACCTTCTGTTTTGATGCCTCTGTTGCAAGAGCACGAGCCACTGCATTCCCTTCTCTTGGAATAAAGGAGAAGTCCACCGATCTGAAGTTTATCTTTTCATGATGAATTGATTCAATAAAATGCCCAAATTTAGAAAGGAAGGGAGGGTTTGAATTAATAGCCTGCAAGACTTGTTTAGCATCCCCCTCCAATATAACATAAAAAAGCCCACCTCCTGCAAAAGTAGATAGCACTAAGTGCTGCCATCATCTCGGCCGTCGCTGAATCAGTTATTAATTCTTTTGTCACACTTTTAGCTCCCAGACAAGCACCATTGCTATCCCTGGCAATCATCCCCATCCCTATCCACCCTTTATTCTTGTTAATAGAGGCGTCCCAATTAACTTTTATCGGCCCTTGGGAAGGAGGTTGCCATTTAATATTTCTATTACATGGGACATATACCTCATCCAACATTACTCCAAGCACCTTGAACTGACATCTCTTATATTCAATAAGGGATTTATCCGCTTCTGCACACACAACATTAGGATGAGTGAAGGTGCCCTCAAAAATTAGAGAATTTCTTCTCAACCATATGTGCCTTGACACCTCTGCCATGAGGTCTAACTCCTCCCTGCTAACTCTCTCCAAGCAATATTTGAACAGCAGCTTGAAGTCATTCCCTACCCATTGACATTTCTGAAAACTAGAAGAATTCTCACCCCAAACATCTCGAGCTGCCGGGCACTCCCAAAGGGTATGGCAAATGGTTTTTTCAGCCTCACCACAACAAGGACAGGAGGAGTTACTAACATTAAAGAGATTTGCATTATGTTATGTGAAGTAGCTCATAGCATAGGGATGTATCTAGTTGGTGTAATATTGCATTATGTTTTGTAATTAATAATGCAATAATATTACACCAACTAGACATATCCCTATACTAGTTATTTATTTATTATTTCTTTTTAGAATTTAAACCTTATTTTAGGACTTTCTTGGTTTACAGCCAAGACTAGCATATTGAGCCAGGAGCCTCAAACTGTGATGGTGCTCACTGCTCTCTATTCCAACGATCCTCTTAGTAAATTATGTGTAACTTGTGTCCCAAGAAAATGAATAAATCAGAGCATAAATAAATAAATTTCAAGAAGTTACATTGTATTTTGAATTCACAAAAAAAGAAAAAAAAGAAAAAAAAAGAAGAAGCTTCAACATAAGTGCAGTCCACTTGTTTATATTATGACCTAAAAATGATACATCAAAGTTATGTTATCATTTTAAGCAAATTAAACGTTTGCCAAATACCTATGGGAAATGTTAGGGGTATCAAACTTTTTATAAAGATGATCAAAATAATTAATAAAAAGAAATTTTACGAGCACCAATAAATAAGCTCCACATCATCTTGGTACCCATCTTTTAATAAAAATTTGATACCTCTCACATTTTTCAATACATACCAATACCTAAGAAATTTGTCAGGTTCTAAATTTGGGAAAATTACTAAATTGGTTATTATGGTTTGACCTCGTGACAAATAAATTTTTGTAACTCAGTGTGGTATTTTTATGTAACAAATAAGGACAACTAGTTAGAGCCACAAGTGTTGTGGCGGCTGCCGTTTCTAGGATCGACCGACACCTAACCTGCAGAAGTACCTAACCTATGTAGTGTGGTGTCAGTCGCACATCCAACATAGTGTTCGAACTCATGTGCCTTCCAAAACCATGGGTCTTTGAGCCTACTTATTATGATTTCATAAAAGGTTTGTTCTGAGAGTGGGATTTCAAATCTGATTTACATGATGTAAGATACTTAAGTAACGATCATCGTGCCATTTACTTCCAGAACTATTGGCAGCAACACAGTTGATGACTACCCTTTTATATATGTCGGGAATAATCAAACTCAAACCGACCCATTCAAAAAAGTTACGGGTCTCCGAGCCAACATTAGCTCATAAGTGGAATCTTAATTAAATATTAGGTTAAGCCGTTAAGTGGGATATAGAACCCTAATGCAAGATTGCCTCCACCTCCCGGCCTACAAACAGACTCTTATACCAGTAATAAATTTAAGACGAAATTATTGAGTTTTAACATACTTTTTTCTCAGAGACTGATTTAGGCATTAGAGTGAGATCTGTCGGTCACCCCGACGTGTTCTCTTGACATTGTTTGTTTTGTAGCAATCGTAAGATGTGAAGAATATCATGAATCGTGCTAGTTAACACTATATCGAAAACTATACCAACTATATATATATATATATATATATATATATATAAAAGGGTAGTATTTCAGGTCCATCCGGATGCCAGATACAGGTCAACTAGGATCCGGAGCCAGCATGTATGTTGGACTTTTGAGAAACGGATTTTGACAGCTTTGGAGCGAGACTGTTGAGTGTGAACAAGGATGGGCAGAGATAGATGGCACACCATTATGAAGTTTCCTACCACCTACCCCAAACCAAGGAATCAACATTTTTGGTTCACATGAATGAAGAAGGGATTGAGATCCCAATACTTGGGCATTGCATTCGATGTAACATATACATATATATTTGGGTCAATTATTTTTAATAAATGGCCTATATGGTAACAATAACATCAAAAAAGAAAAAAATTAATAATAATAATAATAATTTTTGGATGATTATTAAGCAGTCGAACCACTTACTTAGATGTTTTAATCACACAAAAGGGCCGGTTTAAGAATGGTTGAATCGCTCCCTTTACTTTGGGAGTGGTTTGACCGTCCCACCAGATTTGATTTAGGAATTAACAAGTAAATGATTCGGCTATTAAACATGAAAAAATAAAAAATATTCCAAGATCCACTTTTTTAAGTTTTGACTCTACTCTATTATCACTATTCGGGCATTCATTTACAATAAATAGACATCCCTGCAACTGCAAGGAGATCTCAATCCATGAAGAGGATCATCCATCTGTCTAGCTAGGCTCTTCTTCTATATTCGTTCAATCAATAAGCATGTAATCGTACGCTTACCTAGAAAAACCAGCATGTACGTTTACCACCCTCCACTTTCTTTAACTCTGCCAGACCAGTGCCTACTGCCTCCATGTGAAAGCTTTTCAGACTCCACCCACTCGCTGGTGCGTTTCAGCTTTTTACCTTTTGCTTTTGGAAACAACCGATTCAGAACTACCAAACACGCCTTGTCTCCCCTACAGTAATTATACATGGTCCCAAACACATGCTGCAGCTCCCTCTCTCACTTTTATTATTCTTTTTTACTTCAATCCTCCTGGCTGGGCTAAGATCATTCTAAATAATCCAAATTTGGTGAGCACTGTTTGAATGGAATATAGAAAGTTAAATGTAAGTATTTTAAAAAAGTGGGTAACTGAAATTAAATAGATTTTTTTTTTTTAATAATTTTTAAAAAATAGAGAGTAAATTTGTGAGTTGAATGTGAATACTCTAAATGGTAATAATTGTAACGACCAAATAAAGCACCACATTTGTGCTAGTATTTTAAAAATGATTAGTCAAATTATAATTGAAGTTTTCTTTTAAAAAATTGCGTACAAAGCTCAGTCTCTCACTCATATCATGCAGTGCTTCAATGATACTTAGTTTTAGAAGGCGATGCACAAGCGATCGTGAATGCAGTTAGGGCTGACGGGGACTGCCCAGGAAGTTATGACAACATCATTGCCAATACCCGTATCTTGCTAAATTCTATCCAGTTTTGGCAGATGGATTTTGTCTGGAGAGAAGGAAATGTTGCCGCCCATCAATTGGCACGCATGACTGTAAAACTGAATCTTTATCGAGTATGGGTTGCGTCTTTTTCAGGCTCAATCTCTGCTACTATTTGTAAGGACCTAAAATCTTCTTTTAATGATATATGAAAGTTCAAGACGATTTAAAAAAAAAAAAAAAAGTACTAATTGTACCTGCATTATCACTCTAAAAAAATTAATTAAGTTTTAACTAGAACTCTTAAAATCATTGACAAAGTCCAATCTTACTTGATTAAAAATTAATATAAAACTTAACATTCATAAATATCTTTATAATCTCCAATAAATGTAAATAATTCATCTTTCTCAAATAAAAAAATGTTTTAGTGTCAGCAGGTGAAAGTGGTTAGATGCAGCATCCAATGTGTCATAAATGGGAGTGTTTAGGAACCATCACTATCCTATCTTCTAGCAACGAATGACTGGAAGACTGCTGTGTCAAGGACCGGCACGAATATAATATATGCCACGGAGAGGATAGAGAGCCTGCGATGAATTACGATTGAAGTAAAATGCAGAATTACCATTCAAGTTTGCCCCAAAATGGAAACAAATCAGTTCAAAAGAGATTTTTTTTTTTTAATTATTATTATTATTTTCAAGAGAGATTTAAAATACACAAGCACTTGCCTAATTAAGTAATTAACTAACACTTTCCTAACAGAAAGCCCTTGCAGAAATGGTACCCCATTGAAGGCCACCCAAAGGCACATCATGACAGGATAGAAAAGTGAAAGTTTAGGTAGAAGTAGAACCCATTTATCCGAATAAGTTTCTAGCAGTTTATCTTCTGCAAATGTTCGAATATAGAAAAAGTTCATATAAGGCAAACAATTTTTAAATAGATAAATTTTATAATTTTTTTTTATATATATTTATTGTCCAAATTATTATCCCGAGCAAATTATAAGAGATCTTGATCGGAAAAATGAT
Organism: Alnus rubra; assembly: GCA_028654335.1. NCBI lineage: Eukaryota > Viridiplantae > Streptophyta > Magnoliopsida > Fagales > Betulaceae > Alnus > Alnus rubra. Next base: position 498,212 of record JAJPGS010002137.1, on the reverse strand, counting down.
ATACATTGAGCCCCCTAGCAGGACACACAAGAATATATACCAACACACAAGAGAGAAGAGACTCTGCATTGACCAGGTCCATACCCAACCCAAAAAGGCAACCCAACAAAATTCAGGGTAAATCATCCCATCCTCTAATCAGGACCTCTCATCTATAATTAGGCCAAATAATCCCATCTCCTAATCACAGCCTCCCATCGCCTTTATCTCTCTTAAACCCAACCCATCCCAAACCTCAACTACCTTAACCAACCGCCTTAGCCTCCATTGCCCCATGCCCTTTTTTTCCCACAATCCCAGAGTCCAAACAGAAAATATAAACAAAAAACAGAAAGGCTGAGAGCTTCTCAAGCCTTCGCTTTAAGCAATCAAAATTGAAAAGAAAAAAAAAAAGGGAAAAGAAAAGAAAAATCCAAACCCATTTTCTTTCTCTCAATTTTGTTTCGTTTGGTGGTATCTGTTTCTTTCTTTGTTTCGGTCTTGGGAGTCCCGAATTCTGATCTCTACCCTCAAATGTGGCGGCCGCGGCGCACCAAATCAGCGGTCCGGATTCACGATACGTCTTCATCTCCAACCTCGCTCTTCTATTGCTCTTCTTTCAAGGACGTCCCAGAGCTTTGTACCGTCGAGGACGAGCCGGCTCAACCCACCGTCCCAACCACCAAGAAACCATCAGTTTTCCACCGAGTCCGGCTCGCCAGCTCGCTCATCCGCGCCTGGTCAACTCGCCCTACCGAACCTCTCGAACCCAAACCCGAACCCGAGCCCAGTCCCAATGTATCAATCTCGGACCAACCGGACACGCAATCTGAGCCGTCGATTCCACTCCCGGGAGCCGAGAAGCGCGTGGTGGTGTACTTCACGAGCTTGCGCGTGGTGAGGCCGACGTTCGAGGACTGCAAGGCCGTCCGATCTATTCTGCGCGGGTTTCGCGTCTCGATCGACGAGCGAGATCTTTCGATGGACTCGGGGTTTCTAACCGAGCTGCAGCAGATCCTGGGTCAAAGCCAGGGCAAGGTGACCTTGCCGAGGGTCTTCATTGGCGGGAGGTACGTGGGTGGGGCGGAGGAGATCAAACAGCTCCACGAGATCGGCGAGCTCAAGAAGCTCGTCGAAGGGCTGCCCCCAGCGGAACCCGGCGTGTGTGACGCGTGCGGCGGGTATAGGTTTGTCCTCTGCGACGAGTGCCACGGTAGTCACAAGTTGTTCGTGGAGAAGAGCGGGTTCAAGAGCTGCACGGCGTGCAATGAGAACGGTCTGATCAGGTGCCCTTCCTGTCTTCTGCGCCTCTCTGATCCCTCTGATTAGACAAAGAAAAATTAACCAAAAGGAAAAAAAAAAAAGCCCTGTCGAGTTCCTTTTTTTTTTTTTTTTTAATTACTTTGGATAATTCAGTTTTGTAGTTTTATTTTGTTAAAGTTTAAGCATGTGTGGGATATGGATATAGAATGTGCCACACAAGCACCTTTGCTTAAAAGATAATATATGAGCTAACTTATTTACTTTTACTATTATTGTTTATTATTATTATTATTATTCTTATTATTATTAATTAAAATACTAATTAAATTATTAAGAATAATGGTCATCCAAAAGCAACTAAAATTTGTCACATTGACATTGTTAGATAAAAGTAAAAGAAAGGTAAGGGTGACAATTCGTGTTCGTATGTCGGTTTTGGATTGTGTCAATACATGGGTATAAGATTATATTGATTTCTCAACCCTAATTCACTAATTTTGTATTGAGTTCGTGTCGAATTTGTATATCGTGTTAAAAATTGTCAATCTTAGATAAATGTGTGACATATAGCAATTCTCAATGATTAAGTTTATTCTTTGATATGATCGATGATTTAACATAGTATTAAAGTAAAAGTTTGAGGTTAAATTTTATTTCCGCATTTGACTTCCAATTTCAATTTAATATACCACTTGTGTGAGGGGGTGTTTATTGTAAAAGCTCATATGTGACAATAGGGGTGAAAACTGGGTTACAGTTATTGATTATTGACTAAAATCGGTAACTGTAACCGGGGCAGTCGGTTAATCGGGTTTGTAATAACCGGCAGTTACTGGTTAGTTCCAAGTTATCCGAACCGAGTACAAAAATGAAAGGAAAAGAAAGAGAATGCAGTGAGTGGTTTTGGCCAATAACCTTTGTGAAGGGGAAATGGCTAAGGATGACATTTCTTTAATTGTAATTTATGTTGAACAAAAGAATAATGATAGTTCTACCTACTCCATGGCCATGGGTAGCTCAGTTAAAAATTCAACAATGACAACCTAATCCAATGTTCACCCTGAAGGAAGCAATAACACATTGGTGAGTATGGAAGCAAGCAATACCTCAGCAGAAGTAGGTACCAAAGGCCGTGACATAAAAGAAGGCACTTCTGGTTCTTCCCAGCCGAATGGAACAATGACTCTATTTGATTCAGCTCATACCCAAAACATGATGGTGATTTTGGCCAATAACCACCTCACAAATGTAGAATCCAGTGAGTGAAGCGGAAAGGAAAAGAAAGAGAATGAGATGTGTTAAAAAAGTAAAACTTAAGGCTAATTTAGTAATTTTATTGTTTAATTTAGTAATTTTTAATATATATCTAGTTACCGGTTATAATTAGGAATATATAATTGTTAAAATCGGTAATCGTTTCGATCGAGTCGGTTATCGGTTATTTTTAACTAAATACTAAATCAGTTGTTTGGTTTGCCGCTAATCGATTACCAATCGATTTATACCCCTATGTGACGACCGATGAAAAATGTTAAAATATTAATTAAATTTATTATTTATTATTAATCTAAATTTTTAAGACAATTGATGATTTGTATTAAACTTGATTAATTATTGTATTTACGTTTATTTTTTTTAATTTAATTATAAGAATAATTAATGATTAAATAATTTAAAAAGAAAATGAATGTTGAGATAATATGCAGAAAAAGTTAAAGTAGTGACGTGAACGGTGTGCGGTGATGTTTGAGATATCTTTGGTCGCTTTCGGGTGTCATCGTCAATTTCATCAGAGAATTGTATATAATTCCAGCGCAGCCTACGGAATATAACTACATAAGGGGGGCTTTGAATACGACCATATATGCTGACTACGGTCAACGTGAAGGCGGAGTTGTGGATTGGTATCCGACTATTCCGACTTGATCCATGAGTTTCGTGGAGATCTCCAGGTAGTTTCGCTCGGGTTTCATATCTAAATAAAGAGTTTTTCCATTTGGACTGTATAGGTGGCAAATTGGCAATTAGTGTAGAGGTCGGTGTCGTGTTGAATCATAAATATAAGATTATATAAATCAATCTTAATCTGATCAATATAATTAAATAGGTTAGACTTGTTGGCTCCAATTCGTTAATTTTGTGTTGGGTTTGTCTTGAATTCACGGGTCGTACAAAATTGCTGGCAGTTATGTCGCTTGTCAGGTTCAGGTCGTATCGATGCATTGGGTATAGTCAATTATAACCCGACCCATTTAATTAAACTATTCAACCATAACCAGCTAATTTCTAAATTTGTATTGAATTTGTTTCGAGTTTGCAAGTCATATAAAAAATTATCGGTCTACATTTTGCTACATATTTTCCACTTGCCAATATAGTTTTCTAATTTATATCTTAGAAAGAAGCTAAAAAAAGATACCTGAAAATTTAGTAATTTAAATGTATGTAATAAGTACATATTCTTCTTGTTCACACGATGTTAGGATTCTAAGTGTTTTATAAGGCTCAAGTGTAATCATAATCATATGCGTATAAGTTTTTGGATACATTCTCATTGGAAGCGAATTTTCAATTGTGAGTTCTATCTAAAGTTTGTTACGTTTGGTATCAGAGCAAACACTACGTCACAAAGAGAGCGACCTATATTCTATATTAAAATGTCTTATTATTATGTATGGGCATAAGGGCTACCAGCGGATCAATGTCGATAGAGTGAGCCATCGTGGATTGGGGCGAACCTATCTTAGTAGTTGGGGGGTCCTTGGCAACCCTAATTTTTTTTCCCCATCAATGATGACTTTTCACCCCTAAATGGATAGATAATATAGCTTTCTACGATAGAAAATTTTAGTATTCGAAATAAAAGTTCTTTTTAAAGATAGCTTTATAGACATGTATTTTTTGTATTAAGATATGACTCATGACTTAGTATGAAATTAATTTTAAGACCAATATACTTTTATTTTACACAAACACGCGCACGCACACATATGAAAGAACTATATGTATCTATGTATTTATTTATTTATGTAAGTTCGTATTCCATGCAAAAATTCTTGGTTTCTCCGATCGTGAACGTTAAATCTAAACGCGTAATGAAATGTTATAATCCTAAGGGTCGGACTCGGGATTTTCCTCCTCTTGACTAAACGTATAGATATTCATTATTTTTGAGATTCTGGTGGCTATACAGAGCTAACAACCACAAAAGTAAGTTCATTGCCATCCATTATGAACCTCAATTCTCTCCCCATTCATCATTTGGCACACTGTAACATTAAGGACAATAACTGGAACCCAAAGAGTTTTGATTGAGGAGGTTGTTCATACGTCTATTTATTCAGCTGCTACCTTAACGTTTAGCTACACGTCAAACAAATCCTATTTGGGGTTATTGTAGTTATGTAAAAGAAGACAACAAGCAATCAGTAGCAGCAAATCTATGATAATATTCTTTGTTACCAGAAACATTTTTGTGAGAGATATAGTTAGCTTATCGTCTTGAAATGGTGAGACACTTAGGAGACAAAATGGAATCACAAAATTTTAATCTTGTTTTTGTATTGTTCCTTTCACTTATGGTGCATTTTGCCTCATGATTTGACTGCCAAAACCTACATTTTTCAAACAAAATTGTGAAAAACGTTATGTTTGGAAGTGCGTTTCTAAAAGAATCGCAATTTGAAAACGTGAACATGCAAGAGGTGCATGTATAAAAACACATTATTTTAAAAGGCCTAACCATAATTTTACCAAACTCTAGTCTTGATTGCGTTTTTTAAAAATAGCTTTTTCATTAACTGCGTTTTGAAATTGTTATTTTTTATACTGTACGTTTTAAAACCGTTAAACCACACGAACATGAAAATCTTTAGGGAATTTTTACAAATTTTTATCCTCAATTTTCTTTTATGTGTTTTGTTGGTACAGTTTCCGGTACGGTGACGTATCGCCTTGTGATTCGTTGTCTTCCTTAAACTTTGCTCTCCTCGTAATCGGCAAAGTAATAAACGGCTCGTCGGACTATGGGGGTGCCGACCGGACCCCCACTCCGATGCCTAAGTCAGTTCAAACTAATTTTCTGGAAAATATATGTAATCTCAAAAGCTCAGAGAATCTGCTTGTTTTTTAAATACCTGACGCCGTAGTCTTATTTATAGACTCACAGTTCACAGTTATAAAACCGCTAGAGTGCTTGGAGCATAATCTAATTAGGAGTCTGAGTCCTAGATCATATAATCTTGAATCTTATCTTTCTGATTCGGAGTTTGAGTCCTAGATCACATAGTCTTGAGTCTTATCTTCATAGAATTCAAATTGGGTAGTAGAGTCCAAATTGGATAGGACACTACCCCTTTAGCTAATGTCATTCTATTAGGTACCTTATCCCATATTTGATGGGATAGAAGCCTATTTTGATATATTATGAATATCCGTCTTTTTGGAGATAACGAATGGTCTTGTACTTGGGTCTGATCTGGCCGGGCCAACCCGATGGGCTCGGCCCCCGATACTACCTTAGGCCCACGTGTTTTTGGAGCTGATTATTTCTCCAACAGTTACCCCCCCTAATTCTCTTATTTGAATTTAGAATGTAAGAGAATCAAGTACCTCAATTTCTGAATCTGGATCTTCCATAATCTGTATCTGACAATTGCCGCCTCTTTCAAAGTAACTATGATGAATAATACCTCGAATCTCTGGAAGGATTAGAATTCTTGCTCCTTGTCGATCTAGAACTGCTGTCAGAGTTCTAATCGAGATCTAGAATTGATGTCAGAGTTCTAATTGGACTTTGATCCTTTATTAGACTTCTAATCTGATATCTTCTTAGACTTCTGATCTGATCATTCTTCTTATCTGATTGGACCATAAGTCCTATCCCAATTCTACCAGGGATAACTGATACCTGATTTCCCTGAAGTAGTTGCTAAATGTTTATCTCCTCCTTGGATCGGGTTGAGTGGATCCAACTTGTGATCTGTCATAGTACTAATAGCAACTTCTCATAGATATATTCTTCATAAATGCCTCTACATAATATTGTCGGTCAGGCCAAAGTTGTAAAAATGATCTCCTACTCTCGGTAGGAGATGGATCGGACTGATGTAGTTGATTTCACCAAGATTGTGGTGAAATGCCACTATGAGAGAACACTTTGCGTACAACTTTCCTGAGATCAAGGTTCTGTCTGACAAAAAATGGTAAACCGTTGAAGAAAAGGCTTAACATACCCGAAGCTTCTTCATCGGTAGTGCTTCGTAGACCGCTTCCACAAAAATCTCTCTTGGGGGCTTCTGCTGGCCCGAGGTTTTGTGCTTGGCGTACCGAATCTTCTAACCTGAACACCATCTAGCTTGATCTCATCTGTGAATATCTTTATTTTCGAACTTTGTAATGTTTGAATTCTTTGTTATAGAAAAACTTTCCATAACAAATCAATTCTCACTTATCTTCTAATAACTTGAACAAACAATCGGTTTGCGTAAGTTAACTCCGAGGAGGGTAAGAAAAATATTTTGTTTCAAAAATCTTTTTGTTTCAACCTCTGGGACTAGGAGGGAAAAAATCTTTTGTTTTAACCTCCGAGCCGAGGAGGAAAAAAATCTTTTGTTCAACCTCAGAGACTAAAAGGAAAAATCTTTTTGTTTCGACCTCCGGGACTAAGAGGGAAAAATCTTTTGTTCAACCTCCGAGCCGAGGAGGGAAAAAATCTTTTAGAAGCGATGAACTTACTTGGTTATTTTTTGTAGAGGTGATATCCCCGTATGGTTTGTTATAGGGGTTGTCTCCCCGCATCTTTTTTCGAGATGCTCCTGAGAGATCTTAATCTGAGAGCTTGGTGAAGCTTCGATGATTTTTCCTTTGTATAAGCTTTAACTTTGTTGAGCTACCCCCCATAACTTTAGTCCATGACCGCGTACTAAGCGTTCGAGGCGGATAGTCTGGTCCTCTTGGTATCCTGGACGATGATGTAAAAGAGATCTCGGAGTTCGGAGTGAGTCTCGGGGCTTCAACTTGATGATTTTTTAAAGAGGTTTTATCCTCATACCTTCCTGAAGCTTTACCTTCCTGAAGCTTTATCATCCTAAAGCTTTATCTCCCTGAACCTTTACCTTCTTGAAGATCTGTATTCCTAAACATTTTTCTTTCTAAATCTCTGTCTTCCTGAAGCTCTGTCATCCTAAAACTCTACCTTCTTGAAGCTTTATCATCCTGAAGTTTTATCTCCTTGAACCTTTATCATCCAGAAGCTTTATCATTCTGAAACTTTATCTTTCTGAAGTTTTATCTTCCTGAATCTTTTCCTTCCTGAGTATTTGTCCTGAAGATCTGTCTTCCTAAACCTTTACCTTCCTGTTTGTTTACCTTATTGAAATACCCCCCATAACTTCAGTCTGCAACCGCAGGCTAAGTCGTTCGGGTTGGGTAGTCAAGTTGCTGAGCTTTACCTTCCTTTCTGAAATCTTTGTAACCTGTAAAAGACTTTATATATTACTGAAATGAAATTACTGAATTGAAATCTTAACCTTTCAATTTCCTCATCTCTGAATTTAGATGATCCGTATTCATAGCATTTGGAGACCTCCAACCGAGAGGTTTCTTGTCTTGGTGTCCTTTCCATAACCATTTCGGGTCGTCCGAGGAAAGGACTTGGGCCGATTCTATCTTGGATGTTCTTGTCCTTCCGAAAACCTGCAATCCCGCCGTCGTATCCTTTCCATAACCCTTTCAGGTCGTTCGAGGAAAGGATTCGGGATATCTTTAACCTTATCCTTCGGAAACCCCCAACCGGGAGGTTTCAACCCTTTGTATCCTTTCTATGACCCTTTCGGGTTGTTCGAGGAAAGGATTCGGACGGATTCTAATCGGGATATCCATAACCTTATCCTTCGGAAACCTCCAACCGGGAGGTTTCAACCCTTTGTGCCCTTTCCATGACCCTTTCGGGTTGTTCGAGGAAAGGATCCGGGCGGATTCTTTTCTGGATATCCTTAGCCTTATCCTCCGAAAACCCCCAACCGAGGGGTTTCAACCCTTTGTATCCTTTCCATGACCCTTTCGGGTTGTTCGAGGAAAGGAATCGGGCGGATCCTAGTCCTCATCCTTCGGAAACCCCCAACCAGAGGGTTTCAACCCTTTGTATCCTTTCCATGACCCTTTCGGGTTGTTCGAGGAAAGGATTCGGGCGGATTCTTTCCTGAGCATCCCCACCATAACTCTTTCGAGTCGTTCGAGGTGAGGAGTCAGATGGACGCTGATGTAGCTTGATCATCTTTGGAGAAGTTTGATGAAGAAGTGCTTCCATTCTGTCTTGGACTACGGCTTTATTCTTAGCAGGGATCAATCAATACCTGGGGACTGTCTGTTCTTCCTTGCTCTCGGTGTTGGACCAACTGAGAGGCTTTCCTTGTTTTATCTGCAGGGTTATCTCCCTGGCTCTTGGTATTGGACTAACCGAGAGACTTTCCTTGTTTTCTCTGCAAGGTTGTCTCCTTGGCTCTCGGTGTTGGACTAACCGAGAGACTTTCCTTGTTTTCTCTGCAAGGTTGTCTCCTTGGCTCTCAGTGTTGGACTAACCGAGAGACTTTCCTTTTCTGCAAAAAGGGTTGACAAAGCACTGCATATACTAAAACAAAATAGCAGAATGCACAGTAGCACTATATATCCTTTTCATCCGTCGGGATGATTTTGTGATCCTTTCACTCACGGCAGGAGTGAGGCCTCAACACATGAGTCTATTTTATCAAAATATAAATATATATTTCGGCAAAGCGTACAAGTGCATGCATATATATATTTTTTCCTGGTTGATAAAAACCAACATTTATCCTTACTTTAACATGAATCATGTTTGTAAAAGAAGAGTATGAACTTATCTGGTGAATTCGATGAAGATGAACTGTCTTACTTGGAATTCCTTATCTTGCACACCCCTCGATATGGGGCTCTTTGGGAGAGTTCCTTAAGCTGGACCCTTGGTTCGGATTGATCCCTCGGCATGTGACTGTGCACTTCGGAGGATGGCAATTCTGGAGGGGTCTTCAGACTATGCTATTTGGAACTAGAAGCTTGGGCATAGGGTCTTCGGGATAGTACCCTCGGAATAATACTCTCGGTATGTGTCGTCTCGGTACGTACTTTTCGTCTCGGTAGAACACCCTCTCGTCTAGCTTTTCTCCTTGGTAGAATGCCCTCGGATCAAACTTCTCGGAATATACTTTCTTCTCGGTATGTACTTTTCGGAGGGTTGCCACCTCGGGATAAAACTCCTCGGAATTAAACTGCTCACACTCCTCAAAGTATTTTTTCTTTTCTTTTCTTTCTTCTTCTTCTTCTTCTTTTTTTTTTTTTTTTTTTTGCCAACCTATTTGGGCTTACTGGATCAGGCCCTCTTAGGTTTAAAAAATCCTACCCAGACCCAAGCTTAAAGCCAGAGTCTCCTTTCTTCCTTTGGACTTCATTTTTCTCTCGGAAGAGCATCTATGTACTTTCTAAGCAAAACAAATTCAGCACCTTGCCTTCTTTCTGTACTCCCTTCAGCAGTAGAAAGTTCATTGTCTTCCTCTGGAAAGTTTGGATGTAGCAAAGTACCATGCATTTCTCTACATATGCAGGAGTTCATATCTTGTTTCATTGTCTCCATGGCATATACAGTCCTCTACCTTTCATCACTGGATGTGTGTGGCACTAGAATATCCCTCTCTATAGGGGACCAAGCCTTGACAAAATCTTGTCGGTGGTAGTAGAAACATTCTGCTTTTTTAATCGGTAAAATTGATCTCATGATGGGGGGACCTTTGACAACGAAACTCACAAGCTTAGATTTTTGTAGAAGAATTAGGAATGACATGGCACCTTTGGAATCAGGATCATGGTAAAAGGAGTAAACAACTTAGGCTACATCTACTGAATTATTTCCAACATCAGAGTTACTGAATCCTTCCCGTCTGCAGAGCATCATGTCAAGTCCGGATCTGGTGGCTGTGGTACCGAGGAATGTGGCAGGATCACCTACCATGTTGACGCTCGGTAGCCTAGAAAGGCCAAGGCTATGATCTAATATAGCCCACTGAACCCCACTGATCTGGGTCAGGCCCTTTTCTTCTCTCTCTCTCTCTCTCTCCCTCTTTCTCTCTCTCTCTCTCTCTTTTCTTTTCTTTTTTACTTCCTGGACCAAAACACTACCCAAGCCCCAGTAGTTTGGCCCAAAAATCTTCATTCTTTCTCCTTGACTGAGTCACGGCTTAATCATCAGCCTGGCGAGGATTCTGACTTGAGGTCTTGGCGTAAGTAAACCACTTCAACTCGTGATGCATTCAGTACTGATCATGCCTGAGATAGTAGAGGACGTGGAAGACTTTCCCTCCATGGCCCTCGGTGGAATCCATGACTATTAGTGGTGTGCTTGGATCAGAACATGCATGCTACGCAGCTTTCCTGTGTGTCTCGGTGAATTTGCAGGTACCCGAAGTGCCTGGGATTTCATGGGCTCCAACATCTTACTGGGCGAAGACCCGAGGTGCCGGGGTTTGGGTTTTGACGTCCTAAGGATCGCGATCGGGATCCTCGATGTTAATCGTTCGGGGAGAGCCCGGGATGAGGGCCAGAAGCTTCTGGGATGAACTACCGTGGCAGTGGAGGCTTTGGAGGGCTTTGGAGCATCGTGATTGGCCCCACACCACCGATCGGTGAGGATGAATACTGACTCTGGGTTCTGTTCGGGCATGCTCTGAGATGTCTATGATCTTGAAATGCTCCAGGTTCGGTTAGGAGAAGAGATCTTGAACAGGATTGGATCGGGTAGAGTCGCCGATTCTTCTTTCTCTCCATTCCAAGGTCTGATCCGACCCCTTTCAATTGAGTTTTTGGGCACTGGACTGGCCTCTTTCAATTTCTCTGATCTTCACGTTCAGTTGATTCTCCAGGAATCTCCCATTAGTGCTTGAAGTCTCGGGTTTGGTCATTATCTTGGAGGTTCGGTACCTTCTAATCCATCATCCACGATGAACAGGGGCTCATCACGGGCAGTCACTGTTTCATCGGGCTTCCGTCCACGATTAGCAAAGTTGTCCTCACCTGAAGATCTCCAGAAGAAAACAATACCGTTCGGGGCTCCAATGTTTCACTGGGTAACTCGGTGGATTATGAGTGGAGTGTCGCCGCAGCCTCGGAGGTCCAGAACCTTCTGGCGAGTCTCGGAGGTTCACGGTTTCTGAGTCTTCTAGCCAGCAGCATTTATCTTACTTGAAAATCTCCAAATCGTTGAAGAAGACTGCTTCCATGTTCGGGGCTCCAATGTCCTACTGGGAAAAACCTGAAGTACCGGGGATTCGCGTTCTGACGTCCTAAGGATCGCGATCCTCGATGTCACCTGCTCAGGTGGAGCCGTCTTGTACGGTGGCCGCAACGGATCAGGTGGTAGCGGCACTGGTTGATGGTCTCAGAGTCAGAGGGGAGGATCCCGAGCTGGATCTTCATGGTTACGGATCCTTCGTCACCTGACTCGGCGTCACCTGTGTGGATCTTAACTTGAACCGAGGTGACTCGGTTTGGATCTTCCCATGTCGCCGCTGCCTCGGAGGTTCACGAAGGGTCTCTCAGGTTCGGAGGGGAGGATCCGGATCGGTTGGGCCCCACTTCTATTCCATATTTTTTTTCTTTTTGGACTGACCCGTTTGGGCCTTCTGAACCAGGCCTGCTAGATCCCAAAATCCCTTTTCTTTTTGACCTATCTTTTCCTTTGTCTTGTTTGGATTTTCCGAAAGTGGGAGATCTGACTTGGAGGAAATATCTGCTTTCATCTCTTAGTCTTTTCTTGTCATCTCTGCAGAGAAGGTTAACAAACAGATTGCCGATACTATAGACGAGCAACATGCCTTGTTGTCAGCAATTAATTTTGACGCTAAAAAACCAGATCTAGAGATATACTTTTATTGATTCAGAAATCTCTTTCTAATAAGAGGAAAGGCATGGGCTAAGAACTTTTAAAGTTTTACGTGAAATCAAGGCTTGAAAAGTTCAAACCATCACTCTTCTCTTATAAACCCAATTATTTGTCTTGTAGTGCCAATAAAAAATATCAAAAATCAGCAAGTATTAGAAGAGAAGCATCATTCCAACCAAAACTCATAGTATAGTTGAAAGGCTTCACGTTTTTTAACGAAGCGCTTGTAAACGCACAAGAGCACAATAATTATTTGATCTTTGTCTCCTGCTAAATAGAGTTTCAGATCTGACACTCCAAAATTTCTCATTATTGGATTTCATCATAGCACAAATAGTTATCCACACCATGAATTTCTTTCCACAATTTAACAAATCGGAATAAAAAGAAAGGTATGGACTTATCTTGTGCATCCACAGGGAAGAATTTTGACTTTGTGTCGGTGGACACAAATTGAGGATCTTCAAGAAAGAAAAATCCGGCCAATTTGAGCCGTGATTTTTAAAGACGAGAATCTTCAATCCTCGTGATTTGATCGCGTAGTCACCGTTGCGGATTTATTTTTTTTGCAAGAAACGATTCGTCGTTCCCACAAACGGCGCCAAACTGTTGGTACAGTTTCTGGTACGGTGATGTGTCGCCTTGTGATTCGTTGCCTTCCTTAAACTTCGCTCTCCTCGTAATTTGCAAAATAATAAACGGCTCGTAGGACTATGGGGGTGCCGACCGGACCCCCACTCCGATGCCTAAGTCAGTTCAAACTAATTTTCTGAAAAATATATGTAATCTCAAAAGCTCAGAGAATCTGCTTGTTTTTTAAATACCTGACGCCGTAGTCTTATTTATAGACTCACAGTTCACAGTTATAAAACCGCTAGAGTGCTTGGAGCATAATCTAATTAGGAGTCTGAGTCCTAGATCATATAGTCTTGAATCTTATCTTTCTGATTAGGAGTCTGAGTCCTAGATCACATAGTCTTGAGTCTTATCTTCATAGAATTCAAATTGGGTAGTAGAGTCCAAATTGGATAGGACACTACCCCTTTAGCTAATGTCATTCTATTAGGTACCTTATCCCATATTTGATGGGATAGAAGCCTATTTTGATATATTCTGAATATCCGTCTTTTTGGAGATAACGAATGGTCTTGTACTTGGGTTTGATCTGGCCGGGCCAACCCGATGGGCTCGGCCCCCGATACTACCTTAGGCCCACGTGTCTTTGGAGCTGATTATTTCTCCAACATGTTTGAACATTACTCCAATCTAAAAACTTATGCTAATGGGTTTGGGCCAACTTGTGTATATTAACTATTCACTTTTTATTTATTTTTCCTCAATGTGGGACTCGACACTCACATGTGCATTTACAATATTTGACTAATTTTCCATGTTGGATCTTGGAGAGAATATTCTTAGGGAGATTGGATACCTTTGAAATTCTTTCAATAAGGCCATATTATAGCATGTTGAAGCACCACTTAAAAGCTTAAGCTTATGAGTTTGCACTTAAAATCGAGGATGTAGTATTTCAGTATGTGTTTTTTTTTTTTTTTTTTGGTTGTCCGTGCTTGATTGAAGGGGGATACATTTGTATTGTACTTGCTCTACCACGTCTTGTCGTAATGTCGTTGAAAATCGGGCAGGTCACATACTCAGATTGAGAGGGAGCCTCCATCCCTGGATTTGTGTTGTATATCTAGTGGTGTTAAAGTCCCGATTCCTTGGCTATGTTTGGCAAATTACTCTTTTTTAAAAAAAAAAAGAAAAAAAAAGTCAAAGCTAAAATATTTCACTTTTTATATCATATCAATCACTTTTAACAACTTTATTCACTTTTATATCACATCAATTACTTTTTAATAACCTTTTTCACTTTTTCATACAAAAAATTAAAAAAAAATTCTCTTATTTTATATTAGGGAAAAATATATATTAGCCCCCCAAACTACCACCATTTCTCCGGATGGCACCCCGAACTACCAACACTTGCACTCCGACCCCCCAAATTACCAACCTCTCATTTTTTGGCCCCCTCCGTCAGTTTAAGTCGTCAAATTGGATGGAAACTGACTCACGTGCGCCGCACGTGATTCTTTTAGCCCAAAAGCCCAAGAATACCCTCTCCTTACACTGAAATTTCACCCTTTTTGTCTCAATCTCTAAGACACCATCGCAGGTCACATGCCTGGATCTCCATACTGCCTGGCGACGGACGAAGAAGGTGCTGCGGGAGGGTCGGCGGCCCCGGCGACGAAAGAAGCGGTGGACGAGGAGGTCACCGACACCGAGTGGTTCCTCCTGGTGTCAATGACCCAGTCGTTTGTCAATGCCGGGGGACTCGCGGGACAGGCGTTCTTCAGTTCTAGTCCTTTATGGGTGACCTCGATGCCGGCGAACGGCCACCCCTAGGGCTGAGGGAATTTTCCAGCGAACGGCCACCCTGGTGAAATTCCAATCAAAACGAAAATTTTTAAAAAATAGGAATTTTCCGGCGAATAGCCCAGTGATTAATTTTCAAGCTTATCAAATTGTTTTCTATGAGTTTTTTTTTTGGTTGAAATACAATTTTGATTGTTGTTATTATAAAAAGGAAAGTATTCGAATTGAGTTTGCTGAAATACGTTTGAGGACTCTTTCCATTACCATGCTCTGTTCACCTCTGTTTTAGAGCATGAAAACAGAGGTGAACAAGAGACTTGTTGTTCTCTTTTTGTTTTCAGTGATAGACAATGGCTTTGTTGTTACGAAGCTTTAGAGATATATATGCAATTTTTCTAACTGTTTGTTGGTATGGTTGGGACAGATATAGTTCCAAATTCAGAGAGAGAGACAAGAAACTGTGCTGAAAACAGAGAGAGAGAGAGAGGTCTAATCAAAACTTCCGAATATAGATGTGAAGTGGAGGTCTAAAAACTCCCAAAATAAATATTGATATATTGTTTGTAGAATGAACCGAGAAAAGTACCACTAAGAGGATCCTTCACTATTTGAGTTTAGCAGTAAAAAATCATGGGCCACCCTGTTAGAGACTTGAGTTTAGTCATTTTTCTAGAAGAGTGGTAAGTGTAGAACAGAGGGGGTCATTGAGTGATTTCTTCGAACATATTATATGCTGGTGAAGCTTCTACTGAAAATGGAGTCATTTTTCAATAAAAATCCCATTCCTTTTTACAAATTAAACCCCAAACCCAATTCAAACACAACAAGGCACTATCAAGATCTCCTAAGCCATGTCAGAGAGTATTTAGTAAACCCATTCTCATTGATCTATGATTACTAAAAATATGGCCAAATTCACGACCACGAAATTATCATCTGAAAGCTCTTGTGCAGAGAAAGGGAGAAGATTCCCAAGTGTGAAAAATATAGGTATGGTTTCCTCGTCCCATCACCCACACGCGCGCGCTCCTAAATTCATTCAAAGCTAGCGACAGTAGTAGTGGAACTTTTCCATGCTTTTTGATATAGATATTGTTATCAGCTTCAGCGTCGTCGGTGGCAACCACCGCCTCACCAACTACGTATCGGTCGGTCACCACCCTCCACCCCTCACCCGCGAGCAACAGCATTGTCGTGATCGAGTCCTACGTGGTCGATGTGCCGCTCGGAAACACACACGCCGACTGTCGACATTTGCTCATCCCTTAAGGACCCGAATGGCAATTTTGTAATTTTTTTGGCCCTCCCCACTTGTACGCGTGTTTCTCTCTCAAGGGACATTTTAGTAAATTCAAGATTAAAATTAGGGGTATTTTTGAGCTTTTTGGCTAAAAGAATCACGTGCACCGCACGTGAGTCAGTTTCCATCCAATTTGACGACTTAAACTGACGGAGGGGGCCAAAAAATGAGAGGTTGGTAATTTGGGGGGTCAGAGTGCAAGTGTTGGTAGTTCGGGGTGCCATCCGGAGAAATGGTGGTAATTTGGGGGGCTAATATATATATTTTTCTTTATATTATATCAATCATTTTTTATTACTATTTTAAAAAAAAAAATTGCAACTCAAAAATTTACCAAACACGCCCCTCTATTTGGGAAGCGATGACGAGGATGACATTAAATGCGCATTTGGATCCTCTTCAGTTCAAATGAATTGGAGGTGTAAGGGTATAATTGTCTATAAAAATGTAAAAAGATAATTTTGAAATAAAATTAATTGGATCCTGTGATGCTGACATGCCTTTCAATTGGCTTGGGTGTTGATATGGTATTGCGTGGGCTCTTTTTCGTTTAGTGCAGCCGCGAGAGGTGGGCTTGAGAATTGGATTGGGCCAGGGATTTTCTCCCTTCATTCGGATGGAAAGTTCCTCCCAGCCCAAAATAGTAGAAAGACCTTATATGAATTGAGTTTCGCTTGCCTCCATCCTCTTGTGAAAAAATAAACGATGGAGATGGCCTCTAGTTTAAGAATAATTGAAATTCTCCTTCAATTATATCATCTCCCATAAGCTTCAGTCCTTTATACGACAGAACGAATGGGCCTTTGTGTTTTTGGACCTGACACGTGTTTGGGCCGACACTCGGATAGATGAACCATAATTGACCCGAGTCTGTAGGCTGGATTTTCCGACAGGGACTGTCATGTGTACAAAGAGTAGGGTTCAAGCACGTGACAGATGTTATGACTTTTACTGGAAGTCTGGAACACCATACTTGAACTCGTTCTTTCTTCACGTGGTATCAATAATACCATGCCCAGATATAAACTGTATTCTAATAAATAATTAAGAAATTATTGATAATTTTTTTACACGATTAGGTAAATTCGACATGAACTAAATATGAAATTAACGAGTTCGAGTTATGAAGTCTGATCCGTTTAATTAAACGAGTTGGGTTAGAGTTACCTTATATAGTTTTATACTCATGTCTAGATACGACTCGAATCCAACAAACGACATTTATAACTGACAATTTTTTATATGATCTATGAACTCGACAACACAAAATTAATGATTTAAGGTTGAAAAGTCCAATCTGTAACTTAATGTAACACTTTCGAACATTATAATACTTTATATGAGATTTCTTTACATATAAAACTCCAATAAAATGGAGTAGTACAATCAATTATGGGCGCTGTACATTGACTAGGCTTTGCATATCGATGCACAGTTACATAAGCCATGTCAAAACCAGATATAGGATTGACATAGCCAGAAAACACATTGTTGATGATTTTTTTGGCCCGTGACGTGGCATCATCAGAGACGTCCTTTCATCCGCGTCCTGACCTGCAAAACAACAAAGACTCGCCGGGGGTGCCGGCGGAGCCTCCTCCGACGATCAAGTCAATCCAGTGTTTGTAAGAAGAGGAGAGAGAGAGAGCTCTCAGAGAATAATGAAAATTGCCCTTTTATAATTTATATACTCCATTTTTATATCCCTGTGTGCTATATGTCTCTTTTACCCCTGTCGAGCATAGGGCTCCATGTAGACGTCTCATATCTTCCCTGACTTGATTTGACTGGTTTCATAAATATTGAAGGCTTCCTGCGACCAAGGTCATTGTCCGGGGACCAATCCTTTCCGGTGTCCAAAATCCCACTTGGAGGGCAAATCTGGCCCCACCTTAGGTAGGGAAGGAATATTCCTTAACACACATAGATTATTATTGAAATCTTAAAGTTCAGCCATCTGGAAAAAGAAAATTATGAGGAAATGCCACAGGAGTCGTCTTTGGAGGTTTGGTTTAGTCCCATTGAAGCCGTCAGGTTTGGTATTCTGTTTTCGTATCCCAATTTTATGCAAAGAGTTGTACAATGGGCTATACTGTTCGAGTTGTTTGAACACATGCTTGACTAGGTAGGATCTAGATAGACTCTAACATGGATAGGGGCGACGTTAACGTTTGGAATTTGAAGGGACAAAATTGAAAAAAAAAAATTGGACGGTAAAACTAAAAAATTAAAAAAAATTTAAGGTTAAATTTTAATTTTTAATTTTTTTTAGGAAAAACATGGTAGCTTGAGAGTACCGTGTATTCTGATACTATAATAGAGCAACTCATATAAGAGCTTGTCTGAGTGCTACCTGTTCGGACAATTCAAACACTTGTTCAAGCGGATAGGATCCGAATAGGCTCTCACATAAAGCTGCTTAATTTATTGCGGTGCAAATCTCCATCCCTGTGTTTAATGATTGGACTTGACCAATGACCAGCTCTACATTATCATTGAAACCGAAATTTCTAATGAATTTATTGTCTCCCTTCCTACTCCATATTTATAGTTTGAATGAAGTCTGGCTTTTGTGTACAAGAATGTAAATTTACCTCTTCATTTTCCATAGAAGTCTATATATATAATGTCCATCTGCAGGTTCTCAGAAAGACATTCAAATTGAGTGGCCGGAAGAATTTTATTCGAGATCGAATCTATTAAACTGACGTATAAACTGATGCGATCTATAAACTTTTTCCAAAGAAGCCAGTGGGGTGGGCATCATTGAATGTCACTGGAAGAATAGGTCGTACGGCATTTTCTATGGAATTGGGGAGGTTGCTGAGTCTTTTCTCAAGCAGACCAAACGAGCCCCACTTCAGGTCTTGAGTCCGATTCCACTATAGAAACACCACCTAGGAAAATTCAGCAGCAAGTGATCGATCAACTGTGGTCCAGAGTAGACCAACCTCAAGCTTTAGCCTTTATGACAGATGGTGCTGGTCCGGCCATATGTTGATCTGAGCGCTAATTAAGGCGCGGCTCACATGCGGATACATGTTAGAATACAAAAACCACATGACACAAGGTTTCATAATTGCTAGCTATTACCATCCAAACATTCTAAACAAAGTGTTCGATCTATTCGATCTGTGTAGGGTGGACTGTCGATTTCTTGGCATTTCTACTGTCGTACTCATACCAGTTCCAAATGGCTTTCTATGATCATATATCCAAGGAGCTTCTTTCTTACATTGGAGCTAGCACTTAAAATACATTTTTTTTTCCCTCTGTATGGTTACATATATGCCCTTAAAAACGAAATTATACCTCAAAGAAAATTACTTTGCATTTTTCACTATCAACTTGTAAAGCTAGCTACACCTTAAAAGCATTAACTTTGTTTGTCTTATTCCCATGCACATAGAACACAAGGTGAAACTGTCACGCGTTTTCAATTACTGTTGTGACAGTTTCATCTTGTGTTTTATGTGCATAAGACACAAGTCGTAAGCCTAGATTGAGCTTGTTTGAAATTGCGATAAGAAATAGCACTTGTCTATAAAAAAAGTCTGAAATAGCTTTTTGAAAAAAACCTCATTTTCAAGTTTTCTCCAAAATTAATGCAGTTTTGAGCTTTTTAATATATAGCAAAAAAGTGATTTTTAAATTTTTAACTTAACGGACTCGTTTTTGCCTGAAAGAGCTTTTTAAGTACGTACTACTAAAAAGTACTTTTTAAGTTCCTTAACGCAATTTCAAATAGACTCTTAATTATTTTATTCACAATTAGAGTCATTGTTACTTGCAAAATATGCTTGTATTCTATGTCCTAATCATTAGGGAAAGAACAACTAATAATTTCTTTCTTCTTTTTTTGTTATGACGAAGTTGCCACGTTTCTTTCCAAAGAAAAAGCTAAAACATGAAAAGATACCATACATGCATTAGTGCATTACCCTACCTAGCCCTAGTCATATCCCCATCTTCTCTACTTTTGATTAGAGCATTATACCCATGTCCAACCTCAGTACTTCTCTTGCACGCCACGATTTTCCCTCATCTGACAATCTCATGCATTATCTAATTTATCCTGAGCTATCATTATATATACGCCTCGACAAAGTTTTCCTCCAATCAGAATTAGATGTGTTTTGGATACACGTACGTATAGACTGGGTTGAAGAGAAAAAATTGTTCTATACACTTGAGGGCATATCAAACAAGTTTACTTTTGGTCCACATGGCACACATCCAAGTCGGTTGTAAGATATTATTGTCTTGAGTATTATTTATGATTAAGGAGCTAGCTAGGACCCATCTTCTCAGACTAGACAAATGGATATATATATATATATACGAACCATAATTTATTGTAAAGTACATAAAAACACTATTTGTTATATAATGGGGACTGGGGTTATCTTGTGCAGGCCGGAATATTTCAACAAACTCTAGGGTTTGGGATTAGCATGTGGACCTGTTTCTATATATGCACCCAGCATCTATATATATATATATGGAATTAGAAATGAATTAATTTTGCCATTTGCGTGATCTACAAGGTACTTGCTGCTTTAACAGGAATTGGCCCATGTATGACTACTACTGTATTTATATACGTACGTAGTCAAGAAAAGTGACAAGAAATTTCATGCATGGAGCTAGCCAGCATGCCAGAATAAACCACATATCAAGCTGACCCAATTAATCATTAATTGTCGGTGCACGTTTTTCTACAGTAAATCTCATAATTCATATATATGCAGCAAACGATTCTCAGCGATCTAATTAAAAACCAATATTAAACTGCTTTACAAATTTACTACCATTATATATATATATATATATAATGCGGTCTTCTCTTTGGCATTTTGGTTAAAGAACGTACTATATATGAGACCAGATCGATCATTTTGGATCTATTTTCCCATTTAATTAGTTCTTATTTCTTGCACTTTTATGACTTAATCGAGATATTTGTTAGAATATCCCTATCCCTCCTATATATTGTAGTTTTATTGTCTATTGATATTATTGTTATCTTGCTCAAAAAAAAGTTATACATCTAGCAATTTCTATCAGAAAAAAAAAGTCACACGTCTATGCAAGCACAGTTGCACTAATCTTTGATTATCAAGCACTAAATTTATAATTTTGGACAAATTAAGTTTTACTTCAACTTAAGGTTTTTTATTTTTTTAACCCAGTTTATTAAATTGACATCTGTCATAGAACACGTGATTCTTACATGTATTTTTAAATGAAAAATACATATGAGAGTCACGTACTGTTATGAAGATTATTCCAACTTAATTATTTTAGAGAAAAGCTTTGTCCTATTTTTTTTTATTACTAATATCAACGTACTATAGCATACATCCATGATTATGATTGAATTTATATGTATAGATATATAAGATATGATATGTTTTTCTACGCGTGGGTTCTATATATTCAATGATTTTTAATTTTTTTTAAAAAAAATTGTTAAATTGTACAAAAAATTATACAGAAGTTGTAAATGTGTGTGTATATATATACATGATTTCACTTTTTAAAAATCCCTCAGTAGAATATTAGAATTGACGTTCGAAAATACAAGGAAAATAGATAATGGAAAATGAATTGGGGAAGAAAAATAGAAGAAGAAAAGTAAAAAGCACGTGAGTACCATGTGCAGTAGATAGGACGGCGCTATAAATATAATATGTGGAGAAGAGTCGCAACAGCCTGCAGGCTACAAGACAAAGCAAACCCGACGGATTGAATCGCTGTGAAAAGCCGAAACGACTTGGGACGGCCTGACTTGAAAGGCCGATATATTGGAATCTGTCTCGCTCCCCGAAACACCGGGTTCCGTGTCCCTTCCCCTTCTCACCGAGTCTCCGATATTTCGGTTGCTGTATCGGTAAGTTTTCGGTCATTTAACGCATATACCAGAAAAGGAAACAATACGCGCTTTCTTCACTTAGTTTGCAGAGACTCACTCTCTCTCTCTCTCTCTCTCTCTCTCTCTCTCCATATATATATATATAAATGTATATGATTTCTTTATGTACTAAATTGGCTTTGACTAGAACAAAGAGAAGAATGGTCTTTCATTTTCCAAAGGTTTTGAGTTTTTTTGGGATGGACGGACGGTGGAGAATGAACCGGCTGAAGCTCCGCATGGCGGTGTTCATGGTGGTGCTATCACTGTTTATCAGGAATCTGAGTCCATGTTCATCTCTGAACGACGAAGGTATGTGTATATATAATTAAGTTCTGCATGTCCGTACAGCTCTTGAGCTGATGGGTTGGCCTTATGACAAACAGAGTTTGGTTGGGCGCAGGTTTGGCGTTGTTAAGGTTCCGGGATAGAGTGGTGAGAGACCCGTTGGGGGCTTTGTCGGATTGGAAGGATTATGACGGAGTGGTTGATCCGTGTTCTTGGTTCGGAGTTGAGTGCTCGGATGGAAAAGTGGTGATCTTGTGAGTGTCTTTGCCGTTCTTACATACGTGTTTTTGCTTTTGGGTTTTCATTTTTGCTCTCAGAAAGCAAGAAAAGTGCTTCTAGAACTCCATCCAAGAAAAGTGCTTTTGATCCAAATTTGACTATATCTTAATGTTTGGCTTCGAATTTGTGACCTCATTAGATTAACTTGGAGGGATTATTAATTTTTTATTTTAACTGCATTCCTGTTTAGATAGATGATTACAAGTACTTGGGTCTACGCAAAAATGTATTTTTTGTGAAGGGACCTTAGAATTGGGTTCCTGGGGCTAGAGATGTGTATGCAATGGCACTATTGGCTGTATATATTTTTCCATTCTTAATCGTTTCGAAGCACTCTTAATTTAACATTGATCCAAAGTGCGGTTTTGTGTACGAATATCATATGGGATTATCTGGGCATGGTTAACTCGAAATGTGATTTTGAAGACACAAATGCATTCTTATTTCTTTCAGCTACGAGTTTGGAATTTGTTTGTGGGTAGAATGTTTATATACAGATGCTCTGCATCTGATCAATATATACTTATGCTGACTTCTTTGGCTTATAGAAGAATACGTATCTGAGGGAATTTGTCGGCAATAAATCATGTCAATATAGGATTTCAATCAATTCCATAGTTTGATCTGCATGAACACAAACTTTCTCAAGAGAGACAGACATTATTCCTGGATACTCCCAAGTATTATAAAAAATTGAATTTCGATGTGACAGGAGCCGGAAGTTTTTAAAGCCCGCATATAATGCTCTTATCATATATAATTGAAAGTAATGCTGGTCTTGATGGAATACTTATTGTGCTGCATTTCTATTCATAGTTTTCTGAATATCATATCAATGGTGTTGTCCTCATTTTCCTGTTGTCGTGCTATGCTGTTGATCCTAGTGATGAAGTAATTCTTCCATCGTGTAACTTGTGGTTTCAAAAGTTCGATGTGCTTTAATTTGTAACCCTGAAGTCAGAATTGTCTACTTGCAGAACCTTGCAGGATCTTTGTCTTGAAGGAACATTGGCACCTGAACTCAGGAAGCTGGCTTACATAAAATCTATGTAAGCATATATTTTAGCCAAAAAAACTCACAATTTGTTTATTTGACTATATTTCTCTTTTTCATGATCTGATTACTTGTGTTTGCTTTCTGCAGTATTTTACGCAACAATTCTTTTTCTGGGAATATCCCAAAAGAGATTGGGGAGTTGAAGGAACTGGAGGTTTTGGACTTGGGATACAATAACTTTAGTGGACCATTTCCATCTGATTTTGGCAATAATCTTTCCCTGACTACCCTGTAATATGATCTTTTCACATTATTGTTTTCACTAGTCCTATTTATATGAGCTTCCACTAAGTCCATCTTGTGATTCTTACTGCAGTTTACTTGACAACAACAAGTTCCTTGGTACCATGTCTCCTGAACTCTATGAACTTAAGACGGTTTCTGAGTCTCAGGTAGATGATAACCAGCTAACTGGTACTCCTTTGAGATCATCTTGTAACAGCAGATCTTTCACTTGGTAAGCAAGTTTAATTGATGTAATCGTACTTAATCTGCAACACTGAGAGTTTAGATCTGTGATTTTGGAAGAATAGGGATAGGGAAGAGGGAGTGATGTTCTTTCATGCAACCAATACTAACAATCTCTATGGAAAGTGGATATAAGCTTGAAAAACAATCTTGAGAATCTATTAGAAAATAATGGTTAAGGAGTTAATTTTAGTAAAACTGGTCTTAGTAGATTAGCCTGTGGGATAGAAGTTTTAACTCGTTATTGCCTGTGGGGAAAGAAATTATATTCATTATCGCTATCTTAGCCATACTTGAGTCATCTTTAAATGGGGTAGATATAATCCAAATTTTTGGATAGAAACAGACACCTTTTGGGTGATTCAGAGAGAGTGGTTGGAGAAGCCATTTTATACATATTAAAACTTGGTTACACTGAGAAGGTCCAGCATTTTTTTTTTAAAAAAAAATACTGAAATATATTGTTAAAATCATGACCAAACACATTATGGAACGGAGAATGTTGATTGTACTTGTACATGATTTGATTCAACAATATAACCTGCACGGAAAATTGTTATGGGTCTGGGAATTAAGATTATCATAGAAAGCTTTAGCCACACTGTTTTGACCGAAGATCTGCAGTTTTCTTTATTTAAGCTCTGGTGGATCATCATGCTTGCATTGTTGCCATGGTTCTGTTCTAATCAGAAGTTCAAAGCAAGTTTATTCTCCTTGCTGACATCTATATTTAAGCTCTGTCATTGGCAAAATTTACACTTAAAAGTTATTTATTACAGTAATTTTCATCAAATAACCTAGCATATTATGGCCAGTGTATTCTCCTTGCTGACATATTTTGCTATGTTAGGAACACTGCCAAATTTGGAGACGAAGCTTACCGAAGGAAGCTGCAGCAGGCAGTTGGTGTCTCAAATCCATCCAGAGTCAATGCAGACAACAAGGTTTCATCATCGCCATCACCTTCTCCCTCCTCCTCACCACATCATTCTTTGCCTCCATCACCATCAGTATCTGCATTTTCACCTTTATTGGTGCCATCCGATTCACCGTTGTCACCATCACCATCATCAATTTCCCCATCATTAGAGTCTCCAGTATCTTCCCCATCACAATCTCCCTCCAATATCTTTCTGACTCCTTCAAGCTCACCTATTTTAGCACCAACTCCTGCTTCAACAGTTCCAGCTAATCCACCAATAATATTATCTGCACCAACAGAATCCCACTGGGATCCCCATCCTTCCCCTGCTTCAACTCCAAGCGAAGTAGTTAAAAGTAACTCTAAGACAAAGCATAATGCTATAGTTTGGGTTGGGATTAGCGGGGGTTGCTTATTCATTTTGGCTTCAGTCATTGGCATTGTTTTCTCCAGAACCAGCAAGGTTGTTGCAGTGAAACCCTGGGCAACTGGGCTAAGTGGGCAGCTGCAGAAAGCATTTGTATCAGGTTGTTCTTCTTTTTCATGAGAATATAATTCTATGTGATTACAATCTGATCTTAGGATCCTTCAGGCAGTAGGACTATTATACAACAGATGACTGAATTGATAGCAAACACACACTGTCTGCTAATTTACGGTTGGGAGTGTTCTGGGCCATAAATTGACTCAGTTAATTGATGATAACATTGGAACAACAGTCTAAGGAAACATCCTTTACTAGTTTCATATATCTAACTGTTAGCTCAAAGGTTATGATGACCCTCTGAACCTCAAAACTTTTTAATTAACACCTTGATAAGAATCACGAAAGAAGTTTCAAACATCCTTGCATACTTAGCAGATGTACTAAATTCATCTTTTAATCCTTCCAATCAGGCGCAATGATGAATTTTGCTTTATTTCCAACCTACAGATTTGGATACTGATTTTGACAGTTTGGATTCAGGTGTACCAAAGCTCAACCGATCAGAACTTGAAGCAGCTTGTGAAGATTTCAGTAATATAATTGGTTCTTTCTCAAATGGGACTGTGTATAAGGGGACTCTTTCAAGTGGGGTGGAAATAGCTGTAACATCTAGTGCAGTTACATCTGCTGAAGACTGGTCAAAAAAATTGGAAGCCCAGTTCAGAAAGAAGGTACAGAAGAAACAAATCTACCAAGCTTTAGGCATTCATTCTGATAGTTTCTAAAGGTTGCTTCTATTTACTTCTTCAGATAGAAACATTGTCAAAGGTGAACCATAAGAACTTCGTG
Organism: Alnus rubra; assembly: GCA_028654335.1. Taxonomy (NCBI): domain Eukaryota; kingdom Viridiplantae; phylum Streptophyta; class Magnoliopsida; order Fagales; family Betulaceae; genus Alnus; species Alnus rubra. The sequence continues at coordinate 472,136 of JAJPGS010002137.1, read as the reverse complement.
AACCTCATTGGGTATTGTGAAGAAGCGAAGCCGTTCACAAGAATTCTGGTTTTTGAGTATGCTCCAAATGGTACACTATTTGAGCATTTACACAGTGAGTACTTTTAACTCTTCTTCCCTCCATGTTTAAGAAAAAAAGCAAATCGATGAAGAGATTAATTTGTAATTCAATTAGCATTTTCATAATTGGTTGACTGCTAAAACCAACTTATGAGCTTCCTGACATGCAAGCTGCATTATCGGATTTCCAAATAAACTATAAGTTCTGACACCAAGTCACACCATAATGTATCTCTGTTGCAATAGTTAAAACTTATTAGCATAATATTATGCCTGCATGTTACGGAAATGGCTTAAGACACCATGTACTTTTCATGGCCTTGAGGCAAATGCATTGATCAAAAAATTTATTTTTGTTATGATAAATGGGACAAGGTTAGGTAATTGAAGTTGAATGAACCGTTTTATGGTTTTGGAAATGTTAATTTTGGATGTCTTGCAGTAAAAGAAGCAGAGCACTTGGACTGGGGAATGAGACTCCGAATAGCTATGGGCATGGCATACTGTCTGGAGTATATGCACCAGTTGAGCCCACCTATAACCCACAAAAACCTGCAATCCTTCTCTATATACCTGACTGAAGACTATGCAGCCAAAATATCAGATTTCAGTTTTTGGAATGATATATTTGCAAGCAAGAAGGAATCATCCATTATGGAGCTTTTGGAAATCCCATCAGTGGAACCAGAAAGCAATGTTTACAGCTTCGGGGTAATCTTGTTTGAAATGATGACAGGGAGGATTCCATACTCTGACAATGACTCTCTTGCAGACTGGGCATCAGACTATCTAAAAGGAGAGAAACCCTTAAGAGAAATGGTGGATCCAACTCTAAAATCTTTCCAAGTGGATGAGCTTGAGAAATTGTTTGAAGTGATAAAAGATTGTGTCAAACCTGATCCAAAACAAAGACCAACAATGAGAGAGATTACCGCTAAGTTGAGAGAGATCACAGAAATGGGGCCTGATGGAGCAACACCAAAATTATCTCCTCTTTGGTGGGCAGAGCTAGAAATAATGTCTACAGATTCAAGTTAAGAGTTGAAGTTGAGACTTGAGTCTAAATCTGGAAGTTTTTGTCTGCTCTTCTTTCCTGATTCTGTTGGTTTTAGTTGCAGTGGATTTCAAGGTAGATACTGTTGGTGTCTAATGTAAGGCAGAGGAAGATATTTTTGTACATAATCGAGAAAGAAAGATGCTTCCGTTCCTGCTTGCTCACTTGTTTTTTGATTTGATTTGATTTTTATGTTTCATTTTTTTAATGGTTGTGCTCAGGTTGTAAAATTTCACTGTCAGAAAGTATATTATCAACTTTAATATCAATAAATGTTGAGTGTTTCCCGCATTGGCCAGTTTAAGTTTGTGGTTGGTCATCTCACTCAAGTTAATGACTACTTTTTTTAATCTTCAATCCTGCAACCACCCCACCATTCTTCCACACTTCTCCACCATTTCCAAAAGCCTAGACGCTTTTTGATCCCAATGGGGATGTTGTGTAGGAAAAAACTCAAGGACATATATATCCACAGAATTTTGTATCTCTTCACAAAGGATAGGCAGGAAAATATGTTCTCGTTTAGGTAGAACCAGAATTACTATGTTCACCAACTTCAGACTCGAGAAATCATTTCTTTGGTTTCTGGATGAAGGTACATTCATCCCTGCAGATAAAGACGTCTGAAAGTGGTAAAAGGAAAAGCAGAAATAATGAGAAAAATTGAGACACATATAGGTGTTTCTATAAGCTTGTTTATGTACAAGAACTGTAAAACAAAATTCCTGTTTCTATCAAGAGACAATTTGGGACGCATATACCGTTGTCCAAGAATTGTAAAAACCTCCAACACCATAAAAACATGTGATCCTCATTCCATGCCCTATTTAATTATATGGACATTTCTTTTTGGTTCATTTTTTACATAATCCTGATTCATCAGAGTGCTCTAGATGGCCCTTGCATAATCCCTTGTGGCAATTTCCTTTCTTGTCTTTTCCTCATCATCAATTCCACAAAGCTCTATCTACATAGCACTCCCTTACCTGTTTTTCCTCATGAAGAATCCTTATCATTGCAATGGCCAGTTTGCAGATGGATGCTCATCAAGAGCATGATTTCTGGGGAAACATTAGACCATAAGGAAAGTCCCCATGATTTCTACCCCTTAGCTGACAAAGTCAGCACATACTGATCTCATTAGGAACACATATAAGGTGCCTCACATAAGTTGTCGATTAACAGCCAAGTCTCGTGCTCGATAATACAAATCAAGTGTTTCCTTATGGTCAGGGTCAAAACAGAGAGCTGCCTGACAATCTTGGAGAGCAGAGGTGACGTTCCCCATTGACTCGTAAAATGCTGCTCGAAGATGAAGCATTTGTAAGTCAAGCTTGAAAGCTATGGCCTTGGTAACCTCTTCTACGGCTTCAGTGTCTTTTTGGTCATCCATCAGAACTGGTGATATGCCATTTTGTATGTTAGTACATAAGTACACAAGTTTTGATTTCCAGCTAATGAGTATGTTTACTCGCCCAGTCACATTGACAAAAAAACGAGAAATTTCTGATGTGAAAGCAATGAAAGTAGATAAATGATAAATGTGAGACTCGTCCTCAAAAGCTTGCTTTACCAGAATGCACTTCGCAGAAAAGAAGTCTTGCCACTACATTTACTAAAGGTCTCTTTATACTCTCCTTTCATTTTCAGCAACTTTTTATTTGTTATCTTCCTATCAGATTCCAAGTTATGTAAACATGACTGCAGTTCAGAGTCTAACCTGAAATTAAATAGAAAGAGATGTGATACTATTCTTGAACAAGGCAGCTGTGCTACCGAGTAGATCCATGATATAGTGCCTCACCAGCACTCAAGATATTCAGAAATTAAAAGATTTCCACATCTTCTGTTGGACCAAGTTATTTTAAAACTTTAACTATGGAAGTATATGGTGAGACACGCTCCTAGTAAAATATAGTCTGATTATGCCAGTATAGTAGAAGCCAAAAGACCTCAAGCCAGTCAACCTATGATCATTTAAGCATTTCAAAAAGTACATTTAGATTTACAACTAGTCTTTTGTTGCGAATAGCTGCACACACTCGATGAAAGAGAAGAAAAAGAGAAGCTATTCCCCTCATATCCATGGCAAAAATCAAGTTTAGTGAGTCTAGTAACTTGGCACCTTCAGTTACCTAAGCAAAGAAGATAGCAAGAAACTGATACCAGCAACCCAAGAAACTTTGGCAGTACTTGGCTCTAGGTCATTTTTTTTTTTCAAAAAAGAAAAAAAAACCTTTTTATGAATAAGCTCTAGTAAGTTCAATGTTCTGTCAAATGACCAAGGCACTGACAGTGTGATATGATCACAAGCCTGAAGATTTTTACTGCTAAAAGATGGACTATCAAAGCCATACTCATTGCTGCCATCTACAGACTAAATGGATTATATTCTGGAGATAACTGAGCTGCTATCTACAGACTAAATGGATTATATTCTGGAGATAACTGAATGCCTAAAGATTGAGCAAAAAATCAATTTTGCGTTTGATGATCCCTTTCTCATATGTAATGATATTGAGATTAATGTGCGGGAAGCAATCTGAAATACCTAAGAAATTAAATTTCATACCTATCATTTGATAGTTTTATGCACAAAGTGTGTAATGCGTGGAACAATTATCACGTTTATCATCGGCACTGACTTCTGATCAAAATTAAATTGCAGAGAATGCAGCAGTACTGAAGGGGTGAAGGGTTATAAATATTACCTGCTGCCCTGTATCTGTATGGATATGTCCTCAGTGGATCCAATTGTGTTGCTATATCAAGATCACTTTTTGCCATTTCACGGCCACAATATTCTGACCGTTTCTCATATGCTGATGCATTATTTTGTGCCTTCTCTATTAGCTTGGTCATCTCATCATATGCAGCTTGCCGTTTATTTCGTTGATGATAAACACGTGCCAGACCTTGGTGAGCTCTTGTGTGCTTGATTTCAAGGGCGTTCATGTAGCAATCTGCAGCCAGATCCAGCTTACCACTATCCACATAAATACTCCCTAAATTATTTAATGCCTGCAGAATATCCCAACACACAATTAAACAAGTACATCAAGGCCCAGAAGGTGATAAGGATCTCAGTACAGATAATACTCACTTGTCCTTTCCGAAGACCATCTGAAGGACATTTAAGAGCCTCCTCCAAAATTTGGACGACATAAGATGAAGATTCAGGATCCAGACTTGTATCTGCCAATACGTATCCCTTAAGGAAAAGAGCTTCAAATGACCTCTGAAGTAAAATGGACTTATCTGCCCTAGAGAGAGCTTCTTCACGATGACCAGTGTCATATAAAATCCATCCTTCATAAACTAGCCTTTCATGCTCAGAACTAGAATGATTTCTAGCTGATCGCAAACAGCGCATTGCAGCCTTTTGACAATTTAGCCTATTAGATTAATGGATATTAGAAACTATTCATGGAAATCAATGCAGTAGGTTTAGAGTCGATCAGAGTCATATGCAAGCATTTATTGTGTTACACAGACGACATATTCCTCTATTGTCCTAGATATTAAAATGAGTTGCTGATTTGAAACTCTTAATCATTGAAAAATGAAAATACACCATGCAACAATCTATAGACTTTCATTAGTGAATGTGTATGAGTTTATGATTCCAAGTTGGGCTGACAGATGAGTTCATTATCTGAAGGGGGAAAAAGGGCTTTCTACCCATAATTTAAACTAGGATGTGTTACAAATAATTCCAGGCATCAAAATTGAAGATTTGAAAAGAAAAATCTTAGAAAGATGAGCTTGTTAGTGGCTTGACTTCATGGTGATTTACAACATAAAAATTGAAGATGAATAAGATAGACAAGTCTAAATTAAATTACACAAACTTACCGCAAAAGAAGTAGAGATTGCCGAAACAGGAGGAGACTCTTTCCAGGGTCATTTACCAACATCTGATGTATGATGGCCAGAGAGCCTATATCATCGATACCAGACCATCGCTGATAGAGCTGCATCCAGCAATCAGCCAGACTCCATTTCTGAGCCCAATGGCTGAGCAACTTAATCAAGTAATTCCCAGTAACCTTCCCATTAAACATCATGTAATTGGGTTCTAAAGTTAAAACTACTCGAATGTCTCTAAGAGCACTTTCATAATCTGCAAGTGCAATGAAGAACCAAGCTCGCAATTCAAGGCAGTCAGGTGAGAGCTTAAACCCAATAATTTTGTCAATCTCCACAATGGCTGCACTAATCTGCTTCTCCTCCACCTTTGCAACAGCTCTGTATTTATATGGAAATGAAAGAGTAGGATCCAATTCAGTTGCAGTTTCCAAATCCAAAATCTTTTCCTTTCCAATATTATAAAGAGACCGCTCTTGGTACATCCACCCAACTGGTTTACACTCAGAGATCAGAGAGCTCATCAACTTATACGCCGAATACTGTTGCCCTTGCTTGTGTTTAGCTCTTGCTACACCAGCCATTGAATAAGCATTACCCGCCGCAGCTGCAGCCGCAAAAAAGCCCTGAGCATCCTTATACTCTTTTCTCTCAAGCAACACGACCCCCAATTGATGCAATGCAAGCGCCTTCTGCCACCTCTCTTTGGCACACTCTTCCAATCTCTCCAATAACATCACTGTCATGTTAGATACCATGCTTTCCTCCATAGCAATCTGGCTTAGGAAATAATACAGCAAGAAAGAAGCATGCCCCACCCTGGCCAATCTCTCCATAGCCTCGGAGCTACAAAAAAATTTCATCACCTTCCAATTATGCAGAGAACTTGGGAGCTCTCTTAGCATAACCTGCAAGCAACTTGCTACAACGAGATTTGCTGTCTCCTCCAAACCATATTCAATAAGAATCAATGCGTCCTCAATATTACCAACCAGTGAAGCTAAATGAGCATCACAGTCAGACTTCATCTCCTCACAACAGAACCTATTTGCGAAAGAAAGTAACTCCAAAACAACCTCAGGACTGAACAAGTCCAACCTTCTAGTTCTACTATACACTTCCACAGCTCTCATTCCCTTCACAGATATCCCATCTCGTGAAAAATCAATTTTATCCATTTTTGACTCCAAGAACCTGCCAAATAGCATGACATTAAATGCTCTCGACAGCGCTGCAATTCTATATCGAACGCATTGAATTTTCTCATTACCAATACAAAATGAAACATCACTATCCTCATTCCCTTTCAAGATTGGTTTATCAAACACCTTGGAGTGGTCCTCAAGACATTGGCAACGATCATGAATTGAATTTAAGCAATATCCAGATACTAAAGCAGCCTTAGGACACTCAAGAATGTGACCGCCACAATCCATAGCTGACAGACCCACAAGCTCATCCTCCCTTCTCTCAAACCTCAACCAAGCTGAAAGCACAATCTTCGAGTGCACATCTCCAGCGTTTTGACGAGCGGCACAGAGGCACCGGCGTAGAGGCTTGGGATCGCCAAGGCTGCGCAAGAGAGAGTACTGCTCCATGAACAGCAACGACTTATTGGATTCAGAGGAACTTTCAAGACGGCCATAAAGGTCAGCTAAAGCTTCTACCAAGTAAATTGGTTTGAGGTGGGGGTCTATGGAGGGCTCAAGGAAGTCAGTTGTAGGAAGTCCATAAGGAAGAAGACCCTCAGCTACTGAGACCGACTTCGAAAAGGGTTTGATTTTATGGTTGGTAAGCTTACCTCTGGTAGCAGCAGTGGGGGTTTTTCCGGTGTCTGAGGGAATAAGAGCATGAACTTGGATGCTCTTGAATCGCTCTATGAGCTTAACACCAAGCATTTTTCTAATTGAATATATATACAGACTTCGATGTAGGCTATAACTGAGCAATTAAGATTCAAGTAGCTTTCATACGAACTGTTAACTCTAAATGCTCAAAGCAAAATAAGAATACAAGAAAAGTGAAGCTGTGAATGAAAATTTTGTTTACCTTTGGCCTAAAATGGTGATGCAGGCTATGAGCCTAAAATGGTGTTAGCTTCCTGAGAAAAAAGAATGAAACTTGAGTTCGCTAGTTCGCTTTTTTTTACTCTCTCCTTCATGGAATGGATTCTTAAGCAAGAGAGCAAGTGGGGATGCACGCAATCGTATATAGGCCTAAACTAGTGTTAGTTTCTCGAGAAAATAATAATAATAAAAAAAAGTATTTCTTTCTTTCATGCAATAGATTCTTAAGCTAACTCCCTCTCCCTCTCTCTCTCTCTCTCTGTGTGTGTGTGTGTCTCTCGTGTGTGTGTGTTGGATAGAGATAGAGAGGAGTCGGAGGACGGGTTTGCCTTTTCTAACCGCAGGAGCGATTGGTTTAGGTGGCTCACTCCAAAAGCAACGAGGAAGATGGAGTTCAGGGGCAGACTAACCACTCCATTTTTGCCACGCCCCCATCAAGAAAGAAGCATACGACCCACGTAAGAGAGTTGCCCAACTGCTGATTAAGCTATCATTTCTGGTTTAACTGCTGATTAATTTACAGCAGAAAGCGAGTTTATGGTGGAATTGCATGTTAAGCAAAGGTAGATCATTGAGTGGGTGGGCTTCTTTGTTCTAATTATCTATCTAATAGAATAGGTTCATGGGTCTCATCAACACCAAATCCAAATAGATCCCTTTTTATTTTATTTTTTATTTTTTTATTTAGATTTAATTTTAGGAGAGGCTTTTCTTCCCTTCTAAAAAGACAGCTACTTAAATAAATAAATTACTTTAATAACAAATTTTATACTTTTAACAACCAAAATGGAAGAACCCATGTGCTCTTCTACATCAAATCAAGGTTTTAAGCATATTTTTATATAAATGGTAATACACAAAAGACTGAAATCCATGATTCCCCCCACCTTAATTAAGCTTGAACTTTTGCTATTATAAACAAATTAAAGCATTAAGCATCCATTTATATCCAAGTCACTAGTCATCATGTTGTATCATGCATGCCCCTTGGCATGCCGCTTGAGTGTCGGATATGTGATAGTCTATGCGACATTTATAATTATGTCAACTATTAAATAATTAAGAGTGCTGTTAGAAATACTGCAACTTTTACTACAAGTTGCCTTCTAAATTGACATGACACTTTATAAGTAGTGAAATGATTAAGCAAAAAAATTTGACTTGTCAGTTTGTAATGGAATTTTAGTAAAAGCTACATTACCCCAATCATTTTTCAACAATTAAATTTCATTACATCTGACATGGTAAGTACCATATGAACTGCCACATTAATTTGTAAGTCCACCTGACACTTATCACGTCAATTACTATATAATTACATTTTATTGTAGCTGATGTGGTAAATATCGTATGAACTGATACATCAGTTTGTATGAAAGCTGTAATAAAAACCGTAATACTTCAAATATTTTTAATCCTAAATGATCATCCAACTAACTGGGTACATACAGAGGATGGGGAACCACCTTGTTCTAAATCCTAAATTTAATGAAATTAGTCATATAAATAACGACCACAAGATTACTTAATATATGGGACAGCTACTTAACACGTGGGTCTGCACGAATATGCATTAAAGGACTAATCATTATTGTCTAAACAAATAGAGAAGAGGGACAGAAGAGCGACCAAATAATTGATGGGCAAGAAAAACATCAGATCTAAGTGCATTATTTTTCTTTAAATTTTAGTTAAGTCTTTTCTTCCGCAAAGGGCTTTTACCTTTTGATTGGACTACTAATCTACTCATAATTAGGTGGACATCTCCTCAATGTTCACATGTCCAAACAGGTGAACGGGCTATTCGAGAGTCGAAACCTATTCAGATCAATGAATCTTACGGGAGTTCTCTCACGGTTACTGTCGGTTCTATCCCGTTTAGACACTTGCAGCTTGCAAACGGATCTGAAAAACAATGACCAAACAGAAAGGAACCAGGAATGGGAAGCAGCAAAGAGACAAAGACAAATAATATAGTGCGAGAATCCAATGTGAGAATTCTGCAGCAGTCTGTTTTTCATTTCATTTTTATCAGTTATTATCAGGCGAGCATGTTGATAGAGAGTCAACACAACTTGTGCCAATGGGCTGCCTGCACTGTTTGTATTAAATTTTGCGAATCTTTGGAAGATAGGGTGCTTGTCAACATACGGCTGTGATGGGTGTTGAAGCAATTTTATTTATTTTTTATTTTTTTCTAAGCATATTCATATGATTGAACATGTGATGGGTGTACTGTTCAAGCATATGACGGCTGTTCAAGCATATATGCATATGACTGAACATACCAATATCGATTGGATAAAAATTTGCCACAAATCTTTTCTCCCGAATTTTGGGTATCCCTACAATTTTTATACCGGAATTTCAAGAGTTTCTTATAATTATAAAAAGCTCTCAGTGGTATTTACCTGTCCGAACATATGCTTGAAATATATTAGTGGGCCTCAAAAAGACCTCTCACAGTTGCCTACCACTGAATAGGCAATTGCAAGGAATAATCCCTATCCATATGATTGCCCCCCTTTTATTATATTTTAGCCGACACTAATTTGCGTTGTTAAATTTTATGGCCAATAGCTTGAATGCATAATCACACAATTGTCAACTAGCGAAACCAAAACACGATTTGAGTTTGCCTTTGGGACCGAATGAGTTTGATGTGGCGATGTGACGTCCAGAAATGGACAAGATTTGGGTTCTTTAGATGACCCCAAAACCACAAATCAAAAAGGCAGATACAACAACAATAATAAACTAGATGTCCAGCCATCTAGCTCTGCTGTTACTTGTTAGCCGTCGCGCGTGTAGAGCATTCCCTATGTAGTTTTCCAATCATTTTTTTTTTTTAAATATAAGAAATAAAATTATTTTTTACTTTTCTATAAAAAAATACCCATACAATAAATTCTATTTACCTTTCCCTATATCAATTAAATATTATTTATTTACTTTTTTTTTTTTATACTTTTGTATTCTTTTATTATTTTATCAGTTCTCTCTCTCCCTCATTAGTAATCACCAAGCCTCACGCCTGTCGCCCTTGCTGTGTGCAACAACCCATTGCATCGCCGCCCATGTGTCCTCGTATGCAATAGGAAGAGGGTGCTCCGGAGCTCTTTTGTAGTGGATCAACACTGCCACGACGTTTGCTTCGGCGGCTACAAAGTTGACGTAGTTGTGGTAAAGAGGAAAGAAGGGGGATTCGACGCAAAAGGCGCCGTCGTGGATGTAAATGAGGGGAAGCTTGTGGGCGGCGATAGAGGTGGTGATGTTGGGGAGGAAGAGGCGAGCAGACAAGGCAGTTCCGGGTGAGATTGTGATGTCTTTGGACTGGACTCCGGTGAGGGGATCGGTGGTGGGCGGTATAGTTTCGGTGCTAAGGAGCCCTCTTGACTCTACCGTCTTTATAGACACGGAAGAAGGGAGGGAAGTCATGGGCTACTTCATTGAGTTTATGATTTCTAGTTTCGGTGCCGATGGAAGTTGCGAGAGTTGAGTTTGTGAATTCTGTTGGGTTTGTGATCGAGAACGTGACAATGACTGCTGTGGCAAACATAGGTTTTAGGTTTTCTAAAGAGAATGACCGGACGAAGAAGAAGACGAGAAAGGAGATGAGGCTGCCTCAAAAGACGTGAGAGGAGAGAGATTATATTTTTTTATGATTATAATATTGATGGGGAATGTTACATTGAGAAGCACTGTAACATTCTCAAAGAACAGAAAATTATAAGGAAGCTGTTGTGAGTGATTTTTTTGTGACTTTTTAAAATTTTTTCCTAAAATATAGAAAACAAAACTCTTATAGGAAAGTCACTGTGAATGCTTTCATAGCAAACCACTAGTGAAAGCACCCACTCCAGTAATGCATGGATCCATATTATAGGACTCACCAATCCTAACAAGAGGACGGGTTGCCCAATACCTCTGCAGACAAATGGTCTCATAGGAGTTAATGTTATCTTATATAAGTTAAGATTTGATGCTTGAAGTTTTAACAATCTGGACAACTAAATTGTTAGGGTCCAAAGATTTTTATCCAATAATGAATACCAGATGGTACATAGAATAGATATATTACATTAATTACATTAAAAACTCAAATTCATGCCCAAGGCCCAAATAAAAAATCCAACTAACAATTCTTCGCTCGTAATCTCTTCGAGAAGTTTTTTTTTTTGGGTCAAATTAATCTTTCTTTCTTCTGGGTAAGTAAATCAATCTTCTTTCATGTTTTCATGGTCTCATCCTGACTTGAACACAGCAATATCATAGAGTTAGAAATTCATTGTATCACTCTTCAAGGATAAGTAGAAACATGAAGATTAGACTTGACAAGTAAGATAAGGTTTCTCTACAATAATCATCCTATATATATATGTAAGGAAAAGAAAACATGTCCAATGTAAACTTCGTATTCTTCCTCTATCAAGGTTGCCATAAAAAACCCTAAAGCAGGCCCGAACTGATTTTTTGTACAAGTGGAAAAAGCATGTGTGATATATGTGCAATCAGAAATCTTTTGAGTTCATCGTATTGAACGAACACCATATACATGACAGGTCCAAAATATACACCAGGGCCCAAGGCCCTTCAAAAAATATGGAACTCCACCAGTCAAAGAAGGAACAAGAATGCAATAATAAAGTACCTGTAGTAATTATATGTGGGCCCTTCAAAAAATATGGAACTCCACCAGTCAAAGAAGGAACAAGAATGCAATAATAAAGTACCTGTAGTAATTATATGCAGTTGACTTAATTACATTGTGCTGAAGCCTTATTGTCATGCTTACAACTGCCACCATATATACAGCGTTTGTTCCCAAGAACAAGACGGACATAACTTTATTCCTAATTTTCACTATCAATCGCCTCTCGGAACTGGTCCATCCAAGGCTTTTGTGCAGCTCAAAGCAATCCAGCCTATACAGAATGAGCGTGTAAAAAGCACCCATAAATTGGTGCTCGTATTAACATGCAAACACCCAGCGAAAAAGTGCTTGTGCTATAAAATCTTGACCGCCAAAGTAACTTTAGGGAAAGGTCGGAATCAACAATCTCAAATACGTTGGAATAGAAATCTCAAAGCATTTTCATGACCCACAGCTTATATTTCTTCATATAGAGATAAACAAGAGAAGGTCCAATCAAACTCGCATCAGAAAGGCGCTTGCAAAGCTTAAGGTAAGTTTCTATATTTCCAGATCGGTGGATCCGTTTTCTTAGTCCCTGCAACACAGCTGCCCTGTCCAAATACTCCGGATTAAAGCCTAGATCAAGCATTTTAATTAGTGTTTCTGCAGCATCATCGAAATGTCCTCCTTTAACGTAACCTCTCAACAACCACGATAGGCTTTTCTTCTTGCGCAAAGAGCTTGTAACCTCAATTCTAGTAAGCAACCGTGCAATGGCACTGGCCTCTTTCTGGGAAGCACAGATTGCTAGAACAATGTCATAAAGGTCTCCGTCAGCCTCTTTGCCCACAAGCTTCATTTCCCACAACTGCCTTTCAGCCTCCAGTCCCCGACCAGCACAAATATACATTGCAAGGAGCCTCTCGTGAACTACCCCAGAAAGTGAAGAGCTTCCCTCTTGAATCACCCAATTAGACAGGTGTACTCCATCGGCTAAAAGATCTGACTGATACTTTTCAATAAGCTCAACATTTTCTACATCAAGCTCAGCTATAAACCCACTCCTCGCAAAACCTTTCAACTTACGTAAAGTTTTGGCAAATTCATTCAGCTCTTTAACCACAGCTGTCATAGCAACGAGGTAGCTGTAGACCTCTGGCTTCAACCCAGATTCTCTAAGATGAATCACCAACTTGACCGCATCCCTATAGTTACCCTCAACCTGATAGAATACAACTTATATTGTCATCCACATAAAATTCAAAATCAATCTAAAATTTAGAACATAAATACCATGGAAACAACAGGTTACAAAATTAGCAATTATATTCATTCTGGATGTGTATCGATGGCAAAGAAACAAACCAATTTCACAAACTTAGTTGAACAATATTTTTTGACAGCCAAAATATATTTGACAATCAGCCTAAGAAACATAGGTTGATACTATTTCACAAACTTAGTTGAACAATATTTTTTGACAGCCGAAATATATTTGACAATCAGCCTAAGAAACATAGGTTGATACTTGGGTTTGATCAATTTGCAGAAATTGGTTGACATCCTCCACATTATAAACTTAAATATCATAAAATTAGTACTTAGTACTATATATGGAAGAGTAGCAATTTGAACACACTTTAGTATCAGAATAGGAAATTTGACTCGGTCCCTTTTCTCAGACCCAACTGAAAACAAGCAACAAACAGTAAGAGACGATTCAGCTTCAACAACTAAAGCCATCCCAGGCAACATGAAACAAAACAGTAAGCTATTATACAAAATAACCACAGGAAGAATAGAAAATCAAACTACCCAAAAAACTTAAAGTGAATAGAACTCAAATCAAAAATGATTTCCAAAACACCAATACAAAACTCATCAAAATTCATCCATAAAAAAGGAATTCAACTAAATTCCTCGACACTCACCATCATCTTCCAAGCAAGATACCCTGTTGGGCCACCCTTGTGCCCCTCCTCTCCATTACTATCCTCAACACCAACACCAATCCCACGCCTCAACACCTCCTCCACAAACAAAACCACTCTCTCCCTCTCCTTCTCACCCATCTCCCAATACAAAGATATCACCTTCTCCGCCATACTGAACCCGGGCTTCAACCCCACACACTCCATGTCCACCAGCAAATCCACCACGTCACCAACCTCACGCCCCTCCTCAATCAACTTCCTCACCCACCCGCACATTATCGCTACCATGAGCTCCATTGTCTCCTCGTCCACACGATTCTCCTTCTTCAGCCACTCAAACACCTCGAGCGCGCACCACGAATCCCTGTCAGAATATTAATCAAATAGCTAAGTTTTGGCACGAATATCAGAGCAAGCAATTCGAGTTCGAAAGACTGATTGACTAATTGAATTCGTAGAATATTAATTAAACAATTAAAAACTTTTTAGCTTTCGAGATAAACGGTGTTTTATCTACCTCCCCTCCTGAGCGAAGTAGACGAGCACCAGCTGGAGCTCCCTCGCCGAGAGCCGCTCGTTCATCTCCCCCAGCACATCCGACGGCTCTCTAACCATCCTCTCCAGCTCCTCGATCGCCTCGAAGAACCCCTCGCTCATCTCGTCCTCGTCGTCGCTCGTCACGAACCGGTCCAGCTCCACCGACTTGAAGGGCCCGATTTCTCGGACTCTGCTCGGTCTCGCGGCGACCACGAAGCTAGGGTTTCGGTAATAACAGCCGATTCTGGTGGAAATTCTTGAACTCTGATAGACCCGAGAATCTAAAAATCGGTACCGTCGAAGCGAAAACGACGAAGAAAACGGAAAATTTAGCTCGGTCGACGGAGCAAATGAGTACGCGGAGGCCATTTCTTCAGAACAAAGCGGTTTCCGCCTGTTTGGCTGCCGAGAAAGTTAGGGAAAAAGAGAAGAAAGTAAAATAGTAATAGTAAAGCTCCCGTCCATCAAAATCAAAACAGTGGCTTTGTTCGCTATAATTTCGAGTGGGGCTTTCCCGATAGTTAAATGACTAATGACTATAAAGAAGACGCGAAATTCTTTAACTTTCCTTTCTCTTTCTCTAAGTTTCTCGGCAGTCAAACAGAGCAGTTAGGTTGCGGTTTTTTGGTAAATTTGCAGAGAAAATGAAGTCGAAGAAAGGATACATTATTTAGGGAAGTGAGAGAGAGAGAGAGAGAGAGTGTAAATTGGAAGTGTGGTGGAGGACAAAATTGAAGGGGTTTTGGGATCGGGTAATAGTTGTGGCGCTCATAGACGGCGATGATAGCAATGGCTGGGAATTGCCACCGCTAGCTGCAAGACAAAGTCGTCTTCGTGAGAGAGAACCGTTCGTAGACGTGGTCGCTAGGGGACTTCACGGTGAGTCAAGAACCTAACGGGGACGTGAATTTACTCAAGTGTTTCTTCGGACAGGTGGAATTTGGACGTGTTTCTTCCTTTTGCTCCTAAATTGATCAAGGGCAAAAGAGTCTTTTCGTCCTTTACGTTTCTTTCTTTCTTAATTTTTTGATAACTACTCTTGGCCCTCGAAATTAGACTTGATTTGCAATCGTTTATCATTGCTTTAAACATAAATAATAGAACCTTCTCAAACTAGGGGGTACTTTCAGCTTGTCCCCTCCCCATTAACATTTTCTGTTAATTCAACACATGATTGAAATTGACTATTATACCCTATTAGAGGTGTGAAAATATAATTGTCTTTACATTAATAAAATGAAATAATTGCACCGTTGGTATCTGGAGTTGGCCATAATTATTTTTTACTATGTGGTTTAAAAAGTTCATAGGAAGTCCTCGTGGTAAACAATAATTACAAATCAGTTTTTGAACACATTTTCTATTCATTAGTCAGTCATGTCACACCCAATAAAAAGTCGACACGTGTCAATTACAATAAAAAATATAATAAAAATAAAAAAAAATAAAAAAATTACAAATGGGTGGTTGTCAAGCCATTCCCAAATGATTTTAGGGGTGGCCGTGCGCCACCCCCATTGGCCGGGGGTGGCTTGGGCACCCCTCTGTATTTTTTTTTTAACCAAATATTTATCTTTTATTTATTTATATTTTTATTAGATTTTATTTATTTTTATTGTATTGGACACGTGTCAGCTTCCTATTGGGTATGGCGTAGCTAACTAACAGAATCTGTTAACATAGTTGATGAAAAATTAGTCTAATGAGTGATTTGTAATTATTGTTTACTACGAAAACCTTCCATGAACTTTTTGAACCACAAGGAGTGAAAAATAATTATGACCAACTTCAGGGACCAACGGTACAATTATCTTTAATAAAATTTAGAGAAGAGTCTCCCTAGCCAAACCCACGATCAGATCTTGGGCTTCGGCCGTCGTGGGTCTCCATTCACATAGACCCATGGTTAGGGTCTCCTTCCACATTCTTTTTTTCCTAAAATTTTTCATTTGACTTAGGGGTATAAATGTATAATAAGGAATGGTAGTTCGTGTTCGCATGTCGGGTTCAAATCGTGTCGAGACATGTGTATAAGACTATATTGATCAACCATAACCCGACCCATTTAACTAAACGAGTCAAACCCTTCAACCACAACCCTATAATTTTATATTGGGTTCGTGTTGAGTTCACGGGTCATTTAAAAATTATCTGTCGTTATGACGCTTATTGAATTAGGATCGTGTCGAAGCATAGGCATAACACTATATAGGTTAACCATAACCTGACCCATTTAATTAAACGAATCAGACTCGTTTGAGTTCGTATCGTCTTTAAAAGTCATGTAAAAAATTGGCAGCCCTAGATATTAATTATAATGGACATTTTGAGTCACAAGTGGGTTAAGTGATGCATTTTTCGTCCAACTTAAACAAAATGTTGATGAAAGGGGTAAATTGAGAGCGTCTAATAATTTGTGGGAGTTTATTGGTACTTTTTAAAGTTTGGTGGGATGATTACAAATACAGTGTCAAATTGAGAGGTATGTGTCATTTATCCTTTTAGAGAGAAAATTATTTGGAAATACCAAAGTAAAAATCTACAACCCACAACTAAAAATCTTATATATCTACCTTTATGCTTATAAAAAATAAAAAATAATAATGTTTGCCCTAATTAAATATTATTGGTTTTTCTTTTTTAGGGAAATAACACATTTTTGCGAGTCCTATGAAAAAATCTCATCCCACTATAGTTATACCCATGTTGTTATGTAGAAATGTGCACTTATTTGTAAATGTAAGACGACTTTTATGCGACATAATTATTCAGGTAGGTGTTCGGACAGCCCGAAACATGTTCGACCATGCGAGTCCTATGAAAAAATTCTCAATTAGCAAACCTATCAACTATTGCTAAAAATTTGGATTTCTAGTGGTTACTTATAGATAGGTCCTCTATCGTAGCAGAGAGAGGAAAAGAAAAGGATCATCCTAGAGTCCTGCATTGCCTTGTACAGCTTTCTTCTTGTGGCTGATTCTTCAATAGAACATATGTTCCCAATGGTCCAGTCCAAAACAAATCTCAGCCTTTGATGAATGCATAATGACTCACAGTCACTACCAGCATTTTAACCTTAGGCTCTTCCTAATTGGATCAAACTTTTAGGCTAAGCCCAACAGAGGATGGGGATGGGGAGGAATTTGGTTTACCAAATTACAGTCAATTTGGATAGCTAATGAGAGATGGTCCTAATGGGATTTACATGTTAAAGCATGTGTTTAAAGAGCTTGAGATATGAAGCCCACTTGTCCAAAGACACCTAAATTCTATAGGAGTTCTCTCTCATTAGCTCTCTGATTTGATTGTAATGAAAAAAGAAAAGAAAAAACTTTACTTACTACTCTTAATCTTTCATCACATCCATAAATTTTAAAAAGTGTAAACTTAGTATATCAATCTTTCATGGCTCGTTTGGATGTGCGATTTTTTGAAAAATTGTGAATACTGAGAAAATTTGTTTTTGAAATTATGTTTGGATGGTTTAGAAAGCATGAGACAAAATTAGAAAAAATTGGATAAAATCTGAGTAAAATTTGATATTTTAAAAATTTCTCTCACCCAAACATGCCATCAGTTTTTTTTTTTTTTAATGTTTTTTTTTATTATTTTCACATCTTTGTTAGAATTTTTCGTTAAATCCTAATGGAGGGGTGCCAAAATTCTTAAAATACCCCTCATTTTTTCCAGGAAAGAAAAAAAGAAAAAAAAATTGCAAGGATTTGGGCATTAGTCAGGATTTAACGAAATTTACAAAAATACTCGTACCTGAATATTTGAAATTATATATATATATAAATGGGTATGTATTTTGGGAATTTTAACAAGATGTAACAGAAAATCCTATCAGATAGGTGAAATTAAAGAAAATTGAAATACTGATACACTAAATTGACATTTTTTAAAGTTTAAGGGGTGGTCAATGAGGTTTTTCCTTAAAGAATATACATTATACAAATAAATATCGAGTGTAGTATGCTATGATGATCAAAATCTTTAGCAATTTAGAAATTCGAGTAAAAAATGTGAGAGAATTCCTATGGGACTTGCGATTACTCACCGCATATGTACTGTTATTTAGCAATTTGAACTTTAAGCATTATCACCTTAGGTATTATCTACTTGTATTTCTATTTAAAGACCATTTGATCCTTAATGAGAAAGGAGAAAAGAATTGATATAGACATTTGTCTTGTGGTTTGATTCCAGCCTTAATTGGATTCATTTGGGGTCTGTCTCCAGCCATAAATTGGAGTTCACTATCATATTTCCATTCCATTTCTACATTCATCCCTATTTTTCATACTTCCATCACAAATTCCACATCAATTGGTATCAGAGCCAGGTCGACCAACAATGACCAAATTGGAAAGCTTGAACTTGCCTTTCAAAAGCTTGCTGAAGAGACTAAAAAGCAGTTCGATGATCTAAAGAAGTCTTTGGAGAATATTGCAAGTTCTCTCAAGAAGGGTTTTTCAGGGAGCCTCCAACGATCTATCAAAGAGATCGTGGATAAAAAATCCAGCACTGAAGAGTCTTCATTGCAAAACACAGTGCAAATTTCATCACCTAAGTCAACCCCGCTCATCCAACCCGTGACACAGTCCACTGACAACCCACAACCAGTCCAACCATTGAAAACCCACAACCAGCCCGCAGTCAACACAACTACTCATGCCTGCAACATCGACACGGAAACCACCCCCAAAAACCCATACAAAATCGTCCTCCTGCGAACTAAAAATATTCCTATAAGAGTTTTTTCTTTCAAGAAGCTGGAGATAGACGGGAAACCACCAAGTGAAAGACCACCGAGGAAGCGGATGAGGAGCCTACAGATCCAATTGCACAACCACCGAACAGCCAAACACCGCTCATGAAAAGCACCCGGAAGAAAAGCAAAGCTAAAATTTTTTGCTCTTTTTCTAGTACTAGTGGTCTAGATGCGTCAAAGAAAAAGAAGGGAGAAGCAACAACAAAAAAAAAAAAAAAAAAAAAAGGTTGACTTGTTAGTAGAAGATGGTGGGATTCTCATAGATGTGTAGTTTTTATTTTTAATTGTGTAATTTTTATTTTTTATTTTTTCAGTCATGTGTACTAGGTTAATTTCATTTTGTTGGACCTTGAGGACAAGGTCCTTTTAAGGGTGTAGGATTGATAGGGATAAAGGGTTAGATAGGTTTAATAGTTGAGTTGGAATGGAATTCCAACTTATTAGGATTAGATTATTTAATATTAGGATTAGAGCTTATTTGAATTTGAATATTTGAACTTTAAGTATTATTACCTTAGGTATTATCTACTTGTATTTCTATTTAAAGACCATTTGGTCCTTAATGAGAAATGAGAAAAGAATTGATATAGACATTTGTCTTGTGGTTTGATTACAGCCTTAATTGGATTCATTTGGGGTCTGTCTCCAGCCATAAATTGGAGTTCACTATCATCTTTTCATTCCATTTCTACATTCATCCCTATTTTTCATACTTCCATCACAAATTCCGCATCATATTGCTAATAATCGCATTTACATTCATATTTCATCCTTACATAAAACATTATTATATTTATTGTTTCAATTGTTAGCAATTTCAACAACAAAATCGCGAAGATACCTATCATGCTATATGGTCTGACCCATCCATGACATGCATATGTATCGGGTTTGAGGTAACACAAACCACGATGAGCACAGGGATAGAGGAGCTAGCTGATAGTGGTGGTGGTGGTGAGGGTTGGGAAACAGGACAAACATACTCATTCTCAAATTATTGTTGGATCCGCATTAATAGGGCTAGTATTCCCATGGGCAATAAAATAACTATGTTCCAGTGGACTGGAGTGGGATAAATTAATGGTAGGGGTTTTGAGCAGTTGACCTTTCACTGGCAAATTGGCAATGGTCTAAGCTTTTCGAGTCTCAATGAGCATAGAAAACAAACAAGTTTTGGTTTAAATATTCCCCACATGCAGCACTAGACAACTTTTGATAGCTATGAAGGCCTAATTATCTCAAATCCTTGCCAAAATGAAGGTCATATATAGAATAAGACATTAGTTTCATTTCTTATCATTAATTATATCATTGTTATTAATATTGTTACTACTCTAGCATAATTGTTCTCTAATGAACATGATGGTATGATGAATGAGCAGTTTAAAAATTTGTAAATCTACATTACCCACTAATAAGGACAATGTAATCTTTTGCTAAGGGATGCCTAATTTTTAATAAGGAATCTTTTGCCAAGGGAATTTAAGGTTTATTTTCACGTTGTTTTAGTTCTTGTCATAGACGAAATCATGAGGCCTCTCGGTCCATGTCGTAAGAGACTCTAATTTCGTCTCAAATTATGCATAAATTTTAGAACGGAAAGAGAGACGGGGTTGGACCCCGGTCCCCTTGATTCCGTCTCTTGTTCTTGTCATGGGTCATTTAAGTGGTTCATCATGCATTGTTCTCTTACCATTGTTTGCTAATTTGGAGGAGATAACGAAATATATATTAAAAAAGAAAAAGAAAAAGAAAAGGAGTTGACGATTTGAATTGAAACATATGGAAAACATCAAAATTGATTTGGAATAAAATGTCTTTCTAAATATTCAATAAATTTGTTTAAGGCCCACCCAATAACCCCGTTACATGATCGAAAAATATTTTTATCATAATTAGTTGTCTTTTGCTTAACTGTTTTTCAATTCCTTTTGATTGGGGATTCAATGAGTAATGAGGATCGGAATTAACTCGGCTGCAATACTCTTAATTAAGCTGGTTCCATATAATTACAAGGGTTAATCTTCAGTCAGGGGGCTTTTATCATGAAGTCAAGTCTGCATGCTAAACTCAAAAAAGAAGAAGTAAAAATGCACGTGAAAATTACATGTATTTTGGATACCGGCTTGTTAGTTTAATAGACTGGATCAAAGAAATTTTCTCTAACTTAGTTTAATAAAGGAAAACTTAATTCCAAAAACAATAATACATAATATTTTCTCATGCATGTGTTAGCAGGTGCTTCAGAGAAGCGTGAGGCTGAGGTGGGGCAAGGTCACCAAATACCCAAAAACCATTACTAGATCTCCTAACTGGCTCTTTTGCACTAAATTACAGCATAAGGATCCTTCCTAGATGATATATAGCTTCATGTAAATTGTGATTAGCAACTAAAAAGGATCCTTCCTTTATGGAATCATTCTCCGTGATAATCACAGTGTCAAATCACCAGTTGTTCCAAAAGTTTAAGTTGATAGGAAAAAAAAAATGAGAAGTGAATTTTAATACCACATTAAATCATTAGTTATGTTAGCTAGAAGTTTAAACTCATAGGAAAAAATAATTAATTTAATAATTTTAATCAATATTTTAGCACAAGAATATTTATTGCATGAATTTTGAATTGATCCATTTTGGTTCTATTCAAAATGTTTATTACAATTGAATGGTGCTTCTTCTTTAATTAATTAAAAAAGAAAAAAAAGAAAAAAGCTTCTGTTTTTCTTGATCTACTCCCAGTACGTTGGACTGTAGCTCGATCTATTATTTCCACCAAAGAAATTAAATAGAACAATAAAGTAAAAGAAGGGGAATTGAGGCCACATAAAGGCTTTATAAGAAGAATCTAGTCAAAGCTTGTTATCTTCTATAGCAGATCGACTAGCTAACCTCCAATCTCAGAATCATCATCCTCAGTACTCTAGCTACGATATCGTGGTAGTGATGGCCGTTAGATTAGAAAACAGGCACTGAATCCAAAATATGTCAGAAAGCAGCATATAAAAACTTCACAAGGGATTAGGGAATCTTCGAGAAGTGAAAAAACCAGTTTTGTTGTTATCAGGTGCGGTCATGCATGGTAACAAGCAAAGACAAATCCGTGATCGATCACCGACAACAGGAATCATCTCAGCACAGTTCTCTCAACAATGCCTTTCCTCTTTCCATTTACATTTGTATACTTCACACGTGAAGGTTTCTTCCACTCGCCTTCATAATGCGTGGCCTATTATATATATACTGCTACTCCATGCTTTAGTGGTAATAACTATTTTTCTGAAAATTGTTCTTGTTCGTACAGTTGACCGCACGCCGGTCATCCAAGGAGACCTGCTAAGCTAGTGGAAGACACTCCGATGCTTAACTCAATGAAGAATTATAAGAAAAATAGAGAGCTGGATATATATAGGCCAGGGATTCGAAACGTTTATATTATTTATATGCTACATTGGACTCTTATTTGTAAGGAAAGAGATTTAGCACACCCCACGTGGTGCCTTTAGATTGGGGTAGTGGCCTGGGCCACGCGACACCATCTGGTTAGGGAATATATTGGCGGTACGGACTACGTCACATAGATGGTTGACATCCCCAGTATGGACTGCTCATTGTAGTGACATAAGTGCATGGTGGTCTTGTAAGGTCCCAGGGGGACTCTAGTAAATGATGTCACTAGTTATAAACTTGTATATTCTCATCTTACTAATTTTATGCAGTTATTTTATGAGAAATGAGAAGAATAACTTACCATACTTTATATGAATTCATTCATACTTGAGGGTTATGCAGAGCCTAATCCATATGTGAAACTTGCGAGAGGTCTACCGGCGAAGCCTGCTCAGAGGTCCACCAACCAAAATTTTATTGAAAAAGATAGTTTCGATATTTGACCTTTAAGTGATCAACAAGAGGCTAGGGCGACATAGATATTCTTTATGTTGTAACCTCTTATGTGTTATCATTTTTATCGTAATGAAAAATTGCAACAACTCGATCTACGGGCATAACCCTACGTAAAGCTGATATTTCAATGTGTTTATTTTTTCTTTTTCGTTTCCTAGCATGAACAATATCTAGTGATAACCTAAAATTTAAGAATTGAGTAAGGCTAGATATCACATTTTTATCTCATAATATAATTATTCTACAATACTGACAATCCAAGCCAACCATTACATCAATCAATGTTAAAATGAAAAAAATAAAAAAAATTGAAGGGTTGGGTGAAACTGCAACATTAACATTTTAAGATAAAAATGTAGTATTTAGCATTTCTCTTTTAAGAGTTTAATTACTAATTACATGCATTTTGGCGTGCTAGATTCAAGAGTTGATTCAAGCTAGAGATAGTCAAGGTAGGTAAATCTCAAGTTTAATAATGTTTGTATAGATATAGATTAGTTCAAATTTTAATGGAAGGAATGTGATACCTACGCGCCTGCTAGAGTGTGGGTCCTGCTCCTCTAGGGTTTATAATTCCATGCATGTTAATTTCCACTTCTCGAATATCTTTTATCCAATCTTTCACTTACCCCAGATAACAACTGGTCCAAATTCTTACTTTACATGTTTTGCCACATCATTTATACATGACATGACATTTATCCTACATGAATCATGAATAGGTCGAAGATCTAAAGTCTTTGTGCAGAAAACTATCTGTACATTTTTTTTTTTCTTTCATATTCTTTTTTATGGAATTACTTGCCGGGTGAAGAAAATTTGCTCTGAAAAAAGGAAGATCAAGATCAGCAGCGGAGGAACCATGTTGATAGACACTTTCTTTATGAGAGGCAATCACTTCGAATTGAAGTACTGATCACTCAGTTTCCAACTTAAAGGATTTTCCATATATAGAAAGAATTAATTAACCATGATGGAAAGTGGGGAAAACGATAGCTTGAAGATGAAATCTTCAGACGAGGAAGGAGATGATGAAAGTTATAAGAGCAAAAACAGTGCAAGCTCGAGCAACAGCATAGTTGACGAGAGTGAGAAGAAGGCCAGTTCTAGTACTGGGGTGCGGCCATATGTACGATCCAAGGTGCCCAGACTAAGATGGACTCCTGATCTTCATCTTTGTTTTGTACAGGCGGTAGAGAGACTAGGGGGTCAAGAGAGTAAGATCTTCAATTTTTTTCACCTTTTTTTTTTTTTTTTCCAGATAACAGTACTGTTGCAAATTCATTTCAGCTTTTGGGAATTTCTACATATAAAGATATTATTACTTGCAGTACCTCATACATGTAAGATCTTCAAGTATATATGGTTTTTATGTTGTTTTCTTCTGGTGTAGGAGCAACTCCTAAATTGGTTTTGCAACTAATGAACATCAAGGGCCTTAGCATTGCTCATGTCAAAAGCCATTTACAGGTAAAACAGTTAATGGGTATGAGTATTAATTCATATATTTTCTAAAAAAGAAAAAAGAAAATTGGGTATATATGTGCAGTGTTTGAGATTCACTTTATTCATTGGGAGTCTCATTTTTGTTTCAAGCAGATGTATCGAACCAAGAAGATTGATGATCAGGGTCGAGGTATACCGTATATATATAAATATATATATATATACCAACTAGCTAGAATTTACAAATTAGGGTTTATTTCCTGCTCACTCATGCTTTTATTATTTGAAACTCAGAACTGTTATCTTTCATGAATTGACAGTTATAACCAGTAGAGGAGATCTTACGGGAAGTACAGATCACCATTGCCAAAACCTTTGGAAACAGTACTCCATGCTTCAAAGTATTGATCCAAGGGTTAGCCCCAAATTCAGGTAAGTAGTGTTAATTAATACCTACGATTTTACCTCACTACAAGAATTTTGATCTTTAGTGACGACCTTTTGTCGTCATTGATATGAAATCTTTTCTAAAATTAGTGACGATTAGCTAGCAACAGTCGTAGCTTATAAGCACTTAATTATTAGCAACGACTTTTGGGTCTTTGTAAAAGTTTGATCGCCAATGATCAAATTTCTTGTACCACCTTTAATTACTTGCTTAAGTGCATTTATCAATTTTCTATATGAGTTTCTCTCTTTCTCTCTCAAGATATGGCGACTTTTCTTGGAATGGTCATGGGAGCTGGATATCCTGCAAGCCTTATTTGACTGATCATAACACCAATATTAGAACAGGAGATACCCTTTATGGGTCAGTAGCTGATCAAAGGGTTTCTGAAGGTATCGATTTGAACAAAAGGAATATTGGGGCTTTCAACATGAATAACATTAACATTGCCTTCCCTAAACAAAGTAGTAGCAAGAGAAAACTAAAAGAGTTCCAGGAAGGATTTCAATGGTTGTTCAATCACAATTCTATCAAAACCCAGACAAAGTCCAGGCCTATAGAACCCTCTTTCAATACGGAATTATTGCATGGAAGAGGAAGGGAGAGAACTGGTGGAGAAGAGCAAAACGTGGGGAAAAGGAAAGGTTTTCACGATGAAATTGATTTGAGTCTGTCATTGAGCATAAGATCAAGACAAGAGGAAGATAAGAGAATATCATGGATTGAGGGCGAAGTGGATAGCAGTACTTTATCGCTTTCTTGGTCTTCTTCTTCAAAGAAGGGAAACTATTCTATAGATCTCAACATGCCATCAAAGCTTAGCAGGTTGACAGATGATAATAATGGAAAAAAATCCGAAATTGGCGAGTACCCTTGATCTGACTCTATGAATTAGAGAATTCTAGTGAGATCCTGTTGGTACTTGTACAAGAGGATACGTAGATTGTTATTGTTACAGCTGAAATATGATCAGGTATCGTTGAATGTTTCTTATCATATATGGTATCCATTTCATTTTTCAAATGCAACATGTTAGCTATATATCAATTTCAGCTCAACATTTCAGTTCTTTCTATGTTGCTTAAGAAAGCCTTATGAATGTAAAGTCCCCCCCCCCCCCCCCCCTCATTACTATTAATGGTTGTTAAAATATAATTAATTTAAATTATTAAGCTTTTGGAATAAAGTGATTTAACATAAAATCGGGGTAGAGGTTGCAAAGGCATATTTTTTGACAGCTGGACCAAACAAACGGGTCTACAAGACAAAAAGAAAACCACCGGAATGGTGCCAGTCTGCGGCTCATAGGGGACCCTTTTATGGTTGAATAAAGGGAGTGTTAGCTAGGTACGTGGTAAAGGTCATACCTCTTTTTGTGACTTAATTCAATCTTCCTTATGTCAGACACTTTTTGATGTGATCCTTAGTAGAAATTGACAGATTGTTAATCACACAGTGCACTCTTAGACATTATAACTTATGAGCCTTTATAGAGTGGATCGCCTTTTTGTGGGGTGGCCCTTTTATTAAATGGGCCCAAGGCTTCGGGCCATAAGCATATTCCTGATATCATTAGATGTCATGAATTTGAACTTTAACTCCATAGTTTACTCTTTATTTCACTTCATAGTTTACTCTTTATTTCAATTAAATTTTTTTTTTTTTTGAAGTAAGTGGTAATTTAACACTACTTTAAAAACTTTCTTTGACCCTTAGTACACTCATTTCACCCTTTTTCATCTCTTCATCACATTCTCCGGTCCCATTCTTACCAAGTATATGCCTTTGTTGTGTTCCTCACAAACCTGTTTCAAATGCTTTCCTTTGAACTCCAGGTGTGATCCACACCTGATAGTACCTCCTGTCAAAACATTTACAGATCGAGATTATAGCAACATTAGTGTATAAACAAATGACAAAACGGTGTCTCTGTCTGAATTAATAAAAAGCATGTTGGGTACGTTGGGCTTACCTCTTCTGGATTTCATATGAACTTCAATTCCAGCCAGGGTCAAACAAAGGTTTTAATTTTTGTTATTTTCCACTTCTTTTTAGGTCGGAATAAAGTGTATCATCAAGGTGGTGTTATGGCAAGGTTTGGGCCTGAAGTAATGTGCCGATCGATCAGTAACTACCTAGCCTGGCCTTGGCAAGTAATAGATTGTTATACATGAAGAGAGCCCATGATGTTATTCGGTGTTAAAAGCGGATTGGGATTCTCTGCAATTAATTGTTTGAATTGCATGTAAATTCGGGCAATCCCATAAAGAGAGGATGTGAGACCCACCTATCTTGGGCAAGTCGGCCATTCTAGAAATAAATTTCATAACAAAGGAAAAAAAAAACATGAAAGTAGAGTGTGAGAGACACGAAAACTACGCGATTCGACAATAAACTTATATTCGCAATTGAAAGCCTTATATGCTAAATATTTTCTTGATTTATTTGATTGTAAATAATTTCAAATATAAACAAATCGCTTAAATTGGGATAAAATAATCCTTTAATTTATAGTAAGCAAATTAAGCCATTTATCACATAGGATTTCTATCATTATCATGACCCCCTCAAGATGAGCAATTCGTTAGCTAGTGTTGATCTTGAACATCAATTGAATGGCTGAAAAATGGCTACAATGGCATGAATTGAGAAATTGACTGCTATGGCCGGAACTTAGACATCGACAACTCTGACTAGTATTGGCTACTATGGCTAGAACTTGATGAAAATTAATGATGCTCTGGCTGTAAAGCGTGTGTTCGATCTGACAATGGCTCAGTGTAATGACCTAAGGAAAAACGCTAACCACATTTGCGCTATCACCTCAAAAGCACTAGTCAATTTGAAGTTTTTCTAAGAATCCCTTGTAAAGCCCAATCTCATCTAGTAATTAGGCAATATAAGATTTAGCATTCATGACTATCTCTTATAAACCACTCACTCTATGTGAGTTATTTATCTCTTCCCAATATGGACCTGGGTGTTACAAACTCCCCTCTTAAACTCCTGACGTCCTCGTCAGGACCATGTCATGCGGTGCTTCAGTACCACATGACCTGGCGTTACTAGGTAGCTTTGATACCATTTGTAACCACTACAAAAAACTTTGTTATTAGCCACTTGCAATTAGCCACGTGTATGGGGTCATACACATGGCTAATTGCATTTAGCCACTGCCAATTACACGTGGTAAATCCTGTTGTGTTTAAATGCACAATTAGCCGCGTGTCCCTTTATATATGTGGCTATTTAGCCAGGTATCATTTAGCCACTTGCAAGAAATACGTGGCTAACATGAATTTTTTTTTTTTGAAATTCTAGCCGCGTGTATTGAAATACACGCGGCTAAATTTTTTGTCCTTTTTTTAAAAAAAAAAGAGAAAAGAGAAAAGAAAAAACAAAACAGAATTCTGTTCTGTTTTTTTTTCTTCTTCTCCAATCTGGCATACATCCGGCCAGGCCTGGCCGGTCTTTTTTCTTCTCCCATTAATCCATAACCAAAACAACAGCAAATTCATTACACCCAAACCCAGAAAACACAGCAAGAAGCCCAAAAAAATAGCAAGAACCCGGCCATTCAACCCAGTCGCCCGAAACCCAAAATCAATACAAGATGGGAAAAAAAACAATAGCATCACGCCGGGACCAAAACAACAACATCACGCTGGAAATAAAACCCAAAATGGGAAAAAAAATCAATACAAGAGAAACCCTAAATCATCAAACCAATTCGCCGGAAATTATCAAACCAAAACGCCCGAAACCCAAAATCAAATTCAATACACCCAAACAACCGCAAATCGCCGGAAATAAAACCAGAAAAAAAAATACCAATCCCTGAGAATCGGTCGCCGGAAATCGGTCTCCCTCTTCCATCTCCCTCTGTGTGAAGAAAAGAACAAAAAAAAAAAGAGATTTAGGAACGAAGAGCGTGGGAAAAAGGGAAAGAAGGAAAAGAAAAAATACACGCGGAAATCATACCACAGACCGGATCTCTAGCTCTCTCGGTCTCCGTCTTCCATTTCCCTCTCTGGCTCTCTGTGACTGTGTGAAGAAATAAGGCTGGGGAAGAAAAGAAATAAGGGGAAGAAAGAAGGAAAAAGGGAAAGAAGGAAGAAGGCAGAAAAAAGAAGAAAGAAAAAAGAAGAAGAAAGAACCGGCCGTCCATTATCCTTGAAGGAAGAAAAAAGAAATGATAAAGAAAAAAAGAAGAAAGAAAAAAGAAGAAGAAGGAACCGGCCGTCCATTATCCTCGAAGGAAGAAAAAAAAAGAAAAAAGAAATGATAAAGAAAAGTCAAATAATGCGGGCGGTGCAGAAGAAAAAAAGAAAAGGAGGGAATTTTGAATCACTTAGCCACGTTTATTTGATACACGCGGCCAATTGGCCGCGTGTAAAAAATAAACGCCGCCAATTGGCCGCGTGTAAAAAATAAACGCCGCCAATTGGCCGCGTGTAAAAAATACACGCGGCCAATTTATACACGCGGCCACTTGTTTTTCGCAAACAATCTGTCACGTAGTCATTAAGACACGTGGCTAGTTGGCCGCGTGTCTACAGTAACTGTTACTGTAGACACGCGGCTAATTACAGTTTTTTTTGTAGTGAACGACCAAGAAAAAAACGTTAACCACATCTGCGCTATTATCTCAAAACGACTAGTCAATTTGGAGCTTTCCTAGAATCCCTTATAAAGCCCAGTTTCACCTAATAACTAGGCAATGTGTGACTTAACCCCCATAAATATCTTTATAAATTACTCACTCTATGTGAGTTATTCATCTCTTCCCAATATGGGACTAAGGTGTTACAAACTCCCCCTCTTTAAACCCTTGACGTTTTCGTCAGAGCCACGTCATGCGGTGTTTTAGTAGCACATGACCCAAGGAAAAACGCTAGCCACATCTGCATTATCACCCTAAAAGGACTAGTCAATTTGAAGTTTTTTCTAGAATGTGGGACTTAGCACTCATGACTATTTCTTATAAACCACTCACTCTATGTGAGCTATTTATCTTTTCCCAATACAGGACCTGGGTGTTACACTCCGACTCTCGATCACTCTTCATGGAAGAGTAATTGAGAAAAAGGAAAATTGGGGTCAGGATAAAAAGATTTGGATTTTTTTTTTTTAATGAAATATGGGAACGAATCTATGAGACTTTTGATTTTAGTTGTCAGAGATGAGGAAGATCAGGCACCGGATCGATGTTACTTACATGTATGAGATTTCATATCAAAGTAAAGAGATGAAAGTAGAAAAAGAGAGACAAAAATTACATGTTTTGACCATAAACTCTTACATCCACATGTGAAAGCCTCAAAGGCTATATATTATAATAATTTATTTGATTGTGTAAGACTCTATTTATAAAAGTTCACAAGTAATGCGAAGAATTTCAAATGTAACCAAATATCTTAAATTAGGATAAATAAATTCCTTAATTTAAGAAAAAAAAATTAAGCCATTTATCACAAAGGATTTTCTATCCTTATCAACCCTAAACCCCGAGCTATCTAAAATAGATGGGCTCCACACCTACCTTATATGCAATAGTTATTGGAATTGCGTGCAATGCGAAAACAGTCAATTATAAGGGATCCAAATTCATTAGAAGCACCCTTTTGCACTCAACAATTTACTTTGAGAGTCTCTCTTTTTTTGGGCTATTAATTAGTTTAGTAAGAGGTTAAGCCATAGTAAATGCAAACAAAATTGTATAAAAACCTTAAGCCATGAGTAATGAGACTATGGTCTTAGATCTACTCTCTCCACGAGACTTCATTACTACATTCATGCATGTAGCTACAATTTAACTTATGTGTGTTGAGACTGGGAACCTCGGCCATCTATATATTCATAAACATGCAAAACTAAAGTCCAACACAGCTCTCATTTCAAGAGAAAACCTTTAAAAGGAGAAACAAGGAGCCCAGAAAAATGAGCAAACTCTAAGCCTGAACATAATTAACTGAAAGCCTAAAATGGCCAATGGGTGTCTAGGCTAGGCTCTGTTTTGATGCTAAAGCCAATCGAAGAGCAGTGAAAGCTAAACCGTATGAGAGGTACACTAAATCCTGGGAAATATGATATGTTTATAATTACAACTTTTGTATAAATTTGTTCGGGATCGAATTATCATTCTCCAAGCACAAATGGTCTACGACCGAGTTGAACCCGAGTAGATCCACGTTGGCTATAGCGGAGCGGTCGGATGGACAATAATCCGAACACAGGACTCTATATCTGAGAAGGTTTATCAATCATCTTACCGGGCACGCATTCTCGATAGTCGAAGACCGGCGGTTGGACCGGGAGTGTTGTCTGCCTCGGCAGATGTGGAGATTTTATGGATAGAATCTCCCGCATTTAGTAACACAAGTACTCAATAAGGTTAGATCTGGCCAAAGGGCAGTCTTGGTGCCAGGCCTAGTCACTGTTCGCACTGCGCCAAACCACTATGCATCTCATATCGAAGTGGTCAGCAATCCGGGGAAATGAGGGATCCTTCATATGTCAGCTAATTCAAAGGAAAGCATAAATAGATGAAAAAAGAGCAGGTAAAAGGGGGTTGATTGCATTCTTATTTATCTTGATAAGAACTCTCACTGACGTCGGAGGAGGCTCCGCGGGCCAACCCTCGGCGCACCTTTACTGTTTTGTAGGTCCTTGCTTGGTTGATCAATATTGGAGGAGTGGACCCCTACATTAGCCCCCAGAAGACCAATTGGGAGTTGACACGACACCATATCGAAAATTGTACTAACAAACTAACAACTTTTTTTAAGATCAACCATTAGATATTTATGACATATATGTAGAAAAACAGATCCAATGGTTGATCTTAAGAAAAAAGTTGTTAGAGTTGCAAAAAAGTTATACGGAAATTGTACAACAATCATTTCTCAAACCCTGACTCTGTCAACTGTACCGAGCAGGGCAGGGACCCGCCGCCACACGACGATAATGGCCCGAACAAAGCTGACTCATACTTGCTTTTTGTTTGCTCCTACACGAGTTACCAACATGAAACTATAGAAAAAAAAAACATGTTTGTTAAATATGGACTTTTAACTATGAAGAAAAAAATTGCTCTCATTTAATCTATTAAATAGATATTTATTTTTAAAATAAACAATTTTTACATGTATTTTAATAAAATTAACAGATTATATATATATAAGATATACGTAATAATTATATTGGCATAGTTAGAATTTTTCGTTAAATCCTATCAAAATTCTCAAAATATATCTGCATTTTTTTTTAAAAAAAAAGATATATATAAGATATACGTAATAATTATATAAGCATAGTTAGAATTTTCCGTTAAATCCTATCAAAATTCTCAAAATATATCTGCATTTATTTTTTTAAAAAAAGAAAAATTCAAATATTTAGGCATGGGTATTTTTGCAAATTCCGTTAAATTTTGACCAACACCTAAATCATAGGAATTTTTTTCTTTTTTCCAAAAAAATGGGTATTTTTAAAATTTTGATAGAATTTAACGAAAAATTCTAGTGGAAGGTTGAAATAGAAAAAAAAAATAAAAAAAATTGAAAGATGGATACCCTAAATTAACACTTTTTAAAGTTTGGGTATCTTTTTCAAAAGTGATGAAAAAAATTATGAGTTATAAGTGAAGTCGTTCCCCCTAATTATATACGAAAAAACCGTAATGGTAGGAGAGAATGAAAGGGGTTGAAACATCAAACACCCACATCGTTACTTTTAATAATTTGAGGGCGACATTGCCAAGCCCGCGATAGTTCGAGAGGGCGGGTAAGTGAAGTTTCCCCTTATCTTTTGCAAAAAGTGAGGATTTAACATGGTATTAAAGCAAATGTCTTGTTTAAATAGTCTTTGTCATTCACCTCCTATTTACATTAAATATTTAGGAGAATAGGGGCGGAACTATATGGTGGCTTGGGGGGAGGGGGAGGCTTCCAAGCCACCATGTTTTCTCCATTTTTTTTTTAAAAAATAAAATAAAAAATACTCTTACAATCGTTTAAAGATTAAAATTTTACCCCGGCCCCTTTCTATTTTTAAGTTTTACCCCCTCCCCCCCCAAGATTCTAGTTTCGGTCTTAAAAGAGAGTATCCTACACGTGAAGGGATGTGTTATAATATTAATTAAATGATTAAACTCGACCATTTTCTATCAACATAATATTTTGAGATTAGTGTTGAGTCAATAGATTTTGAGGTTTAAGGTGATAAATTTAAGTGGAGCCATTTTTATGTTTAAATTTAAATTTTTAGTTTATATATATATATATATATATTTAATTTTTTTTTAAAAATCATTCTTATTGCTCTTTTGCTCATAATTTTTTTCCGAATGACATGTAGAATTCATCTTTTCTACAAGACATTTAGTTTCAACGTATGGTGTATATTGTGTTCACTACTAAAAAAAAGACATTTATGGACGGTTTTTTTCTAGACGGTTTCTAAAACCGTCTAGAAAATAAAATTTGCAAACGGTTTTTTTGAAACCGTCTAGAAAAAATTAATTATGGACGGTTTGATTAAACCGTCTATAAAATTCGAGACGGTTTAGTTAAAACTGTCTAAAAATTTTAATTTCCAGACGGTTTTATAAAAACCGTCTATAAATTTAACGACGGTTTTTTTTAAAACCGTCGTTAAATTTTATTTCCAGACGGTTTAGTTAAAACCGTCTGGAATTTATAGACGGTTTAGTTAAAACCGTCTGGAATTTATAGACGGTTTTTACCAAACCGTCTGGAATTTTTTTCCCCCACGCCATGTCATCAATCCGTGTAATACCTCTTATTTCACCACGTCCGTCAGATTTATTTCCCAAACAAAATCAGAACCATCGATCTCTCTCTCTCTCTCTTGCTCTCTCTGATCTCTCAGTCTTCTTCTTCCCCCAAAACTCTCTTCTCCCCAGAAAACTCTCTTCTCCCTAAATCTCTCTTCTCTCTCTCGTCTCTCTGATCCTTCTCACTAGGTGGCGATCTCGCCCGACCCAGATACGAGTCCACGGTCTTGGCGACTCTCTGCATCGTAGTGGAGCAGTGCTCTCCGAAATCGCCGGCGACCTCGTTGTCCATGGTATCGATGTTCTCGTCATCCTCGTTGACGGGGATGGACGTGACGTAGGCGTCGCGGTCGTTGCCGCCGTATAGGTCGGTGTCAAAGGTGACGGAGGTCAAGGAAGCCAGTTGCTGCTCCATACGCCTCCGCTCTTCCTGGGTCTTCGCGATCTCCGGGTCCATGGCGAAATGGTCGAAATTAGGGATTTAGGGTTTTCAGATTTTGGGTCGTAATCTTGAACTTGAAGGGATTTGTAGTTGGTCTCGACACTCCAGTACGAACTACAAAGGGCTGGATACGAACGATTGAGAAAAAATTTGTCAAGTCGAAGTGCTTTGGCATATGTCGTGTAAAAACCACACGTGCGGCGATGAAAAAAAACCAGAGCATGCCAGAGAAGGCAGATCGGAGAAGGCAGCAGGGGAAGTTGAAAAAAACCAGAGCATGCCGGAGAAGGCAGATCGGAGAAGGCAGCAGGGGAAGTTGAAAAAAATCAGAGCATGCCGGAGAAGACAGATCGGAGAAGGCAGCAGGGGAAGTTGAAAAAAACCAGAGCATGCCGGCGATGAAAAAAAAAAAACCAACGAGAGAAATAATGGATATTAATATATAAAACAAAAGGAAATAAATGGAAACTGGAAATTTTTTTTTTATAAAAAAGAATAAAGTCTAGACGGTTTTGGGCAAAACCGTCTAGAATTTTCTAGACGGTTTTGGGCAAAACCGTCCAGAATTTTCTAGACGGTTTTGCCCAAACCGTCTAGAACTGCTTATGGACGGTTTATGTCAAACCGTCTGGAATTCCGGACGGTTTTTCCCAAACCGTCCAGAAATTCATTTAGCGACACTATATCCTAGACGGTTTAAAACCGTCTGGAAAAAACCGTCTGGAATTGATTCCAGACGGTTTTTTTGCATTTCTGGACGGTTTTAAACCGTCCAGAATTTGCTTTTTTTTTGTAGTGGTTGAGCTATATATAATTCTATTTATTTAGAATTTAATTTGCGTAAAGAAATTTACTTTATTTTTAACATTATTTTAATGAAGGAACATTATTTTAAGTTTTGATGAAATTATGAGTTTAATTAATTACTGCCTTAAGGGTGCCATTAATGTGACTTTACATTTTTCTCTTTCTTTCTCTCTAAAGTTTCAATTCAATATTTTAGGATTCAATTCATTGTAATTATTTTTTTACCATAATTAGGGCCTTGACTAACCTCTTTATTATAATTGGGGCCTTAAAAGGATTTTATTTTTTTTCTCTTTTCTTTTTTTATTATAAAATGTAACTTAATGATACTGTTGCTATTGGGGATATATATATCTACATATCTTAACCGACCACCTAATTTTTCTAGACAATGACCCTGTTCTGTTTGGAAATAAGTGATAATTTAACAATTTAGTACCCTTAATCACCATCCTTAAAGAATTCAATACTGCGGTTTTCCATAAATCTTATACATAAACACATATAGTGATCAACTTGATCGACGACGTACAAAAATCATAGCACAACATGCAATCTTGACAAACAAAAAGAGAAGGAGGACATCCAATATTGATGAAGAGCAGACAAGAAGACTATATATGTATTTTTAAAGGTTCAAACGAAGCAATTGGGAACTGTATCTGGGTTCGAGGAGTTGTAGTTCAGCATCTTGTCTATCCCGCCCAGGTTTGAGTTAATGTTGTTCACTTTCTGCTGCGTCCCAGATTGATTAAAGCTTGGGTTCACCATCTGCCCCAGTGCAAGTTCCCGGCCAACTTGGCATCCAGGCCTGTCCTTGCTTTTGTTGTGCTTGTTGTTTTCTCAGATTTAGTTGGTTCAGCCTATGCACTTGTGCTGTGTTATCTCCGGTACTAATCAGGGCTGCAAAAAACGTAGCATTTTTGTTTATTCACACACGCAATCCTCCGCATACGGATAGAGATTCCCGTCAATTTTGCTAGCAATTATAGCAATATCAAATGTGAAAGAACTCTCAAGTTCGAGACCTGCTCGAGCAGGTGGGTTCCATGAAAACTCGATCTTTCACATTTGTTGCCCGAATCGCCTAAAACCTGCTCGAGCATGTGGGTTTCATGAGAGTTTTCTTACATTTATTATTCGAATCCAGGCAGCAATTAATTGCTAGAGATTTGAATCCCCTCACACAGAGTTTGAAAACGATATAAAATTTTCGGGTTTGACCATAGAAGAAAAAATAATACTAAAAGCAAAAG
This sequence comes from Alnus rubra, assembly GCA_028654335.1. Classification (NCBI taxonomy): domain Eukaryota; kingdom Viridiplantae; phylum Streptophyta; class Magnoliopsida; order Fagales; family Betulaceae; genus Alnus; species Alnus rubra. The sequence continues at coordinate 436,109 of JAJPGS010002137.1, read as the reverse complement.
TGATTAAGGTTACAACAATTGAAAATAGGATGAGTAGGTACCAAATGGCCAGCGAGAAAATGATTACAAACTAAAATTAAATTTTCTGTAAAAAAGAAAAAAAAAAAAAAAAGCCAAATGACTAACGCTAGTGCGAAAGAGGTTGTTGAGATATCAATTATCCAAAAAGTTTAAGGTAATAGAAAATAATAAATTTAATTATTTGATAATTTAATTAATATTTAAGCCGATAGTAATATAGGATTTGAACTCAAGACCTCTATTCTAATACCATGTTAAATGATAAATTTAAGCCGATAAAAAATATTAAATTTAATAATTCAATTAGTGCTTTAACAAATATATATAGTTGACACGTACGAAGCAACGATTGGAAATTTCAAAACACAAAAGAGAAATGTTTGGGCTAAAAATAGGTAAGAAAATGAAATTGTATGATCAATTGCAACGTACGTACGATTGTGAATTTGTGATCAATATCTCGTGAGCAAAGCTTCCAGGATATAACTATACCCTTGCGTTCGAGGTTATACATAAAGAAGACAAAGGCAACTCGACAATTAACTGCTCCTACGTACATATATATCACTCATTTTGTTTCAAAATAAGAATAAAATCCTGTACAATAAAATTATCTTATTACAGAACTGTCCATGTTAAGGCATTTTTAAGCTCGATTTGCTCAAACAATCCTAATAGGCGAGTCTTGAGCTACCCGAATACTTGTAGGAGCATATATTAATTAATATGATAGATTTCACTTTGTTGAAAAGAGAAATATATACGAATAGGATCACTTTGCAGATATGTCTTAATTCCTTGATTTTGATATGCAAGAATGGAAAGAAAGCACACTTCCTCTATAACCATATAGAAACCATAAACTAAGAAATTAACATGAATAAGGGGACCTAGCTAGTACTGTCAGATCGATGTTCACGTTAAGGAATATTAGCTGTATTAATCTATGTTAATTATTTGAACTAATTTTACCTTGCATCCTAGACTGATTTATGTTTGGATTCGCCATCTGCTCCATCCCAGTTTCCCAATTAATCATCCTTGCTGTCTGCGCGTGCTGTTGCTGGTTCAGATGCAGTCGCCTAAGCCTGCTCACCTCTGCTTTGTTCTCTTCAATTTGGGCTACCAAAAGAGAAAGTTTTTCGTTAAAGAAACAGGCAGTACGAGAAGACGACACAGACACAATGCAAACACACACACACGCAGAGGACGTCGGTGTCGTAGCTAGTCACCGTCTCTCAGAATTTTGTTGTTGGTGTAAGCCGACATCTGCTGGTTCAAACTCTGTTGCTCCAGATGTAACAAACGTTGCTGGTTTTTATAAAGCATAACTTGAGGAGATAGTACTGCTATTTGAGCCTGCATGTATATACAAAGTATGCCAAAGATAGAAGATCTGTAGATTATATTGACGCCATATTATATATCTTGGCGTATAAAGAAAATATTGGAAAAAACTTTACTTACTACTCTTATTTTTTAATCACTTTTGCAATTATATCCTTAACCTTTAAACAATGTCAATTTAGTATATTTATATTTCAATTGTTTTTAATTTTAGCCATATGTTAGAATTTTCTGTTAAACCCTAATAGTGGGGTATCAAAATTCATAAAATACCTATTTTTTTAGGAAAAAAAAAAAAAGGGAAAAAAATTGCAAGAATTTAGACGTAGGTCAAGATTTAAAAAAATTTGTAAAAATCTGAATTTTTTGAAATATATATATATTAAGAATTTTGACAGGATTTAACGAAAAAACCTAACGGATTAGTGAAATTGAAAAAATTTTGAAAATCATGGGTAGTAAGTTGAATTTTGTCAAAATATTGAAGATAATTACCTCTAAAGCTTTCACCTTCCTTTCCATCTCAGTGACGTAGTGAAGCTTCTTCATTCTAGATTTCTGTGCAGAAAGTCGGTTTGACATAATCCTACAAATCAAAAATTAAATTAAAGTACGCAAATCCTTGAATGTTTATGATAAAAACATAAACAGATAGGGAGAATATGGATCACCGGCTGAGCTTTTTGGGGTCCATGTTTGGATCTAGGTTTCGACTCCATCTGTAGTACCGGACGTCATTCACTGTCGTCGTCTGATCAGCTTCGATGGAGTTACTTTCACCGGCGCCGGAGGTTACACCACCGTCGGATGAAGGAGACGGGTTTTTGGTCTTTTTGTTACTACCGTCTCCTGTCGATGCACGAGGCGAGATGGCTTCAGGTGGTCGGAAATAAATCTCGGTTGTCCCGTCCTTACCTGTTAAAGAGATGATAAGGTGATAGAAAAAAATAAATTTAATTATTTAATTTATATTCTGGTATTACCAAAACCCTTGTCACTATGGACGTTCATGAGAAAGGGTCTTTTCCACACATGAAATGAACTAGTGCCTAAAGGAAGATTCGATGGCGCCATGATAGGGAAGGGCTGCATCGCTTCAGTTGAACTTTTAGGCCATGGTGTCACTTCCAGGGCAACGCCAGTACTCTTTTTGTTCGTGCCCTCCATATCTCAATGCTTTGTTCCTGCAAATTACAGATCATACAGGTAATTAGCATTAGGAGTAAGGAAATGAAACTTAATGAAGGAAATAAACTTTCTAATCATACTCACCCTAGCTAGCTAGCAAGATTGATGAGTAAATGGCCTGTGGGATTAAGAGCATTGCCTGGCCCTAACTTTATAAAGAGAAAATACAGTAAACTTACCAAATATTTCCATGTCACATTATTGCACCACTCCTTATTCCCCATAGCGGGTCATTTGGTAAATTTGAAACATGTCAAATACCCTAAAGGGAAATATTATACACCATATTTTTATGCCACTATATTGACGTGACACGGTACATCTAATAGTTGTTGGATCCGCCCTTGTTAAAAAAAAAAATTCAATAACTTCTAGATCCTGCCATGTCAACATATATAGTGGGATAAAGGTGCATGCATGTGGTGCATGTATGGCATTACTATTTACTCATACCATAAAATACAAATTTAGCCCCACATTGTTAAAAAAATAATTTTAGAAACCACATTTTATCCCACAACGATCGATGACGTGATAGTCACACTCAACCATTAGATCAATCATTGTTATATATATATAGGTTTGACCATATAAAATGAAATTAGACTTGGCCTTTCATTCATACTATGACCTCTCAATGAAAAATCCCGATTCCGTTAATGATAGATACTATTCGTCGCGTGCATTAGATAATAGATATATAATTTGGTTGATTTACATGGCCTCATAAGATATTGATTATGATTGAGCTAGCTAGGTATTCCTTTCCAATATTCATGCTTAATTATCTCTATTAAGGGCCTCGATCTCCAATGGTAATTAAGACCGACCGCCATATGTTAGAATATGATAGCTGTCGCTAGCTTATGCTGGTTTGAATGCATGCATGCATGAGAAAGCTACCAGGAGTTTTTGAAACTGAATTCAGGCTAAGTATGGAACCTAATAATTATAGTACAGCAAACAAGTCACCAAATTGTGCCATGTGGCCGGACATGCATGCAATTCGATTTTATTTATTTATTTATTTTTCTACAAAAAGCTTGCACAATAATGAAGTTAATTCATACATTTTAAGCTACTAGGGTTTAATCGTGAAGGAGATAACCCAAAAAATAAAATAAATAATAAAAATAAAATAATGAAATAAAATAAAATAAAAATCTAGCTAGAAGCAGATATTTTCAATATTTTAATACGAAATTCAGCGTTGAGTCGCCCCAAATTAATATTTTTTTTCCAAATTTGTATCAGATGACTTAAAAAAAGTCACTTTGTTTTTGACATGACAACGAGTACTACGTTCGATTATCAGTAGTTAATTAATTAATTATTTCGAACACTATTTATATAAGCATATATTCTGCGTTTTATAATCTATATATATATATATATCCTTGTTCCCACACGAATAATTCATGCTACAAAATTCAAATGTATATTCGATTATCCCTGATAACCTTTTCCTTATTTGAATAGAAAAAACAAAAAAATGTACTTACGATTACACACAGTAGCAAAGTCAGGAGTTTAGTTCAGGGAAAAATTAAAAGGTATAACCCCAAGGGGTTGGCCTATACAGTGGTTAAGGTTGGGACTTCTAAGGTGTGAAATCTATGAGGTCACGAGTTCGAGACTTGTTGGGTATTACTTAGCTCCCTCTTGGGACCTGCTACCCAGACATAGCCAGCGATTCAAGCGCTTCATGCGGATAGTGGCAATTCTCATGGGGCATAGGGATTAGTCCTTGATCCTGGCCGACAGTCAGTCTCTAAGCTCGGAAGGTTCGACTGCCACATTTGGGTGAGGCAGTCGTTCAATGAACAAGGTATATCAAAACTAAAAAGGGTTGTGGGATACCCTGATAAAAAAAAAAAAGGTATAGAATTGAAAAAAGAAATAATTAATGAATATAACTAACGAAATAAATAAACATTTAATCAAATCGAAGCTATATATTTCATTAAAGATAGGGAATCTACTGTAGATTCGCTATATATATCTGTCTATATATACTAGCTCCTCTAGTATTTGACTAGGGCGATCAATATAATATGGAAATTTTCTTGTATATATATAATTTTGCTCTTTTCGAAAGAAATTAAGAAAGTAAAATACAGATAAGAAAGCTATACTTTTTTTTTATTATTATTATTTCTATTTTTTTATTTTTGCAAAGAAAGATCGGTTTGAGAAAAATAAAGCAAAGAGCTAGATATTTCTTTTTATTCTTTTCATATATATATATATATATATATATATATTATATATATATATATATATATATTTTTTTTTTTTTTGAAAAGGGAACCAAACAATATTTCTTTCAAATTGGACTCTTATCGTGAGCTGGTTTACATTTTGGTAATTAATTAATAGGTACTTCCTTAATTACTTCATGCTTTGTTCATCCTCGATCTTGCCCTATAATTTGTTTTGTTTTGTTTTGTTTGTTTGTTTGTTTGTTTTTTTTTGTGTGTGTGTGTGTTCTTTCACTTAGTTTATTCTTATTCATAAAAAAACAAAAAAAAAGGACGTTGTCCCAAATGGAAAGTGAACTGAAACACAAAAAAAATGCCTAAGAAGATAAGGAAGCAGACAAGCAGTACGTAATTTATGATCTGGTTTTGTAATCTGCTTCAACAATAACCCCTTGAGGTGGGGTACTTTTGTTTGGAGAATCTAATATATAATATATATTCGGACATCTAGGTTTTTAGGAAGATTGAGTAATGTTATATATATATACTACATTTTTATTCTATAATTATCCCAATAAGAGATTAAGAGTTGAATAAATTAAGAAAGAATAATAATAAAAATGTTTAAGAAAGCTAGAACGTGCCCAAGTTATTCTACAAACTTTCTTTTTATATTTATCTTTCCTCATATTCTTAATAGGATAAAAGTTTTCCCCCAATTTGGACCAGTAGAAATTCCTCCAATTTAGAGCATTGAACTGATATTTACTTTTAGAGTATATAATTCTCACATGTATTTTTAATAAAATTAACCACGTGTAAAATGCAAGTGAGAAGATCATCTTTATATATGTTTTAAAAACATATGTCAATTTAATAGATTGAGTTAAAAGAAAACGATTTTATCCTTCTTCAAAATTCAAAGATCTACTTCAACGGCAGCGTCGATATATCAAAATTTAAAAGGATATATATACTTTTGATTGTTAATTTGGAGAGCCTTAAATTAGAGACAGATACATATGAAAACATGGGAGTAAATAGAAAGGTAGGGTGACTCTTGAATTGCGTAATAAACTTATAAAAGCACAAATATTTAGTGGCTCTAGATTGCTTAGTTAAGGTTGACTTGTTTTATATTCATCTACTAATTAATGGAAACCATTAATGCTACGTACCATTCAAGTAATTAGCTTATACTGCAAGAAAAGTTCACTCTCTGTCATCTTGCTCTCTTATATAACTTCTAATGAGACTCTTAGGGGGAAGAAAAGACATCAAGATAAATAAAACCTGAAAAAAAAAATCTAACAAAAAAAAGCACAATAATAATTAAAAAACCAACAAAGTTTAATTTTCTTCAATGCATGTGAGAATTATGAGTTTGATACATTGAGTAAGAGAAAATCAATTTCTCTTAATTATCTAATTCGAAGAAAAACTTAAATTTGTTCTTGAAATATCAACCCGGCCGGCCGGCTGGGACAAGCCAATACTAGAATGTTAAGCTGTCGCAAAGTTTTAGGAGGGCTTTGGGTTTAGAGAGTTAAAGTAGTCCACAGAGTCTCCACCCCCAAATTGAAGAAAGTTCTGGTTCACCATCTGTGGAAACCCAGGTGCTACCACACAGCTCTCAGGTTGGTTTAAGCCCGCCATATGATACTCTAACTGATGATTCCGGCCAGGGTGTGCGCCTTGGAGCATCTCTGGCAGTTGCTGCTGTTGTTGTTGTTGATGATAAACCTCAAACATTAACTGCTTGAGAATGTCTCTTTCTTTCTTCAGCTCCTCATATTCAGCTGCATTAATTATATATTTCTCCAAGGATGTTATTTACGCATCTTTCTTCGATCTTGTGTGAGACTTGAGAGAGAGAGGGAGAGAGAGAGAGAGAGTACCTTCTTTGAACATAAGTTCACCAGAAAAGGCAGAAAGTTTTTGCTTAATTGAATTGTTTTCTGCTTTCAGAAGCAGATTTTGACGATGACTATATTTTATCCTAGGAGAGTGGATCGCTACTTTGGCCTGCATGTATGTCGTACAATATATATATATACACCAAAGTAATAAAAACTCATTGTTACAAAGTTTTGATTAATTAGTGGATGTAATTAACAATTAATGATCATACAAAAATGCAGATACACACATGTATGAATATGATCATGATGCAGAGAGATGCAAATTACCTGCAAAGCTTTCACTTCTGTTTCTAGATCCGAAATATATTGCATCTGTTTGAGCCGATATTTTTGTGAGTACTGTCTGCTTGCCATAATTCTACAAGCCAAAGATAGATAAAGACACATATAAAATTAAGTAAATTAATTTTCTTTTTCTTTTTCTTTTTCTTTTTAAAAAAAAAAGAATAATTAAAGAGAAAACTTTACTTTTCACCCCTCATTTTTCATCACTTTTGCAATCATACCCATAAACTTGAAAAAACGTTAATTTAGTCGTTTAAGAAAAAAAATTTCAAAAATTTAAGCGATGGTCAAAATTTAATGGAATTTGTAAAAATCTTAAATTATATATATATATATATATATATATATAAAGATGTGTATTTTGATAGGATTTAACTAAAATCCTAATGGACATGTGAAATTGAAAAATGAATACACTAAACTGACAATTTTTTAAAGTTTAAAAGTATGATTGTAAAAATAATAAAAGATTAAAGATAGTAAGTGAAATTTTAAAAAAAAATCAATAAATTAGGGTCGAAGTGAAGAATGGCATGTTGGGTGAAACAGGAAGGATCTTGAAAAGGATTAATTATATACAGAGAAGTGAGTAAATTAATTTAATAAAAACCTTCTGAGCCTCTTGGGGTCAATGTTAGAGACGTCTCTGTTACCATGACCTCGAGGGGGCAGCTGGGTCTCAGTTTCAGCAGCTTCAACTCCTCCTTCGACTGATCTATGATCATGACTTCCATTGGTGTAGAAATATTTCCCATGGGCAGCTGGTTGGAATGAATTCCTACTTGGGCCTTCCATTTTCACTTGCAATATATTCTTATAAATGGAAGAAATATATTCTGCCACTGCTAGCCCTAATTTATAGATGCCAGGATAAGAGGGAAACCCCTGCAAATTACTTGCTATATATAACTACTATGAAGTTGCGGCACATGGCAATTATATACTGTACTGTTGGCAGTACCATGCATGCATAGATGGCATGGACTCACTCCCATAAAACAACAAATTAATGGAGAAGATTTGGTTCACGAGACTTTTTCATTTGAATATATCTTCACTTTGAGTATCCATTCTGCCATAAATAGGGTTTATGATTATCCGGCCTGTATTTATCTTGCAAGTGATTAATTAAGAGCCAACAAGAGAAGGAAACCAGCAGTACGTACTTGTCATTTAGGCTGAGAATAATTAATTAATATGCCAGTATATACGCTTCCCCCCAAGAAATTAACATAATGTCATTCTCATAAACATGCATGAAACCCTATTAAATCCGGTGTCCATGCCAGTGTCATTAGCAATAATAAAAGGAAAAACTATGAATTACTTTCTATATGGGGGTACAGGTAACAGTCTAATAGCCAATGTGGAAGTGAAATTAAGCCATGTGTAGAGTATAACATAGGTACACTAATCACTATTAATCGGCTTTGCCTGCCGGATTCTTTCTTCGCCAGAAAGTATGCGGTCTTTCTCCCTAACCCTAATCCGATCTTTTTCTCTTTCTGTCTCACGTGTAGCCTGTCATCAATCTATCTCTTGCGTTCGCAGCCTGATGGCATGGTATCCAATCCACATTTCTCGAAAATTAATTGGTCTACTATTGAGTGAGAACCAGGGCGTTACAAATTTCAAGTACATATATATCCCAAAGGGGATTATCATTCTCAGATCCATATGCTTGGGAGGGCCACACTTTTATAGACTAAACTTTTTTAATTAGTTTGATTAATTATTGCCATCATGTTTAATCTTTTGATTCTTTTATGTCGTTTTTAATAAAAACACATACTTTGTTAATGAGTTGTCAGCCGCATCGATCACACTTATGGATGAAATTAGAGATCGTAATGGGCTTATAATTTTGGTAGGTTTGTTTTTATTTGTTTTTTGGCATAATTAGAGTTAAAATCAACTCGACATAAATTTCTTACAAATTAAGCTGTAGAATTTTCCTCTTACCAATATTCCTATATATTAATACTTCTACCAATAGGGTGTTTGTTGTGCATTGGAATATACTAGTGTCAAGTGGTTAGTTCTCATATCATATAATAGTCACAAAAATGATTTGTTTTTTAAGTTCATGTTTTTTTTTTTTTTGAATTCAATCTAGCAATCTTTTCATTAATTAATGAGAAAGAACTTGAATACTGTGTTCAGCAGCTACAATGTCAAGAATACAATGATAGGTTTGTTTTCATATGAACTTGTTTGCCCGGCTATAAGAAAAAACGCTTCATTAGCTAGCTTATGAGCTACTCTCCATTGATCACTTCCATTCTGACTCGATTCTCTTGAAATTCTCTAGGTGTACGTTACAATGTTCATGCATATTGACAAGAGTCATAAGAGTAGATGTTTGATATAACCTAATTTACCTAGGTGCAAATTTATAGATTTTAGATTAAATAATATCTTAACATTAAAAGCTATATATATATATATATATATATATCGATCAAGACCTCATTTGGAAACTCAACTTTCTTTACATTGTTTCTTGGGGAAAAAACCTTTAATTTACGACATCAACAAATGAAAGATGTTTATATTTATTACCTGCACAAATTCTTGAAGGGTTTGGTAGTTGAAGGGACATTCTTGAGATGCTTCTCGAGCTACTTAAGCCTTTGTTTGAAGCAAACTCTAATGGATTGTTCTTATTTTTTTATCATCCGAACAAATTCATAGGCAAGTTGGGAATTCGTTTATCTAAAAAAATACGAGAATGGCATACAAGTTACCGGAGTCGGGGGTGGAGCTAGGATTTGAGATTTGAGGGGCTAAATTGAAAAAAAAAAATTTGGAAGGGGCCAAAACTAAAAAAATAAAAATAAAATTATGGGTAAAATTTAAATCTTTTTTTTTTTTGGGACTACCTTGGGCCTTGGAAGGGTCAGGCCCCCCCAAGGTACAAGGTGGCTCCGCCCCTGATTGGAGTGGCTATTTAGGTAACTGAACCACTCTTTTGATCTTAATGAATAATATGGGCTCCTTCAAATTGACTTTGGAATAGTCAAAACCTCCTCTTTTTGCAACGAGGGTGTTTCGACCACTCTTAAACTCACTATTAAGTTAGATGCTTTAAGCATTTTTCCGCACTACACTTGGCTACCCAACATTTATCGTGGGCATGATAATTAATATACTAGAGGTGCGTTCTTTCCATTTATCCCGTACTAGAAAAATGTCCTCTAAATGTTCTAATGCTGCACTGAATATGAATCGAACTTGTTGGGAGATATTCCCAACAGTTAATGAATGGGCTTATCGAATCCTTGTAAGCCCATCAAGACACAAACTCATAAAAGACCAACTAAGCCCAAAGCCTATTAAGATGCAATCTCAATAGATGCCAAAAATACCTCGGAAGCATCAAATCTTGAGATACCCTAAGCTATGCATTGAAGATGTGGATCCCAAGTATGCTGAAAGAAAAATGTTGAAATCAGGGAATTAGCTCCCATTTAATCCGGAACAACAGTTGAAGCCTTGTCTATAAATAAGTGAAAACTACTATTTACGAGATGGATGAATTTTTGACAATTTACACGATATAAATATGCATTGAAGAGGCGGATCCCGGGTATGCTGAGAGAAAAATCTTGAAATCAGGAATCAGCTCCCATTCAATCAGGAACAATAGTTAAAGCCTCATCTATAAATAGGTGAAAACTAACTATATATGAAATGGATGAATTTTTGACAGTTTACATGATATAATTTTTTTTCTTAAATACTGGCTTAAGCATTGGAGTGGGCTCCGACTACCTTTCCCGACAAACTCTTTTGTTAATATTTATTATTTTGCAATAGTCAATAAATTTTTTTACCAAAACTTACCATCATCCCCGTATCGAAAACTGTAACGACCAAACTTCATCAGGAGATTTTGTACCCAAACTCATATGTTGCTTTAATGGGTGAACAGCCCCACCCTTGAAAACTGGCATAGGGGTCAACATCAAGATGCAAACTTTAATGCCGATGTGAGCTTTCAAAATAAATAAATAAATAAAAAGGTAATAAGTTGATAGAAAAATCCAAGTACCAAAAACCAAAACAAAAAGTCAAAAGTTACGCTAGCAGTGTTATAAAACGAAATGGCTGCCTCAACTACAAACGTGAATAGCTGCTCCCTGGCTCTCTCGTGGTCGCCGCGGTTCGACATATTGCTCCCCAGATCTCACTTCGGACCAATTTCCAACACTCCCTTCTCTTCGCTCTCAGCTTCTAATGCTACCACTATTAGCTTTGGTTCGAGACCCAGAAAGACCGGAGTACTGAGCCGGGACGCCAAGCCACCGGCTGCCACTATGGTGCTTGAGAACCCGGTCCTCTCCGATATCTGCGCCACCGGCTTGAGCGGTTGCATCGCGCTATCGATACTTCGGTTCTGGGGAGAGACCGCCAAACGAGGGCTCTTCGACCAGGTCCAAATCAAAACCCCCCTTTTGTTCTAGTGTATGTTGTATCAGTAAGTCGCTAAAAGTTTATGGGTATTTGATTCTTGTTGGTTTTTTTTCTTCTTTTAAACCTTTTTGTGTAAAAGTTGGGTTTTTTTTATTGGAGCTTGATTTGCGGAGAAAAACGCTTCCTGGGTTTGGTTAGTGAATCTTGGTTGCTTGGGTGAATTGCAGAAAGATAGGTAGAATTGGTTTACAATTGCAGAAAGATAGGTAGAATTGGTTTACATTGATGGAAGTTAAGGATATGGTGGTAAAACAGAATAGGTTCAGAGTGGCTGATTCTTGTTTCTCTAATTCACAAGAAAGCGCACTTGTTTTTCAAGTAATGCTTGGAATCTGACTTGCCGATACATCATACATGTATATACCAAAATTCCCATGTAGTTGTCTTCAAAAATTTTGCATGCAAACTTAGCCTTCAGATTTTATATGAGATGGATTTTGAATAGCTTCCTTTCTCCTTTAGTTTGGCCCTTTTGGTGGCCAAAATGTCATTTTTGTTTTGCTTGCAAAATTAAAGGAATATTCTCTTCATAATTCAATGCAGTCGATTAAAATGGGACAACCAGGCATAACATGCTGTCCCAAAGCCTGTGCATCTAAGGTTTTTTCCATAATGTTAATTTTTTTTTTTTCCTTTATTTATTTTTGCCATGTTTAGAAGTTGAGTCGGAAGTTTGTGCATGTAAGCATCGGGCTGGTTTTCATGCTTTGCTGGCCACTGTTCAGGTAATCTTATTATTACCAATGAAGTTTTTCATAATTTTACTACATATCTGCCTTCTGAATAGCTATTACCAATTATTACAGTTCTGGGCATCGGGGGGCCATTTTAGCAGCTCTTGTTCCGGGCATCAATATCATACGAATGCTTGTCTTGGGACTTGGAATAATGAAAGATGAGGCTATAGTGAAGTCAATGACCAGACACGGAGACTATAGGTTACAATTCTGAGAGAATTATTGGTTGGGAATGCTTCTCTGAAAAATGAGTCGTATATACCTGCTTCTCTTCCCTGGATTTGATCCCACCTAGAGAGATTCTCTTTTGCTATGAAATGACTCAGGTGGTTGATCCATATCAGAAATGAGGTTAATTTCTCTGGACTTTTGATATTATGGTTCTACCTGCTGGGTTGCCATACAATTTCTGATATCTCCTAGGTGGGAATCAATTTTTCTAAAATTGAGCCACGTCTGAGTAGAGATTCAAAGCAAAAACATTTTTCTTTTTAAGGATATATATACACACATTTTCGATTGAATGGTTATTCATATTTTTGATCGATTGATTGATTGTCCTTAGCTTACTTCATGCATCAGGGAACTTCTTAAGGGACCCCTCTACTATGCTACAACAATCACTTTGGCTTGTGTAATTTATTGGAGAACTTCCCCCATTTCAATTGCAGCAATTTGTAACCTCTGTGCTGGGGATGGTAATTCCTATCGAGTCAATTTACTTTATCTGTTCTGTTGGCTTGGTTTGGGTAGACTTTAGCGGTTGTAGTAGTTAACTTCAGCTCTTACACAATTACAAGAAACAGCATACCTGCTTAGATCTTCTCTTTTTACTTTTTTCTCATTTTGTTCAGGAAATAATGGGCTTTTACTTACCCTGTTTCAGGTTTAGCTGACATAATTGGAAGGCGGTTTGGTAGTGATAAAATTCCCTACAACCGAAACAAGTCTTTAGCTGGTAGTGTAGCAATGGTTTCTGCTGGGTTTTTGGCATCTGTAGGGTAAATTCCCCCCCACCTCTATTACTCTTTGACCTCTGCATAATCTATTGTTTTTGCTTGTGATAAATGATACTTTGACAGGTATATGTACTATTTCTCCTTATTCGGATTTGTTCGGGGAAGCTGGGAAATGGTTTTGGGTTTTTTGGTTGTCTCTCTTGCCTCAGCACTGATGGAATCTCTCCCTATAAGCACTGAGCTTGATGACAACCTGACAGTTCCCTTGACTTCCATATTGGTGGGCACTCTTGTTTTCTGATTCAGGAGTTAAGGAAAGCAAACTTGATTAACAGAGGGAAGTGTTGGGACTGACCTGATGTTGGTGTGGATAATGTATTTGTTGTATACTAAAATTTTGGACAATTTGAGGACAAGAGAGCCAACTCTTATTAGTCTTGTAAAGATTAATTGTACCTGTAAGTTTATCGGGCGCCTTCTCAGGAGCAGCCGGTTGTCTGGGGTTTGGGCAAGAATCCTTTTTATTTCAAATGAAATAAATAGTATCAATTTCATGGTTATATTTGAAAGTTAGAATCTAATAGTATACATGATAGAGATGTGTTATTCCAACATCACGTTACCCTACATCAAGACACATTGGGTGTAGAACTCATGTATATAGGACTCTCATATATGGGACTCACATGCATGGGTCTCACACCCTATGTGTTTTAATGTAGGATTGATGTAGGGTAATGTGATGTACGAAAATCATTTTTCATACATGATATCATATTATTTAAATTTTTTGAAAGATGTGTCAACATTGACATAATGTACATCGTTAAATGCACTAAATTTAAATTTTGATCATAAAATGGATTGAGATGAAATAGGGAGGATCCTACTCCCAGGGGTTTGCCTGCATGCCATTGGTTCTCTTTGTTCTTTTCAATAAATATTCAATTTTTTTTTATTGCTTCTTGCAATTTGGAATCCTATGCAGTATTGCAACTTGTGTATTGTTTCTTTTTTACCATAGAATTTGTAATATACATTTCTTTTTGACCATAGAATTTGTAATATACATTGAGCAGGCCTCTAAAATCAGTGTTCTTGGAGCTTATTTTATTGTAAGCCTGTTTTAACAAGTAAAATTGTAGAAGCAAGTTCAGCACTTTTAAGCGAAAGAATATTATAATATTAAATTTTTTTTTTGAAGAAATATTATAATATTAATTGAATGGTTAAATAATTATCTTTTATCCCTTTTGGTTTTGGAATAGTCATAGGAGAGAGACAACTTAATAGTTTTCCGAATGAATATCCTAAACAAATAACAAAAAGTAGAGAGCGACTTCTTGGAACAAGCATATTTACCAAAGACTCCTAGAATTTAGGAGCTTGTGTTGGGGAGATAATATCCAGACCTTCAAGATTGAGACACAAGATGATTATACAGATCACTCACAGCCACAGATTCATCCCTCAAACTTAAACTTGAGAATATTGAGTACATAAAATAATCATGAATTTTGAAATATTTAACGCTCAAGCATGTTCATAATACCTGCTCAATAACATGAATATAGTGAATCAAAAAAAAAAATAACATGAATATAGCAAAATCTCTTTCAATCCGAAGTAGTTAACTGGGGGAATTTTCTGCTAACTTCACTCTCCCCCTGCACAGACCCTTGTGGTGTAACATCATCCATCCTCCTCCGATTCCTCAGCCACGGCAAGGGACACTTCAGCCGGGTCACAGAGCCTGCATACTCTGTTTCCTGATGGCTAGCGCGCTTGAGGCAAGGCAGAATTACAAGGAACAAGATGAAAAGAGAGAAGATAGCGACCAGAACAAACATCATGATCTCGCCATGTAACTCGAAGTGCCTATCACGCGAGAAGAGAAGCTCGTTTGGATATCCAGGAGCAGGAGCCATGGCAGGGGAGACTGATGAGAGCTTGTAATACTCTACCCATTTTCGTGTCATATCTTAACCTTCTTCACATTCTTTTTGGTGGGTGCATGCCTGCTTGCTTCATATCTGTGCGCTTTAAGGAATGTGAAAACTTTGACAAGTGCAAAAGCTCCAAAACTCTTCTGTTTCATTTATCCCACCACATTCACCAAGTCATTCTGTCCCCACTGGTGGCCTTGTGGCCCAACCTTCTTTTGTTGTTTCCCTCGCCCCCCCACCCCCACATTGTCCTCAACTCGTGTTGTCGAAAGCGATTCCTTCTAGCTGTGGTGATGGGTTGTAGCCTTGAAGGGTCCTAGTTACCCAAAAAGAAAGCTTGCAGGGTCCTAATCCAACCTTAATTATAGCAAGTTAAGGAACCTTAGTGCTTAAGAATTGGGATAGATCGAGATCTCATGAATGTGAAAGAGCCTCTACGATGTCTACTTATCCAAACAAATTTTTACAACCCGTCTGCTTGCTCAAACAAGTAAACCCGTAAGTAAATGTGACAAAGCCTCTACGAGGCCTACTTATCCGAACATATCTTAGCAACCCGTCTACCTGCTCGAAGCCTCTACGGGGTCCAACTCTCTCACATTCGGACAAGAAATATGAAAGAGGCTCTACGACTAAGAGGCCTATTTATCCAAATAGATCTCGGCAACCGGTCTACCTATTCCAACAAATGAACCCATAAAACTTCTCCAACATTTTTAAAGTCTTAACTGTAGATCCTAATCCTAAGAATTGAGGGGTGGCTGGCATAGTTTCCGCGTGGGGTCTAACGCGTAAATATAAAGGACGTGGCCCGGTGGATCTCAAAGCTAGAATCATGTCCATTTCTCCTTTGTGAGATAACAAACAAACAAATGTAATGGTATACAAACAGATAAACAGTCGGTGACTTGTTGTGGAACATTTTCATAAATGTGCAGTGTACTGTGTACTTTTGTCGTACAAATAGGGGAAAAATCGATCTCTTTTTTATTTTTGGTAGTTTATAACACTATTGAATTGAATTAATGGGTGTCAGTTGTTAAAAATTACCTCAAGAATTGATTGACCACGTCAAGATGGCTAAATTAAAATACATATTTAATTTAATTTCAACACACGAATATTTAAGATTGGTAATTTTTTATACGACCAACAAATCTGTCACGAATTTAATACGAAATTAATGAATTAAGGTTGATAGATCTGACTTGTTTAATTAAATTGATCGAATTATAATTGACTTATATCATTTTATACGATTCTATGTATGTCTTTATACGTGAACACGAATTATCACCCACACGACAAATCACACCATGAATAGCTGACGGAACTGGGAACACTCCTGGGGCTATAGCTTTTGATAAGATGATCCACCTACGCCTACACCTTGTACATGAATTCCCAAAAGCAAATGAGAAAAGAATTCAAAACAAGAGAGGGTTATGTCCGAGAATAATATGAACAAAACCCAAATCAAGGAAAACTAGGCCGTGAGAGGTGTAGTAGTTATTCAACCAATGTTCACACGACCGTGCCAGAAAAACATACCTCTTTACTTTCCTGTTTAAAGTTAAGGCTTCTTCATGGAGATTAAATCAAAACCTTGAAAAGAGTTCCAATTCATCAAATCAAGAGCAGGCACGTTTTTCCAGCAATGGCGAAGTAGCCAGCAAGTCGTTGGAGAGTGGCTCACCTACCTTTTGAGAGTGGTGTCTTATCGTCCGGGATAGCAGGATGCGATGTGAGCCTGACAAGCACACCACATATATGAAATGGGCGGCAGAGAAATGACGTGATTGTGTGTCCTCACCTTCAAGCATGACGCACTCCAGCTGATATCTACGAGGAATGATTTATGCACTCCTCACTGCCTCATTTGAAAACCCCTTACCCTCCCCTCCCCTTCGGTTTTTTTTTTTTTTTTTTTTTAACAATTGAAAAATAAAATTGATGTAATATAAAATTGAAATAATTTATATGAAAAAGTGAAAAAAAAAAAAAAAAAAAGATATTGTAGTGAATTTTTTATTTAAAAAGTAATAAAAAAATGTTGATGTGATATAAAAAATGAAAAAAGTTAAAAATGTTTTGAAGTTGATATTTTTTTGAGAGAAGTAAAGGGAAAGTGAGGGAAGGGGAAAGTGGTTTTCAAACGGAGCCATATTTTCATCCCCAATGTGTCTTGAGGCAGTACATTTGTTATGCATTAGCAATATTTTTAGCATTTTTTGATATTTATAGGTCTCATATTTCTACTGAGGAAGTGATCTTTGCATTAATACATTTTACACAATAATTACACAGCACATTCACATGTGATAAGACCTATAAGGTAGATCTCACTCACATGGGTCCCACCCCATGTGAGTGTGTTATATAATTATTATGTAAAATGTGTTGTGTAAATATCATTTCCCTTTTTACTATGCCTAAATTATGTGATGGACGATAGGGATGAATCGAGACTAATTTTAAAGGGCACTTGAGTAGGTCCTATTCTATTTGGATAATTTGGGTCGCTTGCTTTAATTATTCGTACACTTATCTTCGTGAGTTTCTATTCTCTCGCATGGGCCTTGTCAGGTGTCGTCCAATGGTTGGCAACATCTCAATTGGGAGTGGTGTTTGGTTCCTGACTCACTATATCTATATTAATTTAAGGTGAATGTTCGCTATAACAGATGAGGATCCTTTATAATTATCCGTATGATTTTTTTCAAATTTGGGTAATGATTATGAGAGACTACTTATGGAACCCACCTGACCAAATAAATATTGGGCTATCCAACAACTTATCCGATCAGGTAGGTTCCATATATAAGTAGTCTTTTACTATCACATGTCCAAATTCTCTCAAATTCATACAAATAATTGTAAATGATCTTGATCCCGCTATAACTCGGTCCAATGGATGGTAGTGATGATGCATTTAGTTAAAGATTAAGATCCCTTATAATTAAGAAGTACTGTTCGGACGACCCCTCTCACATGCCCCGCAATCCTCCTATTATTATTTTTTTAATCCATCTGGCGATTGTAGAGGATGCAATCAAATACCTATAATCTATTAGGATTAAGATCCTCGACAATTATGTCCGAATTCTTTCAAATTCGGACAGGTGATGAGACCACTTATGGAACCTACCAAACTAAATAAAAATTAAGCTGTCCAACTACTTTATTTGGTCAGGTGGATTCTATTAATGGTATCTCACAATTACCTGTACGAATTCTCTCAAATTCTGATAAATAATTATAAAGGATCTTGATGCTAGTTTATTGGCCCTAAAAAAAAAAAAAAAAAAAAAAAAAAAAAAAAAAAAAAGACTAACACGAACATGGTCTGCGCTCAATCGAGTTGTTGGATCCACCGATCTCTAGTGATGTACAACCACTTGAGAGTATTGAAAAAAATGTGAATCCAGCCATCCAGGTGCATGGTATCACATGAAACAAATTAGTTTATTCACCACAACCATCTTTGACGTTTTGATATAATATATGGTACTAAATAAGACCAAAGTCCTGATTACACTGCTTTCATTTTGACTTTAGAGAATATCATAATTTTTTGTTTTAGGCTTTAAAGATATGTATTTCTTAAAAAATGCAGCTCGTGAGGAACGGCCACTTTTTTTTTTTTTTTTTTTTAATTCTAATTTTATTTTAATTTTTTAAAAATAATTTTACAATAAATTGAATCATCGACCATGCCATATGTCAATCAAAAATTGATTGTGACGCCAATCCCCATGTACATCTAACGGTTTCTATCAAACAATTGATGACAATAACCATTTTGGACAAATACTTTCGTACTTCTTATACCCTAAGAATAAGTTAGTTTGATACAACTGTAAACCCCATAGACTAAGTAATTGTCCCTATAATTTATTTGATTTCTTAGAAATACCACTCTTGTTTATTATAAATGTAATTGTACATTTTATTACCATTTGATATAATTCTTTATTTACTAATTCCCCAGAGATTCTTTGGGAAACAACATTTTATCACATATGATATAGTCTATGACAGAAATAGACAACAATAAATAGTCCACTGCCACTCTTGGAATTTGGAATAAAGCAGAATTACCAGCTCAATCACCAAAAGTGGTTTTCCTCAATCCTCATTCTTGTGCAGCACTGACAGCAGTTAAATCCACACTGAGGTCAAGAACCTGCTCAAAAACACAAAATAATTTTTACTTGAAACCTTATGAGAAGCAAGTACTGTTTTTGTGTAAAGCACTTCTAATGGCCACTAAAATGCTCTGTTCATAGTCGACATACGTGATAAAAGCTTCAAGAATGATCAAAATAATAATAATAAAAGAAGTTCCTATAAGCATGTCCATGACATGGTTTTGGACCTCAAGGGATTTAAACAGGGAGAGAAGCAAATTGATTTAGCAAGAGAAAAAATCACAACCTTTCCAGTTATCATGGTATACATGTTGAGTACATCCATGATAGTTGACTCAAAGTGTGTTGTTGCATCATAACTCTGTTAAACATGAGAGATGAACTTGCTTAGCATGCATCAGTTAGAAAAAGCAACACGGTAGCAGTGGAATCAAGGCAAGAATTAAGAAAACAATCGGAGATCACTTACTCTTGATATAAAGCAATTGTCCAAGGATGGTTCATTGAATGGTTCATATCTGTCATAGATATCAAAGAATATCTCATCAACAGGCCCTAGAAGGTTGATTCCTGGCTTAAGTTCGGTCTGCGGATGGTCAGTCTCCGCCTCAGATAATACAAATGCAATAAATTTTCCCTTTGGAGCAACGTTGTGAGCATAGGAGCAACAGAAAAGGTACCTGCTCAACCATAGAAGGATCACAAAACCGGGCGAGCAAGAAACATAACAGAAGAAAAGGAGAACTGGAATAAATATCTAACAAGAAGTTATTGCTCTAACAGCATGTGGGGATTTACAACGTGCACTGTGTGTACGCCTTTCTTATTTTCTGCTGAGGCAGTTTGGGGGCTAGGGGGAGTGGTGATGGTGCTAGTACTAGGATCCGGTGTGGAGAGTTAAAAAGTTCCTACAAGCACTCCAAACAAACAATATAGAGAGAAAAAAATAACATGCATGAAAGCCTTGGGGGAAAAAAAAGCCTCTTCGCATATCTAGTCACAGAACAAAACCATAACAAGAAGAAGGAATATGATGTTTAATTGAAATGAAGTTATATTATATTATTTAACATAGCATCTAAACAAACAAGCGGTGTGAATTTTTCCAACTGAAGTTACAGTGGTTAAAACATCCTTGGATAGACTGAGGTGCCATCCAGGATTCAACCATCCGCTCAGGGAATAATACCAACTGCTCTCTAACAAAGAGAGCAGATTGGCAAAGAGAATACAAGTTTTCACCACAATTATTGAAAATGATAATACTGCAGAAAGATCAATGGAGTAATATATTGGAAACATCATCAAACATACTTCATGTCCTCGTTCGCTATTCCTGTTTAGGTGGCAATTAAATTGGAACAGATGCAGAAGGATTTTCTTGGGGAGGCACTGGTAATGAATCTAAGACCATCTTGTTGATTGGGATGTGGTAAGTTCCCCCATTCAAAATGGAAGGTTGGATCTTCGTAAGATAACTAGATGCAGCCATGGCATAGGACTCAAGTTTGCTGTTTTTAGAGTGATTTTTCAGTTTTGGTAGCTTGAGAGCTTTTCATGTGTGGATGCGATGTCAGATTGAACCAAGATCTATTCTGCTTAAAAAGCTTATATTAGGGCTTTAAAATAGTTTTTAAATTCAGTCATTAATTTATGGGTTGTGGGTACTTTTACGTGCAGGGAAAGATCTGAAATTTCATAAAATTCTTACCCCTAATTTTATATTTAAGGGTATTTTCTTAATTACCTTTGGTCTAGATTTTTTTTTTTTTTTTTAAGTAATCAAAATATTATTAAAAGCGTAAAGCGTCCCCAGATACATAGGAAGTATACAAGAGAAACATCTAGCTAAAAGAAGAAAAAAGAGCAAGAAAATCTTGAAAACCAAGTACAAAAGGAGATACAATTGCAGTTGTCCAAAGATAAAGAGTATTGGAGAAAACAAACTTAAGCTCCTCCAACGTTTTCTCGCGGTCCTCAAAACTTTTATTATTTCTTTCCTTGCAAAAACACAACAAAAGACAAGAAAGCATCTTCTTCTACACAACAATACTCTGAGTGCTACCAGCAGACCACCAACAAGCAAACAAGTCAACAACTTATCTAGGCATAACCCAAGACAGCCCAAAGGGCCAGGAAAAAAAACATTTCATAGGGTACACGCAACCTCACAATAGAGAAGAAGATGTTCCACAGACTCCTTATTCCTTTTACACATACAACACCTATCGACCACAATAACATGCCCCTCCCTAAGATTATCCATGGTAAGGATCTTTCTTAGAGCTACTGACCAAGCAAAAAAAGTCGTACTCAAAGGAACCTATGTCCGCCAAATACTCTTCTAGAGAAAAAGAATAAATCGTTACAAACAAGAAACTATAAAAAGATCTAACATCGAATGACCCGCTTTTGGTGGGGGCTTACCAAAGCTTGTCTTCACCTTCCCGTCACACTATAACTGAATACAACAAAATAAAGAACGAGACAAAAACATCCACCTTCCAATCATGAGTCACTCTAGCAAAGCATACATTCCACTGATTGGAGTCACTAGAAAGCTCAAGTGAGCCGCTACGGAAGCATCCTTCGCACAAGCAATACAATATAAATTTGGAAAGACTTCATTTAGAGCCTTGTCCCCAACCATAAATCATGCCAGAAGCTAACCTTGGAGCCATCTCTAACCTCAAATCCGGTATGGATTGAAACTTCCCCCAAACCCTCATAATATTCTTCCATAACCCCACCCCATACAACCCAAGAGGTTCATTTGAACTCCACCCACCCCATGTACTGTCAAATTTAGAGTCCACCACAATTCTCCACTGAGCCTCTCTCTCATGCACATAGTGCTAAAGCCTTTTGCCTAAGAAAGCACGATTAAACATCAACAAGCTCCGAACCCCAACCATCACTCAGAGATCGAAGAACAAACTTTGGACCAACTTACCAGGTGAAATTTGACTCTTCGCCTAGCCCACCCCATAAGAAATATCGGCAAAGCTTCTTTATGCAGTTTGCAACACTTGCAGGGAGAGGGAGAGGGGCATGAAATACATGGGCAAATTGTAACCCTACCACCCTTAGAAAAGTACATCATTTTTCTAACTAGCCAACTAATGCTCTTATCTTTCCAATAACACCGTCCTAAATAGCCTTGGCCTTATAGGAAGCCTCCATCGGAAGATCAAGATACTCCAAAGGCAAAGAAGAGACCCCATAGCCTAGAATACCAGCCAACCCTTCCACATTATCAACAATACCCACAAGAACCAATTCCGACTTAGCCAAATTAATCTTCAAACTGGAGACAACGTTGAAGCATAAAAGTGAAGCACGCAAATAGCGAAGGTGGTCAAGCTTGGACCCACAACAAACCAAAGTGTCATCGGCAAACAATGGGTGTGAAATGTTGACCACACTAGAGTGCCTAGACCCCACAGAAAAGCCAAAGAGAAAACCCACATCAACAGTTGCAGAAAGCATTCTACTTAAGGCCTCCACAACAATGACAAAGCGTAAAGGCGACAAAGGATCTTTCTATCTCAGACAACGGGAGCTATTGAAGAAAACACACGGATTGCTATTCACCAAAACGGAAAAGCACACCAAAGGAATACAATGTGCTATCCAAGAGCGTTATTTCTCCCCAAAACCACACCTCCTCAACAACTAAGAATTTTTTTTGTAAGTAATCGACAAATATCATTGAAAGCGTAAGGCGCCCATAAGTACACATGAAGTACACAAAAGGAAACACCTAACTAGAAGTCTCAAAAAGAACAAGAAAATTACTATAACTAATCGTCAAATGAGACACATAAGAAGCTGTCTACAGATATAAAATTTTCAAGAATAAGGCTTTAATCTCCTCCAAAGTCCTCTCCCGGTTCTCAAAACATCTGTCATTTCTTTCTCTCCATAAACAACATAAAAGACACGCAAACACCATCTTCTACACAGGCAACACAGCAGCACTCCCAGGACAACTAGAGGTCCACCAACAAGCAAACAAATTGACTACACATCTAGGCATAATCCAAGACAAACCACAACGACTGAAAAAGGCAATCCAAATGGCATAAGCCACATCACAATGAAGAAGAAGAAATTCCAATCGACATAATTGTAGGCCTTCTCAATAAACAGCTTGAGAAGCACCCTGGCTCACTAGATCTAATACTAGTATCAAGACATTCATTAGCAATGAGCACAGAATCAAGGATTTGTCTACCTCTGACAAAAGTGTTCTAAGGCTTCGAGATAATCTTCTCACAACCCTTCTCAACCTGTTGGCTAGGACTTTAGGAATAATCTTGTGAACTCCACTCACAACCTACCAAAACTGATACTAAGAATTTCTAATAGGATCAAGAGTCTTTAATTGAGTTTACTAGCAAATTAAGAATCCTAGTCCAAATAAGTTAATTAAGACTTAATTGGTCAATATAGATATGCTTCATTATATTCAGAGAGTTCATATTTAATTAATGTGGTGTTGTATGTGCAAGTGTAATAGTAAGGCAGCAAATCATATCTTACTTCACCCACCGTAAATGGCAAGGGCTTTATTGTCACTAGCTTTTTCTCAGGTTTAGATGGAACAATAGCTTAAAGATTCCATGTGCAATTTCACTTTGTGTCATGTGGATTTTGTGGCAAGAGCATAAAAAGCAAACTTCTAATGGTGTTGAGCTGAATCAGAACTCCACTTAGGTCCTTATTCCTAAGATCTTTATATGATTGGATGAGTGTCCTTGGAAGAATTTAATGTAGAATTTTCTCCCACATCTACAATTTAGAAAAATTAGGATATTATTCTTCTCTTTCTTGAATAGAATCTTATTACTTATAAAAAGAATCAATGGACTTATTTCAAACACCATGTTAGTATCAAAAGACAGTAGCAATTTCCATTCGATATCAAAATGCCCAATTAATCCAAAACTTACAGGCAAATTATACAAACCCTGTCAAAGACACTCAACTGACTGACTATAACGGTCTAGGAAACTAACCCAACAGATAATATTAATTTTCTTAGAAACATTGTATGAGAACTCACATGTCTGATTTGCGTCCCAACTGCTTCTGTGGCAGGATAACCTGCACTGAATGAGAATCATTGGTGTTTGGGATTGGGTGGCTCATTATGACAATTGCCCTTGCAACCCTACCAACCTTCCTAACCTGTTAAAAATGCAGCCACCTTTCTGTAAGGCATGCAAAATTCAATGTATTCTGTATTAAAAATAAAAGGAAACCTTTAAGTTCCATTAAAAATAAATAAATAAAAAGAAAAGAAAGAAGAAGAAGAGGAGAGAGAGAATTCCCCATTTACTGTGTGAAAGAAGTTGCATTGTATATGGTAGAACGAAACAAAGACAAAGTAAGAGAGGGAGACGTGGGGGTGGAGTCGTAAAAGGGAATTATAGTTATTACCTTGTTGGGCAAGTATGAAGGATCACAGACAACTTTTTTGCACCTAGCAGTTTCCCCTTCTGATGTGACACCAACAACTCTGCCTTCCTCATTGAACTTCACCTGGCATTTAGATCAAATCAAACTCAGTGTCTAGTCCATTATCATCCATACACAAAGATTTTTTCTTTTATAAACCAGAAAATGGTAAGTGCAACAACAAATAAACCAGAAAAACGATAAGTGCAACTTCAAAGATAGTGTTTATCTGAGAAACCTAATAGACAGAGTACCTTGCACTCAGGTTTGTTCAACATATATGTCCCACCATAGACGGCACTAAGCCGTGCAAATGCCTGAGAAAGAAATAATTGATGTCAAATGATTAACCTTGACTAGAATCCAAAATTTATAAAATGAGTTAAAAGTACAAGAGAGAGATTGGTTTTTTTTTTTTTTTGGTGGGGGGGGGGGAAGCGCAAGAGAGACACCTCGGGGAGCTCTCGCAATCCATACAAAGGATATATGTATGGGGAACCGCCTTGAAAACGTGCAAAAGACTCCGCATAAAGCTATGACATAGTAGAGGAACGAGAAAAATAAGTGCAATAAAAAGCTGCTGAAACTTTCAATGTGCAAGAATCAGAATCAACAAAAAGGAGTTAAATATAAACTCGAGGCAATTTTCACCCTCATTCTCTTCACGGTATCTAGTGCAGGTTCATTGAGGTAGAGATCATCACTATGAAGTG
The DNA here is from genome assembly GCA_028654335.1 of Alnus rubra. Classification (NCBI taxonomy): domain Eukaryota; kingdom Viridiplantae; phylum Streptophyta; class Magnoliopsida; order Fagales; family Betulaceae; genus Alnus; species Alnus rubra. The sequence goes on along the minus strand of JAJPGS010002137.1, from coordinate 410,700 downwards.
CCAATGCATGACCGATAAATTCCACAGTGTTGTCATCCAGACCATATTTTCTGTCAATATGTCAAAAGTATGATAAGCAAATGGGCTATGGTGCTCACTATGTTTAGTACATATGTACTATCAACAAGGCCATCAGTTGAGATCAACTTTTCTTTCTTTGAAGAGATGAATAGTAAGTAAAAAAAAATTATTATTTCCACTGAAGAACACATTCAAATATTTTTTTTATCAAATTAAAGAGTTCTATAAGATTTGAACTCCCACATTATATTTTTTAGCTCCCATATCATATGTGGTTATGCTCCAAAGCACTTTTCGCATAACATTTACAATTTACAACAACTATGAAATACTGTGCCCCTAAAAACTGAAGCTCCAACAACATTCCCTAACACCAATGACTTGATGTCTATGAAAACATATATTTAACTGTACAATTTCAGTGGTACAAAAAGCAACGAGCAAGAGCTTACGCAATTAGTTTTCTAGTTGTCAATCTAGTCAAGTCCATCCCCTCATGTGTTTTGGGATCATTTGCATTATAATTTTGAACATAATTGAAAAACTTGAGAGCACGGAGCTTTTGAAATATGCCCATCAATGGAGATTTGCGTGCCTCCATGTCCGTTGCTGGAACCTTGTGAATCTATAATCATGGGTTTACTCACCAGCAAACCAAGTTAAGATCAAATATATACAAAAACTAATAACAAGCAAATTCCAATATCATAAGAAAAGAATTATACCTTTCCTTTATTGTAGACATAGCTGCCATCAACGGCTTTGAAGTACAAATACTTACTGACATCTGTACGGATGAGGACACGAACAAGAGTGCCATTTGCCATCATAAACTAGCCAAACGAGATTTAGTCAATGTATTAGAAGAGAATTACAGCCTTAGGTGGAGAACTAAACAGCAATGAGGAGAGAAAGAAGACAAAAGAAAGTAAACACACACCTTAGGGATCATGTCCACACTATAATCCCTACTAGAGCCCAAATGTGCTGGAGGCTTATCATTTCCCCTGAACCTCTTCCAGAGCTGTAAATAAAGAAAACTATCGCAGTAAATAAATAGTTGAATTTTAACAAATAAAAGTTAAAAGAGCTATATAAAGTTTCAGACTTGAACAAATCTCAAATAACACAGCAGAAATAGGACCTGAACAAGATTAAGCGATGTTGATTCGCCTCCATAATAGTTATTCCTATCCATGTGCAGGACCTGATTCACAAGATACATACATCAATTATTGCAGTGCAATCGACAGAATGGTATTTGTCCATTGCTTTAAACCAATCGTAATGATACTTGTATACTTCTTGTGTACGTGGAGGCGCCTTACACTTTTAATGATATCTTGATTACTTATAAAAATAAAAATAAAAAATAAAAAAATAAAAAAGTTAAAATATTTGCACAACCAAATCCAAAGGTCGCTTAGTGTTGCTACTCATGACAGGCCTATTGACATGGATGTTCTTGGAAGGGGTATGTCAAGAAGGTTAACTCCTTCTCAATGTCCGTACACTACTGAATCAATCTGTGCATTGCATGACCATCTTTTGCATGCCAAATTTTTTTTAAAAAGAAAATCCTGGAAAATTTGTACTCTTGGGAAAAGTTAAAACCATATACAACTCTATAAGTACATAAATACAAGGTAGTCCAATGAAATTGAAGCCACGAAAAAGCAATAAGCAATATTCAGCTTGAATATTGCCACCATTTTACTATACTCATCTAAGGTGAAAAGGAACTGACAAAACTCATATAAGAGACAACCTCTAAACTTCCTGATTAGTACACCATTTTTTTTCCTTTTTCAGCATGTAAAATCATGGATAGCCCACTTCAATGCAAGTTATTAAGTTGACAATGCCAGCACTATTGCCGTCCAGCCGACATGCTAAGTACGTGAACAATTTTTTGGTAAGGTTATCAGTGACAATCACAGGCCAGATCTCAAAAACAAAAATATATGTAAAAAAAAAAAAAAAAAAAAAACACTTGAGAATTTTCCAAAGCTACATATAGAACACTTGGCTAAATGAAATCGTTCCTTATGATTTTCAAAGCTACATACAGAACTGTATGCTAAACGAAATCAATCTATATGATTGCAAACAAAGAGATAAGCAATGACATGAGAGGCAGAAGTAGAGATTTAAGAAAGTAGATCCAGCATGACAAATTCAAATCTGAGTTACCCATTTTGATCTTGATCGAAGACCCAGTACCGAGTAATAAATTGGAGATTGGCAGTGTAAAATGAACAATTTTGAAGAAGCCTTACCTTGAGGCCATTAATGGAGAGAAGACCGCTGAGGATGCATTCCTTGAGACCCGTACCCAACACTATCACATCATACTCTTCATCCATGGCGATTTATTCACTTTTGGCTTCACGGATAGATCCTCACAAACAAACAGAGATACAAAAAGAGAAAGAAGGTTATGGTTTCAAGCTACCGCGTCAATTCTTTCTCAATATGTGATCTATATACTCAACCTACTATTTGCAGACGGGAGAGAGAAAGAGAGAGAGAAAGAAAGAAAGAAAGAATGATGCTTTGTTTATTGATTGAGGAAAGCTAGAATGCTTTTCACTTAACTTAGACCCTAATATTATTTATTCTTATGCTTATGGAGCCTTCAAAAGATTAAAGACATGGGAATATCTTCCTAAGCGAGACATTGGGGCTCTCCTACCTTTCTTGTGCGCCCAATTTGTCATTCTCTCTTTCGTTTCAATTACTGAACACACATCCAACTACATTCTATACAGCAATTGCAAACTAGCCACTGACTGTCCGTAGAGTCCAGTGGGCTATAAAACCCATTGCCCACGTTTGAAGATAATGCACCGCTGATAAAGAGGAGAGAATTTAAACATACATTCACTGAAAAAAGGCAAGAACTCAATCAAGCACAAGTGTTGGATGATTGAAACCGAATATGAAAACAAAACTGCACATATCATGCTACTCTGCAACCAATCAAACAAAATCTTTATAACTCATATGTTGAAAACAACGCTATAAAAGTAAGAGAACTGTTTGTAGAACATTTTTTAAAAAAAAAACTCTCAACTTCCTTCTTCCTTCACTTCAACCCCGTAAAGCTGGCAAAACTAAAAAGAAACAGAATTCGAAGAAACAAAATGGAAAACCCACAGAGCTGAAAATTACGATTAAAGGTTCTATCAGAAACATCTATAAAAGGGTTCATTCACAGTCAAGAAATTCAAATTGTAGACTGTAGGAACCAAATTCTCAAGTTCTTAAGCGGAGAAAAAACTAATAAAACGACGACGTACCCGTGAAGAAGGATGGTGGTGAAGAAGAGCTGGCCAACCCTAAAGAGCCTCTGCATTCCGAGCGAGAGCCAAGGATCAACTGGAAAGAACTCACAACAAATTAACCAAAAATCTTTTAACCTCCCTCCCTCCCTCCCTCCCTCCCTCTTCTTTTTTTGGCGGTACCACAGATAATGAGGTCCCGTTGTATGCATTATATAATTATTACGTAGACTGGGGCAGAGAGGCCTTTGGCTGATGGAATGAAAGGAGAAGAAGAATCTGGCTGGTATTTCTCTTTGCTCAGTGTGTTCAGTGGCAACCATGGTTACTATACTTGTTAAACTTCTTTTTCTTTTTCTTTTTTTCCCTGGAACTAAATTATTTAAAATAATAAAATAAATGCATTGATTCAACAAGTTTCCGTTGTCGTCCAGCGGTTAGGATATCTGGCTTTCACCCAGGAGACCCGGGTTCGATTCCCGGCAACGGAACTACTTCGTTTTACAACTTTTTGACGATATTTTTTTTTTTATCGCCTTTACAAATAAATGTGGTAACAAAAGTGAACTCTAGGGTCACGAGAAGCATATATTTCGTTACGGAAAGCATATTCAAGTAGTCCTTATCGCCTTAACAACGTAACACGTCGTCTTGTAACCATCCTTTCCCAGACTTTCTTTGTTAGGCCAATATCCGTCGCCTTAACAAAATTTAGGTCGCCACTACAACTACAACTCTTTTTTGAAAAATTGCTGCTTTTAGGCCTTGTCACCACGAATTCCATCCAAATTCCCCTTCCCAAAGCAGCGACGGCGAGGCACAGTACTCTCTCTCTCTCTCTCTCTCTCTCTGTGTTTGTTATTCAGATTGGAGGCACTTTCTCTCCCCGCCCTTCAATAATTTCCTGGTGAGCTTTCTCTCTCAGAAGACACAAAAGCGCGTACTTTTCTGGATCTGCAAATTCATACTGTATTGATTTCGCTGGTATCAATGTTACACAATCTGCTCGTACAATCGTTGTTGGGTTCATTAAGACTATTAGGATGTCATCGATTTTCCTTTTGTAAGCTGATCATCATCAACCTTTATTTCTGTTTCTTTCCATTCCAGTTAAATTTCAGAGTTTTCCTTTCTTTCTTATTGAAAGTTCATAGATTTTCATCTCCTTCAAAAATTCTGTGCGTTTTAGGACCAAAGGATCTTTGATTTTTGCTCATAACCAGCTATTTCTTCAATAATCAAATGGGTTTCTTTCTTTTTTTTCCCATTGGAAATTTGGAAGCAAATAGGACGTATGTCCCTTGTATAAGTTAGAGCATTAGATCGCTCATGTATCTGTTGCAGTCTAATAGAAAACTAGCCGAGTGTAGTTCCCAGTGAACCCAGATATGCCTGTACTCGTATAGTTATTGAAATAGAAAAACTTTGCATACAATGTGCAACTTCTGGATTAGATTACAAAATAAGGTGATTTAATACAAATCTTATGTATGATGGGGCTGGACAACCAAAAAATAAGTGGTGCTTTTACTTAGTTGGAAGAAAAGAGGGAGGGAAAACTCAATAGAAAGAGCAATATGGATCATGAAAAACTATCAAAGTATATCTAGTACTACTTAATAATAACTATTCCTTCTCATGAGATTCTGGATTGCTCAAATGATTCATCATTCCCTTCTAATACACTAGCATCTCTACTTGAAAATTGCTTGGTGAATTTTAAATTGTTACTTGAGAACAATGTCACTCCATTTGAAGGCAGTAAGTAGCACACACCCACACACTTGTCATTTTCAGTGTCTGGGTTAAGATGCTTTGCCTCCTCTAAGATTTGATGAAAATGTTTAGTTTAACTAGCATTTTTTTATGACAGCTTATCAGGCAGAATTTAATTTTGATATTAGCTTTTTACCTCTTTCTTTCTTTGTATACCTTGTATACTTTGCGGGTATCACAGCTATGCCCTTCTGTTTTCAAATAGAATCTTATAAAAAAAGATTGGTATTTTTCTTTTTACCTGGATTCTTTTTATCACAATAATCAAGATAATTGGTTTTATCATTATTGTCTGCTTTTTTGCTACATAATAAAGTGTTCCTGGCTTTGTTACCCAAAACAAATGGGGGTTTCTGGCTCTAACTGAAGTTTTTGGTTAGCAGGCATCACATCAGACCTAGCAGCTCTGCTCTGAAGACTCATGTCAGTGCCTAACGAGGATAATATGACATCTCATGCTCAGGTATCCCTTTCATTCATAGAAACACCTTTTTTTTTTGTGGCTTAGCTGTTGAACAAAGGGAGATGAGATGACAATCTCCAGAATTTTAGTTTCAGATCTGACTGATTCTTCTTGCACACAAAGAGCTAGAAGGCCTCAAATTTCCTGATTTAAGACCTGTTGTAGACTAAAATCATAGCTTGACGATAGTGAAGAAGTTGTTGTACCCTTGTATGTTAAGAAAGGGTTTTTTGTGGGATGGGGGTGGAAACCTATAAAGAAATAAAATTTTCTTTTTCAGTCATGAAGATAATAAGATTTTTATTGTTTTGAGTCATTTCACTTTTTTAATTTTCCATTCTTTTGCTGTGGTCTTTTGGTTTTTCTCAGAAGAATGAGATATATCATCCATGAGTCTTTGTATCAACTCACGTTGTTGTTTTGTTGGTTTGACTGCACAATGTAATACATGACCCTAAATATTGCAGAGTGGTTTCATACAATGACCTAAAGTAAAGATGGTCCAGACTCTTGTTTGGTTCCTTATTATGATAAAATTTAGAAACTTGTTCTTGTGTAGAAATTTTTCCATATGATATTGTCTTATTTTCTTGCTTTTTGTTGGTTTTTGCTTGCAGCTTTCATCTCATTTTTTGGGGGATCTCCTTGATTCCATAATTGTTGATGTGGCATCTGAGTGTCATCGAGTAGCAAAATTGGGCCTTGATCGTAATTTGGAAGAAGAGGAGGAAGAATTGAGGCTGTCAGCACAAGCCCGGGTAAGGGTAGCTGATCCTAGTAATAGTGGTGAAGCTAATAGCAAATATGTGGTTGACATATTTGGACAAACTCATCCTCCTGTAGCCAATGAAGTATTTGAGTGCATGAATTGTGGTCGATCTATCATGGCTGGGAGATTTGCCCCTCATTTGGAGAAGTGCATGGGAAAGGTGATCCTTTGTTCCCTTGATTTGATAGTTGGTAGTCCATTTCATAGAATATCATGGACATCCATAAACAATTTGGTTTCAACTGATTGTTGAAATATTATATTTTTGTGAAAATACATTTCTTTACACAAGGCATTCTTCATTAGCTCTTCTTTTTCCTTCTGTAATCGACTACAGGGTAGAAAGGCTCGACCAAAGGCAACAAGAAGTAGCACGGCTGCACAGAACCGGTATTTGAGAGGCAGCCCTGTTCCCACATATTCTCCCTACTCAAATTCCACCAGCACAAACCGGCTATCAAACGGAACATCCGGTGCTGCAGGCGAGGAGTACTCAAATGGCACATGTCCAGAGCCATGAAACTGATCGATGAGCTTGTCTGGCCAACTTCAGGATACAGGACAATGACCGATACCATATACCACCTGGCTGAGGAAATATGTTTTAGTTTTCATTTTGTGGGAATTTATGGCTGAATATTCAACATGATTCTCTCAGTTTGGTGTGCCATAGCAGCATATCTTATGGAAGTATAATGATTCATAGTTCCTTAGATGTTTGGACTCAACAATTGTGAATAGCTTGTCAGCTTGTGTACCAATATGGTTCCAACTCCGGGAAGAGGAAGAAAGGCAAATCGAAATTCTTAATATTGCCGATTAGTGAATTTCTGTACTTCTTTTCTTTCCATTCCCTATCTTATTGCCTATCAACCCAAGCACAAAGGAAATTCAGAACTGAAGGGAATCCCTTTATAAGGTATTGCCTGATATGAACATCCTGAATCCCACGCATACCTGGTGGCGGCTATGGCTTGAGGAAGAAAGCTCTAGCATAGAGTTGAGAATCTAAACCACAATAGTTCAATGTCTTTAATGGTGCAGTCTTGGTAAACCGGGTGCCTATCAAACTGGTTAGAAAATTTTCTTTCAACTAATCTATAAAATTGTCTATGTTTCTTGAACATTTACTTCTTTTAATAGTTCTATTAAAAAATCTTATGCTTTTTGTAATTAAAAAAGAGAAATAATTGTTGTACAATTCTTATACAACTTCAATAACTTTTTTTTCAAATTAACTATTGGATCTGTTTTTCTACATGTGGGTTCTACATATCCAATGGTTGATTTTAAAAAAAGTTGTTGGAATTGTACAACAGTTGTACAAAAGTTGTAAATGTATCATATCTCATTAAAAAAAAAAAAAAAACATATGATTTCTCACGTTGTACTGCTACTACCAATTATTAAAGCCGGCTCAATCATTTGCCCCATTATCTCTGGTGCTTTGCTAACTTCTTAGTACCCTAAGTCGTAAAAGGTAGAGAAAATCAAAAATTGCTCCATGAATTTTAATATGTTCAAAAATTGCTTGAAGGTGCCACATTGGTAATAAGGGATGGTACCCAAGCTTGAATCATGTGCATACAAGCACATGGCGCAAGTTGCAGGTGCCACATCAGTAATTGAGGATAGTATTTCCACCTTGTATTATGTGCGCAAAAACACATGATACAAACCATAGCCAAAAGGAAATTACTCTCAAGTTTTAGTCACGTTAAAAAGGGGTATTCTATATAGTATAGACATAAATTAATTAGCTACAAACAAGTCTAATAAAGTGACACATATCTCTTATCATGTAAGAAACACATATTTTTTTAATAACATATTATTCTCACATACTTTCAGAATACATGTCACTTTATTAGACTGATTTGTTGCTAATTTTTGTCCGTATAATATATACCACATTTTTATCCTACAATATTGATGTGGTTGTCCTACCTGACCCTTAAATTTTTTTCAACAAGAATTGATTCAAATATTAGTCGAGACTGATAAGTCAACATTTTAAAATAATAGTGAAAAGAAAAAAGAAAAAAAAATTGTAGTTCCAACTACTCCTATCGTCATGTAAAGGCAATCACAACGTTCCAAGATCAGTAGAATTTATGAGATTCACGGAATCACGGGCTGAACAGTGGAGGAGCGTCTTGAACACTTATGTCATAGGCAGGACCCAAAGGACGTTTGGACCCTCTGACCCAACCTTTAATGGGCTTGATTAAGACGTGCAAAAGTATTAAGAAAAAGAATAAATTTCCGTTGCCGGGACTTGAACCCGGGTCTTTCGGGTGAGAGCCGAATATCCTGACCAACTAGACTACAACGGATTTGCGTTCTACGTGTACCAAATGATATTTAAACGTATAAATTAGTCACACACCTTCTCAGCTCAGCTCCGCCCCGCCACCAGACAATACTAAGCGCCCCCAGTCATCTGAAATTTTTACTGAAAAGGCACTCAACTTATTTCTATTTATCCTCTGGCCCGACCAATTCGCATCTCTGTGATAGATCTCATGTCAAAGACCGGCCTCTTTCTGACTTAAAGAACCCAAATGGGTTGCCATTGAAAATAATGGAGTGGGCTAGTGTAAGAGTCCATTAATAAAGCCAGTTTACCCAAGTATCACATAATCTAAAAATATTCATCATTACTTCAGCTACAAAATCCTATTGCATTGTGTCCTAAGCCTTCTCCAAATATCACCAACGCTTGTGGTTCAGTGATCTTTAGGCTTAATTATCTCCGTGCGATTTGGTAGACACTAAGACCTAAAGTACGACTCTTAAAATGAGAAGTATTATGGTTTATGCTCTACTGATATTGAATCAGGCTATAACCCTCATGTTAAAGTCGCAACGGATAGATGTTACTATAGTCTTATTGTAGTCATAAATTAAAGTCTCAGTCATTTCCCATTCCGATTTTCTAGCTCCCTCGATCGGAGACAAACATCATAATGTCATGATGTTTCAATTCATGTCTATTCAAGACAAAGTCATGTTGGAGTTAACGTGGTTTAAGTGTGGGCCTACAAAAGAGAAGGCAAACAGATAAGAAAGGAGAAGCATCTCAGCCATTCAATACGAACCACATGCACAGCTAGTAAAGTTCTTCAAGCATAAGCCTCAGCAGCCTCTATTTCTATGGAGAATAGCTTTTCAACAATCAAAAAAAGTGAACAAGCTAAATGGGTTTTCAGTTCTGGCTCGATCCCATAACATTATACAAACTGCGCGCGGTTATAGATTTATACAGACCCTTAATAGTGGGGTGGAATTTTCTGGTTAATCAAACACTTCCCAGTCCTGTGTTATTTTGGTAGAAGATTGCGGTGGTGTTGGGGCGCACAGGCTCCCCACTCCCAACTCAAACGTCTCCCATCTGGTGGCGACTGACACCGCATCCTTACTGCTGCTGAAGGGATTAGAGTTTCTTGCCTTTAGACTGTCAAGTGTGTCTACAAAGCTCTGAACTCGACGAACCTGTGCAACAAATTTTCAGTTTCACGTTGCTGTCATCAATTTAGCATATACATGACAGTTAAAACATCTCGTTCGTTATATCTAATTTTCTGTTTTCATTTTTTCTGAGAAATTAATGATTTGCAGCAAGAATTTCAGTTTAAGCGGTTGTTACTGAGCTGGCCACATATGTGCTCTTACTCTGGAAAGACTAATCAAGGTATAATTAATTTCTTAAATTCATTTATAAAACAAAATTTTACTTGATAAAAAACTAATGTGAAACTTACTACTCATGTTATTGTATGGATATAAGACTATATATGTCAATCATAACAGACTCATTTAATTAAACGGATTAGACCTTTCAACAATATCGCGTGTCAAGTTCAGGTTGTGTCAATGCATGAGTATATATGAGACTATATAAGTCAATCCTAACCCGGCCCATTTAATCAAACGAGTCAGGCCCCCCTCAACTCTAACCTTCTAATTTCGTATTGAGTTCATGTCAAATTTTCAGCCCTACTCGTGAGTTTCTTTTTATAATCAACCCATGTATATGAGTAATTCATATTTTTTAATTAAAGACTAACTTTCCGGAGTGTTAAGAGTTACTAATCATCCTAGGAAGTACTAAGGTATTATAAGCAACAATGTTTATGGACAAGGGCTTTTAAATCACCTAGACACTGCTGATCAACAAAAAGTAGAAAAATATCTCATTTCTCTTACTGGTTCATTAAGCTCTTAAAAGCCTGTCCTGAATTCTGAAATTCTGACACAGCAACCAACCAAACAACACAATTTTCAATGACTGTCGATAATCACATACCTCAATCCGCCTCTGAACTTTTGCCTCTCCATCAGCCTCAGTTGAATCCAATTTAAGCAACTGCATCATGAGCAACTCTGTCAAGACCACAAATTCCTTATCTTCGACCTTGGTGCCACCTCTGACAGCTGCCTCCAAAGCAGCAACCTTCTCAGAGAGCTTGTCAACTTCTGCTTTCACATTGGCGACTGCCTCATAGGCCTTCAGTACACATTGATTTCTCCTCATCTCCTCAAGCTTCCTCTCTTTGCTAGCTGGGTCCTCCAACAGCATTACTTTAGACATATCTTTTATACCTGCCATGTGCAAGCATTCCTCATCCTCCTTTTCTTTCCCTCTAAACAACAGCCTTTGCTCCTTAGGCTGCAGACCAGTCTCATGGGCAAGAACCCTTTTCAAATCCCCTTTCATTTAACCAGAAATAGCATTTGATCATCAATTTCAGAACTGGGTAATTACAATTGTTGCAGCCAAAATCCAACAAACCAAGTAATGGGTTTAATAGAGAAAGGAAAACTAAATGGAAAAATAGATAAAGCAAACACCAAACATATAATTACTATATCTCAAAAGGCTAACTTTAAGAGTCAATTACCTTGAATTAGAAGGGTAAATGCTATAAATAACTCCTTTCCCTTTGACTTTTATCAAAGAATTTACTAAAATGCAGGACAAAATTACCAAAAGTAGCTTTTATGGCAATGACCCACTTCTCTAATTTTCCATCAAACAAAGACTCAACAGCTGAAAACGAGATACACCAAACTAGGAAATGCACATGAACCTTTTCACCCAACAAAGCAATGCAAAAATGCTCACAAAATTTGTAACAAATAGAGCAACACAACAGGAACCCAGAAACTAAAACAATCTGATGATTACCAAAAGTGGATTGGGCAGGGACAGTGATATCATGGTGATAAGAACCATGGGAGACCTTGATCTTGATCATAGTCCCAGAAGATGCATCCCCAATGTCTCTCTTTTGAACAAGCATACCACCAGGCCTGAGCTCCCAACCTATCTCCCTATTAAACCCATTATTCATTACAGTAACCTTTGAAGTTGATCTTTTCATGGTCACCAAACAAGATTTAAATCATGGAGTACTCAAAGAAAAAGAAAAAAGAAAAAGGTGAAGTTGGTAGAGAGAGGTGAGAAGGGTCTGTGTTGGCAAGCGGGTAGAGTAAGCAAAACTAAAGAGACTTTAGGATAGGAACGTAACTCCCAACCCAGACTAATTAACAGCTAGCGGTTGGTCGGTTAAGCCTTTATAAAAGTTGGCAAGAGAGAGAGAGAGAGAGAGAGAGGGAAAAATTACACTATTTTGAAATTATATTAAAATAACGTAATATTGGTCAGAGTTTATCTATCATTGATAGAGAAGTAATAGTGAAAGATTTTATTGGTGAATACGGTTGTTCATCGTTTCTTTAGCTATTGTATGAAATCACTAAGGTGTTTTTGTAATTAAAAGGCCTAATGAAATCATAAAGGAACGAGTTCATTTGGCAAAAAAATTTAGAGAGTATTTTTTTTGTTTTTTTATTTGAAAAAAATGTTTTGATTTGATATTAAGGTGAAATTAGTTTTGAGTATTTTGAGAATGTTTTATATATATATATATATATATATATATATTGTTTGGTAGAAAACAAAAGGCTTAAGCAACCCACTCTTTTTTCCATATTTTTTTTTCTCTCTTCAAAAAAAAAAGAAAAAAAAAGTCTTTTTTACATTACTAAATAACTTTCTTAACTTTTTTCTCACAAAAAAATTTAAAATTTATTTTGCCTTTATATCACATTAATGGATTCTTATTTAAAATTCTTATCACATCAATCAATTTCTTTTCTTCACATTGTCAAACAACTTTTTTCACTTTTCTTTTACAAAAAATTCAAAAAAATATATCATTTTTATATCACATTAATCAATTTTTATGACTGTTAAAAAATTAAAAATGAGAGTGAGTGGCCAATACTACTCTTCACGCTCATTTATCACACTAATTTTACATTGTTAACATGGCATGTTTAAAATGTATTTACGTGTCAGCCACTTAAAATACTTAAAATACGTTACGTCAACCGGTGTGAAATGGGTGTAATAAATGAATAATATTACTCGATCTTCGCACCCATTTGACACCGGCTAACGTGGCGTGTTTGCGGTATTTTAAATGACTTCTCATATCAACTACTTCAAAAACAAACCAATGTAAAATAGGTGTGATGAGTGGGTGTAAAGAGTAACCTACTCATTTTTTCATAGTATTTTTCTTTCTTAAAAGCATCATTTTCTTTTCTTTTTTGTTTTTAAGGCTTTTTATTTCTTAGAAGCATCATTTTACATTATTAATAATACCATTACTCCAAGCGTTGTTTTAGAGAAAATAAATAGAAGGCATAAATACGATTCTTGAGAGTTACCGGTGGGTGTCTTCTCACATCAAACTAATACCTCCGTCTTAACTTCTTTTAGGTTTTGTTGACGAAGACCGTGACACGTCCGCATATGTCTACATCACCCGTCACAAAATAGCAAAGAAAAAAAATTAAATAAGGAAAATACTAAAATTAATTAATTAATTTGTTAAAAAAAAAAAAAAAAAAAAAAAAAAAGGAGTGGGATGCAGCAACCTGACTGAGGGTGATTTGGTCGCTCAGCTCTCAAATGTTAAATTTGGGGCCGTCAAGTAACCCCACCTCCAGTAGCCGTTATATTTGTCTTTTCTTTTTCTTTTCATTTTTTTGCCACGTGTCAAATTGAACAAGCAATTAACCTATGTGGCTAAATGATATTGGCACTTACATAGACATATGCTGACGTGTCAAAATCTCCGTCAACAAAAACTGACCGAAAAGTGGTAGAAAGAACCAGCTTGATACAAGACAATACCCCATTGCCCAATATTCTGTAAACCACGATGATCAATTTAATAATTTTTTAAAAATAAATAAATTAAATTTTAAAAAAAAAAAAAAAAAAAAATTAGCAAATGGATAATAAAATTAATATATATATATTTTTCTCGCCCAAAAAAGAAAAATAAATTGATATTTTTTTCCCTTTTTTTTTTCTAAACAAAAACATTAAAATATTACCCAGACATACAAAACACTAAAAATTATTTTTACTTTTATGTTATATCATAACACATTTCTAAACAAAAAATGAAAAATAATAATAATAATAATTTAAAAAGCATAAACAAATACCCCAAATGTAAGCAAGTATGGTCTTTTTTGTGGATAGTATAAAAACTGTGTTGCAGTCTCCAGCTCTCCGCGATCATTTTAGTTGGTCCATGTGAAACGGGAAGCCAGCTCAGCAGTACATTGGCCGGCTAAGGAAACAGTCAATTATGTCATAGATATTATTTGAGTAGAAAAACTTCTCCGTATCATTTATGATATTATAAGTAAGAAACTCTTGAGTCCCTAAATTTGGATCTCGGTTGTATGGCTTTTGAATTAAGATTATCAATAAATAATATTTTGTTAAAAAAAATAATGGACCCTTTAATATTTTTTTTCTCGCATTTATAAAATAACGATTTTGACATTTTGGAGCTCTCCTATTCTTTTTTTTTTCACTTTTTTTTTTTTTTTCAATATCTTAGTGTATAAGTAAAATAATAGACATGTAGTACTAGGGGACCCATATACATATTGCTAAGTAATCGATCATACGTTGCACCTGATCAGATTGACGGACAGCCATTGCAGGCTTTTTGCCTCTTTGGTATTTAGCCATTGGAAAGAGACTGCAACGGAATTTCAATGATTTCGCACAGGTGGTCGTGCAGTCGGAGCAGGTGAGTTTGAGCTGCCCGAATACAACAAGGCGAGTTTCATTTCATCTATCTAATAAATTTGTGTCCGGTGGAGTGTGATTTTATATGAACTAGCTCATAATGGGCGAAATTATTAATTATAATTTAATTTTTAAATTTAAAATTCATTTTTATTATATATAAAATATTGTATGAATATATAAATCATATAAAATTTTACTATCAAAAGAACCATGATTTTAGTTTTAATCCGTATAAATTAAAACATTTAAAATATTCCTAGATGTGTAGTTTAAAATGAAAAGAAGTGTAAACAAAAAAAAAGGTAGCAAGAGAAAAATCTGGATTCTGATTATCAAAGCATTAATAGTATGATTAATAGTAAGAATCTCTGATATTGTTAATGTGATACGTATTACATTTTTAAGTTAGAACTCGGATTATATATGTGTGTCACAATTCTATATCAACTCTAAGTTAGAACTCAGCTTTTATATATACTCGCTCATAACCCGCGCTATGCGCGAGATTCTTCATTATAATTTAGTTTCAGAATTTAAACATATCTTCATCGTACTTTTTATTATAGGTTAAAAAATGTTTGTAAAAAAAAATAATTATCACACATTTTTCAATAAAAAGACAATAAAGGTTAATTAAGACCCTTAACTTTATTTTAACCCAAAAAATGTAAACTTTTTAAAATATTTGTTCATATAGGTGTAGTTTATAACGAAAAGAAGTATAAAAAAAAATAGCAAAAAGAAAATCTAAATTCCAAAAATTACAGCATAGGTGCTGTAGTTTTTTCAATGGTCAAGATGGTGCTGTAATTTTTTTTTATAGTACCTAAGCCAAATCCTACAAAATAAAACAAAATTTTTCATTCAACATTTAATAAATCAAATAAATCCTCTCACATCACGTTCAATGCTTAATCAAATAATTTTTTGCCTTATTTTGCTTTCAAAGGCAGAAAAAAACAAATTAGCAGGAGTCTCTAATATTATTGGTGTGATACATATTACATTTCAATACAAAATAAAACCCATATAATTCTGAACATTCTAAAAAAAATACATATCAAACTAAACAAAATGACTGAAAATCAAGTAAATCATACAAACAAAAACAAAAATATTCTTTAAAACATTCAAATGAACTAAAAAATAAGTAGTTTATAACGAAAAAGAAGTATAAAAGAAGAAAAAAAATAGCAAGAAGAAAACATGGTTTAATCTAATTACTAAAGTATTAATAAAAAAATTAGTTGGATTCTATGATATTGTTAGTGTGATACCTATTATATTTAAATACAAATAAAACCCAGGTAATTATAAACATTTAAAAAAATACTGGACAAACTAAACAAAATATTTTTTTACGAATACAAAATAAAACAAAATCTTTCATTAAACATTTAACGCAATCAAATAAATTTTCACATCATGTTCAATACTTAATATCTCTTTGGTGTTTCAAATGTATTTATATTCTTTTTATGCACAATAATCAAATAAATTTTTGCCTTGTTTTGCTTTCACAAGCATAAAAACAATTTCAAAAAATGGCTAAAAATGGATTAAATCACATATACGAAAAAAAAAAATTAAATTTCGGAAAACATAAGTCTTTATCTTAGTTTAATCCATATACATTAAAACATGTTTAAATCTTTGTTCCCATAGGTATACATAGTTTAAAATGAAAAGTATAAAGAAAAAAAATATCAAAAACAATACATAGTTTAATCTAAATATCAAAGCATTAATACAAAATTAGTAGGAATCTTTGTGTGATACATATTATATTTCAATACAAATAAAATGCAAATAATTCTAAACATTAAGAAAAATAAAAATACAGAGAAAATTTATTCCCATAAGTAGACATGCTTGAAAACGGAAAGTATAAAGAAAAAAAAAATAGCAGAAGAATATCTAGATTCTAATTATAAAAATGCATAAAATCTAAAGTTCTTCAACCTCAAACAAAAAAAAAAAAAAAGAAGAAGAAGAAGAAGCAAAGTCCTTAAAAAAACAAAAAAAACAAAATTATGTAATTCAACACTCTGTTATTCTCTTGATTGTTGCTATTAGATGCTCTTGATTCCACAATTCAAGATGTTTCAAACCCTAAAGAGAGAGATATATAAATAACCAATCTAAGAGAGTAATATGACTTTTTAGCCTACTTGTACGGTTTCTTTAGAATTAATGCATGCAATACCTATATGGTTAATACCTTTAAAATTCACCGGTTTTTTTTACTTAAAAAACCGGTTCAGTATTTAAAAATTATGAGTTCACGCCACTTATCATAATTCTTCATTGCATAAAGAACATTGGATGAATATATAAATTACATAAAATTTTACTATCAAAAGAACCATAATTTTAATTTTAATCCATATAAATTAAGACATTTAAAATATTCTCATATTTGTAGTTTAAAATGGAAAGAAGTATAAATAAAATAAAAATAGCAGGAGAAAAACCTAGACTTTGATTACCAAGTATTAATAATAGGATTAATAGTAGGAATCTATGATATTGTTAGTATGATACATACCTATTATGTTTCAACAAAAATAAAATCCATATAATTTTTAACATTAAAAAAAAAAAAAAAAGTTTCAAATTTAATGTTTAATTAACTCTTTAGTGTTTTAAAAGCATTTCTATTCCTTTTGTGCACAATAATCAAATAAAATTTTGTCTTTTTTGGCTTTCAAAAGCAGAATAACACTTCCAAAAAGTAAGTGAAAATCGTATAAATCATATAAAAGAAAAACAAATATCCCATAAAACATTCAAATTAATTA
Organism: Alnus rubra; assembly: GCA_028654335.1. Taxonomy (NCBI): domain Eukaryota; kingdom Viridiplantae; phylum Streptophyta; class Magnoliopsida; order Fagales; family Betulaceae; genus Alnus; species Alnus rubra. The sequence continues at coordinate 393,455 of JAJPGS010002137.1, read as the reverse complement.
AAACATAAGACCCTTATTTTTAGTTTAATTCATATAAATTAAAACATATTAAAATCTTTGTTCCAATAGGTGTAATTTATAATGAAAATAAGTATGAAGAAGAAAAATAGCAAGAAGAAAATTTTGATTTTAATTATCAAAGCATAAAATAGAAAATTAGCAGGAATTTTTTTTATTGTCGATGCGATACCTATTATATTTCAATCCTATATAATTCTGATCATTCGAAAAAGCAAATGAACAAAAAAAAAAAAAAATCTCATAAACATTCAAATGAAGAATTGCTCAATCAAAAATTTCACAAACAAAATAGAAACATATTTAGATTTCAAGAAAAAATATAAAACACTAAAGAAACACCTTTAATTGTATCATTAATTGAAAGAGAGAGATTAATTGCATCATTAATTGAGAGAGAGAGAGATATTAAATAGACCGGTTCAATTTTATTTAAAAGACCGGTTCAGTATTTAAAAGACCGGCTTAGTCACTAAAAAATATGGGTTCATACCACGTGTCACCATTCTATGTCATTCTGAGGAAGAACTCGACTTATATATATATATATATATATATATATATATATAATATATATATAAAATATATATATATATATATATATATGATATATGATTACATATGGGAATCTCAATTGAAATTATGTCTTCCTAAAATTTTAAAAAATTTATCAATTATGGATAGAATATAAATTAAATAATTAAATTCATCCATTTTCATTCACTTATATTTTTAGAAAAAATGTGATTTAACTATTACTAACTAACATGTAAAAATTTATAAGCATTGGTCAAGAGAATAATCTATTAAAGGAATATATATATATATATCTTATGTCTCATAAAAACTTAAATTCAAATATCAAAGTATAACCATTAGAGTATAACAACAGTTTCAAGAATTATAAACATGTAAAAGGCTAAGGGATTTTAGATAATTTAAACAACAAACAACATTTTTACATGTTTAAACATACAGTAATGCTACATATTTTTTTTTTTATTCTTTCAAAGTTGATGTAGCTTTTAAAATCATCATTTGATCAAAATTCAAAAGTAATATATCACAAATCTAATGATAATTTTAAAAGCTACATCAAATTTGGTGGGATAAAAAGAAAATAAATAAATAATATGTAGCATTACTCTTAAGCATATACATCTTGAAATAAGGGAAATACATCGACAAAAAGATACATGCAGAAACCAAGTAAGAAAACACAACGAAGTAAAAGATCCCAAAGAAAACATCCAATTCCAAACTAGTTGAGAATGCTTCCAAACACGAGTTTGGTAGCTACTCATCTAGCTAAACAATATACTCTGAAATTAGCACTTCTTAAAATTTTACTAGCTTTCTAACCAAGAAAAGCAAGCAAGTTAAAGTTGATATTCAAAATAATGGAAGCAAAATTTCAATCATTGAAAAGAGATTATGAATAGCAAGGATGATGTTTAAAGCACCCCCTTCTAAAGTGAGTGAATAAACCCTCAAATTAAGCGGTTGATTGAGTGGCTAAAAGAGCAACTTGAGCCATACCAGTAGCAGCATCAGTGGCGGAGATACGCCTAGTAACAACATAGATGACTTTATAGCCACATCAAAATTGGCTTTAAAGGTATCAGGAAGAGAAGGATTACGATTATGGATAAAAGAATGCGGATGCGTTATTAGCAATATCTACATTCACGCGAATATTGTGGTTATTATTCGTTATCTACATATGAAGTAATGAGCATTTTGGATTATTATCTAAATCTATATGCAATATTAAATAATGCGGTTATTACTATATGCAAACTTAAATAATTTAAGATTTTACTTGTTATACAATTCACGATTATTAGCCATAGAGGGTTATTGTCTTGTAGAGTAATCGAGATTTTGATTATCCAAATAAAAGAAAATAGATAAATAAAGAGTAAATGTAATGAGGTATAACTTTGAGATGATAATGAAAAAAAACATAACACAACCTAAATGTCATAAACTTACTAAATTCAAAACAATGTCATTTTAGTGAATTTAATTAAATATATATTATATATAAAGAGGATGAGGATGAGGATGCGGTTTTTTTTTTAACCGCATCCGCATACCATAAACTCACTATCCGTATCCACATATGCATATAGCGCTTAGGTGCTGTAACGACCTACCCCCAATGACACAATATTGTCCGCTTTTGGCTCCACAAATCAGACTTCCCAGGAGGTCACCCATCTTGGGATTGCTCTTGCAGAAGCACGCTTAACTGCGGAGTTCTGATAGGTTCATGACCATCACAGCTTTAAAATGCGTTGTGTCATAAATGATACATTTATACATATAAGCACATCCTCATTCGCAGACGATGTGGGACGTCACAATCACCCCCTCTTTGGACCCAACGTTCCCACTGGCGTCCCTCATTGGGCTTGTGCACGCTCCCACCATCTCAGGCTGGACAATGGCTCTGATACCATTTGTAACGACCCACCCCCAATGACACAATATTGTCCGCTTTTGGCTCCCCAAATCAGACTTCACAGGAGGTCACCCATACTAGGATTGCTCTCTCAGAAGCACACTTAACTGCGAAATTCTGATAAGTTCATGACCATCACGGCTTTAAAACGCGTTGTGTCATATAAGCACATCCTCATTCCCAAATGATGTGGGACGTCACAGGTGCGAATAGTATATGCGGACAGTTATTATCCGTCCATATTTTCACCTCTAACTACTATGGCAAAAAAAAATATTTATGAGATATTATCAAATGGGCTGGAGCCGTGTAAAGAAAGGCTTTCATCCCTTTCCAAGTCCGGGTTGAATACTATCTGCTTGCCCAAACCAAACCCGCCATTACCCAACCCAAAGACCAATCTGAACCCAGCAACGATCCTCCACTGCGAAACAGAGCTCTTATGCCATATTACCAGAAATGCCTCGTATTGATGGGCTGGCAGAAGACTCGCTTAAACAAGCTTAGGGCTAAAATGGTCGACAAGGCCTAAATTCAAGCCTTGAGACCCTGACACATAAATTCAGCAAGGAGTACATAGGCCCAACTGTTTCAATCAGGAGTGAAGAAAATGCATACTGCAGACCCTCCAATTGAATAAAGTTTTTATTTAAATTGGGTTAGAAAAAAATTCTTCTAATTTAGTTTATTAAATTAGTATATATTTTTAAAGCATGTGATTTTTACATGCATTTTTTTTATATGATTAACATAAGACATGACATATGTCCTTTAAATATAAAAATGGATGCAAGAATCTCGTGCTTAAGGACAGACGCTAATTTAGCAGATTGAATTTGAGAAATTTTTTTCAACTCATTTTGGAGGAAAACCCTTTTTTCTCTAATTTTGATACTGATACAAACTTTAGATATAACTCACCTCTTGAAAATCAGCTCACATGCTTCACAATGACTGCAACTGACGTTCATGGCGACCCACTCTATCGACATTGACTCGATGGTAGCCATTTTCTATTTTGGCGGCTTCACTTATCTATCAGCATTCAATGACTTAATATTATGCATATACATAATACCAATACATTTTAATCCAACTTATAAGTCGCCGCCTCCATAATTCAACAACAAAGCAATGGCCTATTCAATCTCATACTCGAAGAAGTGCATTTAATCCCATATTCGACATGGTGGTTGGCTTTGATATCAATTGATACAAACTTTAAATAGAACGTCAACTCACCCTTAAAAATCAATCAATAATATCAGATTGCAACTTCTGTTGCAAAAATCAGGTGCAGAAGAGCCAAACTCATTCAAATATAGGCTTGATTTGCCAACCCTATCTGGATAACGAATCTATATTTGCTAATTGTTATCACATCCTATCTATTATTTCTCTTTGTCTTTGCCCCCATTTGTAGCATTAAAGTTTTGATTCGTTAATTGTGATTTGATACCATATCCTATAATTTTCAACTGATTTAGACATCGGAGATATCTCATCGGCTAGTCCTAACCGACCTCTAAACCATTTTTTCCTATAATTAATTTAAAGTTCTTCCCCCTAAAATTAGCCGGACAGATTTCAGCATCAAGTAATAATCATCAAATATGTGTTATATGTGCATCCTGCCTTCCGGCCAAAATGTCTGGGAAGGAAATTGGACAAAAAAAAAAAAAAAAAAAAAACACAAAACTTCATTTATAAGCCTTAATTTTCACCTCTTTAATTTGAAAGAATATATCTAAATTTTAAAACGTTTCAATTTAGGGTATTCATTTTGAAGGAAGCTTCAATCTCAGTCCTCTGTTAAATTTTTTTCGTTAAATCTTATCAAAATTCTCAAAATACTCATATGTTTATTTTTTTTAAAAAAAATTATAAAATTTTTCAAAGATTCAGGCATTGGTATTTTTGACAAATTCCGTTAAATTATAACCAACACTTAAATCCTAACAATATTTTCCCTTCTTTTTCCTAAAAAAAAAAAATGAAGGGTATTTTGGAAATTTAGACAGAATTTAATGAAAAATTCTAACGGATGACTGAGATTAAAACTTTTTGAAAAATAAATACCCTGAATTGAGATGCTTTAAAGTTTAAATACCTTATTTCAAAAGGAGTCAACGTTTAGAAGTTATAAATGAAGGAAAAAAAAAAGAAAAAAAAAGAGAGGTCATTCTCCCAAGAAAGGCTGTTTAGTAAATTGGACAAGGAAATCCTTTCCTGAATGCCCCTGATGGCCTGATCTGTGCACAAATGGCAAGGTTGCGTACTGGTCTTGATTTCTAATTAGTGCATTGGGATTACATAAGGAGTTAATGCCTTTCATCTCCACTTCCATCAGTCAGTCCCATATAGATTGAATTTTCCATCCCAAATCATGGAATTTTGGATGGAAATACAGCAATATGTTCTTGAACTATCTTATACCAACTATGAGCACAAAAGGCCGCTTACAAGTATTATCAAGTTGTAAAATAGTGGTAGGTATAAGAATATTAATTTTTAACTGAAACGAAGAGTGAAATGTGAAATTATGGTTCAAACTCAAGACATCTGCTCTTATATTGTATTAAACTACCAAAAATTTATACTCCTAAAAAATTATGGATGAACCTTGTAACATGATAAGTAGCTAGCATTGTATGCATCTCTAAACGGGTTTGAGATAAATGGATAAAGATGAGTGGTTAGAAATATATAATAAATATAACATAAGGGGAAAAAAAAAATAACAAAAGCAAAAATAAGAAAAAAAAAAAAAAAAGATACGAAATTTTGGAGTGCTAGCTTCAATCTTAAGGGCCTACGTTCATCACTGTGAAGTGCCTTTAGGGCTACATACCTACAAGGATACTAATTAAATCGAGGCTTAAGATGGAAAATAACTTAACATAAAAAATAAAGTAATAATATATTTTAGTAGATTGTTATACAACTACAATGATGTGGCAGTAAAAATTATTCCTCTGTCTGTTTCCTATTTATTTTTAGGGAAAAAATGCACATACCCTTCCCAAATAAACGCTCAATTTACAATGTTCTACACATGACAAAAATACCCTTAATCAAAATTCAATAAAAACAAATTATTATTATTTTTTTAAAGGGCATTGTTGTCTTTTTACGGGACAAAAGTGGTATAATACAAATTTTTGATCGTTTGGGTAGACATTGATGCGGAGGAATGAATACGAATTGAGTGTTAGTTTGAGGGTCGGAGTACGTACGTACGTAGGGATACTCTTCTTTCTTTAATTTCTTATTGTGGTTATTTCTTTTTGGTCTTCTTTTGGTCTTGCTTTTCTTGTTGGTGTACGTTTGTATCCTAGCTAGCTAGTTAAGTGGACTCCATTCGAACATACCAAGAAGCAACAACACAAGCAAAGGGGGTGTGATGATGACCATATTTTAACATGTGCACTTGGTGAGGATAAGTTTGATGGGAAAGAAGCCAATTGGAAGGAGGCACACCCAATGAGAGAGCCCCAAACAATCAAAACTACCCCAAGGGAAGTGCTTTGGGAAGGGCCTACACCCCTATGGAAAGTGATAAGCTCCAAAGTATCCATCCATGGAAAGCATGTAGAGGAGGACAACATAATGCATGCAAAGAAAAACACAAAGAGACAGATTGTACACTTCGTGGAGGATTGAATAATGAGTGAGTGGACCTACAGGGCTACAGTATGGTGAAGGATCACATCCTTTGGTGGTGGTGCTAGGGCTAAGTAGAGCTTTTTATCCCACGTGTAGACTTTGCTATTGGGTGAAGGTGCATAATATGATCAATGGGCGTAGGTGTCTTTTCTAGTAATAATGGGAGGTCTAATGATTAATTGGGAAAGTGAGGTTGTTGGAACTAAGCAGGTTAAAGCTAAGGCCATAATAATAATAATAATATGAAAAGCAAGAAAGCAAAAAGGATAATAGCGACAGTTAGGGTTTCGTGAGCCATTTTATGAGTATTTTTGAGATGATGAAGAGTGATTATTGTGGTGTGTGTGTGCTATATATTGGATATCTCTGTTTGATGTATTTTTAGTGCGCCTTGTTTTTTTTTTTTTTTTTTTATAAGAACATGATGTAAATTAACCACCACCCATTTCCATACATGAAAGAGAAGTTTCAAAAAAATATATAATTTTTTTAAAAAAAAAGTTAAAAATTAAGAGGATCATCATTTGGATGAATGAATGTGATCATGGGTATTTCTAGATTCTCTTAATTCCTGCTTGCAGACCTTTATGAATGGCTCATGCTCTTGAATTCACAAGGCTATTTGTAATTGAATTCCGCTAATTGGGTTTAGTTTCCGTTGGGATTAGGATACGTGTTTCTTGTGTCGTCTTGTTATAGGACGCGCGTTCCAATTCTAATGAATCTAGATCGATTCAACTAGCTAGACTAGATCGACCCAAGTAATTAAGATCCTTTTGTAATTTAATCTAATCAAAGTTAATGAATCAGCTAGTGAATTAAAAATTTAGAGCAGTACTACTAGGAATATATATCTTGTCTTGACTTTGGTTAGAAGAGATTTATTGTTTAGATAGAATTTTTAGGATTTGAATAAGTTTATATAGTGCTAAGATGTTGATTATCTCTATAATTATCTCTGACTTTATGTTGAAATTTGAACTAACTTGAATCATTATCTCCTTGTGTTCAACATATATAAACCCTTCATGGGCATAATGAAATAATTCTAATCATTTCACTGATCAAATCACTCTTTCCAAAAGGTTTTACATTAATTACTTGTAGTAATTAAATAAGTGAAAACATACAGTAATTTTGAAGTGGCCCGTTTATGAGCAGTACATAATATACAAAATAATGGATTAATTCAATGGAAACTTCTCTAACAATAGCTTTCGTGATTTTTTTTAGAACCCTAATTGCTGCATCAATTATTGCATTATGAACCTCTTTTCACCGCTTTTATTGCAAGTTTAGACTAATTCTGTCCTTAATTATAGAATTTACTTAATTAGCAAAAGCGAGACAAGTCTTTAGTGGGGTTTTCACTTTCACTATCGAATCTAAGTGTCTAAAGGGGTGATGGACCACCTAAAGCCGCACACCATACAAGAAACAAATTAATAAAAAAGATTGGTGGGAACAGAATTAAAGGGACTTAACCCCATAAAGCTCGAGCTAATTAACAAACCCCCTTAACTCATTAATTTAATTATCCCCCCCACAATAATTAATCATATGTTGTTATGCTGGACCATACGATGTACATGTTGTCGCGCCGACACAATTCCGACTCTTCAATTAGGTTAAAGTTAATCCATATATGCTAGATTCTAAGACATTTATGATATATATATATATATAGATCAAAATAAGATTGGTACAAGTTTAAATTTTCATTAATTAGTCAATTAATAGGCTAACGAATCGGGTCGGCCGAATAAGATCCGGATTAAATTTCACACCATCGGATTTAGGGTCCAACAAGACATGGTCTATTGGTCTTAGGCGTGCGTGAGGCTGAGGTTATCCTAACGTGGATATATCGAAACTTTTATTGTAATTGGTTAACAATTGCTAAAAGCTAGAGACAAAATACATATACTGTATGTTATTAATCACCTTTTGTCTAATATTGTTGTCGAAGCCGAGGTTGATGTTGATGATAGACAACATCCCCATTCCCTCCATATAAATGATGATCATAATGAGAGTTCAAAAGCAAAGTTATCTTCTTCTAAAGCATATATATATATACATATATACATATATATATATATATAGACAGAGAGAAACAGAGAGAGACAGAGAGAGTGAGAGAGAGAGAGAGAGCTCTGAGCTCTCATTTCTATTGCATGCTTGTTTATGTATTGGATTTGAATGGGGTTTGAGGAGGAGGCGATAATTCGAAGCTATGATGGGCAGGGCGATAGAGCTAGAGTGGAAGATCTTGAAAGAAGATGCGAGGTAGGGCCATCAGAACGCGTATATCTCTTCACAGACACTATGGGTGACCCCATTTGTAGAATTCGAAACAGTCCCATGTACAAGATGCTGGTACACTAAACTTTTCCTTCATCTAATATTTCTTCTTTGATTTTAATTTCTTCGCACCATTATTGTCTAATCGAAAAGAAGTTACATATATATATAAATATTCGTGATGTGTTAGGTAGCGGAGTTGGACAGGGAACTGATTGGTGTCATTCAAGGCTCTATAAAGGTTGTCACCGTTCATGGGCGTCCTAGAGATCTTGCCAGGGTGGGCTACATCTTAGGCCTAAGGGTTGCGCCACTTCATCGACGAAAAGGGATTGGCTCGAGCCTAGTGCGACGCCTGGAGGAGTGGTTCATTGCCAACGACGTTGATCTTGCATACATGGCCACCGAGAAAGACAACGACGCCTCGGTCAACCTCTTTGTGGACAAGTTCGGCTACATCAAGTTCAGGACACCGGCTATGCTCGTCAACCCGGTAAACTGCCACCCGTTTCATATTTCATCCAACGTCGAGATACAGAAGATCAGGATAGAAGAAGCCGAATTTCTGTACAGAAAATTCATGGCGTCGATGGAGTTCTTCCCGCATGACATACACAACGTGCTGAGAAACAAGCTGAGCTTGGGGACGTGGGTTGCTTATCCTAGAGGCGAGTCTTTCGGGCGTGGTGGGCAGGTTCCGAGCAGTTGGGCCATGCTTAGCGTGTGGAACAGCGGCGAACTGTTCAAGCTAAGGCTTGGGAAAGCGCCATTATCATGCTTACTATACACCAAAAGCTCAAGATTGATGGACAAATTTTTCCCGTGCTTTAAGCTTCCTTCGCTGCCAGATTTTTTCCACCCTTTTGGATTCTACTTCATGTACGGGGTTCACAAGGATGGACCGTTGTCGGGAAAGCTGGTGAGGAGCTTGTGCCAATTTGTGCACAACATGGCTGCAAAGTCTAACAAGGACTGTAAGGTTATTGTAACAGAAGTGGCAGGTCACGACACGGTGAGACATCACATCCCGCACTGGAAACTGCTCTCATGCCTGGAAGATTTGTGGTGCATGAAGGCCTTGAAAAACGAACTAGTCCATGAAGAATTGACAAAAACCCCACCAGAAAGAGCTCTTTTTGTAGACCCCAGGGAGGTATGAAAAATATATATGAAATCAAACCAAAAGAAACCCCACCCTCTCATGTATTGTTTGATAAGTCCATCCATCTCTCCTGGTGGGGGCTTTCCTCTTGTTCCTTTCACATCGGTGACACAAAATCTCAAAAGATTTCCTTAAATAGGTGGCACCTTTTTGTCCCTCTTCCCAACTAGATTTTTCGCTTCATGATTCAGACTAATCAATAAGGCCAGCGGTCCAGCTTTTGTCCCTTCCTCTCAGATAAAAGTTTTTGCTGGACCCGACGTCCCTCCCCCCTCCTCTGTTCAGTCCCATCGGACGATCTTCCTAACATGCCACAACAGCATACTGACAATTCAGAATTGCATTGAAATGAAACAGAACATGATATGTGTTGGTTCAAACTTTAATTTGGATGTATATCTGCAATATATATCATCCACAGCCCTGGCAGCTTGTTCATGTGGAGAAAAAATTGTTGGTTGGGGTTTCATGTCACTAGTAGATAAAGCTGCATGATCATCATCATCATCAGTTAGGTGCGCAGGCATAATCTCATGCCAAAGAAGTAAGCCTCTTTATAGTGAAAAATAAAAAGATGATGAACAAACCCAAAGCGTTAAATCATCATTTGTTCCAAAAGTGAACACGGCCCAACATATATATTAAATATTTAATTAAAATGAGGCGAACTATCGAGTCAGAATCAAAGTTCAAACTCATGACCTCCGGCTCAAATATCATGTTAAATTATCACTTATTCCAAAAACTTAAGCTAATAAGAAATTGTGAATTTAATCATTTAATTAATATTTTAATAAAAAAGAAAAGATCCTTGTGCCGGTTTGTGAAGATGATAATTAGCAGCATGATGGTAATTAGGATAATGGTGGCCAGTGGCCATGCTGATGGTGATATGTGCTAAGTTTAATTGAATGGATGGATGAAAGATGGGAAAATGGAAAAGGGCTTATCACAAAGCTAACATCATGTAGCAATGGACTTTAATTTGGTTCTTCAAAGTGGCTTTTGTCCTTCACAGAAAAAAAAAAATTTGGAGTGAGTGGAACACGCGGGGATTATGGGCAAGTAAGTGGTGTTTGCATTTGTTTTGTTGGTTCAAATTGTCTCTCAAACGCTTAACTGTATTTTTAAAAAACGCACTTTCAAATCACTATCTTTTAAGCTGCACGTTATGAAACTGCAAATCCGAAAAGACCCTTAATAGCATGATCTCAGAAACAAGGCTGTTGTATTATATAATTAAGCATATAGATGGAGGAGGAGCTAGGCCACTATCAGACACCTTTTTGACAAAAAAAAAAATCTGCATCCAAATACAGAAAGAGGAAGAGAAAAGATATTATTAATATAGATTCACACCGAGTAAAAAGGAAAGATGTTTGCAGCAGCTAGAATATAAAAATCAGATGAATGTCGACTGATTTTTTCACAAAGTTCTTGGGCGGCCCCTTTAGAAAATGCAGGCTCCAGAAACCCCCAAGAATGAATAAATGTTGTACGTACAGGTGGAGACCACACACACACGACACAGCCAAAACGACTGCAGTCGTTTTCTGATGATAAAGGACCCTGAAACTGTTTTGAACAAAGTTTGAGCCAACACTGCATGTATTTTCCATGGTCGATGCGTGGAGTGAAATAAACATGTGGACCATGTACTTTCGTACATGCAATAGTTTCCAGCATTCGACCTATCTTAATTAATATCTCCGAGGAAATGATCGAGGATCCGAGAGTCAATTGAAATAGATAGCCATAAACTAAGTTAATTCGAATTTTGCATCTTCCTTTGTGTATATATATATATATATGCACGTAGCTGTCTCTGACCTGATCAGTATATATCACTTTCCTTAGGGCTAATCAAAGCATGGCCGGAACTAAGGGCCATGGCGGCCTTTCCCCCTCCCTCGGTTTTGAATGTATATAACTATTAATTTGTTGCATTTAAGCCGCTTCATTAGAGGCTGCCGTTTGTTTGAATGGAAAAGTAGTTACATGCCACGTGACTACTTTTCTTTTATTCTTTCAATAATGCCATTCATTTCTTGACAACCAAAATAATAAAAACAAATTAAAACAAAAATTATAATAATAAAACAACGGATCTTGAGATTTTTGGTGGCCGAACCGCCCCATGTTCGGCCACCCAAAATCAAGGTGGGGGAGGCTCGCGAGCAACCCACGTTTCCCAAATTATTTTTTTGTTTTTTTTTTGAAAAAAGCTAGAAAAAGGCTTTTTTATTAATTAATATATATATAAGGGATAAATTTGATTTTTCAATGTCAAAACGAGGGTTATTTTAGAAATATTTAGTCAATCATGGTTTTTTCATTCATTCTAACTGTCAAACCTAACGACGGAGGGACTTAGTTAGATGGATCTAAGTGTCACACATTTTCCGTTCATAAAAATAAATATATAAAAAATGCAATTAATTGAAGAGGCCAAAATATATTTATTAATCCTATATTATATTTAAAATATTTACATATTTACAGTTAAAATAAGTACAATTACTTTCATTTTTATATAAGATCAGAATATATATTTTTTTTTTTTTAAAAAAAAAAAAAAAAAAAAAAGATTATTAACAAACAGAGCCAAAGTAGCGCACTGTTTGATAGATTTTATGTTTGTTGAATTTATGGTCGAGAAGAGGGCAGGTATCGCGACCACACTATTACAGTACATCGCACATGTACAAACGGCATAATGACTAACGTAGTACAGGACGACCAAAGAGGTTGGTGCCGTAAAATACTTTTGTTTGCTTATGGCTTATGCATGCACAACAAATAAGAGAGACTCAAATAATTGCTGCCTCCTGTTATATTCTAATTATTGTTCTTTTCAATGAATGACCAATTTATCAAATAAATGTTTTTTTGGTGTTATTTTTATTTTATTTTTTTTACCTTTTTTTATAAAATTATTATTAAATATGTGGGATTCAGATCTGTCATTTATTTTATTGTTTTATATGAAAATCATTTTTCTTATTTTTTGGAATGTAAAATCATTAATTAAGTCTTTATATTCAATTCTTAACCGAGTACTTTGGTAATTTTATAGAGAGAGAGGGTGGAGGGGAGTTTTTGTTAGATTTTGATAGGCTTTTTGGGCATCGACTAGTTTTCAGAAGAAATAATGCACCTTAAGGAAAATGATAAATTTACAATACCACCACAACAATTATACAACAACCTCTCACATGGGGTGGGGCCCAGTGTGTAAAGCCCACCCCCATGTGAGGGGTTGTTGTACGATTGTTGTACCGGATAAAGTGTAGGAATCAAACCCTATTAACTATATATTTTTTTTTAACAATATTATCAAGGAAAATGATGGATATACAACACCACCACAACAATTACACAACACCCCCTCACATGGGGGTGGGGCCCAGTGTGTGGAGTCCACCCCCATATGAGGGGGTGTTGTGCAATTGTTGTACCGGTGAAGTGTAGTAATCAAACCCCTATTATCAACATTACTACTATTTGGAAGTGGCCCTACCTTAAAAGGTTTTCGGTCATAAAAATTTGTTTTAAAAAAAAAAATTATTATCAACATTACTACTATTCGGAAGCCTTATTCTATTGTTAGCCTTAGATAATCACCTAATTAACTCATTAATTGCTCGGCAGAAGAATCCGCCAACAAAACAAAACAAAACTAAAACTAGTTTGACAATTAATACTCACAATTCTGAACAAGATGCATTTGTAATGCTGTATTTTGTATCCCATGACAAAATTTTAGTGTCGAATAAATTAGTAGCTAGGTGAAATAACATTATATGAACTTGAACCTCCAAACGAGAATAAAATACCTAAAAAAGTCTTCAAAATATATAGGGACAAACTCTAGAGCTCAAATATTCAAACATCATGTGAACTTGAACCTCCAAACGAGAATAAAATTCTTAAAAAAGTCTTCAAAATAAGTAGAGACAAACCCTAGAACTCAATTATTCAAACTCACGAACTATGTCCTGATACAATGTTAAATTATTAATTGTCCTAAAAACTTCACAAAAAGTTCGAGCTAGGGTTGAATTTTTTGCCCGAGATTGAGGCATTTGAGTGTAACAAGGGCGTCGGTAATGGACCACTTGTGACTTGGTACAAGGTTCGAGTTTCCAATGCATGCATGCTGCCAATCTTCTCAATCCCTCCATGGAAATGAGAATCCGAGAGGAAGAGAAGTCAACTGAAATGGGTAGCTTTGCAGCTTCCTATGTATCTTTCTTTGACCAACAACGTGGTTTCCATGAGTCCCCCTCTAGGAGGTCGTTTTTAAGGAAAGTCCTGTAATTATCGGGTAATGCATGGGTCATCCGGAAAATTTGCTTTACAATGGCATACTTGTAATTATTATAATTACAAGTATGCCATGGAGAAGCAAAATTTCCGGATTCTCCGGAGCACTGCTCGTAGTTCTTCAATTGTGTTTCGAGAAATGTACTGGGCCTGACTCATCACTGTAGAACGCTGCAGGAGATCAAATTAGTACTGGAGCTGGGCCTGAATATCTGTCAAGGCCCATCACCACTTTTAGGTTTATCAATTAGATAATTTAAAATTTTGTTCAATATATTAATATAATATTAAAATTTTTGATTTATTTTTTATTGGTCTCCCCTCCATGCTACTATAATTTTGATCAAGCTTGATCCTTTTTTATTTATTTATTTTTTTGTTAGACTAATTATATTTTGCCAGCTTTGATTCATGCACATAATCTCTCACCAATTAAATTCTTTCTTTCTTTTTTTTAATCGGTGCATCATATATATTCAAATTTCTTCACTTAAATTCTTGAAAGAAGAGTATTTTTATTTTATTTTTTGGTACAATAGACAAACGTGTAGGAATTTTTTTTTTTTTTTAAAAAAAAAAGGGAGGGAGGGAGGGAGGGGCCTAGAAAAAATAATTTTGATATAATTACATTTATATTTAATGGAAAAAAAAAATTGAATAGCACATAAATTGGAGAGATTTTCAAATTAGGTTAGAAAAAAATAAATAATCCAATTAAAAAAAAATGAATAATTGCACTATTGATCTCTGTGGTATGCCATAATTATTTTTTACTTCCTATGGTTTAAAAAGTTCATGGGAGGTCCTTGTGGTTAGTATTAATTACAAAATCAATCCCTAGAGTCAAATTCCGTTAAATTTTTTAACAAATTCTGTCAAATACCACGTTAGTACCACGTGTCACCAATAAGATGGCGACACATGTCCATCTTAATAAAAAAATATAAATTTATTAATAAATAAATAAATATACTTATTTTTTTAAAACAAAACAAAAACAAGAAAACAAAAAAGAAAAATAAAAAAGGGAACGCAAGGGGTGGTCTAGCCACCCCCAGCCACTGGGGAGGCCGCGGCCACCCCTAGAGGTGGCCAGGGGTGGCGCGCGGCCACTGGAGGTAGCAAGCGGCCACGCCCATTGGCTGGGGGTAGCCTAGCCACCCGGCCCACCCCTTGGCTTCCCTTTTTTGTTTTTTCTTTTTTTTTTGTTTTTTTTTTCCTAAAAAAAAAAAAAAAAAATTATTTATTTATTAATAAATTTATATTTTTTATTAAGATAGACACGTGTTGCCATCTTATTGGCGACACATGGTGTTGACGTGACATTTGACAGAATCTGTTAAAAATTTTAACAAAATTTGACTCTAGGGATCGATTTGTAATTATTACTAACCACAAGGACCTCTCATAAACTTTTTAAACCATAAGGAGTGAAAAATAATTATGATATACCACAGGGTTCAACGATGCAATTATCCCAAAAAAAAAAATTTGTTTTGGGAAAAATAATTTTGTATTTTAAAAAAAATAATAATTGAATAGCACATAAATTGGAGAGATTTTCAAATTAGGTTAGAAAAAAAAAATTCGATCCAATTTAAAAATAAAATAAAATAAAAAACTTTGTTCTTTATCATCTCATAGATTGCCCTTATAGACTCAATCAATAGGGAGGCCGCCGTCTCTGGAATATAGATGAGTCCGTACAAAAAATCAATCAAAGCCCTTTTGTATTTGTAATTGGGTCGAGAAATGTGGGCCGAAGGATGTGGTCCATACATACAATTAAATGTTTCCATCTTTCCCAAGCTGTATTTCAAGGGATGAAATTATGAATATGCAAGGTGGAAATTTGACTTCTTTTTCCTTTTCCTACTTAATCCTTACTAGGTCTAAATTTCTATGGCCTTTCAATTAATGACAGCTAGGATTTGGTATTTATTGTTATTTGTAGGTAAAAACCATGCGGGCGGGGAATATGATCCTCTCTATTTTAAATTAAATTGATAGTATCTATTTCATTATCAGAATTTAAAGTTTATACATTTAACGGTGTACATGATATCAATGTTATTACATCTTTTAAAAATTTAAATAATATAGCATCATGTACACCGTTAAATGCACTAACTTTAAATCTTTATTCAAATGAAATTGAAATGATCATTGTCCTGCAGGTTGGATAAAAACCAGCAAGTTGGGTATTTTTTGCATAAATTATTTATTGGTATTAATGCACGTAGGTAAAAATCGTATGGACTGGGCATGTTTATCAGGGTCAAAACCCAACCGAACTTGATTTATTGATCGAATTCATTTGAAAAGTTCATGAAAAATCTTAAGGGTAAGATTCAGAAAACGAAATCCAAATAAGAAATGGGTTCAGCGGTCCAAAACATCACAACTGCATGAATTTTTTAAATTTTGAAAAGAGTAATATTATATACTACATTCTCACTAATGAACATTGATACGTTAATCCAATAAAATAGATGCGTAGTATTTAGCATTATTCTTTTAAAAATGAATATGAGTTAAGTCCACCTCGTGAGACGCCCATTTTGTCAAGCCGCTATTTCTTAAAGTCATTGTTGTCAAAATCATACCATACGGTCACAGATGGTTAATTTGCCCAAACTTGATTCCATGGTAATAGGTGTTAAAATATTACTTAACTTATTATTATTATTTTTTATTTAAATGTTGTATATAATTATAATTTAACATAATAACAAAATAAATGTTTTAATTTCGAATATACGTAAATTGCATGGTTTTACCCAAATTTGTAAGGCTAAATTGTTTTGACCATATATGATATAACCATAATTTATTTCATTGTTTCACTTTCACTTGTACAAAGAATAGTTTATAAATTGAAATACGAAGAGATTAAGATAAAAAAAAAATATAAAATATAAAAGGAAAAAATACAATTTAGTCTCCAAACCATCACCCTTTCTCTGTATGGCCTTCCAAACTGTGACATTCCAGAAAAAAAAAAAAAAAAATTAGAATTTTTTTAACATCATTAATATATTTTTTTAATATTGGGTTTTTTTTTTAATTCTTGTATGAATTTTTTTTATAGATTTTTTTTTTAAAAAAAAAATGTTAGAAGAAACTAGAAGGGGCGTGTGCCTGATTCTCTAGAAAAAAAAAAAAAAACCAGCTCACTTGGACGGCGCCGATTTATTAAAGAAGTTTTTTTTTTAACCACATGCATGCCTTCCACCTTTCACTACCCCTGTGATAGACTGCATTTTCTTTCCGCTTACGCATTGCAGAATGGCTGAAAACCATTGACACTTTGCAAAAACCATCTGACCCCTCTCGCCACATTTCAGTTCAAACAATTACGTGTTGAGCTCATGCATCACCCTTTAAGCCACGATAGCTCCCTTCTTCCCCTAGTTAAACACCCTTCTCGCCATGCTTCAAGGCATCGGCAGAAATTCAATCCTTAGAAATACTCAGCTCGATTTTAAAATCTCAACCCAACAAGTAGAAGATAGCAAACCAAACTCGAATGACCGGTAAGGGAACACAACTTTTAAAACCCTGACCTTATTTTATTAAAAACTTTTTTAAAAAAAGAAGGTCAAGGATATTTTTCCAAAACCTTAATATTACCTTTCTTTATTTACTTATGATGATTCACTTATGGCAAAATTATGATTGAGGATCTATGTGATAATGGAGAAGCTTTAAAGCTCTCAAAGAATGCCTATGTTATACATGAATGGAATTAATGAATAATGATTCTTTTACATTAATATATGTTATATGTGCATCACACAAAGTTTAATCTCACGACATCATAATGATGTGATCTGGATCTTATGATGATGATGGGTAGCGGGGCGACTACACCAAAAGTGTGGGCCTATCGACCGGGGGATCCTCACCTAGGGAGTTTCCTAACCCGGTAGCTCTCCCCTGTGACGTGACGACATGATGAACCTATAGGTCCTTCGGGACCAGTCTTTTGGACGAGCCTAACGTGCACCACTTATGGTAAAGATGCGGAAGTGGACTAGTGGTAGATAAAACTTACACACTATGAATGAAGAATGCATGTACATAATTCCTATTTGTTCTATAATCTCAATTTGTAATTGTAAATTCTAAAATACAAAATTCTAATTTTTTTTTACTATCTTATGCTTTGTTGTGTTATTTACTGGGTTGTCGAACTCACTCCTTACCCTTATAATTCTTTTCAGATGGCGCTCCACATCAATGTCCTCAACGGGTGTACCTATAGGGGTCGCAACCTATAACGACCTGCAGTTTTAGCCCATTGATGCAGACCAATGGATCTATGTTTGCTTTGATTGATCGTAGTGTTTAGTTAGGGATCTTCTTTTTTTGTTTATGCAAAGTTTAATGACATTGTAGGACCGAATTACTTTGGAGAATAGTAGAAGCCCCCCTCTAAGCAATCGGACATAGACCGGACTGATTTTTTTGTATATGAACAGTGTTCTTTAGTGATCCCTGGCTTATTATGTACTAACTGAAAATATTACTTATATATATATGAAATGAAAATACAAGTATTAATCTATATCTTGTGTCTATTTCCTATTTAAATAAATTCGTTGATGATTTTAATTTTTCTAAGCTCAAGTTCACGTATCCCCTTATATCCCAAAATGGGGGCGTGACACAAACTATTAAAGCTTGCACTATGGCTCTTCAAATTATCAAAACCTTTGAAAAATGTCAATTTTGATGAAATATTTCCATAATACCCCTACCATGTGTCATTTTTTGAATTTTAATTTTTGAAATTTTTTTAATTGAAAAATGACACATGGCGGGAGTATTATGTGGATATTTCGTCAAAATTGGCATTTTTCAAATATTTTGATAGTTTTGGAGGCCAAAATGCAAATCTTGGTAGTTTGAGAGGCCATAAAAAAATGGTAATAATTTGAGGGCTAAATTGTATTTTTTCCAATAAAAAAATTATCTTTTGAAGAGTATTTTGGTTAAGAAACGGTTAAATACCTTTCAAAGAGTCATTTATTTATTTTTCTTTATATTGAAATATTTAAACTTAAAAATCTGTCTCTCCACTGTCGACATCTTAAGTCTTAACTAATTAATTAACTTCACTCTTAGACCCTTGGCCATCATGAAAAAGAGTCAAAAGACAACTATTTTTCATAACCCACAACAAAAACCATATCAAATTAAATAGAGAAATGATCCCCACACTCATTTCTCACAACAGCCCCACAACAAGCTGACGTGGCTGGTAATATTTTATTACCTTTTTACAAAAAGAAAAGAAAACAAAACAAAAAAAATAATAAAATATTACCAGCCACGTCAACTTGTTGTGGGGCTGTTGTGAGAAATGAGTGTAGGGATCATTTCTCAATTAAATAAACTAAAGAAAGGCATCAAATTGATTTCATCTCACTCCATTACCGAGGCATTACATAACAATTATTATAACACAAAAGTGTGGAAATATAAAAATTGAAAGGACAAAGTTTTTTTTTTTTTTAAGCAAAGTAGCATGTTCTACCAAATATATTGCTAAAAAGGCCCAAAGGCTTACATGAGAAGGAGGTACAAGACCCTTACAACTCTAAGTCAGAAGGATCTGACTTAAAAAACAGCTGTCTAAGCAGAGACACAAACTTTATAGGAATTACATTTGAGACTCTCTTTACATTAACGCACACTCTCAAATTAAAATAGTGCCGATCTAGCATTTAGCCAACAAAAATTTCAGTAAAATTCAAGCAATACAAAGACAAATTATATTGGAGAAATAAGAGGAATACACAAACACAAAGGCAGAAAAAAAAAACCCAAATACAAGTCGTCGGCAGTGGAAAATATGGCAAACTTCTATACACGCCGATGCCGGAAGCACCCAGCAGCAAATCCGACGTCGTAGACCTTAGATGCCACCAATCACGGCCTGAAAAAGCGGAGTGTGGCCTTCATGTGCAGTTAGAGAGCAAAAACTCTCTGGCGCGTGAGGACCAAGAGCCGAGCTCCGGCGATCCACACGACCAATACCTCCAGCAGTAGGGACGGAAGACGACGAGGAACACAACTGGATAGCCACCCCCCAAACTGTCGACGACACAGGAGGCCGGCCACCCCCCAAACTGGACTTCTTGAGTTGGATCTCCTTGCTAGAAACCAAAAGAAAAAAAAACAACAAAACAAAACACAAACCACCATAGCCCAAAAGAGGTAAGGGAATGTCAGCCACCACCAGATCTACTGGGGAAAAAAAAACTCTATAGCTCACAAGGTTGAGAAGAAGACAAAAGACACAGCCGGAGGAGGGAGGGAACACAAATCTCACTGGAGGGCTCTTTTTTTTTTTTTTTTTTCTCAGTCTATTAAATTAACGCATGTTCTTAGAGTATGTCATTATCTATTAAAATGCAAGTGAAAATAGCATATTCTAAGGACAAATATCAATTTAAGAAAATGCATGAGCTACTACAACTTTTACTACAAATTCATTTACAAACAAATGAGGAAATCTATGATTTGTAAAATAATTAAGAGAAATTGACAAGCCATATTTTTTACTTAATTATTTTATTAATTATGAACTGCTTCATAGTTTGTAAATAATTTGGTAGTAAAAGTTGAAGTATCTTTAACACTACTCATCATTTTAATAGATCGAATTAGAAGAAATTTCCTCAATTCAAAATATGTATTTGCTTTATTAGATTACCGCAAGTGAAGGAATATAAATCTCTAACAATTTGAACAATAAATGTGAAAATTTTTATACAAAACTCATATATCAGAACAAATTTTGAGCAACTCCCTCACTTATTTGGGCAAATAAACGCTATATATGATTTCTAACAATCCAAACAACAAATTATACTATCCTAATCCAACGTGAAGAGTCCCATGAAAAAGAAAAAAAAAAAGTCCAAAATTATTTACTAATTTTTTTGTTGCATGAACCTACTTTTGCCATACTAAAAAAAGATTAATATTGGAAAATACACGCATCACACTAGTGTCTTTTGTCGCCACTTATTAGCGGACCCCATCGAAAGGCCCACTCTATTTAACACCGTGTCTCCATAGGACCATAGTGGACTCCACACCACACAATCCCATCGCTCTTAATTCCTCTTCTCTCCCAACATTAAAGTCCACAAAGACTCTCTCTCTCTCTCTCTCTATCTGTGTTTGCGTGCGAGTTGCATTGGCTAAGCCATGGCTCGGTGTGTAGACGACACGGCTCGAGCCCTGGCGTGCCGGGACGGCCAAGCCGCGGCGCACCTGAAGCTCATATCCATCTGGGTCATCTTCTTCACCAGCGTCGTGGGCATATCTTCGCCGGTACTACTGGCTCGCTACTTCCAAGGCAAGCCTCTGTACGACAAGGCGGTGCTGGTGATAAAGTGCTTCGCGGCCGGAGTCATCATGTCCACCTCATTGGTCCACGTCCTCCCCGACGCCTTCGACGCCCTCTCCGACTGCCGCGTGGCCTCCAGCCACCCCTGGAGGGACTTCCCCTTCTCCGGCCTGGTCACCATGGTGGGTGCCCTTCTCGCTCTCCTCGTGGACATCACCGCCAGCTCACACGTGGAGCATAGCCAGGGCCCTCGCGATCACTACGCCCCCGTGCCGGCGCTGACGCAGGAGGAGCTGATGGAGACCAAGAAACCGGCCGAGTCGAGATGTGAAACGGGCGAGTTGGGACCGAGTCATGACCAGCGTGTTGACGAGTTGGTGAGACTGAAGCAGAGGCTGGTGTCGCAGGTTGTTGAGAAACGAATTTTAATTTATTTTTTGAAATTTTGTTATACAAACTTACTATATAAATTGTTCATAAACTTGAGGAAATCTATTAAAAAAAATATAATATGTCTATAATTTTTTTCATGCAGGTTTTGGAGATAGGCATAATATTCCACTCGGTGATAATCGGAGTGACGATGGGGATGTCTCAGAACCAGTGCACCATTAGGCCGCTGGTGGCTGCGCTGGCGTTCCACCAGATCTTTGAAGGCATGGGGCTCGGAGGCTGCATTGCTCAGGTAACTTTATCCATTAGACTTTTCGATCAACAATAATTTATAATTTAGTCAAAATTGTGGGGACAATTTTCTTCCGAAGAATTTTCCTGCCTCTTTACACTATTTATCATATGACTTGACGTGGCTGTGACTTGTTTTAAGTAATTTTTTTTTATTATATTATAGTTATAAAATAAATGTCAAAATAAATAAATATAAAATATGGCATTATTCTGTTCTTAATTATCATATGTGTAAAATGCATCTCGTTCAGTTTAACAGACGGGAGATGAAAGAATTTCTTCCAACTCTCGAGAACTTTATTCAAACTGGGTTGTGGAGTTTGGGAGAAAATCCAAAGAGGATGTTTGATATTAAATGACTTAATTAATATATAGTTTTCTTTTGAACCCTTTACGATGCAGGTAGTTTATCACAGAGTGTGGTTGAAAGGTAGGTCAAAGAGACAGCCGTTGTGATTCTTAATTACTAGTCACATGATAATGTTATGATATTGATATGGTACATCTAAGGGAGGAGTCTTGATGGGTGTGATTCATTTGTGACTTTAGATTGTGTGACTGAACTCAATGGGGTCTTGAATTGCAATAAGTTTTGGTTATGGGTAGTTTAGGTTTGGTTGGGGCGGTCGGCCACCTAGATAAAGAGGCTAGATAAATTTTTTATGAGTTGACGTGACAGTGCCATGTCAACATTAATAATTTTTTTGAGAGGCTAACGTAGCAGTGCTATGTAGCACTGTTACGTCAATGAGTTGTAAAAAAAGTTGTAAGTTTAACATTTTTCAAAAGGGATATGAACACAATTTTCTTCATAATTGGGTCGGAGGGTTATTAAATTCACATCCATCCAAAATGCATGCCATTACATGCTCTTTTAATCCTAGAAAAAATGCTTATGAAAATCACCATGTTTATTTTGGACATATGTCCGTTTAATAAATTAAATTAAAAAAATTTCTTTCAACCCTATTTGAAGAAAAGAAAAAATAGTTACTTTGGAATATCATTAAAAGGATAATAATATGTTTGGATTAGATAAAAAGAATAATAATTTTCTTAAATTAATATCCTTATTTTTTTAAAAAGTAGTTAATTAGAATTGTTGTGCATTTCAAAAATAAAAATCTTACTGATTTTTTTTAAAAAAAATATAAGAATGATATAGTAAAATGAAAAAGAAAAAAGAAAAAAAGAGAGAGTATTTTCACTCTTGGAAAATTACACTCAGAGAGATTTCTTCTAAAAAGAAAATTGGATACATTTTATTTGAAGCAAAATATCAAGTTATCGAACGGCTAGAACTTCCTGGACAGTCAATACAACAAAACGCAAAACGCAAACGCCAAATGGGGACACGTGTTTCGTTAAAGTGGCTTAGAACATCGACAGAACACGCCAAATGTGAACGCGTGTTTGATTAAGGTCTCTGGCCTAAGAGTTGGGACTTTTGTGTTTGAGGACAAATACTTGTTTGAAAATAATACTTTTTATTGTTTCGTCTAAGAAATGGCATTTTAGACTATTAAATTGACATTTGTTATTAGAGACCATGATTTTTATGTATACTTTTAAAATATATGTGAGAATGTATGTGAGTTTTTAATTTTATTAAAAATATATGTAAGAATAATATACTTTAAAAATATATGTCAGTTTAAGAGATTAGATTAAAAGAATTTTCTCTAGTCCAATTTGAAGAAAAATTTGGTCCGGATTTAAGAAATGACTTCTATATTTATCCATAGCCAAACTTATTAGGAAGAGATGTGGTGGAAAAGTATATAGGTTATAACGAATGACACAAGTTATTTTCCCAAATTTATTTTAGTGTTTTTAGAGCGTTCATATTCAGCTAACCAAATGTTATTTGAGCTAGCTGAATGCAAATTTAAGTGAAAAATCACCCACATTTGGATGGCTGCTCTAACAAAAAAATCTAGCGAACTCTTATGGTGCTCGCTGCGCCACCAAATATTATATATAATATTCTATCATTAATTCTCTCTCCTTTCAATAAAGAAAGAATAAATAAATTTTAGAAAAAAATATTTAAATTAAATAGTTAAAATAAAGAGTGTTAATTATCTAGGTGATTTTTTAATTTGTTGAGCTGAATGCGAATACTCTTACACCTTAAAAAGAACTTTTTATCAGGAAATTTCCATGTATCAAAACTACAAATGAGACTTTATAGGTGAAATATGTAAATCAAGCTTATACTCTTTTTTTTTTTGAGAGTTGATCTTATATATTTTAGAAAATTGTAATTTTATAGTATTCTCATTGAGAGTTGATCATCATTATATCTTTCAATTTTATGACGGGCTAAGGGTGAAAATTACAGGCAGGATTTGGGTTCGGAACGACGGCGTACATGTGCTTTATGTTCTCAGTAACAACACCAGTGGGGATTGTGATGGGAATGATACTGTTCTCAGTGACAGGCTACGATGATAACAACCCTAATGCCTTGATCATGGAGGGCTTGTTGGGGTCCTTCTCTTCAGGTATACTCATATACATGGCTCTGGTGGATCTCATAGCCGTTGATTTCTTCCACAACAAGATGATGAACTCCAAGCCATGGTTGAAGAAGGCTTCTTTCATCGCCTTAACACTCGGCTCTACTGCAATGTCTATTCTTGCCCTCTGGGCTTGAGCTTTGAAATTTCGTTTTGTTTGTGAATGATATGAACATATTCTTAGCCCCCCTCTCTCTCTCTCCATTTGAATCTTGGAGACATAATTAAAAGTAGATGGTCGAATACGAAACATTTGAACAAATCTTATGTTACGAGCCTTTGAGAAGGATCTCGTAACTAGACCTTGGACAGAAAAATTTGCAGGATTTTTCCTATGTGCTTCTATGCATGGTTAACATAAAGGCCTTTAGAGGGACCTTAAAACCTTACAACATAAGTGTTGATGAACTAAATAATTCTCTCTCAACTTTATTGCAAAATTGTGCTTAAATAAGGGTTACAACCCACTTGGTTTAGGGTTAGGAATTGTAACCCTAACCTGACTAGACTAGGAGGATGGAAAATATAAAGACTATATGGAAACAATATTACTGCACCGCAACACTACAATAACTCCTATATATAAGGAGTTAACTTCTCCCACAAGTTGCTGGCAACTCATATAAGAAAAATACTACTACATGCAATGAGAACTTGATGGAAACATGACTCTTACTTGGAAATAAAATAAGGACTAATACGATAGGTGGAGATTTATTCCAAACAAAGAGAGAGAATTGTAACATCTTCTTTCCAATTCTCATGTTAAATAAAGGATTGTGTTTTCTTTATCATGTTAATTACTAAAATGTAAATTGTTACGTGTCAGATTATAAGACATTTATCATGTTTACAAACTGACGTGTTAGTCCACGTAATACTTACTACATCAACACTAAAATGTTGACTATCATGTAAGTGACAGTCCACATGATATTTATCACGTTTATAAACTGATGTGTCAGTCAACGTAACACTTATCATATCAACTATTAAAATGTGGATGGCCACATAACAGTTGATGTGTGACATTGTTCATTTTTAAAAAAATGTGGACTAACACATTAGTTATTAAGTTTGCAAGTAGTAGTATTCCATGCATTTTACTTTCAACTAATTAAAGCCATCACTTTTCGTTAACAAGAAGCTTTCAAACAAAATAAGTGAAATGAAGATGATCCATTTTACGATTCAGATTTTAATTTGTTATATTTAATAGTGGACATGTGTCACGTCATTTAAAACTTTTAAACGACATGGTAAACTATTCATCATATGTTAATATATATATATATATATATATATATATATATATATATATATATATATCCTTAGCTCTATAAAATTTAATTTAGACTATCAAATATTAAATCCTTTTTCTTGAAACGAAGAGGATGATGGCCCCTAACAAAGTGTCTCATATGAGAATCCCAAATGGACTCCATTAATATGTCATGAAAGATTTCCCTTTTCCCTTTTTTCTGAATTGAATAGACCAAAAAAAAAGAAAGAAAGAAGAAAGAATGGGTCATGAAAGCAACCCACTTTATATCTCTTAACATAAATATATATTGATGCCTTTTTACCTCTTAATCCTCCTGTTTCTGCCTCCTTTTTCACCTCCAATATCTTCTTCTTCTTCTTCTTTTTCTTTAATATTTCAACTCCGACCTCTCACATTAAACGGAAGTGCAGATATATATAGAGGATCATGACCCCTTGATAAGATGGGTTAAAGAACTTAAAGCAAAGTGGAGAATGAGGTGGAAGCTATGTGTCTTTATGACCTAAATATTGTAAAATCACAGATTAGAAATCCTATGATTGATTCAGTGCTCCATTATATCAAAATACATATCTTTTTTTCTTATATATATATATGTATTCTGTTATAGTTTGGCCATAAGAAAGAAGGATAATGCTTACTCAAAACAAAAAATAGAAAAAAGATTATAGAAACTATCAATTGGCTCATAACAATTAAGTAGGTCATGACCAATCAAGTTGGTAATATTCAGGTCATAATACGTTCTAGAAAGATTATTGTTAATTAGCAGCCTATTGGTTTGTTTTGGAAGAAAGTATGATAATTTAAAACATCGTAGAAACATCAACAAGGTCCCGTAGCTCAGTTGGTTAGAGCGTTGGTCTTATGAGCCGAAGGTCGCGGGTTCGAGCCCCGCCGGGACCATGCTCCGGCTTTTCTCTTTTTTTTTTTTGTAAAATCCAGAGGAGAGATAAAAGGCCTCTTAATGGATTTCCTGGGAGAGCCCATAAAATCAGATCCAAAAAAGGAAGGAAAGGAAGCCCATAACTCTGCATTCTGTCGCTTTTGTAAGCCTTTTCCGTCGGTAAGATTTTTGAAATATTGATTTTGTTGATACGATCATTACAACCCTAATTAGATCCTATAAATTCTATTATATCAATTAAATCTCGGATCAAAATTCCTTACAATTTGAGTTGCTTGAATTGCATCCGGGTTTGTAGGGCCTACTTACCCCGAAACAATTGAGCCCACCCTAAACCGTTCGAAACATACGAGCCCTACAACCTTCTCTACGTAGGCCGTCCAAATTGTAAAAACTTCTAATCCTTTAAATCTCTTGTAATTTAAAGAATGTTGCACCGGATATAATCGGGTCCGTATATATCATCTTATTATACGTACTTGGCCATTTTCTTCCCTTAATTAGTGCTGTAATTAGTTTTGTTTTCGTGTATTTTCTTATAAAAGGCTGTATTTTGAATTGTAGTACCAAATGTGTTGTTTCAGCAAATTAAGAGAGATTTCTTTTCCCTAAATCCTAGCCGTAGGGACATTGATGATATGGCATCTTTTGCTTCCGGAAACTTTATAGCCACGTGCTTGGCCTGGATGCATAGTTCCGTCAGTCTATCTATCTTCCTCACTTTTAGTACTTGCCTGGCTCATGCTTTTCCTTTTTATTGAAAGGTTTCTTTCTGGTTTCTAAACGATGGCGTCTAGCATCTCTATGATTTTTTTATATTTTTTTAAAAATGATAAATGATATAACTCATTCTAGTGTTATTTTGGTGTCCTTCTGGAATAATATAAATATAATAAAAAATTATATCTATATCCTTCTGGATGATACGGATGCAATTTTATAATTTTTTTATTACACATATATCCTTCCAAATGGACACCAGAATAATATTAAAATAAGCTCTAGCATTTCTCTTTTAAAATTTGGCTTACATTAATCAAATATGGGTTTGTAACCTATTAGGATTAGGAGCGTGTGATTTTGAGTGTCAATTCAGCCTTGATATATATATATATTTTTTCTAATCAGGGTTGATCCAATGGTAAATTGGCACTGCTACATTAGTATAGTAAGATAACAATGAGATATTGGTGTAGCATATAGTCTTACTCTTTGAGAAATACTATATACCACACCTATTTTACTTTTATTCTATTAAACTGACATGACAGAGTGTAATAGCTCTTATAAAAAAATAAAAAATAAAAATTGTTACATACTACTTTCTCATCCTATTATTGCTATTGCATTAGGCTATTAGTTCGTGAGCCTTTTTTTTTTTTTTTTGAAATAATGGCTTATCCAAGGGCTGATCGGCACTGTCACATTAGCACAATAGGATAGAGGTGTATTATATATGTATGTAGCATTACTCTAAAAAAAAAAATTAATAATAATAATTATTCAATGGATACTAAACCGTATCACAATTGCATAGTAAATGGGATAAAAGTGGAATAAAGGTGTGGTGTAACGTGTATAACATTACTCTTTGATTTTATGAATAATACTAAAAATTACATTTTTATCTCACATCGTTAACATGTCAGTACCACTAACCTTTAATTTTTTAATTTTTGACAAGGTCCAACGTCAGCATGTTGAAATAATAATAGAATAAAAAGGTAATTTCCAACATTATTCTGATTATATATATATAGGCTAGATGGGGCCTCCTCTGCTGTCCTGTTCTCTGGGAGAATAGTTTAGCCCTGCTCCATTGAGGGCCATCACCCATCATAATAGAAGAGTGAGGAAAGAAAAGGAAAATCAAACTGTTATGAATTTACGTTCCAGCTTGTAGCATATTTAATGCTACTTGTGCTTCATATTGTGATCCCAAAATCATGTATAATAAGTTTGTACAATTAAAGAAAGAGTGATGTCAGAGGTATTATTAAATTTGATTGTACCTGAAGAAAGAAATTACAATAAAAATTAGAGACTTATTACATATTTATATATTTTTTTAAAAAAAATAATAATAATCATTGCAGATCTAATGATTAATTTTTTTTTTTTAAAAAAAAAAATGCACCGAAAATGTTTTTTTAAAAAAATGTAAAAAGGTTATTTATTAAAAAAAGAAATTATAATATGTCAAGCATTTTTAGCACAATTCTCACAGAATTAATTTGGTAATAAATGAAGAGTTGGATAATAGTAGTGTATTTGTCCTTGTACGATTGTATCTCCCAGCCTTGTCTTTCAATTCACGTGCTGAAGGCCCACTCTTTGGCTAAATATTAAATAAAGATTGGCATTTGGGAGGGCTTCATAACTTGCCCGTAGGCCGTATCCAAACACGATACTAACATTTTTCATCGGCTAGGATGGGAGTGGTAATAGAGGAAAGAATATTGTACAACTGTTAGCATAATTATTGTGTAAGTTTATAGTCTATAGACATATGAAATGAGATTCATGTGATAAGACTTACTACATAGATCTCACTCCATATGTCTACCGATCAGCCCTCGTACTAATAATATAGGAAATAAGTTTTTCTTCCAAAAATTCAGTTTATTAAATTAAATTATATATCATTGAAATAAAATAGTATTTTTTTTAAATAAATATCAGTCTAAAAGAGTGGACTGTCCTCTAACCTAATTTGAAAAAAAAAAAAAAAAAACACATTTTATTATGTGAAAGTCCATGAGCCCATTGATACTCTCAAAAGACGTCTTAAGAGATGATGGGACATCATGACTTATAAAGTGCCTAAATTGAATGAAATCTTAGTGATGTGGGACACCTTAACATATCCAATAAAATATTAATGCTAAATTAGACCATTTAAAAGAATTTCAGTAATCAGAAATAATTTTGAGCAACTAGCCCTTATTCTCTGACCGGCAGCAAGGCCTTAATGAAAAAGTTAAAGGGCAAGAGTTTTCTCCGAATTAGGTTAGAAAAAAAAAAGGTTATTTTGAATCTTATATGTATTTTTTGACGGATCAAGATTCTCGAAATTTTTTTTAAAAAAAAATTGTAGATTATCAAATTATAGAATTTAAGCCTTTTTAGGCATAGAAACGATTGAAAACGTCTTTTTTTTTTTAAAAAAATAAAAATAAAAATTGCTCTTTATGTTGTAAAAAAAACTTTGAGCAAAAAGGAATTCTAGTTTTTCAAATAAAAAACGTTTTTTTAAAAATTCTTTTTAGCTACTTCAATAACATGCTACATTTTTAATATGCGACACTTTTGATGCTGGCAGATGGTCTAAATTTCGTAATTTAAAAATTTATAATTACTTTATAATTATAAAGAATCCTAATCCATTTGTAACAACCCATTTAATTTTTACATATATTTAATTTCGTGATTCATTCTTTTTTCTTTCATTTAAACGAATAAAATATTTTGATCGAAAAAGAGCCAAAGACATGATTCCATCCTCGTATTTTTATTTTTCGAACCGAGAGATATATGAATCAAGATCCTAATGCATATAGATACAATATGATCCAATAAGAACAAGAATTTTCAGAAACATTTGGAACATTTTATTTCTGAACTGAAGAGCCCTTTTTTTTTTTTTTCATGCTTTTCCAATATATATATATATATGTATATAATTTTGAACTCATTTTAATTAATTGTACCAATCTCTGTTTTCTACAGAAATGACTAATGGGGACCGTTTCTCTATAT
Source organism: Alnus rubra (assembly GCA_028654335.1). Lineage (NCBI taxonomy): Eukaryota > Viridiplantae > Streptophyta > Magnoliopsida > Fagales > Betulaceae > Alnus > Alnus rubra. The sequence goes on along the minus strand of JAJPGS010002137.1, from coordinate 362,986 downwards.
ATTTATTGAAAAATTGAAGAAAGGGCCGGAGATCCAGACAAGGACCCTTAATTAAATGTAAGAGGAAAGTCCAGGATTGCAGCAGTAGTTTGACCATTCCCCTTCACATGATTGATGCAAAGGCTTAATTATAAAACACTCTGACCAGTGACCACAAAACATGGAAGGCTGTACAGGCTGCTTTTGTCCTTCTCTCCCCGCTGTCCCCACTTCGCTTGTCCCACTCAACCTAGTTTGGTCCACCTTTTCGTGTTACAAAATCATCTTCACTGTATATCCACCCCGCTAAATGGGTACAATCATGCTACTAATTTTGATTGATAAATACTTAGACAATAAAAATGAGCAGGTTTTTAACTAGGCTTATTTGTTCGAATAGGTTTCGGACAGTTCAATCCAATTCCGATAGATGAGTTTCGTGTGAACTCTCTTGTATTTATTGTCTGAATCACTAATAATCTAGATAACAAATTACTGAAAATCCGAATTTACTTATAATGATTCGGGTGGTGAATATTGAAGCTTCACAAAAACCGGTACATAAACTTATGACAACTTAGAAAGTTAATTTCATAATTGAGTGAGTGAGTGAATTATAAAAGTGTTTGTGAATGTTAAGTCTTACATTCGTTTTTTATTAAGACCGACCGGACTTTATACATAATATTTTAGGAAGATTTGATAATAATTAAGTCATTTTGAAGTAATAAAACAAATATAAGTAGTTTTTTTTTTCTTGAGTTGTTTGAAATGGTATCATATATGTACCGGAAAATAATTAATTTTTCATCCTTAAACTAAGGAGAATGCTAACTTCAATTAGTACTTGGCAAGTCCCACTACTATCGCACACCGCTAATGGTGGCATTGTCATTAAACTCTTAGATCAATTTTTTTTTTTTAAAAAAAAATTAAGAGTTAATTGATACTGTCAAAAACTAATTATGGTGGAATAAAAATGTAATTGTTGGGGAGAATATTGGTCTTCTCAGGCACCAGGCCCAACTCGAACACTGCTGACCGGGTCAAAACAGTTCAAGAGAAATTAATCTATCCGAGCTCGTCAAGATCATTAGGGCCCGACTTGTACAATCGACCCGACTACCCGACCCGGGTACCCAATGGCACCTACGTCCGCGTATATCTCGAGAGTATTTGGGATCTAAGGGACACGACGCACGATACAAAACAAGATTGTGCGCCTGGAGCTTCACCAACGACATGTCGCCTATATAAGATCGTGCGCCCGAGATAAGCGGTCGTGGAACCCGAAATATCCGTGCGCCCGAAGTCACGTCTTCTTCAACTACCAATTCTCGCGTATGCATGGAATAATCTCAACTGCTCCTCAATCTCTATAAATACCAAGTTCCCCTCAAATATTAAGGTACATTGATTATCTTCTTGACATTACTCTGTGCATTTATTCCCAAACAATACGCTTACTTAAGCATCGGAGCGGATTGTCGACACCCCCCAACGCAGCCTTTGTTTGCAAGTTAAGAAGAAGGAGCACGTCGGTGAATTACTGATCGACACATCACCTATCGGAATCTGTCTCAACAGTAATTTTTAACATTATTCTACTTATAAAGAATGTTATTGACACAATTCTTGTGTATATCACACTCCTTTTTTTTTTTTGGTACCATTAATTTAAATTACAAGTTAAACATACAGATAAAAGAAAGTATATACAAGAGTCTTGCAATTGAATTGCATACAATTCGAGTTGTACTATCCTATATATATCCCGATCATTCGAGTTGTACTATAAGGCTTACTTATCCTCAACAACTTAGGATATGAAACTCACCTATCCAAAACAAGTAAGGCTTATATAATCTCCTCTTGCTACTTGAATTGCATGAAATTTGAACAGCCAATAGCAATATCTAATTAATCTCAGCAAATACCAAATTAGCTCCTAAACAATGGATTTGGGTTAGGGGCTGAAATTGAATTTAGGACACTACATATGTTTTTGTTTACAAAAAACACCTAAGGCTAAACTAAATCCCAAACATGAAACAACATCATTCAGTCAAACAAATGAGAACTAGTGATTAGGAACAGGAACACAAGCATACGATCAATCTCAGTACTATTAGAACCAACCAAAATAGATCGACGTTCCACGCAGGTAGTATCAACAGGCCCAATCACAAAACTCTAACAAAAAGATGACAATTTGCCATGAAAGCTATACAACAACAGGAGCTAGGTATCGACATTCACAGTGATCTCTCTCTCTCTCTCTCTCTCTCTCTCTCTCAAGCATGAGCATCCGCTTCATTCGCATTCGACGACGGGAAGACCTTGCGTTCTGATCTATTCCTGCTCAGCATCCTCTTCAACGAACAACCCAGCGACGAAGATGGCGAAGATACCGATACAGAATCGCCAGCTGCCGCCATGGCCACTACATTCTGATCATGATCAGTAGTCTCATGGATATCAATCACAACCTCCAATGCAGAATCCCCATCACTGATCAAACCCAACTCGGAAGAATCCGCAGTTGAAGAAGTCGTCGTCCCGTCAACGTTAGCCTCAGACACCGCCGGAGCTCTGCAAATGGGGCAGTTGGAATGCAAACTCAACCACACGTCGATGCACTCCACGTGAAACACGTGGCGGCACTTGGGCAACTCCCTCCCTATCTCGTTTTCCTCGAACGGGCTCAAGCAAACGACGCACTCCGACTGCCCATGCTTGTGCTCCTCCGAGCTGTACACGAACAGAGGGATCGTGGCGATGGCGGACGGGTCGAGGCCTTTCGTGGGAGAGTTGGAAAGAGAGGCGTCGTCGATGGTGAATGTATGGAAATGGCGGAAGCGAGTGGGCCGGAGCACGTGCGAGACGGTAATGGAGCGTCGCCTCCGTTGCTGGGCTTGCGCCAAGAACCAGTTCGCGCAGATGTGGAGAAGCAAGACGAAGAGGATTACGACGAGTAGAGATATTACGGCGACGAACATGATGTTGCCGTCATGGGAGAACATGGTCTGGACGAAGTGGCTCATTGTGAGAAGATGTCCAACCAATGGAATCTCCTTCTTCCTTTTCTATAGCGTAGCGCGTAAGAGAAAACGTTTACGTGAAAATACAGTCGTTGTTAAGGATTAAACAATGGGGGAATTGGGATGCCACTATACATATGCGTGTACTGTTAGCAACATCCTCTCTCTCTCTCTCTCTCTCTCTCTCTCATGTATGTGAGTGTGTGTGGGGGGTACTTTGAAGTCAAAGGAATCCCTTTATTCAAGGAGATAATGAGACTCATATGCACGGGAGAGGAGAGAAAGGGGCAGAAATGGACGACTCGTGAAGGCGACGGCAGCAGAGGGTGGGTGGGGGGTTATTTGATTCATGCTGTGTTTCATATATATTTGTTTACTGTGGGGGTGGTACGGTTCACAAGACCAAAGAGAAGGTGGTGGATTAGTATTAAAGTAATAATTGACTTTGGATCATGTAATTGTTAGAGATAGGGGTGTTAGATGAGTTCGGCTACTCGTGAACTCGGTTCGATTCGACTCGGTTAAACTCGATTCGGTCTCGATTCGAATAATAAATGAGCCGTTCGTGAACATAATAATCCACTCGAATATTAAACGAGACATACTCGTATAAACTCGGCTCGGTTCAAATAAAGCTCGTGAGCTTGGCTCATATAAGTTCGACTCGATTCGTTCAGCTCGAATCGTTAGCTTGCTCGTATATATTTATATATATACATATCTATTAATATACATATAATTATATTGATAAAAATGGGATTTATAATATAAGTACGCATTTTAGTTATTAAGTAATAAGTATGAGATATTCATTTAAATTTACATAACCTTTTGAAGTTCTGATTTTTAATTTAAAGTCATAATTTTTATCTAAAAAATTTAATTTATTTGGAAGAATCTGGAATGGGATTATACAAATTAATGATTTATATTTGCATATATTATAAAAATTTATAATTGGATAATGCCACAGCCACGTGTGTGGCTGTGGCTGAATGAGGGAGAAGAAATATCTTCTCCCTCTTTTGTTGCACGAGAGACAAGACGTGTTTTGTCAAAACAAAAACAAAGAAGAAGAAACACTAGAGAAGAAAGGAAACGCAGAGAGAGCTCGCTCAGCACTGTGGCCTTGGTGCGTCAGTGGCGATTGCACCACTTGGTGGCAGTGGGCCGCTGTCTTTGGCCTAAGGGAGTGTCTCCATGCGGTCATTGTAGTGGATCAATGGGGTGAGCATGAAAATCTAAGGAAGGTTTTTGGTGGGTCTTCATTGCTGGGTGGTCTCCGGCCATGGAGCATGTCGGAGTAGTCGTCTCATGTGGTCACAGACCTTTTGTGCAGTGGTTTTGTGCCGGTTGGGTGTTGGAAAAGTTTTGTTTTACTATTTTTTAAGTTAAAAGATTTACAGAAACTCCAATCGAGCTCGAGCCGCTCGAGCTCGATTGAAGTCTCGGCTCGTGAACCTAACCGAGTTCGAGCCAAGCTCGAACTTGGCTAGATTCTTGACAAGCCGAATTCGAACATTGATTTCAAATTCGACTCGAGCTCGAGCCGAGTTCGAGCTCCTCAATAATGTATTCGAGCCGAATCCGACAGTCCCAAGCTCGGCTCGGCTCGGCTCGAATACAGCCCTAGTTAGAGATCATTTATGAGATTCAATTTCATTTTTATTTGGTCAGGTAAATTTTACAAGTAATTTTTTATAATTACTTATCCGACTTATCTACAATTCGAACAAATAATTATAAACGATTCGGATCCGTCTGAACTCCTATCAAATTGTTAGTCCACCTGTCTAAATAGATGGTCAAACAATTCAAAATTTATTTAAATTAGTAGGTCTCATATAAGATCTCTTCCATTACTTAATACTTATCTAAATAACTAATAATTTGAAGAGATAATTATTGTAGATCCTTATTAAGAGATTCTCTGTCTGATTGTTAACCAGTCGAACAGATAATTACAGAGTATCGTCACTTAGGCCCATTTTTTCAGACCTTTTCCGGGTCCATGTTTCCTTGACTAGTTTTTGGTATTTTCTTGTGTGGTAGACTTTCAGGGTTGACGAGGGACCCACTCCAGTTATGTGTCTATATTGGATCAGGGATCATTAGGGGTCCCTTGTGAATCTAACCAGTACCCAGACAAGGTCTTCTTTTGACTCTACAGCCGTGATCTGCTGCTACTAGAGTTAGCTTCCACCTCTTTTTGCTGCAAGTTTTAGGCAAATTATCATACTCTAGCCTTCATTATAGGCTCGTGAGTCGTGACCTCCGGCCCATCTCATGATCAATGTACCAGACTTATGACAGACCTTAGATTCAGTCATAGGCACACAATCTATATCCAAAATCCAAAAACTTCTTGGTTGTGGAGAACCCTACGCACCTAAAAAAGGAAAAAAAAAAAAAAAAAAAAAAAGCCTACAATGAATGAATAGAGGGCACTCTTTATTATGAACTCCCGCTTAAGGGTCACAATTGTAACATTCAAATTCTGTCAAAATATAAATATAAAACTACTTAAATCAACCTTAATTCAATCTACTTAATTAAACGGGTCAGATTCATCAATCCTAACCCGCTAATTTCATGTTATATTTGTATCCTTTTGTTTCGTCGTGTGTCGAATTAAGATTGTGTCAAGATATGAGTATTAGAGTATAACTCAATCATAACTCTACCCATTTAATTAAACAAGTCATCTCCCCAACTGCTAATTTCGTGTTAAGTTTCAGGGTTCGCGGGTCGTGTCAAATATTGCTAGACCCAGTCCTGCTATTCTTGTTTTATGTTCTAAAGACAAACACATTAATAAACAACTCAAAATACAAAAACAGTTTCACCTTTATATAATCTCAAAAACACTTTTTCAAATCAAAAACAAAATGCCCATCTCAAAATAAATTAACCAACATAACCTACTTATTTCATGCAGAGATGAAAAATTAAGTCATTTCCCATTAATGATTATTGAAATAATAATGCAAAGTCTCTTTATGCTAATGTTACATCTTGTTAACGAATGATGATTAAAAGAATGCAAATGCAAATTTGCCTCAACAGTTTTGAGTTACAAACTTAAAAGTAAAAGTTCTTGTAAACTTATTTAGTCCATGAGTTTGTATCTTTTCTCTTGGACCCCTGTAACTCCCATTTGAATCTCTATGATAGTATGGAGCGGGACCTGAAAACCAGTATCCCAATTATATTAGGATGTCAAAAAACTAGTATACTAATTCCATTAGGATGTAGTTCCAATACACCCCAGCAAACAAGACAAAATAAAACTCCACAACATACGCTAAACTGCTCATTCAACACATGAACATCCAAATTCTGACTGACGTCTATAGTAGTATAGTTCTCATGATTTCCCATCAAATAGAACATATAGAGATCTCTAGTAATTTTGTTGCAATTCGGACCGCAAATGTAAGAATTCTTTTGGGACCTACTTGTCCGAGTGGCAACAAATGTGAGAGTCCTTATGGGGCTCACTTGCCCGAATAGGTCTCGAGCAGGTGGGCTCTATAAAGACTCTCGCATTTACTGTCCGAATTTCTAGTAATCCAAGCAACAAATTGTTGAGAATTTGAATCCAACTAAAACAAATCATTGTATGAAAATCCGGGTAAGTATGATATTCTTATAACGTAGTAGAGGAGCAAGATCCTTATATCCCTCTTGCCCCAGTTTAACATGCAACAAGAACTGTAAAACATAGTCAACCATAAAAATAAATGATACAGGCCATATTACCTCAATGTGTGGAATTTCTTTCAGAGGCCTATCAGCAAAATAAGCATATAATGCTCTCAATACTGCCTGCAAGAATAAAGAAATAAAGAAGCTTAAAAGGATCCTAACCACAACATCAAAATTTCATAAAAGCAGAAGTTCCATATGAAGTATATAACCTGGTGAGATATCACTACAACAGGTGCCCGTTGTCGTTCAAGCTCAATAATTACAGGCTCTAGCCTGCATTAGTAGAGATGTTAATAACTTAATACTATTGAACAGATCGGGAAACTATGTATTCAAAGACTTGAGAAAACTCACGAATCATTAGTACTACAAAATTACAAATTACATACCTTTGAATAACATCCAGATAAGACTCCCCACGAGGATACCGATACCTCAGCTTGTCCTTCTTACGTGCCCTGTTATTTTATAAAGACATAATTATAAAGGATGCATCTCACAGCAAATACAACTTACTCATACCAGCAAAAATTTACTGAACAAACTGTTATTTGGATAGATTTAGAAAAGTATATGCGGGCTTCATCTTTACCTTTTGAACAGAAAGGACAAAAAAAGAAAAAGAAAAAAACATACTCGTACTCCTCAGGCATGTTCTTCTTTATCTCTTCATATGACATTCCATCACACACTCCAGCATATATCTCATCGAGTGCACGCCATTGTATCTACCAATATGTAAAAAATTACATTATATCCAATAGGTAATTGTAGATATAATTCCTAGATCTATCTATCACACCAAAATCAGCCGAAAGAATATGGCTTAAGATGGTGATAAGTCAATGACATTCCAATGGATCAAAACAAACCTTAGGGAATCCACCAATTGGAGTTGCTGTCAGAATTGTTCGCTGCAGAGTGCTTGTCCAAATCTAAAACCACAACAGTCAAACGAAATTAGCCATTAGATCCAAGAAGTTCAAGAATTGATAGTTGAAAGTCAATAGACGTACTTATTTGTAATATCAGGAATGTTGGCACTTTTACAACCCCCCCTCCCCCCCCCCCCCCCAAAAAAAAAAAAAAGCTCAAAGAACATATTCAAGTTGGTGAGTCTAGAAAAGTTTTACGTGTGTAAACATTCTTCTCTTTTTTCTTTTTTCTTTTTTTTAACCCAAGACCATATGGTCCAAATGTTGTCACCTATTTAAAACGAAGCCGGAACTATACAAATAAAGCTACCCTGAGACCTAACAGCTGTATTACTGCTTAGTTATTGTCTTAGAAGTACTCTTCTTGCTTCTGAAACCATGTAAAATGATTTTTATTTTTTTTTACTAGTAATTAAGATATCATTAAAAGCATACGGCACCCCCAGCCCCAGGTACACATGGAATATACAAGAGAAACCACCTAACTACTAGGAGCAAAAGAACAAGAAAATCATAATAACTAATCACCTAAGGCGAAACAAAAGTAGTTGTCCAAAGATACAAGGTATTGAAAAATAAAGATTAATCTCCTTTAAAGTTCTCTCACAGTCCTCAAAACTTCTATCATTCATTTTCTTCTAAAGAGACTACAAAAGGCAATTGTACCATCTTCCACACATCAGCACTCTGAGTGCTGCCAGCAGTCTACCAACAAGCATACAAGACTACTCATCTAAGCATAACCCAAGACAGTCCCAACCGACTGAAGAACACATTCCACATAGCCCAAGCAACCTTGCAAATGAAAAAGAATATGATCCGTGGACTCTTCATTCCTTTTATACATACAAACACCTATTGACCACAATGACGCGCCGCTTTCGGATATTGTCCATGGTAAGTACCTTTCCTAGGGCCGTCGACCAAGCAAACAAGGTCACCCTCAATGAAGCCTTAGTCTGCCAAACACTCTTCCAAGGAAAGCAGAAACCATCATTACAACTCATGACTCTGCAAAAGGATTTAACACCAAATAATCATCTTTTAGAAGGGACCCATCACAGCTTGTCCCCACCTTCCCGTCTCACTCTCCCTAAATACAGCACTCGAAAAAGCGAGGTAAAGACATCCACCTCTCAATCATAAGCCACTCTAGTAAAGCTCACGTTCCACTGAATGGAACCTTCTAAGGAATTCCATGTGATCCGCAACAAAAGCATAATTTGCGCACGTAATACCAAATAAATCCGAAAAAGGCTTCTTTAAGGGCCATATCCCCACACCACAGATCATGCCATAATCTAACTTTGGAGCCATTTTTCACCTCAAATCTAGTATGATTTGAAAACTTAAGGACAAATTTATGAGAAGATAGGCTTAGAAGTAGTGTTAAAGTAGTAGTTTATTTAATAATGATTACTAGTTGTTTTAAGATTAGTTTTCATCATTTTATGATTAGTTTTTATCATTTATTTTAGGATTGAGACTTCTCATTAGTTTGAATGTTATCCTATTGTAAGTCAATTTAAAGATTGCTGAATTTTAACAAAGGCATCCAGAGAAATTATCTTCCAAACTTGCGTTTGAAAGAGGCCAGGTTCCCTCTAAACCTCTAAGGAACCTACCCTAAATTTATCTTGTTACACGCTAGAGAAATTGAGCACGTAACATTTGGTATAAGGGCCAAGTTGCCCATAACCCACACATCCCAGATTATGGAGAATTCACGTCTAGAATGTATCAAGCCACTAATGGATCGTATTTCAGCGCTTCCACGGAGCAAATGATTAAAGAATTACAAGAGAGGAACCACACAACGAATGACAACCTTGACAGCATAGGGGTTGAAAAAAACCAGGAAATCCAATGTTCTCAGCAACCATAAACAGTGTCACCCCCACACCCCTCACAACCAAAAACACCAACTGATTCTAGCCACAACATGGTCAGCCCAAAAACATCACTGCCTTGCTTGGCACTATATACACAGAATCTATCGCCGTACCCCTTGCAATCCAAAACACCCACTGACCATAGCCACCACTCCAGCAAACCACATGACCAACTCCACCATGATGTTGAAGCCCCACCACCACAGAACAGACTGCACCATCGTGTGTGGCCATTTCTGCATAGAATGGGCAGCTCCATCATGATAGGGCCATGCCGACCTGAAAGCAACTTGGAGCACCTCTTGCAACATGTACACAAGTCTAGTTGCCCTGTACTGCCAATCAAGGGGAAGATGAGTGGGCTTGGTGTAATAGTATACTGGGCGTTACAAAGACCCCATGCAATGTGATCGGCACTGCACAGGTCGTACGCTCAAAACAGAGCACGACAAGAATGGGTTTCAAAGGAAACCCACGAGCTGCAGTATGTTTCGCATTGGTCCCTGGAACAGCTCACGACATGCGTGGAAGGAGCAATGGCACCAATGGAGATCCAATCACAACGGAAATTGAAGAGGCTTGTTAAGGAGGAAGAGAACCACCTTCGAAATAGCCACCACGAAAACTTCTAAAATCATCCAGAGAATTATTTTCCAAACTCACGTTTGAAGGAGGCCACATTCCCTCTAAGAACCTACCCTAAACTATCTTGTTATGACTCAAGAAATCGAGCATGTAATAGAAACAACAATTACCAATTTGTTTCTTAAGCAAGAAAAATAATTTGTAAACATTAACTAAATGATATTCATATTCCCAACTTAATCAGCTGTTAGAAGTGAGATATAAAAGTAGATAATTTGTTTGCTGAGCAAAGGGGGTGAGGTCCTTTACAGTTCTAGAAAAAAGAATCAACTTACAAGCATTGCTTCATAGTAAAATATACCAAAAAAATTAACTATCATGCATATGGATGAAGCTTACAGAAGCAGCCCTTTCTGATTTGAGTCGCTTTTCGACAAAGTTTGCAAGTTTTTTTGAATAAATTTCTCCACGATCACTGTACAAACAATTTGCCGTATAGATGGGTAAGTGACACTCAGAATATAAAACTTTGTTGTTGAGGAAACAATGTGTAACTTCAACAGCAGAGTGGATCAAAATGCATCTCCAGCATCAAAGAAAATGAAACGTACATTTACATGGACAGGGCTAACAGTTATGATGGGCCAAAAGTCAAAAACTAATCAGATGACAGAAGAAGATTGGTACAGATAAACAGAAGTTCAGATTATTATAATAGAATTTAGAGTTAATGAAACTTAACAAGTGGAATTACCATTGGCACATGTAGATCATTATTATGGTTATATACTTGGTATTCACTTTAAACATCAAACAAGAAGCACATACAACGACTTTCTAGGTTCTCAACCAGCAGCTGAACATGACCTTCATTTTTTGATGCATTTATGAGTAACAGTCGGCATTTGCATTGATTGTCTTGATAATTAAATGTCTATGCAATTAACAGTTTTTGTAAACCCGTTGATTTTTGTGAAAATCAATGATTGGTGTGCTTTTCTTAGAAGCCATTATTATTACCAACATTTTATATATTTATTGTACACCATGGAAACCACCCAGCCTCAACCAATTACTAGCACTCATGATTTTCACTCTATTTTTTTGCCATGCCTGCATTATTTACGAAATTTATGTTCTTAAGAAATTCTCAGGATCAAGGATAAAAGGCTAGATTTCAGTCCTTTGGAATTTGTGCTTGAAAAAATGGCTTTTTGGTCTATGAAGACAGATCTTAAACAAACTCAAGTAGGGTCACAGGACTGCAACAAAATGGGTTTCTGTGTCCAAGTCTACAGTGTGTCCCTAGTGGAAGAGCTAGCAGTACCTCCAATCAAAGGAAAAAGGAGGGGAGATTCCAAATTCTACTGTCAGATTGTCAATATCAAACTTATTCCTAGTAAACATTTTCCCCATAAAGGAAACTTTCCTCAGAACCCACCAGCTACACTACTGCAATATGATCAATCCTTTGTTTCTTGCATGTTTTACTTGGTTCTGAACTGCATTTATAGTATTCATAGAAACTTTAGAAGAAACATTTTTAAAAAAATTTGAAAATTCAGCTATTAACAAAATATCATCAGTATAAGCTGATGAAAATTAGCGATGCTATCAAAGTATGTAGGTTATCCAAGATAGAAGACAAATAATAAAAGCAAGTGTTTAATTTCTACAACAAGTGTGGAAATTCACTCATGAACTTCCAATTTCTTAGAAATAGCAACAGTAAAATACTATCTTGACTGTTGTTAGAAAGATATACCTCAATTCAGTGTCACCCCCAATCCTGCCTCTAACATTATCCATACTCTCCCCGTGTCGAGTAAGTAAAATTGGGCGAGGTGTGAGATGTGTGTTTACCTGCAATAGATATAATGAAAAGACATGCCAAGAATATGAACATGAAATCAAGATAGTAACAGCAGAAAAAGATCTCATTTCTACAAAAGATAACTCTATACTATAGTTACTGGATGTAACACCCCGGTCCCACATTGGAAAGATGAGGTGTAACCCACACAGAATAGGTGATTTATAAAGATGATCATGAGTACTAAGTCTCACATTGCCTAGTTACTAGATGAAATTGGGCTTTGGAGTGATAGCGCAGATGTGGCTAGCACATTTTTTTTTTTTGTTACAAATGGTATCAAAGCCACCTAGTAATGTTAGGCCATGTGGTACTAGAGCACCATATAACGTGTCCCTGACGAGGATGTCATGAGTTTAAGGGGGGGAGTTTGTAACACCTCGCTCCCACATTGGAAAGATGAGGAGTAACTCACGTAAAGTAGGTGATTTATAAAGATTGTCATGAGAGCTAAGTCTCACATTGCCTAATTACTAAGTAAAACTGGGTTTTATAATAGATTCTAAGAACGCTTCAAATTGACTACTCCTTTTGGGGGTAATAGTGCAAATGTGTCTAGCACTTTTCTCTGGATCGTTACACTGGACCCCGCGGGAATCACATTCCAGTGTGCACAGCCCTAATTACAGTATATTCTTGTTCCAATTCTCTAAATTTGGCAATCCCAACTTCAAAGAGTAAACAATTGATTTCATCTTAGATTAATGAAGGACAAAGGATATTTTATCTATTTTCTATGGTTTTTCCCTTTTTGAAAAAAATAGAACATTTGACTTTATCTCATATAAAATAAGAATCATAACTAATCTTTAAAAACTTTTTCCTTATTGAAAGAGTAGAATATTTGATTTAAAAAAATCTGTTATGATTTTTAATAGTTATATTTTCCTTTTGAAAACTATACAATATTGGATTTGACTCATACTCAAACTAAAAATCTGAAATGGATTTGTTTTTCTTTTCATATGATCTCATGCACAAAAAAAAACACGTGAACTAATTTTGGGTTAATTAACTTTTTCTCCCATAAACTATCAGTCGTTGTCAATATACCTCCATAAATTGACACTCTAACCACCCAACCACATTGAACTACCATTTACTTACCAAAACCCCCCTTCCACCAATCAATCTCGTTAAAAAACTTGAAATGATACAAATACCCTAACTTTATAACAAAATTTACATATAATACCCTTAAAATAAAACAAATTAAAAAAAGAAAAAGAAAAGACGATGGCTCGCGCGCCACCCCCGACCTATGAGGTGGCTGTGCAGCCCCCCAGCCCCTAACATCTAAAAAGAGAATATTCCATTCGATTTAACGAGATTCCTTAACGGCGGGGGGTTTTGGTAAGTAAATGATAGTTCGATACGGTCGGATGGTGAGAGTGTCAGTTCATAGGGATATATTGACAATGACTGGTAGTTTATAGGGAAAAATGTAATTAACCCACTAATTTTTAATATTTTCTTTTGAAGTTATGTTAATGCAAATGGTAATTATACTATTTTATCCTTAAACGATTGTGTCTTGTGATATTTTGATTTTCTGTGTGTTTACATATGCTACATATATTTAAAATTAGGGAAAACTACAATTTAGCACCCCAAACTACCAGCCGTTTTGCAAGTAGCCCCACGAACTACCAATGCTTGGACTCTGACCCCCAAACTACCAAAAAGTTTAAAAAATGCCAATTTTGTTGAAATATACCTTAAAACCCATTTTCTTTTTAAAAATAAAAAATAGAAAATAATTTGTTTTTTTTAATTTTTAATTTATTTTCATTTTTTAATTAAAAAATGACACGTGATAGGGGTATTATAGGCATATTTTGACATAATGGATCATTTTTAAAACGTTTTGGTAGTTTGGGGGGCCAAGGTCCAAACGTTGGTAGTTCGTGGGGGGGCTACTTGCAAAATGGCTGGCAGTTTAGGGAGCTAAACTGTAATTTTTCATTAAAATTAAGTAAGGAACCAACTAAGTCTACCCCCACCATACTGCATGCCGGGCACAAGAGCATACCACATTCCTCTACCCATACCACGAACCCAAATGTACCATCTTCAGAGTAACCTAGCTGTTACTCAATCAAAACTTAGTGTAGCAATGTAAAAGTCACCCCTTATTTACAAGCTCAAATTAAGCTGAAGAAATCTGTTGGAAAATATAAATGGGGAAGCTTTTATTTCTACTATTAATACAATGTCCATATGTTTGCATTCACGAGAGTGGCTAGGACATTTTTTTCTCATAATATGATCTTATTCAAGCCAGGTTACTTATCTGAAAAATTATCCTGTTCAGGCCAAATGGTGATCCCTATTGCAGATGAAACATGGAATATAGCATATAGAGATGCAGTGTGCAATACATCCTAAAGCTATCTTTGACAAAATACGTATGCCAACTATTTACATAGTACAGCCACTTGGACAGAGATGTTCATTAAGAAATTGAAAAATGACAATTCTTTACACAACAGTTATGAACCAAAATACTCGTTTCACCATGTTAAAGATTCCTTCTGTGTAACCAAGGCTAATCCATGCAACATTAACATCATTTTTCATATGCATTTATTTGTGTATCCAACTTTACACGATATATATTGGCTAAGATTAGCCAAACAAGAAAAGATTCTAAAGATCACAAAGCCTCACAAAATCAGGAAGACATAAAAATATGCTAGGACAGTATTTTTCACAGGACAACATACCAAGAAAAACACAATCCGCCCAGGAAGATAACCACTGATATTGTTCACCTGAACAAATAATAATAATAAAGAAAAAGGTCTTCAGTAAATTGAAAATCATAGGACACTACTGTAGACCAAAATATTAGGAAGACTAAATACATGAAGGAACATATAACCAAGGATTTTTGGGGAAAAAGAATAATGACAACTTACAAGAAACAACAAACATTGTTAATGGACAAGAAGTGACCCATGCCACTCCCCTTACCTGGCAGGAATGCCAGTGCTATAAACTAAAGTACTATTTAATTGAATTCAAGTTTAAATAAAACAGAAAGTTATCAAGCACTGCTATCTTCAACAATATGAGGTAGTGAATTCATCAAATACGTCTGCGCTAAAGCAAACAATCCATAACTAATACAACATCCAAAATCTTGACAATAATCATCAAGCAATTTTTAACAGATAAACATAGTGCACAAGTAAAAGAAAAACATAAATTCAATAGGTTCACAACATTTTGACGTAAGATCCTTCTTACTAACAAAGTTCGCGAACTTACTTGTATTTGCCCACCATGTCCACTGACCATATCAATCATTTTAATGTAAGATCCCTCTTCTACTGGCTCATAAACCTTGGAAGAGGAGTGAGGTGTATATTTTAGCATGATAATAAGCATTCCTGTAACCAAATCTCACTAAGAACAAATCGTAGAAGAGAGTTTGAGAGAATTACTTTTTCATAATTGTCTAATCGAGTTTTGAAGTCCCGATATCCCGCCTCAAAATCTGGCCTGCAGGAGCACAGAAATTATTAGGCACACAACTTTGAATCAAGGTAAGAAGCAACTGGTTTCAGAAAGCAATCATACTCTTCTGCATAATCAGGACTTTGTTGAATTTTTAGACGTATATTTCTTTCAATAATGCGTTCATCGTTGCAGATTGTCTCCAGAAAAATAATCTGCATTAAAAATAAAATAATGTATCAATGGCCTAAACTATTTATATTACTTTTCATACATGGGATTCCTTAACTATACCCAATGCTGTCATCATGGTACCTTGCATTTTCCTTCAGCCATTTTCATAAGCATGTTCCTTCGTTTCCTGGTACTGTTTGTGGCATCAAATATCCCTACCTAAAACCAAATCAAGATTAATGAGAAAATGGATTAGACAGAAACCTCAGATATATCAAAAGAATCTAATATAAGAGAACTTACCTGGCCACCTTCTTGCATCCAAGATATCATGTCTTCCATAGCCAAGGCTGCTACCTAGTAGCATGTGATATATTAAAACTATTTTACAAAGAAGAGGGTTAATATGGTGTTAATATTACCAATTATCAAAAAAAAAAAAAAAACAAAAACAAAAGTGCTAGTAATTTTATATTTATGACAGATTGGTCTTAGTAGGATGATACACCCACTTCACAATAGCATAAACAACCAAATATTGTCCCTCATCACCATATTCATGTGGTGAATTCATACCCAAAGATAACCTCATCAACATAAGCCGAACTGCTGAATCATTTAAACATTGTGTCTCATGGTGTGTTTACTCCTTTCCATCCTTCCTTGATTTATTTTGTTGCCACTCTGTTTGCTTCTTATTAATCAATACTTACTACACTTAATTATCTTTGGATCATGCCATCCCATTTATGAAATTCAGATTTCAAGTATCAAATAATTACTAAATATCTCTATAGACTACTGTAGGATATTCTCAAATGCAACAAATGCTAATGTTTATTCAGCTGGAATCATCCATTCAAATAGTAATCATTACTTATACATTTTTTTTTTAATAAATAAAAAACAAACGATCCAAAAATGCTAATACAGTAACATGTAATCAGAACTTATGCAAAAGAAGATATAAAAGTGAATTATGACCTTCAGATTTCCAATCATTAAATTCATAGAAAAGTGCATGCTCAAATCACAGAGAAACTTTTAAGAAACAAATCATTTGGTCCAACAGAGTAACTCCGTCCTTCACAGAAATGACATCATTCGTTCAATGATTTGACGGATAAGTACTAATAAAGAAAACCTGACTTGTACACTATAGAAAACAAATAGATAATCACACGATCTACTCAAAGCAATAAATCATTCTGGAGGATATTCACCTCATTACGTGCTTCCATGCCTTCGGGATTGTCAGCTCGGAAAAAATCTGCAGACTGCAACAAGATATTTATCATCCATCAAGAATCATTGAAGAAAGTTGAGAAAACTAATGCAATCTTCTTCAGATTCAAAAAATGTTTGAAAAAGAAACCTTGGCCTGATGACAAACTATGAAAACCCCAATATTTTAAACACAACACTTTCTCCTGCAAAAACTTGGGCTCCCTCTCTCCTAAACTACAAAAACCCTGACATTTCAGAGACATAAGACTTCCTCCTGCAAAAACTGTCATACCACTTTGATTAAAAAGGCCCCAACAATTGTTGGCCGGCCACCACAGTTATATCCCACTATTAAACCCAACTCCTCCTTGTTAGAAATCAATATATCCTAACATCAAAACAGAGTCATAGCATCCCTAGGCCCAAGCCACAACTCGGTTCTCTTTTCCCCTCCTCATTCCTCAGCAAATATTGCAAATTAGTTTGCCGAAGAGGACCAGAAACCCAATCAAATCCTATTAATACTATGTAGAAATTTTCCACACACACCTATAGCTATTTAATAAAGAATTCTTAAAATAGTCTTCCCTCTATATCTATTGCCTTGTACATCATCTCCACAAAGTTGGGCAAGAATGTGAAATTAAAAGGTTGTGAGCCTACAATCACATAAATAGTATCACAAAACACGTGTAACTGGATGCATGTGTCGCATTTCCCAATGTTTGGTGCAAAGAAAAAAAGAAAAAAGAAAAAAGAGGAAGAAGATATTCAACAGAAGTTATTTACAAAGTCAACGAAAAATAAGTGGTTTAGGGCGAAAAATGGCTTAGTCCATCTTCTGCCTGCTCATTTTAGGGCCAAAGTGCACGTATTTTTTCATGAAAATTTTCTAAGCGCTTATTTCGAAAAAAAAAAAAACATTTATAAATTAACAAAACACCAAATCTTTGTCCATAAGCATTTATACTTGGTAAAAAATTTAATTTTTATTATTTTCTTCATGAGAAATCAATCTATCCAGTCAATAGATTGATCTTCTAGTTTCTCTATGTTATATATCTTTTTTTTGATAGACAAACAAATTGCATTAAAAAAGCGTAAAAGGCGCTCCTAAGCATACAGGGAGTATACAAAAAGGACACCAAAACAAAACAAAAACAAAAAAAGAAGAAGAACACCCGAAAAACCCAAAAGACAGTAGAAAAGTTACATCAAACCCCCAACTTCTTGCCTCTAACCCTACTGGAACCCACACCCCTAGCATCGAAATTAATCGAGCATTCTAAATTCTTGACCTCTCTTTTCCCCTTTTTCCTTTTTATCTTCTTTTCCTTCTTAGGAGGGGAGTCAGAGTCATAGCGCTGATCCTCGGTCCAAGCCAAGAAGTCCAAAAAACCTTTCTCATCAGATCCCAAGACAATCTTTGCCGCAACCCTAGTTCCTGAGTCCTGAGCCGGAATCCGACAACCCAAGGCAGAGATGGTTCCTGAAGAACTCACCACCTCCGGAAACGACGGACGTCCTGTACCTTTCCCTAGCTTAACTCCCGATGGAGAACCACCAGAGGGAGGCAGACTGCTAGAAGACGAAGACCCAACCGTGGATCCCAGAAAATCCAAAATTTTGCTCAGCTCCCCAGAAACACGGCTCCACCCTCGCCCGTCCCGACCTTCAGGAAAGAGAATACGCCCTCTCCGGCCTCCGCCGTAATATGTTATATATCTTATAGTGAATAAAAACTAAAATTATATGAGATTACGTAGAAATATTAAGGATTTTCAGTACGAACCAAAAAACCAAAAATGTTTATGGGATCACTTTCAAAGTGTCAAACACACACCAGAAAATTAGTAGTTCTCGCAGAAAGTATTTTCACTCGAAAACATTTTCCGTCAGAAAATGCTTAACTTCAAAACAAATACCACCAAAATTATCGCAAATTCTTTTTATTATTATTATTATTATTATTTTTTTTTTTTTATAAGATCACATATTTAGAAATATAGCAAGGCAGGTAGATGTGGAAACTGGCTATCATTTATTAACACTATGAGATCAACTATCCAAATGAGTTTTTCACACCACTATTAAACCTCTACAGATTATAATCAATTTTGCAGCCAAAAATTTGCCTGAAATTAATCATATCCAACTTAAGAAAACTTAGAAGAATGGAAAGAGAAATCTTATGTCAATGAGGGAGATATCTAAGCGGAAAACAGGAAAGAGATATACCTGATTTGCCCCATGCTTCAGCCGCCGATACTGTTGCAAAAAAAAATATTATATCAGAATAATCTTCTTCTTCATATTTTTCCCCATTAACTAGAGAAGTCTGACAGGTAAGGAGTATTCATTTAAGAAAATAAATGACCTTCCCAACATTGAAATGCTTGGTCTCATGACCCAACCAACGAAGATATCTGGTAAGTTTAGCTGCAGTGAAAGTCTTGCCTCGAGCTGGCAAACCAACCTAAAGAACAAGCAAATACTTAGAATAATTCATTCTCAACATTAGTCCTGAATTAATTTTATGAAGCAAATGGTGGGAAACTGATGATGCTGGTAATTATTGGCAACACCCAATTTCCAGTCTATTAATGGTCAAGCAATTCTACTCTCATGAAGTTTACACCTGGGAGAACAGTGATTAAAGTTATTAGCCGTTCTGACAAACAGTCATGCACGGAAATACCAGGACAATAGCCAAATGACGATCCTCCTTTGGTCCAAGCATCTGATCAGCTACAGCTGCAGCTGCAACAGCTCCAGCAGCCGCCGGCATTGAATTCTAACGATTAAAAAGGAGACATGATTATCTAATAAAGTAACAACACTGAAGAAATTAATTTACTTGCACAATCTTCAGTGATTAGAGAAAATGTACTTTTTACAAACCTTTGTTTCTGTGTCCAGTTTGAGATCGACAGTGAAAGTACTTGCACTAGCCGATTTAACTAGCCTAGGAGATCCAACACCCCTATCCACAAGAAGACCTCTGTGACTATCTTGCTTTTGCAAAGGCGAAAATGTCCCAACTGACTTTGATTCAACTATTCCAGAACCTGAATACACCCGGGATGAATCAGGGACAACTATCTCCATCTCCTATGTAAACAATTAACATAAAACATTAGATCCAGAATAATATAGCATTTTACAGAAGGACAAGATAAATTCTGGAGGCATGTGCTATTCACACAGACATATCAAACTTCAGTGTCCTATCTAACATCTTAAACAACAATATCACACTGCTCTGAATCAGCTAGCATGCCAAAAATAAATATATGCTAGCTGTTGCATACAGTAAGTTCCATTCCATAATGGACCAAAGAACACCTGAATGTCAATTGTTATATCCTCATGCTGATACAGCTTTTACTATTACTCCAAAGCCCATAGTAAAGTACAATTTACATATTTGCAAGATGGGAAACCAAGAAAAACCTTTATAGTTGCAGGTCGATCAACAGAAAAACCACCATCCTTAAAGGAATATGAAACACTCCCTGGGCCATCCATGTTGGCAAAAACCCCAGTATGAGCTAATGACCTTGGGGTCTCTGTGTTGTTAGCTGCATAAGCCAAACCTGAATTGGCAGAAGTTAATGGAGCTGGAACAACATAATGTTCAAGATCAAGCTCCAAAGAAGAGCCATTCTGCACAGAAAATGCAACATAAATTTTTTACTTGGGCTATAGAAGACATTTCAAAATAAATGTCATAAGCTAACATTTCCAGGAAGAAAGGACCCACTGGAAGCAACTAAACTTCAAAACCAATCAGCTTAACCTCAACATTAAGACTCCATGAATATAATTAGGAGACATAGATAGCTTCTGAATTTGGCTTAGGGAAGAAAATTAAAATTATAACAATACTATATAAGATAATATATTGGAAAAGGAACAATATCTTATTTCAATTCTTTGATTGTAGTGCAACTGAGTTTGTTACTCATTGAATAAGAACATGTCTCAGATTTATTTTCCATCAGAATACCTCTTCAACAAAATAGATTAACAAAGCATTAATGGCGAAGCATTGTAAGTTAAAATGTACCTCGGCATCCATCTCCGGCACTGAATTAATACTGATATCAGGAATACCACGAACAGCTGAAGGCCGAAGGTTCTCCTGGTAAGCCCTCCAACTAGCCGCAAGATCAAACGGTGAAACCCTGTCGGCGTGAATGAAGACCCGATACTCAAGGACCTCGTCTGAATTAAGCCTGAATAGAGCCAGCCTTGCATCCCCTTGCAAGGTTCCCCCAGTGAGAAGTCGATTGGGACCCTCCTCAACTATACAAGGCGCGTTATTGTACTTGGGCTTCAAAAGGAACTTGAAGTCCAAAGTTTCTACACCCAACAAAAAAAAAAAAAAAAAAGCCCAAAAAATTTATCACTTAATTTTTTTAATTGATATTTGGAATCTTAACATTGACTTTCTTTTAAAAAAAAAATTCTGTTCTATGAAACTTAAACAACAATCAAAACAATAAGATTGTGTAACTAATCAAATAGCCATTGCATGAGGATTGTTTACTGGTTTATTGAGTATTCTATGCTTCCAAGAGCAATAAAAGTACTGAAAAAAAAAATGCTTTAAGCAGCTGGTGCATTCAAAAATTACTGCTTAATTGTTCACGGTGATATCTGGAAATTGAAATGACCAGATTCCTTTTTCTTTTTTCACCGTTTGAAACCTTATTTTCAATAGATAGAAAACCACGCTAATCTTCTTGATTGAGTAAAATTCTTTTTTTAAACAAAAATAACAATTAAACAAAAAATATATTATGTAACTCATCAATTAGCATACTAATAAGCTTGTGTTTACTGGTTTACTGAGCATGCGTTGATGCTTTCTATGCTTTTCCAAAAGCAGTAAAAGTACTTTCAAAAAATGCTCTAAGCAGCTGGGGCAATTGAAGCGATAAAATCAACACAATTACCGTGATTAGGAGGAACAACAAAGCTCAATTCCCACATTGAAGCCGATTCCCGTTCCATCGAAAGCTAAAACAAAGCCCCAATTAAAACCCAAAAAAAAAACCATCAAAAACCAATACAACATAACCGAGAGAACACAAAGAGAAAGAGTGTTATAGAGAGAGAGATAGAGAGCAAATTGATTACGGCTTTAGAGGAGTCCCAAGAGCCGACGAGAGGGACGGAGCCGTAGACATGGGGAATGATGTCGCCCTTGCGCTTGTAGTTCTCCATCTTCAGCGACAGGTAGAGCTGCCCGCCCGGTTGGTCCAGGCTCTCCTCTCGCTCCTCCTCGCCTCCATGCGACCCGTCCCCTGTACCCTTCGACGCACCCGTCCCCATTGCTCTTGTTTTCGATTGCTCTCCCCTATGCTTTAAAGCAAAGGGACTGAATAAGATATATGTATTCTGAGTTCTTTTGTTTCTTTTGGTATTTGGATAGGGGGTAGAGAGAGAGAGATTGAGAGATGGAGATGAAAACAGATAAAATAACGATGATAAAATTTTAGAGATTTATATATTATTTATTGGCCGATATTATGATGACAAGTATTTTTTGTTTTCAAATTTAAAAATATATTAATAGCGCCACCTCCGGCCACCTCTAGGGTGACACGTGGCCACCCTGACCACCTCTAACGGTGGCGTATTTCTAATAGAATTATATTTATTTATGGGTAAGTGTCTAATAAATTTTTGAGTCAACACACGAAATTACTAATGTCAAATCCGCAACAAACTTAAGCAGTAAAACTTAATTTTTAAACAGTGAGGGACTGATTTCAAATCAAACGTTGATTCAGAGATTTATTAGACAATTATCTTTTTTTTATTATGATTGACACGTATCGTCATCTTATTGGCGTTGATGTGGCGCCTAATAGAATCTATTAAAATTTTTAACAAAATTTGACTCTAAGAAGCGATTTGTAAATTAAGTCAATCACATAGATGCCTGAATTAATTTTGATACAAGAGGAAACGATTTGTAATTTAGACCAACCATAGGGATCAATTGTGTAATTTTTCTTATTATTAACTCATACCCGTCATCTTTATTAAAATATTGTTTAAATAATTAAATTTATTATTTTATAAATTTAAACTTTTAAAATAAATAATAATTTAAGGTAGCATCAAAATCAAAATTCTCAATAAATTTGAGTCAAAAATCACAAGATTGCATCCCAAAAGTGGAAGTTAATACTGTTATAAACCAATTATTGATAAATAATATAGTATAAATCATATGCATACAAGTAATTAAATCTATTAAATTTTAACAAAATAATTGATTTATCGAGAATCTTATATTCAAATTATAGCATAAAATTTATGGACTAAATTGAGATCTCCGTCAATATCCAAAAAAACATTTGGGATTCTCTGTTGATGTTAATGGCTCTTTGGCTTTTCGCTTGCCTGTGTAAAATAAAAATAATTCTGAATAAGCTTTTTCTAGTGAACACGTGGAATTCTCTTGTGTGTTGCGCATTCGACCGTTGGTTTCGCCACTACGTTAGGGATAGGGTTGGTGATGAGGAATAGGATCACCTACTTTTTCCCAAATGCCATGCCTACCTGTCATTGTCCGCCACGTCTTATGAATGTGACATTCATGTAAAACTATATTCTCACGCCCAGTTTTCTAATTTGATTATTCTAGCCTACTCATCTACTATTGGTTGAAGTCTTCTCCCTCCCGCCCTCAAAATAACAAAAAAAATATCATGTATAAAAAATACAAAAAAAAAGGTAAGAAAAAATGACTTGGATCCTCTATGGTTCGTGTAAACCGAAGAGCATCCGGTTAGTTTTATTTGAAGGGTATAATTGTCCACAAAAATGTGAAAAATACAACTTTATCCTTAAAATAAAACTAACTCTATGCTCTCTAGTTCATTTGAGCTGGAAATGATCATTGTCCGAGCTACCTGGAGAGGATCCTTGTCCTGTTGTCCGTGTAGCAGGGACAAAGATCCTTTCCAATTCAAATGAATAGGAGGGATTCAATTAGTTTTTTTTTAGGGGTAAAATTGTATTTTCCTATTTTGATACACAATTTTACCTCTCAAATAATACTAACTAAATTCCTTTAAGTTCATTTGAACCGGATAGGATCCAAATGTGTGTAGCTGTGGGTCTTAAGTGATTGTGGGTTGGTTTTTTCTTGAATTAATTTTTTATATTATTAAAACTATTATAATCATTTTTTTTCTTGCGAAAAGAGATACATTACAACTCCAACTCCAAATCCAATGATTGATTACTAATGTAGCACATGGAGTTGCTTATGGTGGGCAACCCAAACTGCGATGTTACTCTAAGGTTTCATCTGTATGTGTAATTTATGAGTAATGTTAAAAGGAAGACTAAAATTCTTATTAAGTTTTAAAATATGAGTATTGGTAAGAATATAATAAATAAATAATTAAAAATAATATATATTTTTTAAAAAAGTAGATAAGAGAATAAAGAATTGCTTGATTGTGTATAGAAAAAGTAGTAGCTAAAGTAAAATTACACTTTTTAATTTGGTATTTTATATAACATTGTTGGAGATGCTCTAATAGTCCATTTGAATTTGCGATTTTAAACAGTGCGTTTTTTAAAAAAATCGATTTGAAAACTTAATTTTTTAAAAATGCAGTTAAACATTTGACAAAATCACAATTTGACATTTAAAATCGTAATTTAACTTTTAAAATTGTACGTTTTCAAACAATCGCATATTGCTTGCAATTTGAAAGAACATAGTTTATGTGTTTACAAATCATAATTTCGAACAATTCATTTTATGGAATTTGGTTTAAATTATATTTGTTTGTTTACGAAATCGCAATACCAAACACACTTTTAAATAAAACTCATGTCTTTAATAGAAAACAATTTAAAATTGTAAGAATTGATTTGAAATATGGTGAAAACTGGAATATGGTCCACTTAATTTCATGATGAAGATAAATTAATTTACGGTCTAAATTTTGTTTTGTTATATTTAACGATGTACACGATGCCACGTAATTATAAAATTTTAAATGACATAACAATTTATTCATCATTTGACAATATGTACATAATTAAATGTATGTAATTTAAGAGTAATACTATAAGGATGACTCATGTTATCTTTGAATTCTTCTAAAATTGATGTGGCTTTTAAAATTACCATTAGATGTGTGATAAATCACTATTAGATTTTAATCCGATGGTGATTTTATAAGCCATATCAGTTTTATGATGACTCAAAAAATACATGGGCCCTCCTTATAGTATTACTCGTAATTTAATATGGACTATAGAATTGTTGTTTGATCCGAAAAAACTTGAAATATTAATTCAATAATTTTTTTTAATGCTCCGTTTGTTTCGACATAAAATGTTTTCTGTCGTAAAATATTTGCAACGAAATCATTTCTCAGAATTTTTTTTTTTCAGCGTTTGGCTTATACGAAAAAATCACAAATGGCGTAAAAACTGAATTCAACAACCACTGTCGGATTCCGGCCAAAATTGGCTAGAATATGACCAATACAACCGTAATCCGGACAATACGACCAGAATCCGACGACGTCTCCAAATTCCGACACGGGTGTCGAATTTCGGCAATCATCTCCGGAATCCAGCTAGTGTCGCCAGATTCTGGCAATCGGATACCAAAATTCGAGGATCTTTGGTAGAAGAGTCGGGTTACCAACAAATTCCAATGTCCGGCGATAACGAATTATCATAAACGTGTGTGCAAAAATGAATAGTTTAAATCCCTAAAACTGTAAATCGTTTTTCAAAAATTAAAGAGGTTTTTATGGTCAAATTAAAAATGATTTCTGTTGATCATAATTTTTGACCCCACCAAACACCAAAAAATGCCAAAAATAATTGCATGGAACATTTTGCGCCAAAAGAAAGATAGCATAAATTAAAACTGTAATGAAAAAAAAAAAAAACATGAAAAAAGAAGAAGTGGAGATCCTTATGGGCTCGTTAACCATGGTGGCCAGGCATTGGTTTAAAATCCATTGAAGCCCGATTCACGTGGATCACACCTCCAATTGCGCTCCGTTTCAGTACCCGGCCCAGTTAAATCGTAGGGTTTGCACATAAATAACGTAAAGCCACCATCAATTCATTCGTCTAAAGCTACCTTCGTTTTTCCGCGCCTGTGCAGAGTTTCGACCCGATCGAAGGAGGCTAGGGTTTATCTCTCACTTTACCACCATGCGAGCCAAGGTAGAGAAAAAATCAACAGTTAGAGTCTCTTTATTGGTTACAATGATTTTCACAGCGCTTGATCACAATGGGAATTCTATTTTTTTTTTTGTTGTTGCAGTGGAAGAAGAAGAGGATGAGGAGGCTGAAGAGGAAGCGCCGAAAGATGAGGCAGAGATCCAAGTAGAAGCAGAGCAGCAGTGGGCTCGATCGAGCTCTTACGACGTCGTCTCTGGGTCTTACTCGGTTATGGCTGCCGTCTATGTTTTGTTACTTAGATCGTTTAGGTCCGCTTTTGAAACATTTGGTAGCGTTTTGCTTAGTGATTTCACTGTTTTGAGCGTTTAATTTTGTTTTATGAGATGGGGATAATGTGAATCTACTGAATTGGTCAAGTTAATCTATCATCTTTGGGTTTGATGGGTATTGTTTCTGTGAATGCGATTGATTGAATATCTGATTGTTTGAATGCGATTGTCTTATATTGATGCAACTGGGTGTTTCTATTATGGGCATGAACTGGAAAAAGAATTAGAATACAGAAAGCCCGTGTCTGCTATGTTCGTGGTGCAGTTTGCGCAAGGCTGTTATAGTTTTATGCTTGTGATTTGGGTTAGAATTGTGATCATTATGTTGTCTGCTATAATTTTGGCATATGTAATTGCTATAACACGTATTGCACTGGTGTTGGGCTGTACTACTTTGTATGTTAAGGTTAGGATCTAAGTAAACTTGAATGGGCTAGCATAGGTTTTCATGGGTAGTCTTCAAACACTCCTGATGTCTATCTTAGGATCTAAATAAAATGTGATTCTGTGTATAAGAATGTGAAATGGGGTATTAAGCTTTGCATAATGGGTTGTCCAAGAACAACGTTTTCCTCCAAACTGGGTTGGAGGAATTTTCTCCACCCCAATCTATTTAGCTTGTGATTCTCACATGCACCCTTGAACTGACATGTGGGATTACAGTTTAGAGGAAAACTTTGTTCTTGTCAAACCATGTAGGACACTTGGACACATTGGGCTTGCATGTTTATTATAATTGGGTCTTGGCAGCCAAAGAAGGAATGGCTCTTGTTTGTTTGGGTCATTAGTGAATAGATCCCATCTAATATGGATGGTAATAGCTGTGCAGGTATAATAAATGCACTACACAGTTAGGAAGTATTGGCTTCATATTCAATGAAACTTACCTTTGTCAAAAATATATTCAAAAATATGCAAACGATGAACTACTTATGTAAGTTTTTAGGACACTTCACATGTTGGTGCACTGATACCACACAACTTGTCAATGTCCATATTCTAACATGTGCAAGGTTTTCGCGGCAACACAATCAATTGTCAGTACCCAAGCCAACTTTCTTTAGCTTTTCAAATGCTTGTATGGTATCTGCATCAAAGCCGCCTGCAAACTGAAGGTTTTGGTGTTTAGTATGACAGATTTTAGAAAGTAGTGTTAATTGTTTTGTGTTCATTTTACCTGGTGTACTCGATATGCATATCGAACTCCCTGAAGCATAAGATTCTCTTCGCATGAGCATTCATCAGACTGCAGTTCTTTTGTAATCCTTTTCATGTGTTCCTTTGCTAGCCTCAGGGAACGTAATTTCATCTGCTAAACAATAGAAAAATTAGGATTTGCAGTTATTGAAAATGGAGAGCAGTTGTTTCCTAGAATATGGGGAACTTATGGGCTGATTTGGGACTCAGGTAGATTATTGGAATGAAGATAGAGGTTTCTTCATGGCTGCCTTGTACCAATTTTGATGCATCTCGCAAATCTAATACAAAATTTGCGAGTTAGGATTGAATAATTTGACCCGTTTAATTAAATGGGTTGAATTATGGTAGACCTAGTTTTATACTTATGTTTCAACAATACTAGAATCTGACGCGCAATATTTAGGGCCGATAATTTTGTATGACCTGCAAACACAACACAAACCTAATAGAAAATTAGTAAAGTTAAAGATTGAATAGGTCTAACCTGTTTAATAAAACGGGATGGGTTAGAGTTGATCTATATGGTCGTATACACGTCTCGACACAATTTGAACCTAATACGCAAATGCGAATTGCAATTCCTAGAATTTTTAGCTTGATGAACCCCAAATATTTCTAGCCTGATGATCAAGCTATGTAGTTTCAACATCTTTTGACGTAATCACTTAACGAAGTTTATCAAGTGGCCACTATGGTTTCCTATTTATCTTGCGGATGGACCATCTAAGGTTTGTACCAAAGTGTTGAAAAAGATACTGCTTTAATTTGCAATTTGGGGGTGCTTGTCAAAGTTTTTTTTATTGGTAAGCCGTTGTTTTATCTTGAACCTTAAGTTCTGGAGTAAAGATGATCAGCTGTGTGCTTCCTACCTTACCAATTAGGCCTGTGTCCAGCATCCATTCGCAAGGGATCTGGAGATCTCTGTACCTCTTGCTTGTGCTTTCCCTCATCCTCTCTATATTGTCAATGCTCTGCTCCAACCTGTAAATTGGAATATGGGAGATCATGTAATTTAATCTAACAGTCTAGAATGAAAGTATCGAGTTCTTATATATTAGTTTATACATGCTCGCCTGTCTTGCAATGCTTGAATTCTTCTTAGAGCCTGGGTTAAAGGCTCTTTGGGGTTGTCCTCAAAACTTGAAACTTCAGACTCAAGGCTCTTTAGATCTCGGTAGGTGAAAGCAGCTTCCCGCAGTGCATCTGCTTTTCGTTCTGGCCATTGTGGGAAATGCTTCAGTACTGCTCTTTCATCTACCAATGAAGATAATTCCCCGTCTAGCCATTTCACAAATGCCTCCACTTCTGCAATATCTTTATAGGCGGCAGACTCCACCTCTTTGATCAAGAACTTGATGAATTCTCCTCGTCTTTCGACGTCTGATTTTATCTGTCCATGAATTTACATAGTGTCAGCAGAGGGTTTTTGTTTTTGTTTTCTGATAACTAAATGTGAAGAGTGGGCTGTAACCATACTTACAGCTGAAAGATATGCCGACCGGTTTTCAATTTCTCCAATCATGTTCTTCGTAAATGCAACTACTGGAGTTCCTGCAGGATTGCTTCTGTTCTCCTTGTGGGCATCTCTCCTAGTTAGCGAACGGTACAACTCCATCACCTCCGGCACCCGGCGCACCGCTCTTGCCCCAACTAGCGATTTTGATGGTGGTGGCGGTGGCGGCGGCGGCGGTGCCGGTGCCCGTCCTGGTGCTGGTGGAGCTTTACTTACTTTCACTTCTTTGGGCAAAGAGGGAATGACTGAACTAGGCCTGGGTGGTGGGTTCGGTATCTTCATTGGTTTTTCCACGGTTGATTCTGGGAAATCTGTTCTGGTTACTCCTGGAGATGCATCTGTATAGTTGCTATCCAGGGAGAGCTGAAACTTTTTCCAGAGCATCGTCTTCCTCTCATTGTTGTGTGCTCTGAGGGAGCTTATTTGCGCTTTTAGACGGCTTACTTCCTGCTTTAGCTCCTGGTTTTCTTTCTCCAATGAATCAACTTTTGCCAGAGAGACTCCAAGTTCTTTCTTGAGCAGGTTGATCTCTGGTTCATCATCCTCTTCAGGCATTCTCTCGTGCTCTGCTTTCATCGGATGACACAACGACAAGAACAGCAGTTGCACCGAAAGGTTCGATCGATCTTTTCCCTTTTATGTATGATCTTGCTTTTGAAATAAGGTTGTCATATTTTACCTAAGCCTCAGGAGTGATGTTCAAGAAAATGCCCTTGGATAGTCTAGCAATGGCGCTTTGGGGCATACAGTGTACACTAATCTAGGCAAGGATGCTTTCGACATTTGTGAATTTTTGGTCCGTTGAATATAGAGAATTGTTTTAGGTGAGAGATTACTTTGGCTTGCTAGCATGTGATAATTTCTTTAGGAAATCAAGTTAGGTACAACATTAAATTCTTGTTGTACTTGATAAAAAAAAAATAAAAAAAAAACTTATTTTGTTGTTTGAGCGGTATTAGGGTATTGCAATGCAATTTTTACTACAATTATCTTACAAACTAAAGTGATAGTTCACGCGACACTTACCACGTTATCCACTAAATAATTAAATTTAATAGTCATATTTTTTTTTTGTTAAATGCTAAAGACCCCGTTATACTCCCTAACGTGGTAATGCAATGTGACACTCTAACACCACCCTCAAAAAAATTTATTGTTGAGGCAATGCGACACGGCACTACCACATCAACCAAAAAAAATTTCTCTAGCTTCTCCCATGGACAGTTCTCCCCCTAAAAAAAACTAAATTTTTTGGGAGTGATGCAACTACCCTCTGAGTCATAGGGAGTGGTTGCGACCACCAGACCGTGTGGTCGGGGGTGGCGATAACCAAGAGACGGGAAGGGCAATTTTTTTTTGTCTGGCGTGTGCTACGTTAGGGAGTAGAGAAGGGGGAGTAGAATCTGAGTGTCCGTATCATTACTCATTTTTTCACCCATACACATAACATAACATGATACACGTGGACTATCAAGTAAGTTTGTAAGAAAATTATAGTAGAAGCTATTATATCTCAAGAATTTTCCTTTGTCCTTCCTTTTTCTTTTTTCTTTTCAATGTGTTTTATTATCAATTGAAATCTTGGTACAAACTCATAAGCCTAGTTGCTTCATATTTTACACGAGTCTTTGAAAAGATGGCCCGATCGAATGGCAAATGAAATATGACTACTGATTGCAATCTTCCAACTTCCCTTGTATGAAACTCTCAATTCCTCGTAGCCCAAGTGTCAATCCTACACTGGAACGTTAAAATCATTCGGTCAAACTAGTTTATATTTCTAATATCGTAGGCCTACTATGGGAATCGATCTATTCTTTGCGTGTGAAGCAATGGAGAAAAAAAAAATGAAAAGGGGACTGGGAAATGAGTTATATTGAAGGATGCTGACAGTGAAAAGTTAAAGAAAAAGTAAAAGCATTGATCATTACAGCCCACCGTATTCCAGAATGAGATCCTCCTGATATATACTCGCTATTTTTTTGATCTTTTTTTTTTTAATTTTTTTTTTTTATTATTAGTTTATAACTGTGTGTAAAGCTGACAATTTTTTACACGACCAGCGAAACCGATAAGAATTCAACACGAAATTAGCTGTCCTCTGCGCACGTGTTGTTATATCAGTAATTGAAGATGCGTGAAACTCCCGACTTGTGTCTTGTATGCACAAGAACTGAACCGGACACAAACCACAGCAGTAACTAGTAAGCATGGACGTCACTGCTACCTTTTACACGACAAGTTTAATGGTGGTATTGGTGGGATTACATTAAGAAAATATGTTGAGGAGGCTAATTATGCGAGTGTGGTAGGAGAAAATAAGTTGATGGCGAAATTTTGCTTTCTGTGGTAGTTGAATCTGAGACATAATATTCCAGCAGCACTATAATTGTGATGAAGAAGATTAAACCAATTACAATGAGAGGTTGCACAATGACCCTCAACCATAGGGTCTAGAGAGAACTAGCTAGATCTATCTTTACATCCTCGAAGGATGAAAGGATTATATTCTTACCAATTCTCAAAGACAAAAAGCAAAAGAGTACCTTAAATGCAGCAGTGGCTGATACAGGTTTGGGATTTGGCCTTTACTTTCCTTGGGGGCCCCTGGTCATGTCCATCTTTCTAGCCCTAAATATGACTTCCCTATTGGCAAGGGAACCTTGTAGAGTTGTAGGGTGATAGGTTAACAACTTGCTGACGGCTCAAAATCTTATAATCACTACAATCCCGTTATAAAATGGTGTGACAGTTCACGTAGCATTGCTACATCAATCACACTCAAAATTTAATTGTTTAGTGATTGGTGTAGTAAGTGACACGTGAACCTACAAACTGAATTGGTATTTCATGTGGTACTGCCGCATCAGCCACACTCAAATTTAGTTATACGCTTAGGGTAAGTGTCATGTAGACTGTCAAGTTAATGTTGAGAGCAAATAATTTTAGGATTTTTAATCAAAGAAAAATGCATCATTGCCATAGCGAGACAAAGAAAAGGTGAGTGATGAGAAAAAATTGTGGTAAGTTTTCTATATAGAGTAATGTTACTCTTCACATCTATTTATTACCGATTGACGTGTCGTGTTTCAAGTAGCTCACGTTAGAAGCCACTTAAAATACACTACATCAACCGGTGTAAAATGGGTGTGAAGAGTAGTATTACTTTTCCATATATGATTGAGATCTATGCCCCGAGATGAAGGGAAATATTGTCTATCACACTTTAATCAAAGAATAATCATAATCATACTAGTCTTGGGGGGTCGTTTTCCTTTTGAAGTTTCAACAATGCAAGGCTGTGATATTTATTGAGGTTGTTGCCGTCCATGCAGAACCTTGCCTAGTTCTTTGACCAGTCTAAATTTCAAGGATCTTTAGCGAACTGTCCTTAATTATAAGAGTGCAAATTTTGGCATTCCCCACATGTTTCCTGCCCAATATGGCAGCAAAAGAAGTACAAAGAAAATGAAATCTTGAATATAAAGTATATTTTCATGTAGTCTGTGCAGAACAGAGAGAATTTATTTCTATATACAGGGGCAGAGGGAAGGGGGTTCCAGAGTGGGCTAATTAATGGGTTCTGGATGCCCAATTGTGTGCTAGGAAGTTCAAGTGCTTACATTGGACTCCAACATAGCAGACTAATATTCCACCACCCTTATCTGCACCTCTATGCAGAAGGCTAAAGCCTCTTTTTGTTGGCTGCAGGTAGAATTGACAATTTTTGACAATACTTACGAACTCAACATAAATCCAACATGAAATTAAAAGGTTAAGGTTGGAAATTCTGACCCGTTTAATTAAATCAGTCGGGTTAGGGTTAACTTAGATAGTCTTATACTTGTGCTTCGATACGACCTGAACCTGACACTCGAACACGAACTATCACCCCTAGCTGCAGGTCAGGAAAAGACTTTCACCTCACTATCTTACTCTCGAATCCAAGGAAGAGAAAAATTAAGGTATTCACATTGTTGTTATTAGGGTAACTGGAGACATTTTCTTTTACCTATCTTTGGCAGGGCCTGGTGAAAAACTTGACTCCATATGGCCATGAGAACTTGGCCCCGCAGGATAACAGAACTTGGAGTTATTGATCCATTAATACAGGAAAGCCTGCAGATATATATAAAATAGTTTGAACTTCATAAGCCTGCTTATTCTAGGAGTGGCAATTCATGTTTGCCTATTGGATTTGAGTTGTGTCGAGGTATGAGTATATAAGATTATGTAAGCCAATCTTAATAAGATCCATTTAATTAAACAAGTCAGATCCTCAATCCTAACTCGCTAATTTCGTGTTAAGTTCGTATCGATTCGCGAGTCGTGTTAAAAATTGTCTGTCATACTCGAGTCTCATGACAATCTCAAATGTAACTCTGTCTAGTTGAGAACTGCTATTTTTTTTTTTTTTCCAACATCTTGTGGTTAAATTCTCAACACAGACTGAAGAAAAGAATGGAGATCAGTTTCGCACAGAACACATGCAAACTGTTCCCACACAGAATATTGAAACGGCTCAAAAAATGTACAGAATGAACAGCAAACTATCTCATGCATGCATTCAGCTGGAATGTTTCATAAAAAATCCTTAACCAACAATAAAATGAGAACTCAACTCATATTAAGAAAGTCATTTAAGACAAAGCTCTAACATATCTAACATGCTCTTATTCTAAGTTCATACTTAGGACAATTAAGCTGGAAGACAGCTCTCTCGATCATTGAGGATTTGGGGGACGGCTATTGGCTGAAGAGACCCTGGACCCCCATTCAAGCAACTCTTTGCTGGTATCATCCTTGTGTACAATCACTTCTATGAAGCAGAAGCAGTCTTTCTTCTCCCCTGTAGCTGTTTCAATTGCCTCAATTAGCTCCTCTTCGCAATGAACCTGATGATCATGAGTTAAAGATTGTCAGATCAAGCAACTAATTAGCCCAAACTTTTAAGCAATATTGCAAACACATAACTGACCTTTGTTGTCCAGCACTTTCCTTGCCCATTGTGGATTGAATCCACTAACCCAGTGTAGTTCCAGTTCTTGATCACGTTGTACGGGCCATCATGGATCTCAACTTCAATGGTGTATCCACCATTGTTTATGAGGAAGATGATGCTCTTTTGCCCACAACGTAACATCGTTGAGACATCTTGTGCAGTCATCTGCCAGCCCAAAAACATCATCAGTTTAATTTGGAATCAATCAACAACATCATCATAGAATCATCATTAATTAAGCTGCTGAGAGTCTGATGATCAAGACATCAGCTTGAGGATTACATATGAAGTGTGTTTGGAAAACGCGATTTTTAAAAATGCAGTTAAACATTTGGTAAAATCGCAAGATTGTAATTTTGTAGACAAAAAGTGCGATTTTAAATCAAATCGTAGAAAATGAATCGCTTGGAATTATGATTTGAAAACACAGAAAATTTGTCTTTTCAAATCGTAGGCAATATGATGTTTTTTTTAGAACGCAGAATTTTAAAATGCTAAACTGTGATTTTAAAGACCAAACTACGATTTTGTCAAACGTTTAACTGGGTTTTTAAAAATCATTTTTTCAAATTACACACTTTAAAATTACTATTTTTAAATCGTATTTTTTAAAATTGAAAATTCAAACGAACCCTAAAATCGCAAGTTTTAAAATACTCACCATGGTGAAATAAAAACACAGATTTTTCTAAGCAATCTTTTAAAAACGAACTCTCAAACCATACAAAACTGTGCTAACCTGGAAGCTCCCATCACCAATGCAAGCGATGACACGCTTATTTGGTACCGACTGAGCATAGCCGAGGGTTGCACCAACAGACCACCCGATCGAGCCATATTGCATCTGGAATTCATATCTGCAACACCAACTTTTGACTTTTCATGTTCCTAAATTTTGACAAACACAAAAACAAGGTTAATGCTAGAGTTTTTGTTGCTTACCCACATCCTTGAGGCAACTTCAGTTTCTGGCAGTTAAACCAGGAATCTCCTGTCTCAGCAATCACGGCAGTGTCGCTTGAGAGCATGTTCTGTATATGCTTAAAGAGAACATTGACCCTCAATGGCTCGTTAGGCTCACATTTAAGAGGAAGCCCGTCGGGGATGTAGATGCGGTGGTAATTTTCATAAGCAGTCGTGTTGCGGTTGAGCCTTTTCGCGAGTGCCTGAAGGAAGTCCTTCATTAGGATACACCCGAAAGCAGGGCCATTGGCGACTATCACGCGATCAGGCTGTACAATGATTGCCTTCTCCTTCTTGAGGAGGAGGGAGTAGCCGACAGAGCTGTAGTCGTTAAAGATTGGCCCGGCAAAAAGGTATGCGTCAGCAGATTCAACAATCTCAGCACAGAAGCCAGTGCTCACTGCGCCCCAATATGTCCCAATGAAGTGGGGGTGGTTCTCCGGCAGCAACCCTTTTGCTGATGGCATGACAGAAAGGGCATAGCCACAAGCATCAGCCAGTTCAACAAAGGCGTCACAAGCCTTTGCAACTCGGAGTTTTGGCCCGCCCACCATCACGGGCTTCACCGCCTTGTTCAAAAAGGCTGCTGTCGCCTCTACGGCGGCTTCTAGCCCCATCTTGTTGCTCATCAATCTGTTTCAAGAAATCCCAATAAAACCTGAAATCAAATTTCTATCCATATATTTGAGAGAAATGTTATTCAGTAGAATGTTATACGATACTCATTCTTCTAATTCAAGTGCTGATTTTTACTGTCACATTATCACAGTTATATTGCTATTAATATAGTAGCTTACCAAATAGCATTATTTTATATTTAATTCTCAAGACCAAGAAACAGTTTGGGAGGAATATAGCAGAAGGAATGACCTGGGTGTCAGAGAAAATGGAATGGGCTCCCTGCTGAAAGTTGGATGAGGGATGGCAGGCAAATTGCAACTGATACTGATATAGACAGGCTTGCTTTCTTTCAAAGCAGTTGATATGGCTGTATCAATCAGTTCGTGCGCCTCGTCCAAGTTATTCACTACAGCCTAAAAATACAGAATATAACAATCACCACATTGCCAAAACAACATGGTAATTTTATCAATCAAGAATTCAGAAACAACAAATCTCAACTTTGACATTCAAATTGTACTAAAACAAAACTATTTTGCATCAGTTCAATACTTTTAATCCAAAAGTATGTTGCAAATATTCAAGGAAGGTCGATATATAAGTCTTGCTCACCTGAAAGCAAGTAACAGGCTTGAAGCATTGAAGTTCTTGGCTGAAATCCGGTAATCCAATGGTATGGTGAAGAATTCGGTTTGTGCCAAAATCGTTCGTATTTGGCCCTCCAACAATACAGATAACGGGAAGGTTCTCACTGTAAGCCCCAGCAATGGCGTTGAGAACGCTGAGGCCGCCCACAGTGAAGGTGACAACGCATGCGCCAACCCCACGAGCCCTGGCGTAGCCGTCAGCAGCATAGCCAGCGTTGAGTTCATTGCAGCACCCGATGTTGTTGAGACCAGGCTCAGCAATGA
Organism: Alnus rubra; assembly: GCA_028654335.1. Classification (NCBI taxonomy): domain Eukaryota; kingdom Viridiplantae; phylum Streptophyta; class Magnoliopsida; order Fagales; family Betulaceae; genus Alnus; species Alnus rubra. Next base: position 326,382 of record JAJPGS010002137.1, on the reverse strand, counting down.
GGTGGTCGAGAAGAGTAAGGTTGAAGTCACCCGGCACGGAGAACACATCGCTGACGCCGATCTGGACAAGCCGGTGGGCGAGGTGGCGGCCGAGCGTGGCGTCGGGGGATGATGCAATGGCAGGAGGAGTAGGGTGAGAGCTTTGGATTGAGGTTGTGCCATTCTGGGGAGGGCTGCCCACGTCGCTGTTGCAGGGTTTGCATGAGTCTAGCATTCCCATTGCGGTTTCCATATGCGAAACAAGAACACAAGAAGCAAAAACAGAGGTTTAGAGCAGAGGTTTTAGAGGGAGAGAGATGGGATTTTTTATGCCAAGTAGAGAAGGAAGTGACCATATTTATACGTGTGGTTAAGCGTTAAACCAGGCAAGTCGATCTCTATGGGGGTTTCTTGGGGAGGACGCATAAGCCAATTATGGTATTGAAGTGGGGTTCAAGGCATTTACAAGGCCGATTTAATTTGATTCTGTGTGCATGCTCTATATATGTTGCACCGATGATCCTTGCTTTAATCTCTTAGATTTTTTTTTTTTTTTTTTTTTTTTTTTTTTTTCTGTGTCGTCCACATCGATGTTTGCAATTGTTTCGTATCCCTTGTCTGTTCATTAATATCTATTTTTTTTTTCTCATATTCACAAGTAACCCGTGAGATTAATTTCAGTTACTTTTGCTCCATATATATATATATATATATATATTTGCTGGCAACCCTTATACAGAATGCATGCACGGGATTCAACCCTAGAAGGCTAGAATTTGACAAAACATAAGAGAGAGAGAAAGGGTGACGGCCAAGCCACGACGGACCAGGTTGATTTGGCCACCTCAAATTAATAGCCATTTTCAGAGTGGTTAAAGAGGATGATTCAGCCACTTCTAATAACCCCTCATATTATGGCTTGCACGACATTCATTTTCTCTCTTTTATATGTTGTCATGTTTTGGACTATTCATTTAAAATGAACGCCCGGATTAGATATTGCAAAGATCTTAATCCTTCATGTGTCTCCACATTTTTTTTCCCATGTGTCTCCATATTGTTTGCATGGTATAAAAATGTTTTAATTTGACTTTTTTATTATCTTTCCATTTTATTCTTCTAATCCCGGAAGATTTTTTTATTAACCTTTTCTTTCCCTTCTAAACTATTATTTTAAGAAAAGATGTAAAGGATGTAATTTACATTACTGCTCTTGCACTTTTTAGTTTTTAGGGGTAATTACTTTTTTCTCCTATGAACTACCAAAAAATGCGCGATGCCCCCATGACCTACCAACTAGACCAAAATAGGGAATTCAACTACCAAAGACAACTATTTTCCCCTCTTCCGTCAGTTAGAAGGGTTAAAAGAAACAGTCAATGGGTCATGTGCCGTTTTACATGGGGGTATGTTGGAAGATGGTGGTAGTTCATGGGGGAAAAGAGAAAGATGGTGGTAGTTCATGGGGGAAAAGAGGAAGAAAATGAGGGTAAAACGGCGTGTGACGGTCACGTGACCCGTTGACTGTTTGTTTTAACCCCTTTGACTGACGTAAGGAGGGAAAATGGTTGTCTTTGGTAGTTGAATGCTCTATTTTGGTCGAGTTGGTAGTTCATAGGGGCATCGCGCATTTTTTGATAATTCATGGGGGGAAAAGGTAATTACCCCTAGTTTTTACAAAGGATTCCTGGAGCCGCTTATAAGAGGCCCATGGGTTCTACCAAAGAAGTCCGACCTCCCTGTGATAACCGATGGCAATGATACTTTTGCTGCATGATGTTTGGATCGGAATTAATGGTATTAATAAATGGAGCTACTTACTTAAAGTTTGTAATTGAAGGGAGAGCATATGAGAAATTTATTAGGGTCATTATATACTATGTTTCCGCATAAAAAAAAAAAAAAAAAAAAAGAAAAAAAGAAAAAAGAAAAAAGAAAAAGGATCGATATATAGCTAGAATTAGGGGTTTGCAACTTGTGTTGGTGTATCATGTTTGGCTGGTGTCAAAACAGGAGTATAATATTGTATAGGTCAACCCTAATCGGCTAACTGGACTCATTTAATTAAATGGATGACACCCATCAAACCTAATTCACTAATTTCGTGTCGGGTTTGGATCGTGTCGAAACATGTATACAGTGTATAAGATTAGTTATATAAGTAAACCTTAACCCGATCCATTTATTTAAACAAGTTAGACCCCTCAACCCTAACTTTCTAATTTTGTGTTGGGTTCGTGTCCGGTTTGCGGGTTGTGTAAAAAAATTTGTTAACCTAGCTAGAATTGTTCTTCATTTTTTGCATAAGTTTAACACTATAAGTTGTATGTAAAATATTGAGCGAGTTAAAATACCGGCATTTTTGTCTTTTGTTTTTTCTCAAAACAAAAATATTAACAAACAATCCAAATACAAAACACTCCTAAAACAAAAAAAATAGTTTTCACTTATGTCCCATCAAAACATTCTTTCAAAGAAAAAATAAAAAAAATACATATAACCTTCTCAAATTATCAATTGTGCCAATGTCTCCCCCTTAAACTACCCAAAAATGTTAATGTCCCCCCTAATGACAAAAATATCATTCACAATTTTTTTTTTTTAAAAAAAATTATTAAAAAAATATAAAATAACAATAAATTGTACCAAAAAAAAAACTGGTCTTTAATTTTATTTTTTTTGAAATTTCGTTTTTTTAAAAAATAATTTTCAGTTATTTTTTCGTTTGTTTTATTTATTTATTTATTTTGTTATTTTTTAATTTATTTTTAGTTTTTTCTTTAATTTCTTATTATGTTTTTTAATTATTATTATGTTTTTAGTTTTAGTTTTTTTTTTCAAATTTATAAGGACATTTGTGTCTTATTGAAAAAAATTTAGGGTTGTTTTTGTCTTCTTCTTCTTCTTCTTCTTTTTTTTTTTTTTTTTTTTTTTTTTTTGTTTTTGTTTTTGTTTTAAGGTGGACATTGACACAAATGACAGTTTGAGGGGCATGGACAATTAAGTAGTAATTTGAGGAGGATATATGTATTTTTTTCAAAAAAAAAAAACTATAAGCACACCTCAAAACACATTAACAAACAGATAGCCACAATTTTTATTAGAGACCATTTAGTGTTTTGGACCCATGGGTTCAATCAATATTGATATAAATTTTTGGAGAGCAAAACACTTGGTAGTCTTCTAATTAAACTTTGATATAAAAAACATGTTAGACATACAACTCTTTTATAACTTACTGACACGTGTCGGTACGTGATTGAAAAATGTTAAAAAAAATTTAATGACTAATAAGACTTCAATCATATTCTGACACATGTCAACAAATTATAAAAGAGTTGAAGATCTAATGTTACTCATGATATAAAATATTTGACATTAACTAAATTCAAATGACTTTAATCTTATTTTGACACGTGTCAACAAATTATAAAAGAGTTGAAAATATACGCGTGATATAAAATATCGGACATCAAATAAATTCAAAAAGCTTAAGTTATGCCTTTTAGACTCAACAATAATATAGTAGCCTATTTTTTTAAAAAAAAATAAAAAATAAAAGTAAAATCCAAGTACACTTTTCATGCCCCACTATAAAGGTGCACCATTCCTGAGTCTGAGTTCCATACCAAAAGCCAAGCGAGGAAATTGAGTGCAAATAAAGCTATCCTCATCTAGATATAATTCAGTAATTGTTAAAATAGTTTTAAAATTTAATATATATATATATATATATATATATATATATATATATATATATATAATTCGTGGTTTGTGAATGTTTAAAATAGAAGGTTTTTAAAAAGCCTAAAAGAGAAATTAAAGTGTATTTATAAAATGCAATTCATACCAAGTATTTGCTTTAAAGCAATACTTAGGTGTATGCACTTGTGTGTATGTTTTAGAACGGTGCAAAGTACTGGATACACATGCGTGTGCGTGTGCGTGGCAATGGATTGTAGGGCACTAATGACGCCTTGATGGTGCACTTGGCATAAAGCATTAGAGCTCGAAGTGATCAGATCATTGCCATTAATTTTAGGACGATTATGATCATACGATCTGATGAATTGATCTAAATCATATGATACTTCTAAGGTAGATCCAATGATTAAATTAGTTGACTGTTAGTAAAGTCAACTATAAGATTAAATTAAGTTTGATCTAATGGTTGTGATTAAATAATTGTCACTAAAAATTACGATCGAACGGTAATAATCAAATAACCATTAATAATAATTTTAATATAACTGTCAAGATTAAGTGTCTGTTAATATCTGATGGTCAAATTTTAATGACTGTTAGATTTGCAGTTATTTACTATTAATTACAAAATTAAATGTATGTTAGTAAACATAAATTAAAACTGCTAATGTGATACTATAAATAGTCCAATGTAGACCAATTTAAGATACAAAAAAAGTTATTTCTTCTGTCTCTCTCAAAACTTTATGTAGTTTTAAAATTCAAGTCTCTCTCTTGCTCGTATAAGAACTCTGAGGCTGTTTTGGTTTCGTTTCATTTTGTGCAAAACGCAACCAAACTACTGAGGACTTCTGAGCTCTAGGCTCCATTGTATCCTGGATAAATATTTGTTGTGAGCTTGTAACCCAATGCATACTAATTTGTCAGAATTGGTGGGGACAAATAATTTCTTAAGAAAAGCAACTCAATAACACACCTTAAGAGCATTTTATTTTCTATTCTTACTATAATTAGCTTTTATAACAATAATACAACAAAAGAGGAATCCTTATCCTCATGTTACAACTCATGAAGCCCGGTTGCATTATATATTACTTAAAACTATCATTATGGGACTGCCTCACTTCTGTTTCCATCCTTATAAGAATCAGGGATTCAAGACAAAATGTATATGTACAAATTTCAGTGAAGTGCTGCTAGTTCGATCTACAGTGTTCATTTGTCAAAAAGATAACCTAAAGATCAGTGACAAATAATCTAACTGAAAGGGAGAAGTAACACCTGTGGGGAGGATCTGATGACCAGCAGGGAACCCCTTTCTTTAGCCCTTAGATTTTAGACATAGTAAATCATACCAACTTCCAGGGAAGATGTAGGAGGCACGTTCAAAAGAGTATTAGGATCTCTACAGTTCTTGCTCAGAAAAGCATATACTACATCAATAGCAAATTTCTTGAAAATGGAAGACGACTTCTTTGCCTTTGCATAGGAATGCCCGAAGACATAAGTGACACCGGATTCTTTAGCTGTTAGAATTTGCAGAGACTCATCCTTAAGAAGAAAACTTTCCACATGCTCGATTCCAGATTTCGTCACTTGAATATCGCGTGAAGGCCTCACTCTGTCCTCTTTATGATTTGGATTTGTGATGGCGCGCGCCGGAGAATCAAAGACTTCAACATGCGAGTTCCCAAACTCCCCACATAAATCAGCTGTTGCTTTTGATGCACTTTCTTCCTCAGTTTCTACAAATTGTACCAGTCCAGACACCAGTCTGTTTTCTAAATTATAATTTTCTTGTTGCAGATCCTTGTAACCATATCTCAAGATGCACCTGAACATTCTGCACTCCGTTGGGCCTACTCTACTAATGAGAAGTCGTTCCTTTTCACAAACATAGGGAACTTGGACAGACTTTATGCAAACGAAAACAAGCACCTGATGAAATGCAGGTAAATTAGTCACAAAGTGTCCAAAAACAGCTGGGACCCCAGTTACCAGATTAGTGTATACAAGTCCAATTCCAGGGACCCGGACCATGCCTAGGCTTGGCCCTAAAGAAACTATCCTATTCATTGAAACCTTGTTCTCCACATCAAACTGGTGTTTCTTCATTGTTCCATAGTTCCATACATACATTACAGCCATAAAGACAGAAGACATTGCAAGTGCAATCCATGCCCCCTCAGGTACCTTGAAAATGCAAGCAGAGATGTAAAGCAGTTCCATTGAGCCAAACAACAAAAGAAATGCAAGGGCACTAATTATCTTCTGCTTCCATACTATTATCATCACCAGTGCCATCAAGCAAGTTGTCACAAACATAACAGTGGTGACTGCTAGCCCTGCATATTCAGCAAAACAACCGAGTTCAGTCATGGACACAAAAGGCCTAAAGATGCATTAGAAATTGGCAGATTTATTCAATTGTTTATGTTGATACCATATGCATGACCCATCATGTTTGTGTCCCTCAGTCCGATTGTCACAGCTATGGAAAGGCACATTAACAACCAATTGACCTCAGGAATGTATATTTGCCCACATATTTTACTGGATGTATGGACGATTCTAACACGGGGAAAGCAATTCAATGCACAGCACTGGCTTATAATGGAAAAGGTAGCTGATATTACAGCCTGACTTCCTACCATGGCTGCAAAAGTGGCCACTATGAAGACTGGCCAAAATACAGCTTCTGCACAATAGCTAATGGCATTAACACAAGAGATGGGGAAAGAATGATATATACCAATTGGCACTTTAGTATGTTCTTGCCTGGTATGGCTTTGTAGAAGCTTCTCTCAATATCTTCGTGGTGCTTAGAGAGGAATGCAGCCTCACCCATATATGTAAGAAGCAAAGAGGGATATACCAGAAATGTGAAGGCTATCTGGGATTTGAAGACCAAGTATTATGACAATAAGTTTGATAATTAGCAAAGGTATTAATGTCCCATGCATTCACAAGAGTTTGGATTTACCTTAATTGAGAGTGGAGAGAAATGGCCCAAATTAGCAAACATCGCCTCCACACCTGAGACAATTCCCGAGCAAAGCCAGTTCCAGTAGCTCTTTCTAGCAACAAATAAATGACAAATATCCATATTGGAAGTGTGAAGAGTTACCTGTGATTGAAAGAACCACTCCTCCTAATGACACCCATCCTTCGACGCTCGCGCTTCTAATGAACTTTAACATATAAATCGGAGAAAGTGCACGATATATACGAGAATTCCACCGAAATATGTTGTATGCTCCAATGCCAGTAAGACACACAAGCCATGTCGTGGCAATTGGAGCAAACATGAAAGCAACTCTGTGTGTTCCATGGTGCTGAAGGGAGAAAAGCCCCACTAGAATGATGCATGAGATAATAACAACATAATCTGAAAGAAAAGTGAATCCAATAAAATTAATATATGGTATGGTTTTTCAGAGGGGACAGGAAGATAGCAACGTAATAAGTTGGACTTACTCTCATGGAGTCCTGTGATCTTCAATTTGACGCCCGATACTGCTGAAAGAACTGAAAGGGGACACATGCAAATCTCGGTAAGAGCATTTTTGGAGGGTAAAGTACAAATTAAATTCAAGGTCCAGCAGATACTAATATATAAATGTGCACTTTGAACATGTAGGATCCAGACCAAAGGGAAAATGCAGGATCCTTCCTCCCCACCTTTACCTCAACCAAAAGAATATTACCCATTTGGTATTCATTCATGTTTTACACCACTTTGCCTTTACATTGCCGAGTCATCTTCAAACAAGATTCTTTTTAGTAGGCTTATGAATGATCAAATCTTCGCTTTCCCAAATTCATTTTGAAAATTTATGCTTTGCAGTTTAAAATCAGTGATAAGACCATTCATGGCTGGCCCCTGTTTTTCTGATTGTAATAAGTGCAGAAACTACAAATATCACACATAAACGTAATGCTCAGTTCTACGACAGCTACATGACATGTTTTAGTAAAAAGTATGTGGTTAAGAGCTGGATTCATTAATATTATACACGTACATATATGTATATTTGCATTTAAAACAAAAGAACACATTCCTATAAATTTCAATGTTGATACACAATGAAGATATCATGTAATTTAAATATAAAGCAACAATAAACTTGTGAAATGAAATGCTAGGAACTATAGCACTGAAATCCAGCTACCTGATATTGCAGGAGTGAGTACCCCATCAGCAATAGCCATACAGGTTCCAAGCAGTACAAAAATCAAAAGCCCTTTGCGAAATCTTTGGTGCTTCTTGAAGAATGACTTCATAGAAGAACTCTGCCATGTGTCTGCGGATCCTTCTCTTACATACGCAGACAACTTCTCATCTGCGTCTTGTTGATTGGGCAGAATGCTTAGCCCTGCATGGCGGCAGAGAAGGGAGTACAATGCAAAGGTGCCACCTGCATCATACGTGAAAAGTTGGCATTGATAAAGTTTCATTTTTGACAAAATCTGCAGTCATGAAGTTTCAAACAATAATACCTCACATAACTGATTAGAGGTTTACTTTCTGAAGTTTAAGTCTACCGTACAAAAGGAAATTCTCAGCCACACGGTTTTTTAAATCAGCAGCACACAGTGCTTCTATTCAGTGATGAGAAGGCTATTTTATAGTAAGGAGTGCTTAGCCTACTGGCATGCCATTTGAACAGCATGGTATGACCATGCCCCAATTTGTAAGAAGAGAAAACAGTAAAAGAAAAACTAGAAGATTTTAGTAAATCACTTGTTTTCAGTTTGCAATGCAACATGCGTGTTCTCCATACATCAGCCATGCACCAGATTTGGAGCCAGAAATGGCCCTTGCCTACATAATGGTGTTATAACATTTTTCATATCCTTCTCAACTATAGTGGGTATGGGAGAGAAAGTTGAGGGACTAGGAGTACGTTTGAGTCATGAGTTCAATCATGCTGGAAACTAAGTAACTAGTTATTGAAAGGAATGACAAAGTTATACCTTCACCATTGTCATCAGCCAACATCACTATGAATACGTATTTAAGGAGAGCAATGAGAGTAATTGTCCAGAAGATAAAGGAAAGCACCCCATAAATCTCTTCATCATTCTCATGGAGGCTCAACTTCCCAGAGAAGGTGGTCTTGTAAACATAGAGAGGGGAGATACTGAGGTCGCCATATACCACTCCTAGACTTTGATAAGCCAATGTGAGCACTGTTGTATAGGACACCCTTTTCAAGTTCTGGTTCAAGACACTAAATTTATTAACATATATGTGATGAGCTTAGTTGGAAGAAAGAAAAGGAACAGGCATTAGTGGTTGCTTCAAAAAATTTCACGGTGGATCACCATTGTCAGAGATTCACGACCCCACTTTGGCTCAGGATTCAAGCCTGACTCAGATTATATCATTTTCTTTCTTCCTATTTTCTCTTGTCCAATTTCTTTCTAATGGTTGCACTCTCTGAGTGAGGTTCGACATGGTTCAGGCAGCAAGCTGACAGTAAAGGCTCTAAAGCCATTACACTCATCCCTTTCCATTAAGATTGAAACTTGAAATGCCTTCAGGGAGGCACGGGATGAAGCATATATGAAACAGCCATGTACTTACACACACAATTATGTCCTAATTAAACTGAAATAGCCAACAACATCCTAAAATCCTGAACTAAGTTTAGTTAAGGAGCATACACTCTTCCGCCTGGTTCATCATACATTCATACTATATCTCACCAATTAATCTCTTGTTAGAACTCCATTTAATGTGGAACCCAATTAACAATCTGAATATGATAATCCCCAGTAACCCATGTCATTACTTTTCAAAAGCACATTATTTATAAACTTCATTTTACAGAACCCCATTAATTCTAATAGACCCAGAAACTCGTTAGGAGAAAAATGACGAGAGAAAAAATGACACTAACATGGAAATATCATAAATGCTTAATTCAGAGGGCAAGACACTAAGCATACCTCTTGAGATATTCCCTGTTCTACAAACTCTTCAGAGGGATTCATGGCTTTGAGACAGAGGGAGACAGAGAGGAGACTGGGAAGTGGGAAACAAGCAGGCTGGGAATTAGAATATAAAGAGAGAGAGAGAGAGAGGGAAGTAGAGAATGTAGGAAGTGAGCGGCAGTAAGTAGTCAAGAAGCAAGTGGGGTGTGTGTCCAAAGAAGTTGCAAAACGCTTTCAATGCTCTTCACCTCTCTAGGAAATTGCACTGCGTATTCAAAAGCCGTGAAAATTAGTTCCATTTTTCTTTTTCCTGAGCAGAAAATTAGTTATTAATTTATTAGGCCAAAATCTTGGATAAATTATTACATAAAAATGCTAGATTTTGTGCTATTTTACAATTTTTGACATGTGGCAACATGTGATTGAAGGGTTTTAAATCTTTTTTAATAGCTAACATAACTTTAATCACATGCTAACATTTGGCTTCCTCTCAATTAGTGATTAGATAAAAATATTAATTAAATAGATTATTTTTTATTAGTTTAATTTTATTTTGAGAAAAATGATGAATTAGCATCATATGAGAGTTGGGGTCACGAATTTAGACTGTAACTCTACAGTTTATTCTATATTTTAATTAAATAGAGTGTTAAAATATTAATTAAAAAATTAAATTTATCATTTTATATAAACTTAACTTTTGAGATAAATGATAAATTTACGTATTGAGTCTTACATTTAACATATTTGTCAATTTATTTGATAAAATTTCCCTTACAACTTTCTCTTAACACATTGAGTGAGAAACAATAATGTAAGAACAGTGATCTCATAGTACTGAACTTCTAAATCATAAATTATAAGCATATAAAGCTTGAATGTAGACAAATAATGTTAAAGTAAAGTATTAATTAAATAATTAAAAAATTTACGATTATATCAGTTTATATTTTTTTGAATAATTAGTGGTTTAACATAGTACCATAACAGAGGTTATAAATTTGAATTTTGAATCTACGGTGTATCCTTTATTTTAGGTAAATATTTCATATACTGAGCCTCACTTGTTGACAGGGTTTGAACCCACACGTGAATGAGAGTGTTAAAGTGTGGATTGAATGATTCACCATTTCTTTTCAGCTTAAGCTTTTGAAATAGTTTGTGATTTAATAAATAAAAAACTAGATCGGTAATTTCCTGCTTCATTTATATAATAGAACAATGCAGCTCTTGTCGAGAATGTGGATTTGGGGGCTGATATGATAAAGTCCAAGCCACGGGCCATGACCGGCCCACAAAAGCAACTGTGCCAACACAACGGTTGCTTAGAGGACATTGGGAGTGTGGCGAATAAAATAACTATCCTTTGATTTTGTTCTAACTACCTGCAAGCGCAGAATCCAACACAACATCAGATTACAACCATAACCTGCTAGTAGACGCGGTGCCATGCCTGGCCAGGGCTAGTAATTTAGCACTACGCCACCCCACCATCCGGCAACACTTGGAGAAGTTCAAACCCCGTTAGTGGGCGCGCTCCATAAGGAGAGAACATGCGACCATTTCGGGTACAATTGCATAACCACTTCTTCTCATAAACACTCTACCTCTCATTCTCACATCAATTCATCCATTTGTCTTTACTAACTTAAACATCAGATAATTTTTTTCTCCGGTAACCCTCGACAAGTCTCCGATAATTTATATCCCTTTTTGCATGCATGTATTGACTGAATCTGACCGGGCGATCACTGCATCTCTACATGATTTTCATCTAATTATTATGGAGACAGAATTATTTTTAGTTCAAGTTTTGTGTTCCATTCATGAGTTTAGGAAGCCTAGTTAAATTTGACTGACCAAGCTGTATTTCTTCTGCACTAGGCGTCCTAATCTACTCCTCAATTGTACCTACTGGCTTCTCATGTAAATGTTGCGTGCAAGTAAAATCTGTAGACGACAGAAGTATAATATATATATATATATATATATATATATATATATATATATATATATATATGTTTTCCCCCCTCGAGTAATATCCAAATTGTACTTGTCTCTGTAGGGCAGTTGGTCCCCAATTCTTGAGGATCAAAGTTTTATTCTAATTTAGTCTATTAAAATGCAAATTATATGCAGATAGATGTTAGTTTAATAGGCTGGATTAGAATAATTTGTTTCAATTTAGTTTGAAAGAAAATTGTGTTTATCATTGAGAATCTTATACCCAATAAAAGAAAGATAATTAAAAAAACAAATTAAAATTTAAAAAAAGAAAAAGAACAATTTTTTTTTTTTTAAAAAAAACAAATGCAAAAAAATAACTGAAAATTATTAAAAAAAAAAAAAAAAAAAGAATTTAAAAACAAAGGAAAAAAAAACCGTTTTTATTTTTATTTTTTGTTTATTTTTTGGTATAACTTTTTTTTTTAATAATTTTTTTTGTTTTACAAAAAACTTTAATAATTGTATGAAGCGTATTTTTGTCATTACGGGGTACATTGACATTATTTAATAGTTTATGAATGGAAGAAATTGTCACAATTAGTAATTTGAGAAGAACATCGACAATAAAATAATTGTTTGAGGGAATTATGTGTAAGTTTTTTAAAAATCCTTAGGATGATGAAGACATGGCCATTTCTAAATTTTCTTGAATAATGTATTTTGAGTTAAATATTTTTGTCTTTATCGTATTTATTTTTTGATGAATTAAATGAGGTTGGGAATTTTTCAAATTTTTAACTAATCAGTGTATTACATCATGTACATGCATTTCATGCTCCAAGGCACCAACTCCGATCATAATGTACGATATGGGACATTGAAGGTGGCTAAGTAAAATGCTGGTGGGACTGTTGATGTGACGTTTTGAGAAAGTCAATCTTATAATAAGTGGATGGAATTCATGGATTATAAGATCTTTTGTATTTGTGTTAAGTTTCGCATTGATTTGATTCGAGACGTTGCAATGAGATTGAAATTTATAAATAATTATAAAAAAATTAATTGTAATTTGACTAATTCTTTTAAAATAACGATGGAGACGGTACTAAACATTTTCTTAGGTGATGACTTTCTCGCTCGGTGTTAAAATTTGATAGCAACATCATAATACAACTTTTTTGGTTGATATGCATTATTTGCCAATAGTACAGCGGATGCAAAGATTTGATTTGATGTCACCCGCCGAACCAGAAAGAAAGGTAGTAACGAAAAAGATATGATGTGAATTTTGTTAAATTATAGATTAAATGATTAAATTTATTTATTTCTATCGATTTAAGTTTTTAGAATAAGTGATGATTTAAATATTATACTAGAACTAAAGGTCTTAAGTTCAAGCATTGTTAAATGAAAATTTGAGCTCACACGTGAGAGAGAATGTTAAAGTATTGATTAAATTATTAAATTTATTTCTTCCTATCAGCTTAAGCTTTTGAAATATGTTAAACGGTGATTTAACAAACTTATCCCAAAATAAGACGTTAACTTGAGACTAGTCACTCACTCTCTCTTCCTCCCAATATTTTCCCTTCCCTTATATGGGATTGAAAAAAATTCCTCCGACCAAATTTAAAAGAGATTTATGTTCGTATCGAGTTCATATACTTACACTTAACACAAACATATCGAGCTGGTCAGGATGAAACATCATGGGCAAGGGCAAAATTATTGTCTTTGAATTTAATTGGATTATGAGATGAATAATTAGGAACTAAGATATCTTCCTTTACAACCAAATCTGACTTTGGTTGTTCCTCTAAGTATCATTAGGTTCCAGCCGTACAAGTACTAGTTTATACAATTATTGGATTTCATAATGGGCAAATTGATTGATTGTTTATGGGCTTGAAGAATGAGGTACATTATTAGAACAACGATCGAGGTATCCACCTTAACAACCAAGTCGGTCTTTGTCGTTTGTTTCTCCCTGGTCCCAATATTATTCTGATAAGTTTTCCTTCAAATTATCTTTGAAAGAAAATTTTCTAGTCGAGTTTATTTATATTGATATATGTCTTTAGAGCATAAAAATATCTTCTTTGAATATTACATGTTTTGTTAATTTTATTTAAAATGCATGTGAGAATCACGTGTTCTAATAACATATGTCGGTTTAATAGATTTCCTTTAATTCAATTCGAAAAAAAAAAAAAAAAAAATTGTCCTAATATTGAGGTCCATCTGTCAATGTTTTATGATTGGAAGAAAACTTTAGGTCTGTTTGGGTTTCGGATTTCAAAATTTAAAAACATAATTTTTAGAAACGTAAGTAAACGTTTGGTAAAATTGTTGTTTTGCCTTTAAAATTATAGTTTTTTTTTTTAAAAAAAAATGCACCCATTTACTTACAATTTGAAAACACATAATTTTCTATTGAATTGTAATTTTTTTAAAAATATACTCCCAAACAATATATTTTTAATAATTTCGTTTAAAATTGCACTTTTGACCGGCTAAATAGCAATGTCAAACGCATTCTTTGTCTTATTATTGGGGTTTAACTATACGTTTCAATGATTTTATGGTTGTGAATACTCTACATTTTTCTCATGCTTTAAAAGTATATACCAGTTTAATAGACCGGATCGGAAAAATCTCCACCGACTTCAAGGAAAACATTGTATTATAACCTATTATTGGGGTCCAACTGTCAATGTCTTAAAACTGGAGGTGAATAAAATTTGAAAAAGAAAGAATGAGACAGTGTGAGAATGAAAAGTGATGGGCAATTTTTTTTATTATTATTTGTAAGTGAAAAGTGATGGGTATTAATATAAAGTTAGGTGCCCTTTCTATGTCAAAGATTTATCGCTCTTCTATCTGTGTCCCCATTTTGATTCAATGCTCGGACTTTTCTGTGTCCCTCTCCCATTTGAAAGGTCATAGCCTTACCCTCGTGGGGAACTTTACTCCCTCATTTCATGGACCAAAAAAATAAGGCAATTGCTCCAACTCTCTGTGCTTTAATGGGGTTCCTCGATGGTCCCTAGGCATCATGCCAATCATTCAGTTTCTGACCTTGGATGCTGCCACGCACGAGTGCATATATGTTGAACTGTCATGCCATTGCCCATTGATGGGAAGATGACATTCCTTTTTATGATTGCTCATATAAATTTAACCGCTTATACGTTGTTATATGATTAATGTGTGATTTGAGAGGATTTAAGACCTATTTTTAGATGCGTTAGGGTAAATAACATTGAAATTGATGGGTGCTTCGAGAGAATCATGACTAACTAAATTTCATACAAGATGAAATAAGCTAAGAAATTGTACCATGCTCTTATTTAATAACTCTATGGTTCTTATAGAAGACCCCTTACAAGCTCAATGGATAATTACGAAAAATACCTCTGATTTTCCATGTGTAGAAGGAAAGATATTATTTAATAAATAAGATTGCAGTGCTAATTGGAGAAGAGGGATATTACTTATTTTTTCCTAAATGGAGAATGCAAGATTTGGAAGGCAAACAAAAAAAAGTTATTGCCAAATGAGTTGTCTTATCAATTGAATTGGATGACAACAAAATGGCATGTCATTGGTGAAAAGATGACATTCCTTTATATGATTGCTGAGGTTGAGGACTACATGAGGTCATAATAGATTTAGCATTGAACATATTGGTACATGATGAATGTGTGACATGGTACTATATGATAAGGATAAAAATCCTCTGTGATTAATGTTTTGAATTTGAAATTATTTAAATGGGAAAATACAATTAATTCCCCCCAAAGTTTTACCACTTTTTTAATATTGCATCTAATCTTTAAAAATTCGCACCATTTGCTGAGGTATATCGCGGGGTGAAACGAATCTCGAAGCAACCGGACTTTACCGGGAGTTTGGATCTTGATTTTTCCGGTGGTGTATTGTTTTCTCCATTGACTGCATCTAACTGAGGGTAAAACAGAAAAACTTGTGACAAAAAAATCACATGCGGAGCACGTGAGGCCCTTTCTATCAGAGCGGACAGAAATTACTAATGGATTTGTCATAACGAAAAATTTGGAAACTTTTGTTGGGGCACATTGCAAATTTTTAAAGATTGGAGGCGAGATTGAAAAAGTTGTCAAACTTTGAGGAGGCTAATTGTATTTTTTTCCTATTTAAATCTATGTAAAACTCTATAAATAGAGCATTGTACTCAAATCAAATTATCAATTAATCTATATGTGTTTCTTTTTTTCTTTTTTCTCTCTTCTCTTTCTTAAATTATGAGGTTATGTACTATATACTTTATTAAATGTAATAAAATAAAATTTAAACTTTAAAAATAAATCCCTCTATTTCAAGTTAATTCCGGTTATATGAAACTTGTGTCAAGTAGACCCTATCATATAATTAGATAAAGCCACATAGAGGTCCATGTAAAGCCCAATACGATCTAGACCATGACAAATGCAATTCAAGATGGAGCCTTCACTTGTATTTGACCCATCTTGCTTCTACTTGAACCAAATAGAATTTTTCAAGTATTAAAATTATTTTACAAATCCTTGCTGTAAGTTAACTGTCCACATCAGCACTTTTTTTTTTTTTTTTTGCGAGAAATGATCCCTACACTCATTTCTCACAACAGCCCCACAACAAGTTGACGTGGCTGATAATATTTTATTATTTTTTTTGTTTTCTTTTTGTAAAAAAATAATAAAATATTACCAGCCACGTCAGCTTGTTGTGAAACTGTTGTGAAAAATGAGTGTAGGAATCATTTCTCTTTTTTTGCATGACATGTGGCATAATTAATGAGTCAGCCAACTTTGTTGTCACGGTAGATGGAGAAATACCTTTGTACTACACTACACTGGTTTATCAATTAAAACATCTGCATCAAATAAACACATCAAAAAAAAACTATGAAAGTGACTCCCATGTCATACCCACGGTTGGAAAACAAAAGTTGGAGATCATAATAAGCCATGGCATAATGGCATTAATGGTCTTAATTTGTTTGCTGATTGGAGCTTTGCTAGCATAATTTTTTATATCAGCTTAACAATTTTTTTATTTTCAAAGTTGGAAAGCTTTGAAAATTTCCTCTAGTGTAAATTTTAGAATACAAGATTTAGTTAAGTGGCCAGAGTTAAAAAGTCCATCTTTTTTATTTCTCATTAAATGGCCGCTTACATCTTTTTTATAATTTTTTTTTCCCTTATCAAATAGAAAAAATAAAAGAAATTAAAGCCTTGGCAAATCATTGGCGGTTTGTGCTAGACCATCTAAACTTTTTTCTTGTTAAAAATAAAAAATACAAAATACAAAATCAGTTGATGTGATTTTATTTATTTGCAATAAACACACAATAGTTTTAGAACGTGGATTCCATTAATATGCCACATTAGATACAATGAAATTATAATACATGTCACCCAAAATTAAAATATATATATATATATATTAACTAAATATGCTTTTTATTATAGGTAAAACATGTCATAATTTCATTGAATCTAACGTGATAAACTAATTTACTCTCAATTTTTTTAACAGAATTCGAAATTTGATAATAAAGACTAATTTATTATTTTTGCATATTACAGGAATCCTTCAAAAATTTTAAAAACCTCGAAGAACTTATTGCAAATAAATAAAACCAACCACATAAACTGATTTAGCATTTTCCCTTTCTTTTTTTTTACATCCATCTAAATTTTACCCCTTTTTTTAATTTTTTTTTTAATGAATCCATCTAAACTTCCTGTGGACATCCATCTAAATTTTACCATTATTTCCAATGCCCATTAAAGTCGGCTTTCCACAATCAATTAAACTCTGCTAAAAATGGATTGTAGCTTGAGACACAAGCAGAGGATATATATATTTCCAGGAAATTGGTTGGCAATAAGACAGTAAGACACAACCTTTCGTTCATTATATGGAATAGAAAACAATTCCAGACTCTGCACAAAACAAGAAATAATATCCCAACAAAAACTCTATTCTTATGATACTCTTTCTAGCAGCGCACCTCTTGAGAGCTTAATTGACCCGCAGCTTAAACCAAGTAATTAAATTGATTTGAAAAAACCCTAAGACAAACTTTCACAATGCCCAAACTGCAAAAAAAACAACCCTCAAATACGCAAACAAGAACAAAGTTCGACCAAATATTTAAAAAGACTCCCAAATGAAGGACGCAGTAAACTCACCACCATCCAACCAATATATCACACCCAATGAATTTCAGCTGCACGAATATACCAAGACGGGTGGGAAAAGGTCAGCCAAACAACCTCATCATATGGCCAGGTCTATATGGCATTCAAAAGACATCATCTTTAAGAGGAGGAAGCAGGCTCCTCATCTTTCTTCTCCGTTTTTTCTGCATCGCTCTTAATTTCCTTTTCGGATGCAACAGGGGTGTCATCACCAGCTTTGGCCTCCGTTTTCTTTTCTTCAACACTCAACTTCTCAAGAAGCCCAGCAGCTTCAGATGTATCTTTGTCTTCCTCTTTCGTTGATTGGGATTCAGCAACTTCTTGAAACTTCTCCATGAAGGTTTTGCAGTCTGATACAGAAACCAAATATTAGTAATCAACATAAAAGAAAATTTCTTCAAAAAAGAGTGCTGAGAATTAAGAAAATTAAAAGAGAAAAGGCAAGACATTTATTATACTCTAGTTTTGCTACAAAATCGAAGGTCAACAGCAATCAGAAAGTAATTCTTTAAACCAACAGGAAATAGAACATGAGAATGCTGCAGGACATTATCAAAAAATACATGGAGAACTGCAGAATGTAATAGTTGACCAATGCAACACTTTACTGAGAATTTAAAGAAAAGGCAATATACACAATATTTCAGAATTGATTGTCAACACCTATTTAATAACACTTTATTGAAGCTCACTTGACCTCCAAAGAGAAATTTGCTCTGTTTGTCAATAGAGAATAAAATTCACTATGCTCCCCCTTGTGCTTTCATCCAAAATATGACATTTTTACGCAACAAATAATAATAGAACAAAGAATTTTTCGAATACTTAAAAAGCAAGTTCGGATTTAAATCTTCAACCCAAGTTTCCAATTGATTTTCCTCAAGTATAATGGCTAGGGCAAGATGACACTCATTCCTGTACACTTGCTTCACAATAAAGTGAATCTAATGAGTTCATTCCAATAGGTTTCATTGTTACATAGTCCTTCACATATTTGCATGCTTAATGAGTTCTCCAATACAGCATATTGATTTTCAGGTGTTACAATCTGGATCCAGAATCAACCACCACTACCATAACTTTACGTCATGTAGTTCTTGCTTAGCCTTGTAATTAAATTGAGAACAATACTCTCTTTGCCACTTCACTAGCATTAATTAATGACTCAAACTCTCAAAATCCACCAATTATATGGGTACAGGACAATTGGAGACTTCAAAAATACAAAAACCAATCCCACATTTCAAACTCGGCACATATATAATCCAAGGATTGAGGTTTCTCTTTCACTTACACCCTGAAGTAATCTTAAAATACCAACGTAATTTTACTACTCTTATAAACAAAAAGTACTTTGGGTCACGAATCTTTTGCAAATCAAAGCAAAACCAACTGTGATAGCAACAAGTTACAACTCTTGACGGTTGAAATCATATTTTCAATTCCAATTTTTTCTTTTGAGCAGCATATCAAAAGGCCAAAATCTCTATCTTCATATTGATTTTCAAAAAAAAAAATCACAACATTCAGATCAAACACAACTTCAAGTTCAGATAATGCTCAAAATGGTTTCCTAACTAGACGAAAGAGAATTATAAACCGCATATATCGCATCCAATTCATCAAGAATTTGAATCTTCCAGCAGTTTTAAAAAAATAATACTTGGGTAGCATCTAGAGAAAATCTAGATTTACCAATCACGAATTCAAAAATACTGTAATTCAATTGAGGATATCAAGACTCACTCTCAATGGAAGCAAATCTGATGCAGAAAAGCTCGTCCTTCAATTCACCATCGGCAAAATCGGTCGCGTGCCACACACATGACTTCTCGTTCCCGGCGTGTTCCTGCACCGTCATCGTCGCAATAACTGCAAAAAACACACAAGACCTTTGCATCAGATTCAAGAAAAACTTAGCCCTAACCCTAACCCTAACCCTAACCACAACCCCAAATAATCAAATAAACAAAACACAAAGCAACGGACCGAGATGGTTGGCGCAGATCTTGAGGGTCTTGGACTGCCTCATAACAAGGCGAACCTTGTTGGAGTCCTTGTGCTTGAGGAATTTCACCGTACCGGCGCCTCTCTCCTTCCACTGGTTCCCATCTCTATCGAATCGGTATAGCTTCGCTTTCCTACAAATCCAAATCAAATTTAAAAAAAACCCTAGATTCAAAAGATCCGCGAAAAAACCAAACCCTAGGGGCAATACAATCAACATATATATACAAAGCAAGCGTACAGCTCGAGAATGGTTTCTTCGTTCTCCTCGCCAGTGGAGACGGCGACCTCCTCTAGCTTGACGATCGGAGCGACCTGAGCGCCAGTGTCCTCGTCTTCGTTGGCCGCAGCCTCCTCATCCTCTCTGTGCTCGTGCTCGGGTTCGGTGCTCGCCATTTTCTTCTAGAAAGAGAGATCGCGAATTCGGCTGCGGAGAAGAGAAAGAGGGTTTTTATAGTGGGAATGAGAGAGTGTGTGTAATAGAGGGCAGGGCTTCGTCAGGACAAAGCGTGAACCTCACGCCTTTTATAAGGGAGTCCAAGAGAGTGGGGGAGAGGGCCAGGGGATTCAAATCTCCAAACAATTTGCTGTTGAATTATTAGTAAAGAATAACAAATGTTAAAGAATTAGTATTCTCTACGATTATTTATTTGATTTTAAAAAAATTTCGACAAGTGATTATAAAATGCTATTATAAGACCTACCTGAAATAAAAATTAAGTTGTTTAACCATTTATCCGGTCAGGTAGATCTCATAAGTAGTCTCTTACAATTACCTGCTCGAATTTTCTCAGCAAATAATTATAAAAGATCCTGATTCAATGTAAAAAGTCTTATGGAGTCCACCTGTTATAGTAGGTGGATAGATTGTCCAAAATCTATATGGACAAATAGACATTGTAGAGACACTCTTATATTTACTGCTCGAATTATTACGATCTAAACAAAAAAATGGTTGAGGCTTTCTATCTGAAAAAGATGGCCATGTGGGTGGGTAAGCCTTTTCCGTTGAATTAGGTTTTCGTTGCAACAACGAAAAGTGTTAACAATATTTTTTTTTGCCATTTTGCTAGCTGAATGGTTAGTCTGTAATACTTTTTAATGGCCGCATGTTATTTATCACTGTTAAAAATTTATCATAAAGGGTAAACCTTTAAAGAATGATTTGATAAAAAAAAAAAAAAAAAATGAAACCTTAAAGCCCACTAGCACATTTTTTTTCTAGATAAAAATTTAAAGTTTTGAGGGGAGATTTATTTAGGGTTAGGCAAAGTAATGGCATGAAGTTGCTTACCACCTAAGCTGATTGCCTTCACAAGATTTTGAGTGTAGTTTAGATGCTATTCTTAATTCCTTAGCATTACCTTTTAATGTTGAAAGAATAATGTTATAAACCATACTTCTTCTTCTTCATTTTTTTTTTTAATCACAATCTCACCATACTAAGGTGACAGTGTCAATCGGGTCATTGTTAAGAAAAAATATTAAAAAATTGATTGACACTGCCACATTAGCCCTTTGATTAGCCTTTATTAAAAGTGAAAAAAATGGCTGATGACATTGCACATTAGCCTAGTAGGGTGAAGGTATAGTTTTTAGCATTTCTTTTGTAAAGTAATGTGATATAGCTAATCCACCCTTAAAGCAGCTCTAGTTAATATATATTGGTAAATCGACAATGTCACGTTAACATAGTAAAATAATAACAAAATATTAGTGTGGCATATGCATTTCTCAGCAAGATATAGTTTACTTCTTGAATGGAGCCATGGAGGATATGTCAGACATGCCTGTCCAGCGAACACTCCATCAAAGGCCATGGAGTGAATTAAGCAACAGGGTTTTCCCCACTAGCATGTTTATAGGACCTCAGCATTTCATTCATATTTTTCACGAAGGAATATTCCTAGAAGACATGGCATGCCATGCTGGGAATTGAATAGTAACCTCTCTTAATGAAGATCTATGATTAACATCACAGAAGGCCCCATTGGATTCTAAGAAACAGAGAATCCGAGGAGCCTTGTGGGACTCTGGAATTTAACCTAAAACAAACCAGAAAAGGAAAAAAGAAATCATCACTTCAGTCCAGAAATGTCATGAACAGATGATTTTGTAGAACTTAGCCGCTTCTCAGTTATAAACAAGAAGGTGATTTACCATAACAACTTAAATGAGGGCATTCAGCTGCAGAGCCAGACAGATTCAATTTCCTGATGCAAATTTTGTAGATGGCTGAAA
The DNA here is from genome assembly GCA_028654335.1 of Alnus rubra. Taxonomy (NCBI): domain Eukaryota; kingdom Viridiplantae; phylum Streptophyta; class Magnoliopsida; order Fagales; family Betulaceae; genus Alnus; species Alnus rubra. Next base: position 304,336 of record JAJPGS010002137.1, on the reverse strand, counting down.
CAAACAATTCAATAACACTCAAAGCTTAGATGAACAACAACCCCAATAATGAGATTAGATTCGGATAATTAAACTACACAATCTACATGATCAAACTAATTTCTATCATAAGTGAGTGCATTCATGTACCCTATTCAAGTTATAGTGCTCAAAATACATCCTCTGTGTATGAATGCACTCACATAAGGCAGACACTAGTTTGACCTTGCAGATTGGCCTGTGTGGAACAAAACTAAAGGTCAAGACTCCATCATTGGCCTCATGTTGCTCCCTCTACCCAACTAAATAATTCTTATATGTACCAAGAAGCCTGCATTCAGAATTGATATTAGTCATTTCAATCACAAGCAGGGGAGAGTATCAAAAGCATGCGAATGTAAGTACCCCAGTACACAATCGAGACAGAAGTAACCACAATTCTGTTTATTAAGCTTTAATCACGGGGGATATTTTATGCAGCCATTTGCTTTTTATTGTATGAACAAGTGAAGAATTGGGACCAAGTGCTCGATGAACAAAATGATCTGTGTGTGCATTAAGCCAAATCACTTCACACACCAGAAGCCCCAATCAGACCCCATATTACAGGTTTCTCCACGAAACTCCAATTGCAATTAGCCAATACAGTGGAGTGATAAGTAAATAAGATTAAAAACTCTTATTCTTGAGTTGCAACCCCATTCTCTGCATCCATTGCCTCAGCTTCTGCTGAATCCTCCACTTTGTCGCCTCTTTTGCCTGCAAACACATAAGTTGAAACTGTGAATTATTGATTGATAAAAGGATCAATGGAGTTTGATCTACTGCCAACCTAGTATTAAATTTGTTCTAGCCGAATATTTAACCAAGTTTCTCTTTGACCCACCTTTCTTCTTCTTCCCACCACCTTTCTTCTTTGTTTTAATGCCAAGAGCCAGCCAGGCCTTGATTTCAGGATCATTATCAATAGACTTTGTGGGCTGCAGCTCCTGCAGAGGATGAGAAGTGATCCTGTCTGACCCATTTGGCATTAGTAGAACTGTGAATTTAATATGCGCAACTAAATCACCTGCACAACCACCAACCAAGTACGTTACAAGATACTCCAATGATTAGAATTAAAACCAAACGCACAATGTTAACTACTCTCCATTTGTGTTTGAAAAAAAAAAAAAGCAGAAAAATTTGTATCACCAATCTCTTTTTATGCGTGTCCCTGGTGCATATTTGAATAACATAGTTGCGTATCAATAATAAAAGAAAAAAAAAAAAAGTACTTGTGCTACCAAGAGTAAACATGTGAGTTTCTGAAATGATTTGTTGAACATATTTGGTAAGAAAGACTATTAGAGCAATGATGAAAGCACAAATTCACTATTTGTGGATTCAATATTTTGCAAACAAAGTTGATCAAGAGACTTGCCTGGTTTCTCATGGAGAACAGGATATGGCTGCAACAGATCATGGTTCACACATTCCACTAGTCCCAGTCGAGCTCTCTTCTCTTCCAAAGCCCTAAAATAAAGGCACACAAATGGATTTTTAATAACAAATCACACAGGCTAAACAGCAAAAGCTTTTCAAGTTTGAAACAGCATATAAGATGAAAAGCATGTGAACCTTGCCGTAAATGGCATGATGGGAAATTTCTGACTAATTTCGCTGAAGATGAACCTCGATGCTTTCATCTTCAAGTGATAATTTCTGTCAACAGCTCTCTTATATATAGTTGTTTGACGCTCATCCAACAGCTTAGGCTGCAATCCAATATCCATAAACCACGAATAAAACATATTACAATATTATGTTTAGGTCAACTAAAAGCCCGCACTTACCTTGCCATCACCTGTGCTGGTGACTATATCAACAGCATAGACTTCATTTTCCTCAAATTCTGCATCATCAACTCTTGTTTCCGGACTGGACACACTCAGTACAACCTTGTTTCCATCAATCACAAACTGCTTCAGCTGGTGACTCAGAACACCTTCAACAATCTTGCAATCATAGACAGCAGCAACTTTCTGAATAGCATCTGTCACTTCTTTGTTCTGCCACATCAAGAGACACCAAATGAACAAATCGAGGCATACCATAAAGAAAAAATTGAGAGCATAATGAAGGAACATATATAATTAAAAATAGGGAAGATGGATGTAGTAAATTAGTATAACATAAAAATACTCATCCAATGAACGAAAAAAAAATGCCAACTCCACCAAGTATAAGGGCACAATAAAACTTGTCCTGAGCAGTAGCTATATTTCAGTCAAGAGTGGGGATGAGCATGCAAGTAATGCAACAATCATTTTTAACATCTATCCTATCTTATATTTAAGATAACAAAAAAAGCCCCACTTGAACATGAAGATAGCATCATATCCTTATGATGCAGAGGACATAACAAAAACTATAAACCACATTGCATGCAATACAATAATTTCTGGATTTTTTTTTTTTTTGGATATATTTACACAAACTTGTGCGGTTAAACAATCCTCAACACAGTTTGTGAAGACCTCAAGAATTTATAGTCAAAAGTCATCACCATCATTCATCTTAAGGAATTCTTCATTCACTGTATTTCACGTTCATCATGGCCTCAAAGGTCTTTTACATCTTCCACCAATAATGTTGGTGCTTCTTAAATTAGATTTTTGATAAGTGATGCTTCTTAAATCAATGAGCTTGGATTTTTGTTTTCCAACACAGATTGAGGTTGTCTCATGCATTAACAGGGACTTGGGAAAAGAAACTGTAAAGAAATAGCAATTCACTATAACCCATCCCACTATTCATGTCTCTTTTCATCCCACCGGCATCCAATACAAGCTCAAGTATCAATACAAACCAAAAATTTTGCAATCTCCGAAACAATTCATTATGTTCCAGTGCCATACAAATGAAATTGCACCCAGAGATACACGAATGGTATATAAAATATTTAGAGATACACGAAAGTGGTTGCGGAGAAAGTGATCACCTAAGACAACATGGGCGTCCAAGGAAGAATATTATTCAGTGCCAACTAAGTTGAGAGAAGAAAGAAATTGAGCATTGCAAATTACCTTTCTTCCAGGCCTTACAAGTCTCAAAGCAACTTCAGCAGCTGTATTGGCTGCTGCAATAACATCTGCTGCCCTACCCGTCACCGGCCCCTCTTGAAGAACATGAGTATGTGCCACTACAGCAATAAAACCGTCAATGTGACATCCCATATCACTGCAAAAAACCGAACACTTTCATATCTTAATACTCACATAACCTCTATCCTCAAAAGAACAAACCAATTACAACATACTCTAAGAGAATAAATACCAGACAACAAATAACCCAAAACAGGACTTACATCTTTATCATATCACCTTCTTCCAACACGGCCTCGTCACTTGCAAGCGGCGAGAAGTGGCAAACCGTATTGTTTACAGAAACACACGTGGGAAAAGCAACACCCCTCTCAATTTTCCTCTTAACATTCTTGTACATGTTCCCAGCTTGCCTATACCCACAACCCCATCACTAATCAACATAAAAAAAAAAAAAAAAAACCATATCCAATCAAGCCTTAAAACCTTAAACGCAGTCATCATTAGCATAAACAAAGTACACATTTTTCATTTTCACATTTTCACATTTGGGGGCATGAATTCTCAAAATAATCCAAACGAACAATCCCTTTAGCAATACAAACAAATAATTTTTTGTCATACTCTCTGATAAAGGCATCGCCTTTCTCGCATATATCCACAATCTTCGCTTTGGGTTTGCATTCCGATATCACTAACTGCAAAGCCCCTGGAAAACAACACGTTCTTCAAAAATCAATTAAAACCCACTTTATTTATCCCCCCCCCCAAAAAAAAAATAAGAAGCAAAGAGACACAGATAGAGAGATAAGATAATCACTGTTGACAATTTCGGCAACACTCTTGTACTTGGTGACAACCTCAGGCGTTGTGAGATCCAACTCTTTCTCTTCTCTCTCCTCGTCCGACATGACTACTAAAATACAATAAAACAACAAAAGCAAAAACAAAATCAAGGACTACGAATTGTGTAGGAAAAATATTAAAAAAAATGAAAATCCAAAGCCAGTAACTGAAATTACCGGAATTTAAAGCTAGGGTTTTGAGGTTGGGTTTAATGGGCTGGGAAATGTTAGGGCTTTTCTTTGTTTTTTTTTTTGGTTAATTATGTTAAAGGATTTTGTGAGACAGAGGTGGTGTTGGAGTTGGACTGTGGAGTACAATTAGGGCTTGTGGTTTTGTTGGCAAATCAGTAGTATGAAGGTGGAGCTGATAGGGCGGATGTGTGGGTGCCAAGTGTAACGGTGTTGGATAGTGGTGGCATAACGGAGGATCTTGGACCATGGACCCACGTCACCCACGTGTGTGTCCAATATACTGGTTGTGCTTGTCGCTATTAACTTATTTATAAATTTGATCGGGTTGACCTGTCAGCGTTAATTATAATAATAATTTGTAAAAAAAATTAAAATTAAAATTTGAAATATTTTTAACAACATTCTTTAAATATTGAGAAAAATAATAATAATAATAATAAAATTTACTTATAATCCTTGATTTTTTATTATTTTAAAAAAAATGTCTATAAATTTAAAAAGTGTCAATTTAGAGTATCCATCTATTAATTTTTTTTTTTCAATTTTAAACCTCCATTCAAATTTTCTATTAAATCCTATCAAAATTCTCAAAATATCATTGTGTTTATTTTTTAAAAAAAAATTATAAATTTTTTAAAGATTCTAGTATAGGTATTTTGAGAATTCCGTTAAATTATGACCAACATTTAAATCCTAACAATTTTTTCCTAAAAATAAAGAGGGTTATTTTGGAAATTTTGACAGGAATTAATGGAAAAGTCTAACGGAGGGTTGAAATTAAAAAAAAAATTGAAAGTTAGATATCCTAAATTAACACTTTTTAAAGTTTGGGTATATTTTTTTTAAATTGATGAAAAAATTAGGTTAGAAGTGAAATTTTCTCAAATAATAAATTTTTGAGATTGTAAAGCTTGAAGCATTTAAATTACAAATGATGATTAAGATTTAAAGAACCCTAAAAACCTCTAAAAGTTCTTATTCTTCTTTTTGTTTTTTCATCAATATTCCAATGAAATAAAATAAAATAATGATGATTAAGATTTGAATCTCATATCACAAAGTTTTAGAGTTGAGTGAAAAATTGAAAATCGCAAGGTAATTTAAGAGAGTAAGTGATTTTTTTTTTCTTTAAAGTACTACATTTTTTACTATAATCCTCTACAAACGAATGTGACAGTGCGCCCTACTAACCCACTATATACGATAATAGGATCATCTCTATTTCATTGTCCAAATTAAATTTTACAATATATGATGGTATACATAGTATCAAATCATTCAAAAATTGTAAACGACACGACAATGTAGGCAATATAAACTATATAAACTGTGAAATTTGATCCGGACCACAAGATAAGTCGGCCATTTCAAGGATCCTGTTCACCCTTGGCAGGATGTAGGTTCCATAATCTTTTGATATGGACTTCACAAAATGCTTTAAAAAACAAAAGAACGTGAGCGAGAATCAATCATAAAATTTAGCGATGAAAGCTGTAAAAATACAAGGAAATATGGTGTGTACAAAATTTTCCTAGACCCTCGTCGGGAAACCAATATGTGTCTTGAAACTAAGACGTCACCGTTTTAGTGATTGATCTAAACAAAGAAACCTATACACGTTAAACAGAAGTTCAGTCCAACTCTGCCTTGACTGCCAAGGAAATACAGCCTTGGTGATGCAACCCAACAAATATTTGGCACCACCGCTTCAATTTCCACTGATCATTAGAATTGTAGACAGTAAACAGGAAATGCCGGACTAGCTACACGATACAGAAGTTCTCTATGTATATTCAGCAACCCAGAGATCAATAGGGAGCCATTGGTGGCATGCCGAAAGCTGGCATCGGAGGCATCCCCATCCCGCCCATTGGTGGTGGAGCAAAACCGCCACTTGTTCCTGGCATTGGTGGTGCAGGCAAAGCAAGAGGCAGCAACTGGGCATACATATTCTGCAGATAATGAAAACATTAAAAAAAAAAAAATTGAATCTTTTTATTACTTTTATTGTTACTTTAGTGGAAAAGAAACCAGCTTTTTATGTACAATAAATGGGCATCCAAGAATGCGACCAAAACTATAAAGAACTTCTGATCAGGATGAATTCTTGGCTAAGATGTTGCAGGACCAAAATATCCCCCAGAAGCACAAATTTCCATGTGGAGAAAAGGCCTCCTTAATGAAACAAATAAATGTTGGTGAATAGCTATACCTGCTGAGCAACCACGTCCTGCTCCTCCCTCGCTTTAGCTTTCACCTCTTTTTGAGCCTCAAGTTTGTCCTTGACAAGTTCATCTACCTTGCTTGTGTACTCTCGAGAAAACTTTAAAAAAATAATTAAAAAAAGAACAAGGTAGATGTTCAAAAAAAAAAAGCAAACAAGTATTAAAGACAAGTACTAGAGGAAGAAGAGTAATGACAGAAATGAAAAGGTTACCTGCAAGAGGTACGGGAAGGCAAAATCAATGATATTGTTCATCCATGCTAGCTCAAGTGCAACATCTGGCCGGATTAAGTCATAACAAACAAAGAGGCACGATGCAAAACACTCTTTCTTTCCCTGCATACACATCATGCACAATTAGACAAGAACATGAAGCAATTTTCAGGGAAACAAACTTGAAGTAACCACATTTAGGATAATATATCAGAAAGGAAATGGGAGAAGAGCTCCCAGCCCCACCTGAAACTGCGGTTATGATTTAAACAAAAAAAAAAAATCAAAATGACAACAAGAGCAAAGAAGTATGAGGAGCTATACAAAAATAACTACACCAGCACAAAATCTAAAAATATCAAAGTATTGAGAAACTTTAATCCAAAAATATCAATAAATAAATAAAAAATAAAAAATAAAAAATAGGAGAAGAAGAAGAAGATAGGAGTAGGAAGGGTGATGATGATTTCATTTTAGTTCTTTTACTTATCAAAAAAAAGATAGGTGTAGGAAGGGAAGAACATGTATGACTCAGATAATTATGTACATATGTCCTTGACTCGATTTATTCTAGACCAATGAATTATAATAAAATAATAACAATAATAATAAAGAAGAAGAAGAACACGAACCTGCTCAATGAAGTAGACAAGCAACTCCTCTGAAAGTTCACGGTCGCCAGACTGTGAACATGTCTCCATGGCATCCTTGTAAAGATTATCTTTCTTTGACAATGCAATGGACTGCTTCCATCTGCCTGCTTTCTTATAAATATAAGCAGCAACACGCCTCATCTCAAGAAGCTCATGTTTCTCAATCTGAAGATTTGCATTGTTGACAAGGTTAGTATGAGTCCCATCAAAAACTTCTTTTTTGATAAGTAGAGTCCCATCAAAAGCTTCCAAACAACAAAAAGATTTTAACCTCACCTTCTGTGCAAGGCCTATGTGATCAAAGTTATCATGCAGATCAATTGATTCGCGAAGTCTGTCATAGTCCTCCTCCTCTATGTAAATCTCATTCAAAGCTTCGTTTACAGCAGAAACATCGTTGCTCTGAACTGCAACCATGTATGGCTTCACAAGACGGAGGTGACCAGCCTGACACCCAAAAGATAGCAAACAAAAAAAAAAATATTACAGATGGAACTTTTTCCAACAAATTCAATCATCTTCTTCTCAACTAAGGGAGTGGGGGGAAAACAGCAGCAAGACAGCATATACTGATAATATCATAAGTAACATTCATACCTTTCGCATTATATCCACCACACGGGTATGGTCTACACGAAGGGCAAGCACATTAAGAAGATCATTGATAAGATCCGGATGTTCCTGCAAGTAGAAATGCACAGCCCTATAGTAGAGCTCAACACTTGCAACTTTGACTATCACATCCTTGAATTGCATGTGGTCCCATGCTTCCGGGGAGTGGTTCATTATTGTAGTTGCAGCATTGTCAAACTCATCATATTGGATGTATAAGTAAGTTAATTCCATCCAATGCTGTTGTTCATCACAAGCTCGTATGAGCTTTGGAATGTTCAGACGGGTTGAGAACAATTTAATGTGCTCCATAAGCTTCTCAGGACGATATCTTGCATATAGAACTCCCAACTCAGTAAAGATGCCCATATGAGCACGTTCCAATCCCAGTCCACTCTCCATGAGAGAAATGAGCTCGTTAAAGCATCCCCTGTTCTGATAATACTCACTGACCTCTTCCAAATCATCCACCTTCATAAAGAAACATACAGAATTAAAGAGTATTCAAACAACAATAGGGTTCTAAATAAGCAAGCAACTAATTATGTTATACAAAAATGACCAAAAGTATAGCTGCCAGCCCAGGGGGACAGGAAAGTTAGGTCCACAAGGACCCAAGCACCAGTTTCAATCACAGTTGTGGCAAGTAAACAATTTTCAAACCCAGTGAAGCAAATAAAACCAAGAGGGAAAAAAGAGAAGGGACAGTTGTGAAACTTGCAACATGTGGAAACATATAACATGGAAATTCACTACAGATTTCCCTCTATTTTGTAAGTACCTTAAGTAATTTAGAAATTGGCACCATAATGGTCAAATACTCATATATGAAACCACAATATTAACTTTCATAAGCGAGATGGTATAAAAATTAAATGCACTATAAACATGAAAGGCACCTGTATGATGATGTTTAGACCACATATCTGAGCCAAGCGGAATTCCTCAGCATCAACACAGGCAAAGCAGACTTCCTTCCATGTTTTCGAGCTGTTGGCTTTCCGAGCTGCATCAACAGCACCTTGAAACTGTTTTAGCTTCACCAGAGTAACTGCCAGTTTAGCCCAGTTAGAAATAAATGCATATATGATCTTTGCCGCCTCATATAGGGCTTCATCATATAAGCGATCTCCAACATTTTGGAGATTAGCAACATTTGGCATGAGAATGAACTCTTCAATGTCGCTGAGCCGATCAATCTTAGCATATGCATATATAAGTTCACTGTCCACCTTGGGCTCTTTAGTCTTCTGCCTAACCATTAGAAGGTACTTCACCAAGTCATGGTACACATTTGCATCCTCAGCAGCCCGTATGACATCTAAAAATTGGGTGGTATCATCTGCACGGATAAATGACTCAATAGCATCACTCACTAGCCCCTCTCGCAGTTGAGCCTTGGCCACTTGGCTCCAAACAGCATCTTCTTCAACCCGGAATGCAAACTCCACAGCTCGTTCAATGCTACGAATGTTATCCAACAGCACATTCACTGCCTGAACATTCAAATTGAACTTTTTAAAGATGGCAAATGCTTCTTCATATAATTGAGCTTCCACGGCCACCTCCCCGACAGCAGGACCATCAAAATTGTCTAACCTATTAATATAATCCATAACTCTTGACGGGTCAGCCTTGATGGCAGTAAGGATAAGCAGATTCTGCAGATTAAAGTTGCCACTAAATGCAGAATTTTGGAGCACAATCTTCTCAAGAAGCTCAATTAGTTCATGTGGAAGATCCGCTGTCATAAAAGCTTTAACAGCTGCTGACACTTGCTCCGGACTTTTGCTTTCAGGCAAAGCAGTAGACACAACTTGATCAATTAGCTGCCTTCTATACTCATTTTCAGGATTAAGAACGTTCTCCCAGAGGTCGCCGTCCATCCTTTCAACCACATATCTAATAGAGAAACAAAGATAAATAAAATCAGTTTGCCAAATAGAATAGTTAGGAAATAGATTCACATCTAAAGTAAGCAACAACATACAAACCTAGCCTGCAGTTTGAATAAGGAGTTTTTATTTGTGACATTTATAAGTTCATCATCGCATTGCCCTCTGCGGTAAGCAACAACAGCAAGAGTGGGATCTCTTTTCTCACAATATTTTCCCACGACACGAGAATCGTAGTATGGGTTGGTTGTGAGAAAATGCTCAGGATTATTGTTGCTGTCTATGATGATTTTACCCAGAGCATTGTGAACATGTACATCTTGGCTTCCCTCACTCACAAGATGCTCTAAGAACTGAGTTAACAAGCGGAGACGATTCCTGACAAAAAAGACAAGCAACAATTAATAAAATCAAAATAATAATGAAAACAGCGCATAGTTAGAAAACAACACACCTTTTCTCACATTCTTCCACCAGGGGCTCAACAGGAAGAAGAGAACGAACTGAAAGAATTAGACCTTTGATGAAATCTTCGGGGCACTCATCATCTAACAGCTGCCCTACAACTAGAGGAGCATTTCCTGGATTGACCTATTAAGCAAGCCAAGAATCATAATGCTTAATATCCATTTTATATTACTCAGCTTCATAAGAAATAACCCAAAATAAAATCACTTGGAATATACAAGTAAAGAAATCCATGTTAAATATTTACCTTTTGAACGTAACCTTCAATATAGCGAAGCATGTTACTAGTGTATAGGTAATGGGTGAGATCCGGAACAAAACCAAAACGATCACAGACATTAATCAGAGGACGTGCATCTGGAAGCTTCGCTTCCATCAGAAAGTTCTTTGTCTTCTCAGGGTCATAAAAGTTAGATTCCCGCGTCACACGTTCTACCTCCTTAATTTGGCCGGTTTTAGCAGCAGCTTCAATGTACTTGAAGTGGATATCAGGATCCTCACTATACAAAAAGAAATAGAAAGTAATGATAAATTGCCCACCAAACGCATATAGTCAACTAATGTTGGCTTTTCCTTTTCTTTCACTATAAAGAGAAGGGTACCTGGAGCTCAAATATGACCCTAAGAAAAAGTATAACCCTTCATAGGACTTGAACTGCTCAAATAGTTTTATGCAGGCGTCAACACCTAAATGCTCAGAGTATTCTTTGGCAGCCTGCATAAAAAATATTCTAGTAAGCCGCACATTTAAAAACAGCAGTAATAGCAACACCAGCTTAAAGAATCACTACTTCACCTGCACAATTAGCTGAAGATTGCCTCTAAGATTGACCACTAGAAGATCCTTCATGCACTCAAGAGCCCATTCTTTGGAAAGGGTTCCAAAGAACTCAACAAGAGACTGGAAAGCACCAAATGATTAGAAATTTTACCAGATTCACATTTGGCCAAGTTTTGTATAAGAATTTGAGTACCAAACCTGTGGTTCAATTGCATGTGTATTCACAATGACACGTTTAATATCAGGCAACTCTGTATAGTGCTGCAGAATCAAAAGATAATTTAGATCAGGAGAAAACTAATTATCCTTGTAAAAAATTTTGCCATCAAAGTTCAAGAGGCCACCATACCTGAAGGGCCCGCAAATATAAACCAGCTTTTTCACAAAGCTGTGCAATACGTGGGCGGTCGTAATGGCTGAACATACCATTGGCTAATATTGCATCCGCAACATTTGGAAATGTCACAAGGTTAATTTCCAAAACCTGAACAAAATAAAAGATGAAACGGATATAAGTAAAAACATGGAAACAAAGTTATAAAACATCAGATTAAGATATTAGAAAACAAATTACAAGAAAAAAAAAAAAAAAACTGGACCTTTGTTTGAAGGAAGCCATGTTCAGGTAGATTCGGCTTCAGCACATCCAGCAGAAAAGCTGTTGCCTCACGGATTAAGTTCCTCTGGACAACAGAAAATTCTTAATAAAACAAAGTCTGAAAGTATGCAAGTTTTTAGCTTAAATCAATAATGAGAATACAATAATTTTCTCCTGGCAGAAAATCTGAATATGCTAAACTAAGATTAAAAGAAAAGGAGAAAATATGTTTCTAACTCTAACTTCATATCCAAAATACATTTTATTAGCTTACGAAGAAAATGAAGTCTATGTTGAATCTGAAACTATTAGAACCAAATATAAGGAAAATTCCAATTGAACCTGAAGAAACAGATCTGTTATTGTGTTGTAGTCAACTGGGCAGCCTCCCTCCATTTGAGACATCATCAGTGCAAAATTAACAGCCCCCTGCAATCAAGAAAGTACAAAATAATCCTATATCAGAAACGCAGTTAATATTTCGCAACTCAGTCTGGTACTGCACTATGACACGTTCAACATTTGAAAAGAGACTTGCTATGTGCTAGAAAAGAAGAAACCCATGACAAAGCAAAAGATACTGCTGAATACAATTTAATAATTGAATCTGATATATGAACCTTAAAATGTTGCACCCAACTTAGTTATAATATCCTACTAAGGAAAAAAAAAATGCCCCAAAAACTCTATTACAAAACAATCCACACACCTGGGGATCTGACCGCAAAATCGTTTGCAGAAGGAACAAATAATCAGGTGTGTACCCAACCTGCATTGGTAAAGAAAATCATCTGTATGATGAGCATCAACAAGTACATATTACATATTATATTGCAATGACATGCCAAAGGTCATATAATGTGAGTAGGGATTTACTCATCAAAAATAAAATGTTAGTAGTGATTCACAACTAAGGACTACTGGTTGAAATGGTTGAACTTGACTCCGTATATTTAGAGATGCCGGTACTAGTAAGAAAATCTTATTAAATAACCTGCTTTGAGTATATCAAAATCTTGTCAAACTCCCTCCTCTCAGCAAATGCTGCAACAACTTTTGGAGTTGCCCTAGCTTTGATATATATTTTCAGCGCAAGGTCACCATCAACTGTCTGCAAAATAAAACATTTCGAAATATTAGAAAGATGGAAAAAAAGAAAATAGGTGAGTAAAACAAAAGCACCATAAACACCCAACTATATAAAAAGACAAACATAAAACGATTGAAGGAGACAATTGTCAATTACAAGTCAAAAGGATAATGCAGTTTGATTTTAACAAAGTTGGTATTTTCCCCTAAAAAGTATAACCCTCACTCACCCAGCCCAATGAGCTAACATTCAAGCTTTGCACTCGAATAATCCTCAAAAACTTCAAGGTGTTACTGAAAAGAGTTCAATAAAAAACTTTCATACAGACCTTCACAAGATCTCCAAGCTCCTCACTACATTCCAGCTTGTCCTCTGCCAACCAATTCTCCAAAAGATTCTTTTTGTTCTGGTTTACAACAAGGCGTGATAATTCCAAAGACTCAAAACCATTGAGTTTTCCTCTCGTCAACAGTGTTCCAAAGTACTGCAATAGCGGTGGTGTTTGCCCTGCTTGCACAGGAACACTCTACAACAAAAGAACAACACAATAATATTAGAATCTCACCGCAAAGATCACATGCATGTCTTATAGATGATGCATCCCGTTCTCAGGATCGCATAAAGAACCAAATAGAAATCAGAAGAATTTATCAGGAGTGAGGCACGCAAAAACTAACCAAAAAAATGCCAAACTGGGATATATATATATATATATACCTGAAATTTGGCAACAGTATCAGGGGTACGAAGTATTCCCCGAGGAGATTCTGCAGCAAGCTCTGCAGCCTCCTTATACTTGGTCTGAGCGAACAACTCTTGAAACCGCTGGACAACCTAATCATAATGAATAAAACAGAAATCAGCTAAAGCATTAAGCATACATCAGAGATCACTACATTTCACCAATCACAGCTCAAAAACAAAACGATTGTGATAAATAATATCAAAATCAATGTCAAGTTACCAGCTCATCTGCACCAGGAAGGTTTGCTCTTTTGGCGAGATTAACAGCAAGTTCCAAATTGTTCAACTGCAGAATCACATTAACAATAATTTACTATACCAATAATTTGTTTGCTCTGACAGCCAAAATAGGGAAAACTTTATAAACATACCGATCCACTAACAAATTTTACAATTGTGTCTTCATTTACAGTGGCAAGCAACACCTGTCCACGTCTATTGATGGCATAAAAGCCCCCAACTGATGAAGCTTCTGCTGTCAAAAATATAGGATCTGGACTGATTCGATTTCTATATACTGCAGTGGCAGTCTCTAGGTCATACACAAAAAGAAGTCCAAGCTTCGTGATCACATATATTAAACCATATTTTTGCGATATCTGCCACACAAAGAATAGCAGCTTAATTTATAGTGAATTTATCTGGAACAAAGCAAATCAGTAAGAGAATATTCTGACCTGCATTGAAACAGGAAAGTCATCAGGAAAATCTGGGGGAAAGAATAGATCTGCCTGTTTCTTGGAAAATGATGGTTTGCCTGACAACAAAATCCATAATCAGTACAGGAAGACATTACAGAGACCAGAAGACAGTGCAACAGTAGCATCTAACTTAAAACAGCAATAAAATTGATTGCTCATAGTATCATATGGCATTAAAAGCATGCATATGACGAGCCCGTAGTAGTACTAATAAACCTAACGGCATGCATGCACATTTATCTTAAGGCAGATGTTAATGGAGAATAGATTAGACCTGGCTGGGCACCAAGTTCAATAACATGCATCTTCGATGCAACTTGTCCAGCATTCAAGGTCTTTGAGGCAAAACAAATTAGAATTGAAGGATTTTCATTCCCTGGAACCTGTATATAACATGAAAAATAATATTCAGCACCATTACAATATAACTGCGTATTAATAATAAACCATATTGAAACAAAACAACCTTGAAGGAGAGTCATACTTTAAATGTGGCAAATGACGCAGCATGTGCTTCTAGCGCTTGACTACGTTGCTGATCCACAGAGAAAAGCTGCATATTTCCTTTGACCAGTTGTGGCCTCTTTAACAAAAATTTTGGAAACACAAATATATCAGTGTCGAAGATATTGCCTGAACTGGTAAGTTTCTTACATCTTCTGCTCAAATAATAGGCAGAGGCAATTTCAGTGATTCAAAAGCCCTACAGAAAAAGGTTGTGCCACAATAATCGGAAATAGAATGTTTTATCTATCCTAAGAGAAAAATTGCAGTAGTATGACCATGTTTAAGCAATTAAGCAGTAACTTAAATGAGTACAGCGTATGTGTGCATCCACCACAACATTACAGCTGTCTAGTATTTACAGGTAAATGGCATAATTCATCATATGACTGCAGCGTTATGACATGCCTAAAAGACACCCAATCACTAAGAATGTTAATCTAAATAAACCCATGGGTGAAAGATACACAAAAGTAAGAGAAAGCATAGAACACAAGTAACATTGCCAACATGAGGCCAAAAACTACAGATAAGGATGGAACCATTTACCTCGGGTGGACCAGGAGCAATTCCAACCAAGACCAACCACTTTTCAGTAGGATCACAACGATAGTTGATTATTTGATTATTTGCCAAATTAGCTGCTCGCTCAAACATCTTCAAAGGCTCAGAATCACCTAAGATATGAGATGCATTAAGAATGTTACATGAACCAATAACCAGAGAGAGAGAGAGAGACCAAAACAAAACGACAAATCATTAAAACAAAGCAAAAAAAAGGAATACAAATAATCAGGAAACATTAGATGTCTTGCCTTCAATTGACCAATGATATACCGAGGTCTGTGTGACGAGACCTAGCATCTTTGGGGTGATCCATTTCCAAAAGACGACCTATCCAAAAAGGAGAGTACAAAGAGTTAACACTGTTTAGTGCAGTCAAAATCATAACTTGACAAAATAAAGGTTCAAAAGTGACATCACACACTTTGAACATGCTTTAATGGGACAAATTTATCACCTGCTCTGGCATCTGATGCGACTTGACCTTTGCTTTTAGTTCAATGTTGAATATTTGTAAGTGATCCTGAGTAGTTCCCGCAACTTGAGCTTTACATCGAATAATACCATTCATTAGCCCGATAGTAACCTTAGTATTGAAAACATACAATCAAGGTGCAGAGAAAAATCATTTCTGTTAAATTTCTTATTTTTTCTATAGAATTTGTCACTATTTCATAATACTGAATCCAGTACTACTGTGTGGTAAAACAGAAAAAGACGGAACTATACTGAATATACACTGTTGCAATTCCATGTCCAATCCCCTTCCAGACAAAGAACACTACCCCGCAAACATCAATCGGTAACACAGAAACAATGTACCACAATCTTTAGTTGGCACTCGGCAAAAAAAAAAAAAATCAATGGGTTAACAGTTGTTTGGTTAAATGATTCTTATTTCAAAATGCCCAAAATATGAGATATACACACAATGACAAAACTCAGGTTAAGTTCCTTTTTAAAAAACCACTATATTAATGATAAACATAAAATTTAAGATCAATACACCTCATGGGTCTCATTGAATATGCGCTGTTTATCTGAATCAATTAATTGGAATGAATTTTAAACATTTGATATAGACTCCCATATTCATCACTATATTTTGATGAATTTCCGACCATCTACATAGTCTAAAAAAGCTCAGTAGAATTACATGTTAACCAGACACAATTTCGAGTTGTATAAGAATTATGATCCTCGAGATTTCCCCATGGTCACTCCACCATGGAATTCTTAAATTTCTAAATTCAGGTTTTGCTAAGTGCCATTTACCATCCCTACAGTATTACAATGTATGGTTGCACATTTGAACAATAAAACAACGAAAATTAACAAGATATAATTTGTGCAAATCTCAACATTACTATTTTTAGCACGGGCACATAATGTGCAGTACCAGTAGACTAAACACGATGAGAAACTGCGAAATTCGAAACCGAAAGTTGGAATTCAGAATGGGAAAACGAAATGCACACCCTTGAGAGCGAGGATTCTGGAATTGGGGTTCATGAGGGCCGAGTCGGCAGTGATAGGCCGGCGGAGGGGCTGATTGGGCATGGTCATGTCGACGATGACCACGCTGTTCTGCGGCGACGTTTCTCTCACGCAGATGTACTTGTCCGACTCCATCGTCACGTGCGTGAAAGTGATGAACTGCGGGTTGATCCCCAGGCTCGGTAGCTGCGACCACCACAAGGAAAAGCAAAATCAGATATAACCGAACCGAACCAAACCAAAACGACGACGTAAAATTGAAACGCAAGCCCACAGACACAAACATGGAAGCGTAGGGATTTACAGTTAGGGTTTCTCTCGCAGTGATGGGGGCGTTGGCCGCGGTCTGGGAGGGCGTGGAGCCAGACATGGCGGAGGAGGTCAGACGGTCCAAACCCTGCGAGGGAGATAGAGAGGATGCAGATCTGAGAGTAGAGGAGGACCGTGTAGCAGAAGGCCTATCGAGCGTGATCTGAAGCAACCTTGGGAAATTAGTGCTGTGTGGGGTTGTACCTTGAGAGTGAGGCTGGTCAATACCGAATTGCCGATGGCTGGTTCTAAGTGTACAATACTTGGATTGCAAGTATTTAGCTTGTTGCAGTATTTGTAACAAAATTTAAGACGACCATGGCAAGTAGCAAGGCCCATTTTCCATGTTTCAAAGTTGAGGCAATGGATTTGGGCTAACTAGTTCATCAATTTGGGCTAGGCCTCTTTGCTCTAGTGACATATATGTCCTCATTGTGTAGACTATCATACCATATTTACGTTCTCTTATCACTTTTTTCTACATGTATGTCATCATTGGAAGAAGAAGCTAAAATCAAGCACAAATATTAACAATGTTATCTCTTACCACTCTTATCTATATGACTATCTTATTTTGTTAGTATTATTTGTTCTCAAAATCCCAATAACGTACTACTTTGTGGCAACTTGCACTTGGGATTGCATACTTAAGTTGTCAACAATAATAAATATTACGTTCACATCCCACCTCATCCTATTAAGTTGATGTGGCAGTATCCATCAGGCCTTAACAATCGTTTATGGATACTTGTACATCAGTCCAATAAAATGACGATAGGGTACAATATTTACTATTTAGATCCAACTCAATGGAATGGTGATGGGATGGGGTAGTATTTGAGATATGATACGCAAACTAACATTTAGATTTGTTTTTCTACATTTGGGTCTTACATATACAATGATTGATTTTAAAAAAGGTTTGTTGAAGTTGTAAACATATCATATCTCGTAGTATTTAGCATTACTTTTTTAAGAATAACTATATTTAGTAGACTCATGTATAACTGTTATACAAGTAGATGACGTAGCAATAAAAATCAGGTCTTATATCAACACTTAATTTTTCTTATTATTACAAGTGTTGATCTAATAGCTAATTCTTATTGTTACACCATTTAGTTATATGACACTCCTTGATTGAAAAGCATTTTACGTAGGCTTTACTGAAGGCTACTGTTAGGGAGATTATGATATACATGCTTTACATCTAACGATTCACAATGTACTAACCGCCCACATGAAATAAATGCTATCAACAAAAAATGATATCAATAAATGCTTTAACATTTATTTCATGTGGACAGTTGGCACATTGTGAACCGTTAAATCTTAAATCTTTAAAAAATTTGAGGGAATCCTGATCTGTTAGGGCGACCTTTATTGCCATAACAGCATGATGATTGTGGTTGCTCTGAAAGGCCATGAACCCTAGGATTAGTCAAAGCTGTGGTAGTTCTAGTGTACAATATAAAATTACAAGCAATTTGAGCTTGGAGGTAGAATTATTATTTGCCCTATTGCATAGCACAAGCATGGCAACTGGCAAGCCCATTCTCATTTTTGATAACCACCTCACGTCAGCCTGCTATTTTGGGCCAAGGCCGACAGCTCTTGCATTTGGGTTGTGCCACAAGTTCAACCCCATGGCCACGTCTCCAAAACCCACAGCCAAGTCCAAACCGGTGCCCAAACCAGAGGAGGCATAGAGGAGGTGGTTGGCGGCGTTGGTGCAGAGCAAGTAGCAGAGTGAAACCTCTGGTGTCATGTGTATATGTGTTTCATGGATTGTCCCGTCAATTTGTAAATAATTTATAATAAAAGTTGTAGTACCATTAAAAATAATTATAAAATAAACAAATGAAACTTGTAATTTCTATCGGATCTGTTTGGGTTTACAATTTAAAAATAATTATTTTTAAAAACACCGTTAAAATTTTAGTAAAATCGCAATTTAGTTTTTAAAATCATGCATTTTTAAAAACGAATCATTTTACCTGCGATTTAAAAATTCATTTTTTTTTTTTACATTTTCAATGCAATGCAAAACTAATAATTCTACATGTACATTAAGTATCCATCAAGTGTCCATAAAAAAATGATATAGTTTTTAAAATCACTATTTGATCAAAATCATCGTTTGATCAATCACACGATCAATTGATGATTTTAAAAGCCACACTCATTTTTTTATGGACACTTGATGTACATATAGAATTACCCATGCAAAACATACTCCTAAAATTTCATCTTTATCTCTTAGCTTCTTTCTCTTTGGGTTTGCCGATTGCGATTTAAAAATAATTATTTTTAAAAACGCAGTTAAATTTTAAAAAAATCACAATTTAATTTTTAAAATCATTTATTTTTAAAAACCCACCATTTTACCTGGATTAAAAATTAAAAGCACAAAGTTTTTTTACTTCAATGCAATGCAAAACACACTCTTATCTAAAATAAAAAAAAATAAAAAAAATAAAAAAAAACACTCTTAAAATTTCGCCTTTATCTCTTAGCTTCTTCATTTTCCAACTCATCTTCTACCTTTTCATCAAATATTTCATTTTTTATATCTTAGTTTATCAGATAACTTTAACTCTTGTCATTTAGCTCATCTAATAAAACTTATAAAAGTTATCTCCTCTTCAGATATATATATATATAATATATATATATATATATAGACGAAGTTCCTGACAGCTTTTAGAGATTACGGTTGGTTTGGGGGGGGGGGGGTGTGAAACAAATAATTAGGATAAGTAGAGCCCAATCACATTGAAAATAAAAAGTTATGAAGTGGGCATCATTTTGAAGCTCATGAGCTTTTGCCTTTGTCTTAGCTAGGATGACTTACCACACAATTTACTAAGAATTGTGAGAGGTTTCATATAAAATTTACTTGTTCGAGTAAATGATTAAACAACTCAAAAAATTTATTTGAAAAGATAAATCATATACGGACTAATTGGACTCTCTCACAAGTGTTGGAGGTCTCAATCCTCCTAGTAGACCTGCCAAATCACCTTCAAGACAATAATTAAATTCAATAAAAACATAGTGTAAAGTGTAAACCCAGTCTTTCGTAACCTCTAATGGAGAGTTGTTAGATAAGTTTGAAACATAATATCAAAAATGCATGTTTACACCGGATCGAGTTTGTCCCATTAAGAGAGAAACCCATCGTTTCGAAAGGGGTAGCCACAATGGTAGCACAACCACCGCTACTAAAATAACGAGTTTCTCTTAATTGGATAAACTCAATATGGTGTGAACATACATTTTCGGTATCTTCATATTGATATAATAGTTGTCCATTTTGAAGAGTATACACCCAAGTTCCTTAATAAAGTTTGTTGGGCCTGTAGTCCTGTGAACCCGATACTCGATTCATCAACCAACAAACAACAGAAGAACTATGCAACTCCACATTGAATCACCTCCTAAGTCCTAAGCCACATCAGTAACCGTTTCCATGATCGCTGGCATGGGTCAATACGCAAGATAGTGGTCGTGGAGTGTAGGAAATATTTACAACAAAGAAATCTTCTTTAATGGCGTAAAACATGACGGACAGTTATGACAAAATCTGTTATAAAGAGTAACAAACATCAAGGAAAAAGAGGATTTCTCATCTCCTTCCTTTACATACTATTTTCACTTTTCCTAAGATTCCTTCCTTTGATTTATATTGATTTAAGTATCGAAATTGTCTCCTGTCGATCAATTCCAACAAGTTCTTTTCTTTTGCCAAGTTATTCTCTCCTTTACAAATACTTATTTTTTGCTGCAAGGATTCTAGTTGCAAACTCTTAAGGGTCTTAAAAAAAAAAAAAAAAAAAAAAAAAAAAATATGGTCGAACGCCACAATCATTAATATTCGATCTCATTTGTCATTGGCAGGGACGAAGCTTTTCTCAAAATTGACAGCAAAGTGAATTGATTTGGCAGGAAGCTGCAGTCTGCTTTTGTTTCCAACACACGATCGAAACGTGGCATAATTAAAGAGAGAGAGAGAGAGTTCCATTAGAAGACTCATTAAAAAACACCCTCCTCGTGATAATTTGCAGAAATCATCCTCGCAGGAAGCTTCAACGTGTCAGGCTCGCCTCCATAAACTATCATCGACAAGGCCCACCGAAGAGAATCCAAATTTGCACGATATCCAGCAGCATTTTCGTTGGCAGTAATATTTATTATTTAAGACCTTCCTTGTCGTTTCTTCGCAAAGCAAAACGGTGGTGGGAAAGGCAGGCGCATATATGAACTGAACGATATATGGTGGTTGATGACTCTGAATCAGCTGCGTCTTTCTTCGGGAACCAACACTGTTTCTGCAACAAAACGGCATTGTGGTTCCTCGGTCTCCTTATTTTCTTATGTTTCAACTGTTTTAGCAATGATTGATAAAATGGATGGACGACAATTTGAACTTTTTAGTGTGTGACGAGGAGAATGGCATATAAACAAAGACATGGCTGAGGAACAACATAGGAGATCGAGTGTGTTTAGCCATACGATTTTATAAGCCAATCTCACATTTTAAAAAAAAATTAGAAATATCATTCAACTCTCTCGTAAATTTTCATTACATCTGTATTTATTCCTCTAAATTTTAAAAATTTTCAAATTAGTGCATATATTTTTCAATTTTTCTTCAATTTCAACATTTTGTTAAGATTTTTCATTAAATCGTAACAGAGGGGTGTCAATTTTTAAAATACCCATTTTTTTTAAGGAAAAAAATTATAAGTATTTAGACGTTGGTCAGAATTTAACAGAATTTGAAAAAAAAAAAAAAAAAAAAAAAAAAAAAACTCATACCTGAATCTTTGATTTTTTATTTTTTATTTTTTGTAAAAAAAAAATTGAAAAATTGAAACATTAAATTAAGATTTTTTGAAGTTTAAGAAAATAGTTACAAAAGTGATGACAATTCATAAGGTTAAGTGAAGTTTCTCATTTAAAAAGAAGTTGTCTTGTTTGAGTTGGTTTTTTGCTTTTTATTATGGTTTTAAAGAATAAGAAAATATTGCATAACCCCAAATGGAACCTTAAAAGAGTTGTCATCGATCATCATCATCCCATTGTCGTTAACCAATCCCCTACGAAATTTCCTAGATGAATTTAATTAAACTTTATGTTTGTCCTTCCAACCTATGTTTCACGTGGAATATATATATAAATATATATATATATATATATATATATATATATATATATATATATATATATATATATATATATATATATATATATATATATATATATATATGTTCTTCGTGGTCAAAAAGAAACAAGAGGAGAAATTAATCTTTGTTTATGTATATACTCAGCCTACTATATCTCCTACTAATTCCTATATCTTTATCCTTTCAAAAATATCATTA
This sequence comes from Alnus rubra, assembly GCA_028654335.1. Taxonomy (NCBI): domain Eukaryota; kingdom Viridiplantae; phylum Streptophyta; class Magnoliopsida; order Fagales; family Betulaceae; genus Alnus; species Alnus rubra. Next base: position 281,994 of record JAJPGS010002137.1, on the reverse strand, counting down.
TTATGGTCATTACGTGCTAGTGGCGTCAATATTTTGAGTTGCTCAAGTGCCACTGTTATTCTTGATATGTTCCAGGTCAATAAATTGGGAATGGCATTATTTGCAACATTGATGACGCAATTGATCGCACCGATAACTTTGAGAGAATATTAAGAGAAAAATTAGAGGTAGAAAGTTGGTAATGCGAATATTAGTGGGAATGTACTTGAAATTTTAATGGTAGCCTTCCCCGCTCTTGTTCAGAGTGTCCATCGATGAGTACGACTTTGATTAGATGTCGCTATTTGATACGGAACGATCTTGGCCAGCCACGAGACCAAATTTGTGTTCTCTAATGAGGTACGTCATTGGCTAGGTATCACTTGTTGATGGGATATGATTCAGGCAAAGTGTGTCACTGAATTTATAAGCTGCGAATGTTTTCAAGTGTTGTGTTGAATTGCGTATAACGTGCTTATAAAAATGTTAGGAGTGTAGTTTGATTTCCCGCCAATAATAATGGGATTGTAATAATAGAATCGTGGAAGAATTGTCCTTCGCACCACATTCTCGGTTGTTATCTAAGTAACTGGAATGTTAACTTTCATAGCCCAATCGAGACTCATGATTTAGGCTCAATTACTCTATATTATTTGAAAGTTGGGGTGATTAAGAAGGGTTTCATTCTAATAATTACAAAACTTTCATATATTCTCCCTTTCTTGTGTGGATAAATCTTATGATTATTAATTTGGGATTGAGCGGACATCCATCAAATTTAATAATTTATTGTCATTCGATTCAAAGAATCTTCATTGGCTATCTCCCCCACCCATTGCAAGTGTTGAGCAAGAACCCCTCAAAACTCGCCACATGGAAAACACTCTGTTCATAACCATGATTTTCCTTGCTTCTCGCCGGCGAGAGGGGGAAGGCAGGAGACGAGATCCGAACATTGATGTGACTAAAACCAGATGGGAGCAATAATTGATCATCCAAACATTCTACAATAATTATATATAACTAGATGCGATTCTCTTCTCAGTTCTCACCATATTTATGAGCATATACCACTCTGTACAGACGACAGTTGTTCACATGCATAGAAAAATGAGGCCAAGAATAAAAGAGAAAGAATATGAATAATAATTTATTCAAGACTATTTCTGTCAAGTAAGCTTCGAACAACAATAATGAGAATAACACACTCCCCACCGCAAAATCTGCCTTTTGCGTCCCACACCGACAAGGCGAGCCAGCTCTGCAAGCACACCCAAACCCAAAGTCGCACTGGGGATTATTATTACTGTCATTGGTCAGCCTACCCAGTAAAAGCCCGCCACCAGAATTCGAATATTCCAAACATGTCCTCTCACTTGTCCCCGTTGTTTCCTCCTCTGTCCTCGTCAACTTCGGATATTCCGGACTTGTCCCCTCCCCTTCGTCCCCACTATACCTCCCACCCACTGCCACCGTGTCACATGCCAAGGCCCTCACCGCCACCCAACCATCCGATTCCCAATTTTCCCCCGCCGTTGTCGCCAATTTACCGATCCTGTCCCTCGCCGAAGTTTCGTAACTTTGAGAATTGGAATCAGAATTCGGACTCGGCCCAAGCCCATTCTCTTCGCTCTCGTATTCCTCAAACTCCAAGTTAGCCCAGTCGAGCACGCAACGCGGCGACGAGTAGACGACCGAGTTGGGAAACGCCGCTGCCGACAAAAATGGATGCTGTAGCAGCTGATCGCAGCTCCATCGCTTTTTCGGGTCTCTCATGAGGCACTTCTCGAGAAAATCTCGGCCGAGTTCCGACAACCGGGCCGGAAACACGGGCAGCTCATCCGAGAACCCGATTCGACTCAGCGTATCGGCTCCGTGGTCTTCCCACGCCGGCTTTCCGGTGACCATCTCGATGACCGTGCAGCCTAACGACCACACGTCGGACTCTGGCCCCTGAGATTCCCGCCTAATTACCTCCGGTGCCATCCACAAAGGACTCCCCCGTGGCACAATCGGAGCCCTTCTCGTTTCCCTAGAGCTCTCAATCGCCGACCCGAAATCGGCGAGTTTGGCCGAGTTTAAACTCGGCCCCACCAGAATGTTCCTTCCCTTGACGTCGCAGTGGACAATGCCTCTGGAGTGTACGTACTTCAACGCCGAGACGACACACCAGGTGTACGACCGCACAATCCTCTCGTCCACGTCAGGGACGCACCGTTTTGCCGCGGTGCCACCTGCCAAGTACTCCAAGTGGAGGTTCCGGAACGACGTCGTGGGGGGCTCGTACGTCACGTCGTCACCGAGGAACCCCACCACGTAAGGCGAGGAGAGCGAGCGGAGGATCCGAATCTCGTTCTCCAGCGCCTCCACGTGACCGGGCAGACCCGAGTTCCGATCAACGGACTTCACAGCAAAAACGGCACCGTCCGATACGTTCACTCCGAGCGTCACGGTACCGAACGAGCCCTTCCCTACGCACTTCCCTCTAACCCAGCAAACCATGTCTGAGTGAAGCTGTTCGTTAGAGCAAAAAAAAAAAGAAACTGTTCGTTTACGTGTCTTTCCAAGCTCGTCTCTCTCTATATATATATACATAATAAAGACCAAAAATATTAAACAAATATTTTTGGGTGTGACGTGGAATTTACAAGTAGATAATTGGGAGAACGGTTTGGTGACGTCATGGATGGTTCTGGGGCTGAAACTGGTCAGGGTTGACGTAAAAGAGAGTGGTGGGGGTGGGGGGATACTGGAGTTTTATCCTTATCCATCATAATGAAGGGCTCATCTGGACGGTTGATTGGATGAAATCATGGGTCATGGTTCGGAAATTTTGACACGTTGTTGTGGTGCAAATAATAGTGTGGATTAGGAATCAGGTGGATGGTTCGTGGAAGAAAGCAATTTTGTTGAGTTGTGTAGGTGTGGTTTAATTAGGAAAGTGCTATTCTATAGATCGCGGAGGCATTCTTGGTAGCAGTAAATACAATAATTCTGTCCTCTTTAGATCTCTTTCTTACTTTTTTTTTATTTGGTTATGTTCAAGGTACGGAATCGTATTTATCAAGAATTAGGATTTTCCTAATTTTTCATACGCTAATTTGTAAAATGTGATCATTTGTAAGAAGATTATAATCACTTGACAGGTGTTCCTTGAACGGCTGACAACCAAAGTACTCCTGACATGATGCTTTCTTAAGATTGCGATCTCAAATATGTATGCGTTGGACGGCTGTGATGATGTGGTGTACTTCTTTGGAAGTGAGGCGTGGGGCAATGGATCATGGGAAAATAATAAATAAATAAATAAAAATGTAGAGGTGCCAAATCGGGCGCGGGAAGGAGCAGCGAAAAGAGCGCGCCACATGGGTTCAGGGGGGGCCAGACAGAGTTTGGTTGAGACCGGCGTTGGAACTAAATGGTGGGTCGATCACGTGGCAGAAAACTGTAGGTCCACGCTGCCGGGAAAGAGAAACTAGAGATTCTGGTAAGGGAATTGGATATGGATGCCGAGATGTCTGGATTCCCACGATGCTTGTCCGTGGCGTTTGCAGTGAGAGTTTAATTGGGAGTAGTCGAAGTGCGTTGACGTGCACGACCAGCCTCCATTACATATTTTTAATGTTTTCGTTGTTGTATTTGATTTTAATATTAATTACCATATGTTTTTGGAAATTGCTTGCCTGATGGCTAACATCCCCTCTGTATCCATCCGTATCTCTTCTCACTGTTCTCAAAGGTCAGGGTGTCCCTAAATTTAATTACCATTATGGGCTTGGAGCACTTGATACTTGATAGTTTCTCACCAACCCAGTCCAATTACTAGGGTCAAATATACTTATATCTTGTGTTTTTAATTACTTTAATCACATGTTTAATGGTGATGATATAGTTGATTGCCCGTCGGGATCAGCCAACAATCATAGCTTCGAATTATGACTTACTAACAATTTATGGTCATAATCTGATTTTGGGTCGAATTTCCACATTTGCTTGCAATTATTATGTGCCACACTTCCAACAGTTTTTAAACATTTATTGCGCTGACATTTTAACCTTTGTGGTTCGACTGGGACCTTAAATTTTGAATTGATCAGCTTGGCCCAAATTGTAGCTCTCGAACCTGCATTATCGACCTAAGTTGGCCAAGTGGATATCTAGCATCTAGTATATCATATGCTATCAATTTTTAAATTAGTCATGACAGCTCTTTTCCTCTATTCTTATTAGAGTTACACTCATATTGAATTTGGAATATGGAGAATTTGGGACAGCAGGAACTCGTGGCATGTTGGAGATTAGAACACAAATAAAAGTAGAAGGAAAGGATTGTGTGGTACTTGTGAATTTGCATGAAAATAAGATGAAGATGGTCACCGATGGGGAAGTTTCTTGATTCTTTGGTGTGACTTGTCATGGCCCATCTGTCTCTAATTTTTGTGGATGTGCACTTTTGTCTTCGTGTGGACGCTGACGGATAATTACAATTCACAACTTAAGGAAGTGGGGGTGTAAAGGTTTCTTTAAGCCTTAAGGGATAAGTTAGAACATTTTCTTACGCGGCGGCGTAAGAAAGGGAAAAGAGAGAAGGGTTTGTCCACGTAAACTTCATTGGAAAAAAAACTATAAAAGAAGAAATACGTACACGCACCTTAAAAAAAGAAAAAAAAAAGTTCAAAAGGTGTGCTTTTCCTTATTTTCTTTCCCTAAAAATAATTTGAAAATGAGAGAAACTCGCTATAATTAGATAAATATACGCGGTGGAAGCATAAATTTGGTATTTCTCGCATCTCGCGGCGGTGGAACGTTTTTAAATAAAATCAAGAAAAATGTTTCGTTTAAGAGTTTGTTTGAAAAATTAAAAAAAAAAATGTTATTACGCAAATTTTAGATGTTGAATAACGATTTTAAATACATAAATAACCGTTTTTTTACGGATGTTACCAATTGCTTAATTATATTTTTAAAAGTTATATTTTTATTAATGAGAAACTTCGGTGCGAGGGGAAAAGGGTATGATTGTCATAAAACATATATTTTTCCTCCGTTTGTGGGTTTCGCAAATACGAGGATTTTTTTTAGTTTTTTAAAAGAAACGGAAAGTCTGACACCCCGTTCTGGTGGTGCCTACGTATGTCGTCGTATAGCGAGACAAAACAGCGAACATATATCGGACGGCCGACAATCCAACATGCATGAACCTAACCCGTTCCATCTTTTGCGGCTGACGTGCAAACCTCACAGCAACCTTTGTTCCTTACTTTCTTTTTCTCGTTGAAATTCATGCATTTCAAAAAAACACGCCAGTTGTTAGGGAATCAGAGCTTCTTGCAGTTGCGGCTTTGCGTTGGAAATTGGAGAATGGCTAAGGTCCGTTAGGGTATTTAAATATTATTTGAATCTAGCATGGGAATTACGGAGTTTGATTTTATGAAATAAAATTTTAAAAATTTTAAAAAAATTAAATAAAATATAATTTTCTTTTTAAAAAAAGTAGAATATTATTCAAAATAATATTCAAAACAAACACACCTAAAAGGCAAGCGAAGAGACTCTAGCTATTATATTCTCTCTTTTTTATAAAATTATTCTTTAAATAAGGTCGAAATAAATTTATTCAATTCAATTTATTAATTTTTAAAGGTAATTTTAAGTATATTTTTAGTATGGTTAAAATAGTATATGAAAATTCTCACATGCATTTTACTTGTGTTTCAAATTATTTTTGAATTTCAAGAAATAATTCAACTTAATTTAAAGGAAAACTTTATAATTTATACATAATGAAAGATATAAGAATAAGTTTTAGAGTTTAGCTTGCGTCTTGTTATTTAATAACATGACATCACATGTTTTTTTAATATCAATGGTTAGGCCATCTACAGGCATTAAATGGGTTTATACTGAATTTTAATCTTGGCCCTTGATATTTAATAAAAAGAAATGTTTTATTATTGAATAACAAGAAGCCAAAATACACATGGACCATACAAATTGGACCAAGATCCTCTCCAGTTGCTTTCAAATGGAGAGGAGCTGGTGTGAAATTATAATTCTGACTTTTATACACAAGAATTGACTTTCAATTGGAGACGATCTTGATGCATATAAATTGCATTTACATTTAAGGTTTGGACATTTTTCTTTTCTAAGGAAGGTTTGAACGCGTTTGGTACGAAACAAGAAAGCGTGTAGTAGCCAAACACGAGTAATGTTAGGGACAATTTTTCAATCCAAATTTCATCGAAATGAAATGGTTTTTCCTTTAAGCTCTTTGTGAGGACCACTCAAATCTGAATAAAAGGGTTTTTTCTTTACACTTTTGTGTGGGAATGCATGGTCCCCTTCCACTCATTGCGAACAAAAAATCATTTCATCAAATGAGATTTGAATGAAAAATTGGTCAGCCAAACACATAACATGGCGTAGAACATCAATGAGACAAGGATGAGTTAAAAAGGCCGCAAATTGCTAACGTGCGGTGTGGGCAGACATGAATGCTTTGGTGTTTATTCATGTGCTGCTTGTGGGTCAATTTCAATGACATGTTACCATGTTGGTCTGCTTGTCTGACTATGTAACCATTTAGAAAAAATCCTAGTCATATTTTTGTTATTATTGAGCTATCACTCTAATAGAATGAGGGTGCGTTTGGCTGGGACGGAACTAGGGGGGGGTTGGCAGGGTTCATGGTCCTCCCTTGATTCCAAAAAAAAAAAGAAAAAAAAAAAAGCCTACTAACCTCTACCAACAAATTTTTTTGGCCCTTGGCCCCTACCCATAAAAGCTTATAGCTCCGTCCCTAGCATTTGGCATAGCAATTTCGTAGATAAAAAAGTATAGAAAATGAATCATTTGAGATTGCGTTTTCTTTTTTTTTTTTATAAAAAAAAAAAAAAAAAAAAAAAAAAAAAAAACTGTGATATGAAAAACATATTTTTAAAGGAAAAAATGAGATTTTAAATGTCAAATTGCGATTTGCCAAACATTTAACTGTGATTTTAAAATTTTTATTTGCAAACCCAAACGGACCTTTAGTCAATTTGAAACTTGACTATAATTACTTATGAACTAATATGAAACTTAATACTCGTGAATGTTTTTATAAACTATATGTCCACTCTACTTTAGGTGAATTTTGAACCACTCATCTTCTCAATATTTGACCGAATTGTTCCAGATTATCTGTCATTTTTATTTAATTTAATTTAAGGTTTTGATTTTTGTGACATGAAGATGATTGAGTCGAAGATACGACCCTACACTTGGTACCAAGTATATGAATAGAATCATTATTCAAAATGCTATTGTAGCAGATTATGATTGTACCATCTAATTTGGCTTTATAAAATCTGATTTTCAAAAAAAAAAGTATATGAATAGAAAGTGCAGGCGGTGGTCGGCAGGTATGTGGTAGCTAGGTATTCTTGTAATTAAGTTATTCTTCTTCATGATAAAGAATTGGTCTTCAATGGTTAGTTGTTTTTGTTTCTTTCGATCGATAAAAGACATGTTCGTTGTCTCCAAATAGTTGTACTTCTTTTCGCCAGGCGATTTAACTAATACGTGTTTTTAAACAAAATTGTGAAAATTGTCCGTTTTGAAAAAGAACGGTGATTTAAAAACGTAAAAAATATATATTTTCAAACAAGACATGGAGATAATTTTTTAAAACACGCAATTTTATAAGTAGTTTATGACACCTTTCAAACTATAAACATCACCAAAATGTAGTCGATCCTTGTAATCGTGGATTATAAAACAGCACAAAATCGGCAAATTCGTTTTGAAATAGCCTCAAATTACTGTTTAATTTATTGATTAAATGAGAGAATAGTGACCCACGTTGTTTTAGCTTTAACATTACGTTTTGTCATAAAAAAATATCAATCATTTATGTTAACAGAACGAGCGTTGTTAGAGATACTGCAGTTTTTATTATAAGTTCCTTACAAATTAAAATGATAGTCCATTGATCGTGATTGATACTCATGTAAACTACCACATCAGCCACTAAATAATTAAATTTACATGCCAAATTTTGTAAAAAAAAATCACCCATATTGTGCCACATGACACTCATATGGACTGCCATGTAAGTTTGTAAATAGATTATTGTGGAAGTCGTAGCACTCTAAACAAATTTCCGGTAAATAAGTAGAATGAATATCAAGATAAAATAAAATAATAAATTAGGAGAAGGGGTGGTTCAATAGAACTGGTCCTAGGCTCTAATCCTTGGTCTAATGGAACCAACACCCAGTTAAGGAATACTTCAACAACTCTAGACCAAAATTCTTGTAAGTCCTGAATTGAAGAAAACCTTTTAAAGAGAACTAAGCATGAGTTGGGCACTTCTATAATAATGATTATAAATGAGGTAAATTAGAAGCAATTATTAGGGTTATCCTCCTTGCTCTAGCTGTAAGAAGTTTATCTTGTAATAGTAGTAATCGTTTCTCCAAGCAGCCCCATTCATTAAACCGTCTCAAAAATTGTCCTCATCATCAGCCTCTTTTTTGGATTATAAGCCAAGAAACTACTCAACCAAGCCATTTATTTGACTAATTCTCAAATGTTGTTGGATTTTATCTTGCACTGTGATGTTCGTAATGGAGTCTATATTGGAAATCAGCAATATATATGTTGGGCAAATTGTTAGTAATTTGGGTAAAAAAAAATGCTGGAGATCGTCTGGCGAAAAAACTTGTCATTAAGGCGAGCATTACTTTCCACAGGGATTCAGCTCGGAAGTAAGACCAAATTGGGCCCAAAAATTTCAATTAGCAGGATTCAAGCCTGAACTACCTCTTGAGAGGACCAATTAGCAGGCCCTTTTTTTAAATTCTTGGTAGTCGTCAACAACAAAATGACTCATGGCTATTCTCGGCACCAGTGGATAGTTAGTGCAGATGTAAAGCAGAAACTAGCCAATAGAAGGAAGAAGAAAGGTACAGATAAAGAATAAACTGAAATATATGAAGGTTATTGAAGATGTGTATAATAAATAAAGAATATTACAAGTATCTGACTATTTTGAATCTCCTTTCTTTAGCTATGATTGTAAAATCTCCAGAATTATGTCAAATATCTACAATAAATAATCAGGCTACTCTAAATAATAAAAAATCACCTTCCACCACCACCACCACTCTATCTCCATCAAATTTGTGATCAAAACCACTTATGAACTGGACTACAAAGAATGAAAATTTCCTCAACCAATATATGTCAGTTTGATTTCCTACTCTGCAGGTAACAGGAAAATCAAATGTAGCGCCGCAGTTGGATTAGCATCACGCTTATATCGTCACAAGAGCCTCGCGAAACCGAAAGGTCTGCAAGATTTTTACAGGCAGTCAATGGTTCTGGTTTATCAATGCCCAGGCACCAAGGACGAGCAAGATCTACTGCTTCCTGATCACTAACCTGCAAACCAAGAAAAGAAAGAATCTGATCAATAATTTGGTACTTACATCTTTCAAAGGATTCAAGCAATAAAGGAAGAAAAGAAAAGGGAATGGAAAAGGAAAAGGGGAAAGCATAAGAAACAGTACCTTATCCCATAAACCATCCGATGCTAAGATTAAGAACTCATATTCTGGTTTGATTCTAAGGACTTTTGTATCCGGCTCTGCTATGACCCATTGTTTAAGGTGCTGATCACCAATCCCTCTAGACACAGCCAGAGATCCCTGAATTCTCCAAGCACCATGGCAAAAATCAACATAGCCACCCTGCAAAATGAAATTCAAAACAATCCGTTATTCAGACTGAAGGCAATGAAAAGTGATACATGCAATTAACACAAGATTGAAAGCACTGAAAATTTTATTCACAAACACTTACCGTGGCCTCAATTCTGTCCTTTTCGTCTTTCCTTGAAGGTCGATGATCAGAGGTCAGGCTCTCAGCAACACCACCTCTGCTCATAACAGCACGACAGTCACCGGCATTAGATACAACAAGGTTCCCTTTCCTGATCAGCGCTGTCACACAGCACGAGCCACTGCGTACATCTTCTTTCAAAAAATCGGAGTCTGTATTCAAGTAACCTTGCTTGACGGCCTCCTCAATTTTGTTATCACCCCTTCTCATCACTTCATCTATTATGTTCTTATCCAAGTTTTCTGCCGCAAACTCAGCAGCTTTTGCACCTCCATGCCCATCAAATACACCAAATAAAGACTGCAAAGATGAAGCAACAACATATTAGATTCAAATCCCATTACAATAACTCTACAACTATGTGTGAAGGCAGAGGCTTTTTCATGTTTTTTCCTTATCATAAGCTTTGTTCAACTGAAAATAGTTCCTAAATATTAAAATTTGAAGATCTTACTCCTTATTACTGGAATTCGTAGCAGTAAGTTTAGGATAGGATAACTTCCTCATTATCAGAATTTATTATTATACCCCCACTTCTAGGAGGAGATAACCACAGTAAATTTCATACATGAACATGCTCCAAAAGGGATTTTATTTATTCATTCATTTTGTTTTTTCTACATAATTTCAACATCCTTATGAAAATCGGATCATCAAAACCAATTAATTTCAATTTCACAAGCTAACTCCCTAAATGGCTTCTAAATTCACCATAAATTTAGCTATTGGTACAACTTGCATCAAAACCAATCAATTAATTTCACTATGCAGATCTATTAGATATTATCAAAACATAAAAAAAAATCCAGTAAAGTTTTTTTTTTTAAAAAAAAAAGAAAAAAAAGAAAATCCGCTTCAGAAGAACTTAGCCACCACAAATAATTAATCTCACAAGCAAATCTTAAATTGCAGAGAAAAATAAATAATAATAAAAAGTAACTTTGAAAAAATTACCTGTTTGGAATCTCCCTGAACGTTAAGGACAGCAGAGTAACGGTCCTCCATAGCCTCTCTCCTCCCTCTCTTGCAGTACACAGAATACCCATCTCCCTCTTCCTCCACAACCTCCCTCGCCGCCACCGACGGCGTCCCCGGAGCCACAAAACTCGTTGCCACCGGAATAGCAAGCCTTGCCGGCCTCTTCCTCTTCAGAATCGTACTCGGCGACGTCGTCGACGACCCAGAAGCCGAAATCGAAGGAGAAGACAACCCAGTTGGCGGCTTCGCAAGCCGAATCCTAAAAGGCGAGGACGGCGACTTAGGAGAAGACAGAGCAGCCGAAGAAGAAGAAGACGACGAGTGTGGGGGCTTTAGATGGGTTAGCGTTAGCGTTAGCGCTTCGTGCGAGGGTGAGATCATCGAGGCCTTGTTGTAGAACAGCGTCGACGAGGGCGAGAAGACTGGAGAGCTCGAAACCGCAACCGAGCAAGACATCCTTCCTATCCTTCCTTTTCTCTAAAACCAAAACCAACACGCTTTCACAACAACGTTGCACGACTTGGGTTTCTGTTTTCTAATATGATTCTTCAGTTTTCTTCCTTCCAAAATATTTTCTCTGATTCTGTTTTCTATCCTTTCAGAATTTTTTGTTTCGTCGGGGATTTAAAGGAGGGGGAGGGTTTTGGAAGAAAGTCAGAGTGGGGTCGTGTTCTTCCGTGTTTGTAGAGTTTTTTTTTGGGGGGGGGCACTCGTTCTAGAATATGCAGAAAGTCATATCTGCCCTCCATCGCTGGATTCGCTGGTTTTGTTAAGTGGTTTTTCTTTATATTTTTTCCCAATGCGACTAGGTCTGGCCTTCTTTGGTTTGCTTTACTAAAACAAACTATGTGCTTCTACAATTTCTTTTAAATAACTGTTTTTTCTCAGTAATTTGTTGTTGGGTTACTAGTAATTAAAGCTGTAAATATGAGAAAGTTTTTAGAAAATTAATAAATCCGAATAGATGTGCGACAATTCGAGATTTGATTTTTCTCTAATAATTCGGACAAAAAAATTACTAGAAATCTAAATCTATATCTATGTATTTCTCCTCTCCATTTCTTGTGGGTAATTCTTTTAACACATTATATTAAACTGACATGTGTATTTAGAGTATTTAATTATCACATCCATTTTTAATAAAATTAACATAATATATGATTATCATTTTCAAAATGTATATGAATGTCTATTTAATAGACTAAATGTGGTAATTCGTATTTTCATATCGATGCATGAGTATAAAATTATATTAAGTCAATATTAACGCAATTTATTTGATTAAATGGATCAGACTCTTCAACTTTAACAAACTTAATAATTTCGTATCGACATATAAATAATTACAAGCCCTAAATTTCACGTGTTGGGTTCGATCGTGTTGTGTCGAGACATGAATATAAGACGATATATTTAATTAAGCGTGTTCAATCCATCAATTGTAATCTGCTAACTTGATGTCGGGTTTATTGAGTTGCGTAAAAAATTATAGATCTCAAAATAGACTCGTCTAAAAGAAATTCTTTATCTTAATTTTATATTTTATGTCAGACAAAAAAAGTGATATTGTTATGCAAGGGCAGAATGGGGATTTCAGGGGTGGCAATTGTGAAGAGGTGACAGCAGTTGTCAAAGAAAAAACCAAAATTAAGGCGGTTCGATTTGGGTCAAACACGTTAAATACGGTGTGTGAAGAGTGTTTTGACTCCTCAGTAGTCAGTAGTCCCCCCCTATCTTCGTTGCGAAGTTGTTGCTAGCAAGCTGCCACGTGGGCCCTCTCGCTCTCTAATCTCTATTAATGCACTCACAACGCAGGCTCTCCGAAGTTACCGTTGCCCCAAGACACGTTCCATTTGGTGACCGTTGTGCCGCCCATACGTTAACGTCACCCTATAACACTGGACCACGTGTCTCTGCCACGCGTCTGTCCCTTTCCTGAATTTAATTTTGTATTTTTGTTTGTTTCTTTCGACGATCGTGATTCGTGCATGGGTTTATTTATTATTTTATTTTGGTTGTTCGAAAAGTGTCTTTTAACTCAACCTTTAAAAGATATTTTGTGCCTTGCATTGAATGAGTAAATTGTTTAAATTGTTTTAAATTGTTTAATAATTAAAATAATTGGTTTTGATTTTTTTTTTTTTAAGTATTTTTAAAAATCGTTACTAATTAACATAGCATTGGAATAGTTAAAATAGCCAAAAGATTAATATTTTAAATATAATAGTGAATTTGAATAAATAAAATGCTTTGATAAAGTAAGTAGCTAAAATAAAATTATATATTCTTTAATTAATTATATATTTTAAATAATATTTATTATTTGGACTTGGTAAACAAAGATATAATTTGAGTTTTGTGCATGCTTACGAATTTTTAAAACTTATTTGGATTTTTCTGAATTTAATTAAGGCCACAATTATTTGGACTAAACTAGATTTTCATTTTTCAATATTTTTGTTATTGTTCAGATTGCTAACAATTTAGATAATAAATGTGAAAGCATTTACTAGTTTTATATGTCTAAACAGATCTCAGATAGACCGCTCACCTGTTAAGACAGATAAACTTCATAAAAATTTTCATATTTACTATCTCAATTACTAACTATCTTAATAATAATAATAATAATAATAATAATAAATAATCATAGAAACGAAATCTTATGTTAATTGGTCAAGTTTTTAAGACTTGAGAAGGAAGGTAGGTCTTGTCTTTTCTTCCCTTTTAGCACGTTGTAATTGGATAACACCTAAACAGGCTTCGGCCGTACTCTTCTACTCGATCAAAGTCCATGCGTTAACAAAAGAACGAGTCCAGACCAACTCAGCCGACACAAGTTTTGTTTGTTTTTAAGGATAAGAATAAAGAACGAATCACCGTGCAAAAGAGCATATATGTTGGACCAGGTCTTCTATGCCTCCACGGTAGGGCTTGTGTCCTTTAGTTGGACGCACATTTTCAGTGCAAATGCTGAAATGTGTGTTTTTAAATAAAATTGTAAAAAAAAAATTGTCTCGTTTGAAAATATATGTCAAAGCATGAAAAAGAAAAAGTCTACGTTATAGAAGAATATGGTACGTTTTTAAAAACGTGCAATTTTGAAACTGGAACAACAATTTTTAATTTAACAAAGACAGTTTAAAGTTTATGCTTGAAAGCATAAAATTTTGGGCAAAGGCACAGCATTTAGCACAATTATCACGTGTCAAATGCGAGTTTTTTAAAAAAAATTTCAAAAAATGTCTAGTTTGAAAACATGAAAAATCTATGTTTCAGTGCAACGGTCAACATTGTACGTCTTTAAAAATGCGCAATTTGAAAGACTGGACAATGATTTTAACAAACAATTAACTGAGCTTTTAAAAATCGTGTTTTTATTAATTGTTTTCACGTTCTAAAACTGCTAAACCAAACAGACACTTTAAAGATATAAGTTTCGGCATAAAATTTCAGGTAGAGGTGTGTGCATTCAGCTCTGCAATTCACGCAAGTCAAATGCGTGTTTTTAAACAAAATTACAAAAAAGTGTCGTTTGAAAACATGAAAAACCTTTGTTTTAGTACAGCGGGCAACATTGTACATTTTAAAAAATGCTCAAATTTAAAGACCGAACAATGATTTTTTACAAAGTAAAACTATTAACTGAGCTTTTAAAAATCGTATTTTTATTAATGCTTTTACTAGAGGTGGGCAAATTATCCGCCTATCACCTACCACCTAATTTTAGTTCTGTATTCAGTATAAAATTTTATTCCGAAAGCTGGTTCGATAACCAAATTGAACAGAACTGCCTTTTAAGCGGCAACCGAACCAAACCGCATTTTTTTTTTCCGACCGATTAACCGAAATGACATCGTTTTTGTAAGAATGAAATGTTTGATCATCTTTTTTTTTTTTTTTTTTTTTTTTCTCTTAAAAAAAATCAAAACAACGTCATTTCATTATCCATATTAACTGAATTAATCGACTTAACCTACTGCCCATTAACCGCTTTACCAACTTAACCGATCGCCTATTAGCCACTTAACCAACTTAACTGACTGCCTATTAACCGCTTAACCGAAATAAATTCACCGACTGCATTCCGACAAAAGTCGGTTAACCGATTGAATTAACCGATTTAACCGCCTACCAAACCGATGCTCACACTTAGCTTTTACGTTCTCAAACCGCTAAACCAAACAAATACTTTAAAGAGACAAGCTTGAAAGCATAAAATTTGGGTAGGTAGAGGTGTTAGCTCCACAATTCTCGCAAGTCAAATGCGTATTTTTAAACAAATTACAAAATCTGTCTCGTTTGAAAACATGAAAAAATTAATGTTTCAGTACAACGGACAATATGGCACGTTTTTTAAAATGCACAACTTTAAAGGCCAAACAACGATTTTAACAAACAATTAATTGTACTTTAAAAAATCATGGTTTTTTAAACTGATTTTTAAAATCGTTATATTTTCAAATTGCATACTATTTAAACCAAATAGACACTTTAAAGATATAAGCTTGAAAGCATAAAATTGAGTAGATGCTCGTCACTTAACCTAACGAGCTATTTTCATAAAAATTTAAAATCTTAGGATATGTCATGTAGTACTGTTTGCAAGCACATTTTTGCTTCCTTTTATATTTATTTATTTATTGACAATGATCGATAATGATTTAAATATGGTTTAAGCTAATTAAGCCTATGTGACGTCATAATGTTCTCAAGATTGGTTTTACTAATCATTTTGGAAAACGAGAGGGTTTTTAAACAAATGAAGTGTGGGCCGTACAGCCCAATCCAGATTAAACCCTTCGCCGTGGGCTTTGCTGTGCTGGCCTGTTTGAACTCTGAAGCATTGAAAGTACAGGCTTTATTGCTCTTAAGATTTGGTGGGCAAAGATAAACCAACATTTCTGCACCTTTGCTTGTCACTCAAGAGTAACCGTCAATACTATCTTCAAAAAAAAAAAAAAAAAAAAAACGTAAATAGGGTAATTTTGTTTGTGAGTTTAGCACAGCAATTTTACAAATTAAAATTGTGATTTTAAATCAAATCCTAAAAAAATATAGGCAAGGGATGCCCTTCTTTTTTCTTTTTCTTTTATTCTTCTTTTTTTTTAAAAAAAAAAAAAAAAAAAAAAGGCATGATTTTAAATCTAAAATAATTTTAAAGGTCAAATGATAATATTACCAAATGTTTAACTTTGTTTTTTATAAATAGCATGTGTTCAAATTGAATTTTTGAAACTACAAATTCAAACACATCTATTTGAGTTATTTTATTTTATTTGAAAAAGTTTTGTAACTTGACATTAACAACACATCACTGGGAAATTCTTTTGAATAACAAATTTACAAATTAGAGCATTTTCCTTTCAATATTCTTGATAATCAACAGTGCATACTATATCATTTATCACAAAATTGATTCAAAATTTTCCTGAAAAGAATACCAAGAAACTTCAAATTTAGTTTTTTTTTTTTTTTTTAAGTCAAGAAACCTCAAATTTAGTTAGTCCAACTTCAAGTTGCTAGGTCTTGGTAGCAAAATTTTCATTTGCAACTCTGAAGAATTGTTTGCCATTGTTGAATAAGGTCATTAAGACATTAAGTAGTACAATTTTCATTTGCACCACTGCATAATTTTCTTCACGAATTACATAATAGAACTATTATCTTATTTACAACGTTCTTATTCCACTTTTTAAGATCTCAACAGTTCTTAATCAAATAATCAAGATTTTAAAAAACTTTAACCCTAATTTCCCAAATTCTTAAAACTGCTGCTGCTCCGATTAATTTCATTGAGAAATGCTTATACGATTTTAGGTATATTTGGGATGTTTCAAGGATTATTTTCAACCCAAAGTTTTAAATCGGATTTTTTTTTTAAAAAAAAAACAAAATTAATTGAAAGATGATGGGAATGAAAACAATGAATGTAGTTCCCCGACGTCCTAATGCAACATAAAGGAAGCACTGGATAGCGAGGAGAACAATTCTCTTGGGCTTCACATCAACACAGCCTCACACAAACAAATTTTAGTGCAAGCCTAAGAATAAAAAGGAATTGAAGCCCTCAAAATAGGGAAAAAAATAACAAATATATATTGGGAGTACTAATATGAAACTCAGTCCCTTAGATGTTCTTTAGATTGCGATCATCACCGCAAATCATTACAGGTCTGTAACTGTAAAAAGGCTCATCACCGTTGCAATATATAATACTCCCACGATCTATATATCACCGACGAACTATAAAAAAGAATTTAAAAAAGAATTTAAAAAAGAATTGATATATATAAAAAAATATAGTTGTTCAAGTGTTCTTCCAAAGCAAGAGGAAAATACAAGGAAGATAATAGAATATTAAACAACACACTCACTGTTGCTTCAAGGGAACGAGTCATATGGGAATTGATTGATCCGCACTGACCAGATAATGAAGCCTTTCAGAAAACAAGTAAAACTAAAACATGGGAAAGCTAAAGTTTTGGTATTTGAAAATTTTGGGATATAAGAGAGAGATCTGACAAACCGTAAAGGCCTAAGCGGAGTGGGCGAACTGGGTGATTAAGCGCTTGGGTGGTTGCGTTTATATAGGGAGGGGAGAGGGATCGGCCAGTTGATATGTGAAGAAGAAGAGGAAGAGGCGAAGGGGTGCGGCGCTAGGGTTAGGGTTTCCCGTTTTTAAGTTTTAACATTTATCCGTTTATATATATAGCGGTGAAGGCCTCAGAACAGTAACCAATTTATTTGAACGTGTGAACAGTAAATTTTCTTAGATAATTTTTTCTTACGATTCTGCCCTTCAGCTTTCTTCATTGGATCTAAAACAGGCAGGGGTAATTTTGTCTTTGAACTTTTTTAAATTACTATTTTACCCCTGATATCACTCGGCTGGTAAAGAAGTTTGCTGGACATTTTTGTCTTTTACAATGAAACTACTGTTTTACCCTCTAAGTTTGTAAAGAGTTGAGTTTTTTTTAGGGATGTTTTGGTCTTTTTATTCATACGATATTACGTTTTTACAATAACATCCTCAAGTTTAACCTAATTTGGTCCAACCGAAATTACAATAACATCCTCAAGTTTAAGCTTCTGCCTTCGATTTATTTATTTATTTATATTTTTTTTAATGCCAACAATAAAAACTAACTTCATTTCAAAAAAAAAATTTATATATACACTTTCCATGATGTAAGATCGTCTACCTCTGGTCCTTTAAACATTTTTTTTTTTTCAAATTTTGAAGAACCACGTCTTAAAATTTTAAATCCTACATCCGGCTCCTCATCATTCAGTTTAAAGAAAATGCTACTATAATCCCTCATATATGAATAATTTCGGTATATCCTTTATCTTTTATTTTATTTATTTCTCTCTCTTTAACGCTAATAAAAAAAACCCTTCCTTCTTTAATCTCTGTTCAAAAGCTTCAAAAAAAAAAAAAAAAAGTTGCAATAGCTCTAAATTATAAATTTAGCTCCAATGGATGTATTAAGCGAAACATCATTGTTTGTCTGTCTAAATTCTGAAAAAAAAAAAATGTTTGATAATAGTTTTGAAAAGATTTTTTTTTTTTTTTTTTTTAAAAAAAAAATTGCTTTGAAAATTATTTTATGTGGTATAAAAGGAAAAAGTGCTCTTTTATGAGGTTCATATTTGAAAAGTGTTTTATATTTTGAATTATATGTTAATAATTTTGAGAAAGCATAATTTATTTTTTAAAACCAAAAAATATTTTCTGAATCGTTTCCAGTGGGCATTATGGTAATAATTACAGGCTGTGAAATTTTGTTCTTCTAAAACTCCTTTTTGTTGAATGAATAAGAATAAATTAGCCGGAAAAATAAAACATTTTAAAAAAAGCAATAAAAAGGCAGGGGAATATTAGAAGGGAAAGCCTGGAATCCGTGCAAACAAGGACGTTAAGAGTGCAATTTTTTTGCATTTCTGAGCCTAATCAAAAGATTCTAGTATTTTCCCCCGTGCAATAAAACCCTACACATCAATCATGATCATGATTTAAATTTGATGCATCTAATGATGTATATGATTCCACATTATTTAAAAAATTTAAAAAACGTGTCAACATTGACTTCATATAAACTATTAAATGCATAAACTATAAATCATGACCATAAAATAAATACTATCCATTTCATTTAAAATTGAGAGAATCTTATTATAGTGAGATAGTGATAGGATACAAGTAGTTTCTAACATTTAACATACAACTTAAAATCATTATGCAACACTAGTTGGGTTTTATAAAAGAGTTATGCTAGAAACCACATTTTCATCCTAGACCTATCACACAATACATAGCGGTTCCAAACAACCCTTAGATACTTTGTTTTTTTGGTAACAATGACTGATCTAAGGGTGGATTAAAACTGTCACGTCAGCGGGAATAAAAATATCGTTTCTAACGTTTCTCTTTAAAGTATCGGTTTGATTTAGCAGTTTCAAAATGTGTTGTCCGGCTTGCATTTTTAAAAACATGGATTTTTAACGTTTTCAAACCTGAAAAATATAGGTGAACCTGAAAGCCTAAGAAAATGGTCTGAAAATCTTCACGACAAGGAGTATAATAATACATGCAGGACTATGCAAAAATAGTTCTGTACAAACTTAAGATACTCTCAACTCCATTCCAATCACAGTGAGATATATCGTAGCAGCATTAAATCTTCTGCAACAACTTGTCATCCTTTAAGTTGACTCTTGCTCTCATCCTCACCATAAATGCCTGAACAAAATATAATAATAATAATAATAATAATAAACGCAATTATTTTTACATAGATTATAAAGGAAAGTAAACTAGCCTACTTTTAGAGGCAGGGAGAGATTTTAGGGAGCATTCGGCATTGCAATTTTATAGACAAATTAATGCTATTTTAAATTAAACCGCAGAAAATAAATCGTTTAGAATTAACGCTACGAATCATTTCAAGCAGCTCTTTCTAGCAAGTAACAAAACGACAGTTGGGAAATATATATTACATGCTCATGTACCATGACAAGCAGCAAAGAGAAAGAATCCGTTTGACCAAAAACTTTGAAATGGTGAACTATTCGAAAGTAGCTATCATGAGATCTCCATGAGCAAAATGAATGCATCATGTAAGGGCGGAACTAGAATTTTAGATGTGTGTGCGTGTGGGGGGCCGGGGTGGGGCAGAGCTCCAACATGGTTCTGCCCCTGAATGCATGTAGAGGTTTCAAGTCCAAATTCCGTCTCTTTCCAATATCTCCGAAAGTATAGCTTAAAGTACTTTCCTCACACCCCCAACTAATGGTGGAAAATATTAGGTATCCCTGCTCGTTCAAAAGTGTTTCACAAAGTCCGTATGAGAAGTCCCAAGCCACAATCACCAAGTATAAAGTGAACAATTTATGAAACAGTAAAATGCTCTGTATGTCACCAATTCAAGAGAGGAATGACAGATAAAGGTTCATATATTTGTTACCTCTTGCAGAACTCAGTTACATATCGAGATCCGTTGTAAAGAACGAACCACATCAACACGACCACCAAAGTATCTGGCAAAATTTAGGAATGCACAAGTGCAATATCATACCAACACATAAAAAGGGTTGAAAATGATGGAATGATGGCAGATAAAACCAACCGTACATGTTAACTCTTTTATAAATCAAGCCTCAAAATTTAATTTGCTTAGATTATAGTTGGCTTCACAAACATCACGATAGAATGTAAACCAGAACAGAAATATATAAATCAGATCAGATCTGATCTTTGGAGAGAATGGTGCAATAGAGGATACTGAAAAGATAACGCTCCCACCAATCCAACATGTAGAGCCCAAAAGTGACATTGTAAAGATAGATCTTGCGCTGAACCCAGTTCATACCTCTGGCACCTATAAACAATCAGCAAACAGCTAGAATCAAGATAAGATATAGATAGATGAACAAGACTGAATCAACAAATTGAAGAAGCTAAATTCACCCAAAAAAAAAAAAAAAAAACCAAATTTATGATATAGTCCGAGACTCCCATAAAGTAAATTGAACACTCATGTCAATCATAGATATCTCTATGTTTTCTATAATACTACAAAGTAATTGCAGGTATATGTAGCAAATTACTTTGCAACAAATTATAAAACATTACATAGAAAAAAAAAATGAGGAAAAAAAACTTATCAAATTGTGTTTGTTGATTAAGCTTATTGGTTAATGGGTTATAGCCCTTCAAAAAAAAAAAAAAAAATTGCTAAAATGGCATGAAAAAACTCATGCACTTATTGGGTTTTCACCATTTCTCTGGGCGAAACGGTAGCTCTCTCTCTCTCTCTCTCTCTAACTTAATTGTATAATTTGATCCACAACCAAAACAGGGCCAACCGCAATAAATCCATAATCGAATCTGTGCACAGTGAATAAGCAACTAGTGTTAGGGTTCGTACCTGACATTGAGCTCCTCCTCCTCTTCGACGCAGCAATCTACTGACAATTTTTCCCGTATGACCTGGAGATTGAACTTTGTCTCATTGGATACAGGGGCACCGTCGTCGTTTTACTTTAAAGTAATTATACGGGCGGCCATTTTCGTTTTTAGGTCGAGAATATATCGTCGTAGCAATTACTATTGGTAAACTAAATAGTAAATGCTATAAGAATTGTCAACGAAGACTTTATTAGGGCGATCTTTACAGCTGCGAACATTTTGTGAAATGAGTTTCCGACTTTCCGTATGTGAAAAGAAGTAAAAATATCCCTCAGAATGGGATATTAAAGTTTATACTATAATTTTCATATAAACTCATGATGGATTATATTTATTGAAAATGAGTGTTACGTAGTTGTTTATTGTTTATATTTTAGTGGTTGACATGATAGTGTCACGTGATATTATATTTAATGAAAATGAGTGTTACGTGGCTGTTTATATTTTAATGGTTGACATAGTAGTGTCACATGAATTATCACGTCAGTTTATAAATGTGAAAAATAATTCACTTTTTACTGACTATCCAACATGGTACATAGCTGTCACATTAGTTTGTAAAGAATTTGTAGTAAAAGTTATAATACTCTTAATAACGTTCATTTTCAAAACGCATAATTTTAGGCGTGATATTCCTACTTAGAGTACATTTTTTATATTATTTAAATTTTTTAGATTTGCTAATGAAAAAACATAAAATAGTTATACCCTAGAAACAATGATGAGAACAATGTAGGTGGATGTAATTAAATTTTGGGGAAGCTATATTTAATCTAAGCTCAATATACCTTATTTAGCTACTAATCAAAGCTTATAATTATATACTTTTAGAGAACAATGGGAAAATTGTATTATTAGTCTCTATAGTTGTCATAAATTACAAATTATTCACTGTGGTATTAAAATTAATTCAGAGATTCCTGTGGTTGGGTAGCCACCCCTTTAGGGGTATCCGCACACCACCCACGGCCACCTCTGGGGCTGGCACGCCCAACCGATAGTCATCCCTTTCCTTTTTGCCTTTTTTTTTTTTTTAGAAAAATATAATTTTTTAAGTTTTATATATTTAAATTTTTTATTAAGAGTGACACGTGTTTCCATCTTATTAGCGCTGACATGGTACCTAACGGAATCTGTCAAAAATTTTAACAGAATTTGATTTCAATGAGCGATTTGTAAATTAGGCTAACCACATGGATCTCTTAATTAATTTTGACACCAAATGGAGAGATTTGTAATTTAGGCCAACCATAAGATTCAATGTTGCAATTTTTCTTTTATTCACAAAATGCATAATTTTAGGCTCGGTTATTCCACTTAGAGTAAATTTTTAGACTTGCTAATGAAAAAAACATAAAATAGTTATATGTGCGTGCGGTTATGACAATGACAAGATTGAGTCACCTAGAACCGATAGCTGTAGAAACATTAGCAGCTTTCCAAGCCTCCATTTTCTGCAAGGAATTATGCATTTATAACATTATTTTGGAAGGGGATGCACTACAAGTGGTTAAGGTCGTGAGTTCCAGTGCTCACAATTGGAGTAGATTTAGACAACTAGTAGATAACACTCGTATCATTTTAAATTCTCTATCTAGTTAGCAAATTCATCATATTAGTAGAAACACCAATATGGCGGTTTATGGTTTAGCTCAAACTGCCGTTAAACAAGTCATAGATCAAGTTTAGATGAAAGAAATTTTTATATGTATCTGTGATATTGTTTTGTTAGGGCAATCTACTATTTTTCTCTAATTGAGTTATAAAAGTGTTACTAAATTATTAAAAAAAAAAAAAAAAAAAAAAAAAAACTAACTGTGATGAGAACAATGTAGGTGAATATAATTAAATTTTGGGGAAACTATGTTAAACCTAATTTCACTCAATTATTTAGCTAATGAACAAATTTGTTTTTTTAGTATTGAGCCCAAAAAAGTAAGGAAAAGACATGGGTTTTAGAACCCCGTAGGACATGTCATGGGCTACCTCGGTTGTTTACCCAGGATGAGTAGGCCTGGTTTTCAAGCCCAGTGAGCCTGCAATTCAAATTGGGCCGGCATCCAACAGCAGTCATGTCTGCCGAGCTCCGAAACCCCCCAAAAAACCCACGTTAAATAATTCCAAAAAGATATATATCGTGAGTTGCTGTTTGGCAGACCAAAAGATTAGCCTAGCTAAAATTGTAAGACAATTGTCATTCCCTTATTTTATTGAGCTAACCTGACAGTACTTATCACATTTTTTATTTTTTATTTTTATTTATTTTTTATAATAAAGACTAATTTAATAGCTAATCGAGATTACTGTGTCAGGTCAGCCCAATAAAATAGTCTAGATAGATGCGTGATTTTAAGCATTATTAAAATAGGGAAAAACTAAAGAGTTAGGATTCCAATTTAGGACATTTCCTCTGATACCAAAAGCATAAATAACCAAAAAAAAAAGTTTATTCAATAATTTAATTAAAAGCTAAAACATACTATAGCCTTAATCAAAAGGTTAGGGACTCCCATGAAAGATGCTGAGCCCCTTTCCTTTTTTGTTGGTACAAGCATGGGTTTGGTTTGTTGCTTCACACACTAGAGGCAACCCAACCCATAATGGGACACCATGCATTGTTGGTAGGATTATCCTTTGATAATTTTATCATGTCAGAAAAGTAGAGACCCCCAATATCAAACTAAAGAGATTATTTTAGCAGGCAATGATAGAAGCACTCCTTTCTGCACACACCCACGCCTGAAATCTGAAAGAAGCTGACCCATTTCATGCCTATCTATGAACTAAAAATCAATTCCATATAAGCAGATGTGGGGGGGAGCAAAAGCAAGTTTACTTGCATCAAAAATAGTGACTTCCTATGCCAACTTTCCTCTCATTTTTTGAGGGGACTCTCTGATTGTCATTATGTGTATCAACCATCCCTCTCTTATTTCAGATTCACAGATTGCTTCTGTCACCATGGATATCACTTCAACTTTATCTTTTTTGTCTGTTTGGAAAAGCTCATAAAGTGGGGAGGAATGTAAACTTTAGAGCTCGTGTTGTTGCCAACTGGACTACTACTCACAATTTTATTTTATTTTTTTTAAAAAAACTTCATTTACCACCCATGATATTTCATCACTTTTACAATCATACCCTTAAACTTTAAAAAGTGTCAATTTAGTGCATCTATTTTTCAATTTTTTTCAATTTCACCCCTCTATAAGAATTTTCCGTTAAATCCTAATGGAAAAATGTCAAAATTTAAGAAGAAAAAAAAAATGGATTTAAGCATTGGCAAGAATTTAACGAAATTTGCATAAATACCCATCTCTAAATCATTGAAATTATATATATATATATATATAAAATAAGAGTATTTTGAAAATTTTGATAGGGTTTAACGGAAAATCATAACGGATAGGTGAAATTGAAAAAAATTAAAAAATTAATACACTTAAATCTAAATTGATAATTTTTAAAATTTAAAAATATAATTACTAAAGCGATAAAAAATTATGAGTCGTCAATGAAGTTTTTTCAAAAAATTATGAGTAACAGTCTAGTTGGCAACCTCCGGAGCTCATGATCAATTGTCGTATTCATATATAAGATAGGGTAATGTTTGGATGTAGCAAAATTTTTGGAATTCATCCGAAAATTTTGCTTATGGATGACATTCTTGTAATTAACCTCTCATCATATCCAATCTTTTATAAGCATAAAGTCTTCGATTTAGTTTAGGAAATTAAAAAAAAAATGCTAAAGTATCTATTGTGATTCTTTTGTGCTAACTTGACATAAAAGAAAAAAGAGAGATAAAGAAAAAACTCGTTTTAAATTGTAGTTTTTTTTTTTATAATTAAAAAAAAAATGTCAAGTCAGCTGAAAAAAAATCAAAAGAAAAAAACTACATTAAATACTATAAGAAATTTTCATGAAATTAATATGTGTGGAGCATATTGACAAATGAGCATGAAAGCCACGTGGGAATATTCAAGAATCTAAAAAAATGTCTTTTTCAAAAAAGAAGAAAAAAATCGATAAGGAGTTCACAAAGATTGGGAAAATGTGGTGGTGAGTAGAGAGTTGTTGGATGTCAATTGACCGGCTGCTCCACACGCAACTTCGTCGTGTCGCCGCACGGAACGATAGCAATTGGCATTTGGCATTATTATAGATCACCGTCCAATCCAATTATTCTCATTCAACAAAAGCAGTCACATTCTATTGGAGCTTACCCACCTAACAAAACCCTTTTATTTTTTTTTATTATTTTTTTTAAAAAAAAATGTTATTTTTATTTACTGCAAGGCATTATCAAAATTGTCTCATTTTCGGATTGGGATTTTGCTGTTTAAATTGTATGAAAATTCGGATAGTTTACGAGAAAGGGTTGCAGAACTTACTTGTTTAAATTGGCTAAAGTAGATGATCTTGCGTCCTCGTCCACAACAACTTATGCAATTTGAATTTTTTATGAAAATTGGTTGACTGAATCCTTAAAATTCATCTCCATCCACTTCTCTAAACTAAATGCATTTTGAATTTATTTTTGCTTACCCAAATGTAAGGAAACATTGTAGCTCTATAACTCTATGAATAAGTTTTTAATTACTTTCTCTCTCTGCCTATTTTTCTTTATTCATTTTCTCTCTCTCTCTCTCCCTCTCTCCCACCCACAATAAAGAAATTATTTTAATAGAATTTAGATAAGATAATGTTAAATCCTCTCTCTTTCCCATCCACAATAAAAATTATTTAAATAGAATTTAGATAAGAAATATTAAATCATCACTTATTCAAAAATTTAAATTGATAGGAAGAGATAAATTTAATCATTTAATAAAATACTTTAACAGAGAATGTATGATCTTTTTTTAGTGGGCTAGCTAAAAAAAAAAGAACATTTTAGATAGAAATTTAAATAAATCATTTAAAAGTTCTAATATCATGGAATCCTCATCCCTCATCCCTTTCTTTTTCTTTATTCATTTCTTTTTCCATCTATCCCTTTCTCTCTCTCTCCCATCCACAATAGAAAATTATTTTAATAGAATTTAGATAAGATAATGTATGATGTTTTTAAATAATGGCTAGCTAAAATAAAATAAAATAAAAAAACATTTTAGATATAAATTTAAATAAATAATTTAAAAGTTCTAATCATGGAATCCTCATCCCTCATCCCTCATTTTCAGTCTCTTTCCATTAAAGCCACATATTTCTTTCACGAATTTTTCTCATCTCCATTCTCCACTGTTGCACATCATCTTGTGCAGCTACAGATTGTGATAAAATAGACGACTGGTAGAGATTGAGAGTGCCACTTTTAACTATTGAGTTTTCTGTGATATATATATATATATATCACATGAGATAGCCAAGTCAGTGAGAAAGGGACCTGAATAAGTGATAAAAACAAGCTGCTGATTACATTAAAGGGAAGCTCAAGTTAGTTATGTATAATTATGTATAATTTTTTGTAATTAATAAACTATAAAATGTAAGATAATAGCGGAAGCAATGAGAGAAAGAGACTACAAAAATTTTGAGATAGTTTCGCCTTAGAGTATACCCATCCAGCTAGCTAAATGCTATTTTGACTAGACATCGGATGCTAAAATGAGAATGAAATGAGCTGCATCCGGTTAAGCAATTTGAAGAATTAAACATTTGGTGAGTTGCTTAGAGTGCTCATCAAATATAAAAACAAATCATTTTTTTTTTTTAATTTCTAACATTCTCTCTCATCTCAACAAAAACTAAAGAAATCTTTGAGGAATAATATTTAAATGGAATAGTGAAAGTAATGGCGTAACTGAAATAGAGAACTGGATGTAGGTGCTTTGAAAAAGTTGATAACTAAAATTAATAGAAAAATATAATTTTTTTAGTTAAAATGAAATGTAAATTTGTTGAGCCAGATATGAATACTCTTTGAAACTTACGTCCACCATTTGGAAGTGTCTCCCAGGGCTAAATTTTGAACTTATTGACTTGATTTAATTATTTGTGTTACATATGATAATGACTTTCCTTGCCATTACAACAAAGTGATTTGCTATGGGCAATAATTTTTATTTTTGGATTGTTGGGTTGGATTAATAGGGGAAGGCATGGCAAGGAGCATTTGTGTCACGAATAATATAATGCTGCATACAACATTTTTATTTCACTTTGTCGATGTAACATTGCTAATTAGTTTTTGATTTTTATTTTAACATGAACTGATTGATAGTCCCGTATCAACAAAAAATGAAATAAAAATACCGTGTCTAGCATTTCTCTTGTGCATGATATGATTTTCTAAATGGATGGTGAAAAACTCTTTCCAGACTCTTAATCTCTTATTAATGCAGGGTTTGAACTTTGGCTAAAGATTAGGTGTAGGTGTAGGTGTTGGTGTTGGTGTTGGTGTATCTACTATTCTGGTATTGTACAAAGCTTATTGGTGTACTTCATATATAATCTATTAATCTAATCTTAGAGATGGGTGAGGTTCTTAGGGATTGCCAAAGTCAATTATAGGGACTTTAATTTTTCTTAAACCTATTTTCAACCAGCCAATTAGTTTGCCCTGCCATGGTTAGGGAGACCTGACTTTTGCATCATAAGATAATGTTTGTATGAACAACGTGAAATTGGAAATAAACAATTTTAATAACTTAGACTATGATTATAGGTAAGTCAACAATGTTAATTAAATTTTTTTCCCAACATCCAATAATGTTTGAGACAAAAAAAGCTAAACTGGATAGGTAAAATATTAATTAAATGATTAATTTCATTTATTTATTTATAATTTATGGTGATTTGAGGTTTGAATCTTAACTTTAAAGTTTACTTTCATCGAAGTAAATATTTCATGTGTTGAGTTTCGACTTGTTGAAAGGAGTTTGAGCCATGCGTGAATAAAATTGTTAAAGTATTAATTAACTAATTAAAATTTTAAATAAATGATAATTTAGATAAATCCCTTAATTATGTTCCTCTTAGGTACATGGTGTCCAAATTTCCATCCAAGAAAAACAGTACGTGAATGACATCTTAACAAGGAAGGAATCTCCAAAACATTTATAAATTATATCTTAAGCACAAATGGATTCCTTCTAAATTCCACCAATATATATATATATATATATATATTCTATTACCGGTTGAACTTCCTCCACATGTGACATATATAATTAAGCATGCCTAATCATGCCAAAAAAAGAAACATGCATAAATCTATTCATAATTAAAGATCTATGTAAATCTATTGATAACTCAAAATTATATATATGTCTCACATCATCCATCACATAAGTATAGTTTTATTGGATGAGATTCGATCTCTTTTGTATAATTTTGGACGAAGTTAATTTATAAGTTGACATAGAATCTCATAAGATTTTACTATGCTCGAGGTTGACCGCAATATTTAGACAGATTAGGTGAAATGAAAATGATCTATTTCATGGTTAGATTAAATTTCATAGATTTAAAGGTATATAGTGCCACACCATTTAATTTTTTTTTAAATGATGCCATGTACACTATTAAATACAACAAAATAAAATTTTGACCATAAAATAAATAATTTCTATTTTTATTCCTTTTGGTTAGGGCCAAGCTTTTCATCCTTTTTATGAGAGACCCTGTGCCATTCAGAATTGAGAAACGTTGTTTAGTATTTTCATATCATTTTCTTGTCATCTTTTTTTTTTTTCTAAAAAAATAAAAATAAAAATTAATTATTGGATCTGTCGGGCTCACTCTTTTATTTATGTAGATTGTAGACCCCTTACTCTCCTCACCCCTTTTGTTTTTTTTTTTTTGAATGATTTAAAATTAAAATTGATGTGATATAAAGTTGAAATAATTTATATGGAAAAGTGAAAAAAAATTTGTATTGTAGTGAGTTTTTTATTTAAAAAGTAATAAGAAAGTGTCGATGTGATATAAAAAGTGAAAAAAAAATTAAGAATATTTTGAGGTTAATTTTTTTTAAAAAAAGTTAACGAAAGAGGAGGAGAATAGGAAGTAGTTTTCAGAGGGGCCTATTATTTGTTCATCATCGAGAGTCAAGCACGTGGCACCTCCATGATACACAAAACTAGGGAGGAGGGACGGTAGTCAGGGTACGTACTACGTACCAAATTGTTTTTTTCACAGCTGCCGACTTACAACTTACAAGCTTTTTCTTTCAACAAAGCACAACTATAATTTATTCATAAAAAAAAAACGTACAACTATAATTTATACATACATTACCCACGACCAGGACATCTGGACATGCATGCTTCTGGACCTGCTGTCATGCTTAGCCGAACACATATGCATGATATGTCTGACAATGTGGTCCATCCTCTCAACCTCTGCCATGCATCTCTGATACCCTCTACTTTGTCAATAACCGTGGACAAAGATAAGGCTTCCTCTCCAATATAATCCCCACCACTCGATGCTATTGCTAATGGTCTTGATCAGCAGGCAAATTATCCGATTTTTCATTTCTTTTAAGTTTTTAATCTTATCTTTTATAGGAGATTTTTAGGATTTGATTAACCTATCACTTATCTTAAAAGATTTATTATAAGTTAATAATACAAAAAAAATAATTTTAAATTAATATTTTAACATTTTTTTTTAATTTTAATTTTTATGTATGAGCTAACCTTCTCCCAACAAATGGGACTTAAAACTACAAACTCATGATAAAACTTATTATATGTGCTCCAATATCATGTTAAATTATTATTTATCTTAAAAATTTCAACTAAAAATAAAAATTGAACTTAACCAGTTAAATTAATATTCTAACGAGTATAAATTTCCTCCAAATTAGATGGTAGGAATGGGAGTAATTACATGGTGGCTTGGGGGGAGGGAGATTTTTTAAAAAATAACCCATAACTCATTTAAAATCAATTTTTTACGCCCATGTTTTTTTTTTTACCCCCCAAATCTAAAATTGAAATTTCAAGAATCATGATAATTAAGCACATGATTATTAATTTATTATGGTTTATAATAATATAAACCAATTTATAAAATTGTCATTTGTCCCTTTTGTATATGACAAGCAAGTGTATTTTTTTTAATTAGCATGCGAGAATCATATGGTTTACAAAAGAATTATTAAAAAAAAATGTGTTTAGTGGAATTTGAAAGAAAATTATGTACTATTAATTCTTACGTACTGATCAAACAATTCCCCCTTCTAAGATTAGGCGATTAGGTTATATAGCCCAATTATTTGCATGCCTCATGGATAGGTCACATGTGGGGTGCCCATATCTTCTTTGCTGGCAGTGTTGGAAGTTAGGGTAACAATTACCAGAGTGCATTATTAGCTTTATTAGCATCACCATAGACGTCATGTTTGATGTATATATTATCTAATATATATAAAAATGCATTTTAATTAGTTGTTTATAGTGAAGAATAAAGCTTATGAAACATGATGTTTAATATATTTATTTTTAATTTAATATTTTAATCACCCAACAAAACAACGCATAATATATGCTCGACCCATGTGCAGCCACCACTTCTCGATAATATACATATATACCTTGGAAGAATTTATCTCATCGTATATACCAAAGTTTTGTAATATTGGAGTCAGAAAATGTAAGGCCGCAAGATAGAAAATAAATATGTGGAAAATGTTTGGGATAGTAAATTCACGTAATAATATCTTAATTGTAAAAAAAAAAAAAAAATTAATTAAGCAACAAATTTTCAAATTTCAAATGCCTTTTCACCATCTATGTAAAAGAAGCTCTAAGTGCCATATAAAAGTCACAAAAGTAAAAAATTGCACATTTTTTTTTTCATTTGTTGGCCAATATATTTGTGTTAAATTATCGATTAACTCAAAAGCTTAATCTGATATGAAATGATTGATTTAATCTTTTAATCAATATTCTACTTGTTGGCTCAACAAGTAAAATATTTTAAAAATGAAACTTTAATTATAAATGAGGTGAATGATAGAGACCGGATTTGAATTCATGACAATTGACATATACTCTGGTACTTGTTAAATTATTAATTATCTCAAAAATTTAACTTTATAAAAAAGTAATTAATTTAATAATTTAATTAACATTTTAACCGTTTCCACCTAAAAGTTATTGGAGTTTGACACACAAGATCCCTACACTAGTGGCAAGGGATTGATATCACTAGTAGGGATGCCAATAATTGGAGGCAAGGGTAATATGAGGAGGTCATTGTGTCCTTTAGAGTAGAGCCTTTCTTTTGGCCCCCAAAACAGTAGGAAGGAAATAATATGCTTGTGTCCTTTAGTGTAGAGCCTTTCTTTTGGCCCCCAAAACAGCAGGAAGGAAATAATATGCTTGTGTCCTTTAGTGTAGAGCCTTTTTCATTGATTGAAACAGTTAACCTATTTTTATAGTTGGACTAGTGTGAATTACCTTATATATAAATGAGGAAGATATAATTAGAAACACGATCTTCTATAAAAACGATACTTCTTTGGATAATGACTGAAATTAGACTGTTAGAATATAAATTAAATAATTAAATTTATCTCTTTTTATCAGCTTAACATTTCGAGTTAAGTGTTGATTTAACATGGTAGTAGAGCAGAGGTCATGAGTTTGAACGCTGTCTTCGTTATTCATCTCCTATTTCAATTACATATTTTACGTATTGGGTTGCACCTATTAAGAGAGAATTTAATCCCACACGTGAAAGAAAGTGTTATAATATAAATTAAATAATTAGCTTTATCTCTACCTTAAAAAGTAGCTTATCGGTGCCCATGAGTCTTTGATTTTTTGATTTTAATAAAAGTTCATCTAAAAGTTTATAGGTAGTGCCACATGGTCCACATCAATCTACCATTATTCTAATACAAATAAGAGATATGAGATATGATAGCTGAATTTTCCGTAGAGAGCCCCTTCTACACGGTAGGCTGAAAACAGTGAGTTTATGCCCACGAATAATTACTTGACACATCAGCTAAAAGTAAAAAATTGAAATTTTGGTGAAGTTACCAATCTCTCTCACAACTCTCTTCTAAGTATAAGCAGTTTAATTAAATAAAAATAGTTATATTTATTTATCTAAGTTAATCTTTTAATTATTTATAGCGCATAATTAAGTCATTTAGTTGGAGATTCCTATATATTGTTCTTTGTAGTAGTTATTTCCAAATAGTTTATTGTATTAGGAGTCATTTGATTGTAGGAGTTGATACTCATCAGGAGTTTATTTTCATATAGGAGTTATCTCGATATTTATGTTATCACTTATAGACATTTAGTTCGAGTGGATGTTTATCTCTATTTAATCGAGTTATGATAGAAGTTGTTTTTCGAGTCGTGAAACTTGATCAACTCTGCGCATGTTATCTTTCTCTATTTAAAGAGATGAATTTATTAATAAAGATAAGTAAAATCAATTATAAACCTTGTGTTTGAAAATGTGTAGGTTTCTTAGCGTAGAATCCAAGGTCTTGATTTCTTCGGAACCTAACAATTTATTCCGTTCCGTGTTTGATAAATCATTCACGTAGCACAAACAAATTGTTAAATTATTACTTTTCTTGAAAATTTAAGCTAATAAAAAAAATTAATATTCAAAGTACACTTCACCACACATGTGAAATTAGACTATTTTAAACAGAAATAACTACTGATGTATCTATCAACGTACAGAACCCTATGTTGTATCTTTGCCTCGAGTTGAATTCTCGAAGCTTGTATGTGGCCGAAAATATGGATAAATTAACTCTTGGCAAATGACCCCAAGAAGGGACCAAAAAATAAAAAGGGGGAGGGAAAAAACTTGTCTTTCGGTGGTGAACTACTGATGTATCTATCAACAGAACCCTATGTTGTATCTTTGCCTCGAGTTGAACTCTTAAAGCTTGTATGTGGCCGAAAATATGGATAAATTGACTCTTGGCAAATGACCCCAAGAAAGGAACCCAAAAAAAAAGGGGGAGGGGGCGGGGGGCGGGGGGCGGAAACATGTTTTTCGGTGGTGATGTTATCCATTTCCCTTAAAATAGAAAGGAACAATTTTATGGTTTAGATTTTGTTGGGTTGTTTTTAACGGTGTACATGATATTACGTTATTTAAAAATTTTAAAGGATATGGTAATATATTCACGAGGTGGCAACACATATACCATTAAATTTGTAAAATCTAATTGGATAAGGATAAAATTTTCTTTCAAATTGAATTCGAGTTTTTTTTTTTTTTTCTTCAATTTATTAAATTGACATATGTTCTTAAAACATTTATAAATACCTATATTTAATCACCCATATTCTGGGCAGGGAGGAAAAAAAGGAATTACGAATCATTATATCCATTATCCACCTTATTTGAAGGCAAATGCCGCAATTTCACAATTCCATCGAGTTGATATTTTTAGAAAGAGATGTGATATGTTGTCATTGTCATCCCATGACATAATTATTGACTTTTATTTAGATATAATTTTTATTAAATAAAAAATTACAAAATTATGTAAATGAGTTGGAATCTAATTTTATGTTTTCTTTTTAAAAAAATTAAAAAATCAATAATTGTATAAATAATTTTATCCTTTGAGATGACAAAATATAATTTCTCTTTTAGAATACAACAAAAAGAGAGGATTAATCATTTACGAAAACTTGTTTTTCCTAGGAATTGAAGTGACTCTTCACTTCACATCAAATAAACGATGATCACATCACTCTTTTGTTCTTGTTCTTATTCGTTTTTCACTTAGCTTAATTGGAGTATAGAACTGCTTGAGCTATTATATAAATTTTACAAATTTGTGGAACAATTTATATTTTAATAATTAACCTAATAAAAATCATACAAATATGATAAATGTCACGTACTGTCCTGTCAATTTATAAGAGAATTATAATTTATAGTAACCCGTGACATCACTCCTTTATAATTAACATGTTACAAGTTAGCTAATTGTTTGACCAATCATCAATCATATATTATTGTATAAAAAATAATAAAAACATAATGTAAAAATTATTATATATATATATATATATATCTATCTGCATTGGGTTTTCACCAAGAGAAATGCTTGCCTTACAACCCCCACCCAACTCTCACACAACCCCCACTCACATGTATGTGAGACCCACGTGCATGGGACCCACACACATGTGAGTGAGAGTTGTGTAGGAGTTGGGTGAGGGTTGTGAGTGTATCATCTCCCTTTCACCAATTGAGGGGCTAAAAGTTGCCGATTAGCCACGTCAGAAACTCGAGAAAATCTGAGGCCCCACTGTCCTACTAACCAACACGTGGATGGTTGAAAATTGTGCGTACGACCATATTTTGCTGTAATAAAGTAATAATTGACTCACAAAAAAAAAAAAAAAAAAAGTAATAATTGTGATATTTTTAGTCAGATTAAAGAGAGCAATGCTGACTCAGCTCAAAGACTCTCCTCCCAAAAGGATAAAACTTTGAACTTCCAAAAAAAAAAAAAAAGGAATTTTGAATTTTTTAACAACAAACACGTGTCAGCAACGTGTGAATGAAAAGGACTAGTGGGGTCCCGGAGGAAACTCCTAAGCCAAAAAAAGTTTAAACGGTGTCGTTTCGCTCTGTCTTCCCGAGCTCCTGCATTATAAATACGTGGCTCGGGATGCGGAGAACTTACACCTTCAACCATAATACGTGTTGTTCCCTCCTCGTTAAACTCCACCGCCAGTGTTTCTCTTTCTCTGTTTTCAGACCTTTTTTTCTCTCTCCAAAAATCGTGGTAAAAGAACCAAGCTTGTTGTTCATCTTGTTTGTTTCTGTTCATTAGCAAAAAATATTGTTCTGGGTTTCTGGATTCCGTGGATCAGAATGTGTGGAATTCTTGCTGTTCTTGGCTGCTCCGATGACTCTCAGGCCAAAAGGGTTCGCGTGCTTGAGCTTTCCCGCAGGCAAATTATATTCCTTAACTATGTCTCTTTGTTCTTTTTTTTTTTGGTTGGTCTTATCATTTCTACATTAATATTGGTTCTTTTGAGATAAACATAACAGAAAAGCTGTTGGTTTTTCCAACCAATTTTTAGAGATTTAACGATATCCAGAGAAATATGTGAAGGTTGTTTGTATATAAAAGTGTTTATTATTTTATTTCTTTGACGCAAGACTTTGCTTGGTATTGAGATAGAGTTCCATTTTCTTAGGCAAACTCCCTTGCATTTCTTTGTCATTTTCTGATATATATGTGGAGAAACATAAAATATTGGTGTTATATGGGGGAAGAAGTTGGATATTTATTACATCATTATGCAGTGAAATAGTGCGAGGTAATAATCCAGTTTCATTCATTTGAATGAGCAAATTTCGTACTCCATAACGTTTTTGTGATATCGGGCACCTATAATATAATAAATAATATTTAAATATTCATTGGGATAAGCATTTAATCATGTTAAGCCTGTGGGATGTGGGTCCATGATTAATGGTGACTTTGGTGAAAAATGGTACGACGAACCAAGAAACTGCAGTTTGAAACGTCTTCGGTTTTTGATGTTTATAGATTGAAGCACCGTGGTCCAGACTGGAGTGGTCTCTACCAACACGGTGATTGTTATTTGGCTCATCAACGGCTAGCAATTATTGATCCTGCTTCCGGTGATCAACCTCTCTTCAATGAGGACAAGGCGATTGTCGTAACGGTAGGCCATATTTCTAAGACTTTTATGATATTCAATCATCGATCAAATAGTTTTTTTTGTTGTTGTTGGATTTGCAAAATTGATGGAGAGTTTTGTGTTGAACATCAGGTCAATGGAGAGATTTACAACCATGAAGAACTGAGGAAGAGTTTGCCGAATCACAAGTTTCGAACTGGCAGTGATTGTGATGTTATTGCTCACCTGGTGGGTCGCCTTAGCACATCTTTGTTACTAATTCATAGTTCTTGTTCAACCATATATTGACAAGTCTTCCTTAATTAATCTCTCTGTTTAGTACGAGGAGTATGGAGAAAATTTTGTGGACATGTTGGACGGCATGTTTTCTTTTGTGCTGCTGGATACCCGTGACAACAGCTTCATTGTCGCCCGTGATGCTATTGGGATCACTTCCCTTTATATTGGATGGGGTCTTGATGGTAATGTTTAGAATCCTGTTTTTTGTCAGTTTAGCCTTTAAAGTTGTTTCCTGCTATTTAAAAACCCAGGCTCTGTTTGGATATCATCGGAGTTTAACCTTATTCTGTCTATACTCAGGCTCTATTTGGATATCATCAGAGCTTAAAGGATTGAACGATGACTGTGAACATTTCGAGTCCTTTCCACCTGGTCACTTGTACTCGAGCAAAGAAGGTGGACTAAGGCGTTGGTATAATCCTCTTTGGTTCTCTGAGGCTATTCCATCAACCCCATATGATCCTCTTGTGCTAAGACATGCTTTTGAAAACGTAAGGTTCAAGATTTGAGTTATGAAAAGCTAAAAGACAGTGGGAAATTTTGTATCTTTGACTCAAGTTCTTGGTTTAATATGTGCAGGCTGTGATCAAACGGCTGATGACCGATGTGCCTTTCGGTGTTCTGCTGTCCGGCGGCCTTGATTCGTCGTTGGTTGCCTCTATCACGGCGCGATACTTGGCTGGCACAAAGGCTGCCAAGCAATGGGGAGCACAACTCCATTCTTTTTGTGTGGGGCTAGAGGTGAGTTATAAATTTTCGTTATGAAGTACGTTTTTAAACTAAATTGCAGAAAATGTATTGTTTGAACTTTGAACGTTTATTTTTAAAAAATCGCGATTTTGAAAACTAGTATGTCCTTCTGAGTGAGCAGGGTTCACCAGATCTGAAGGCTGCAAAAGAAGTTGCAGATTATTTGGGTACAGTTCATCATGAATTTCACTTCACCGTTCAGGTATTAATACAGAATTAGCATATTAAGCTTAGGAGTTGTTAAATAAATATCCAGAAAATGTAAAACTTTTGTCTTTGAATTGTGACTGCAGGATGGCATTGATGCCATAGAAGAAGTTATATACCATGTTGAAACATATGATGTTACGACAATAAGAGCAAGCACCCCTATGTTTCTTATGTCACGTAAAATCAAATCGCTGGGGGTGAAGATGGTGATTTCTGGTGAAGGTTCTGATGAGATTTTTGGTGGGTATTTGTACTTCCACAAGGCCCCCAATAAGGAAGAGTTCCACAGTGAAACATGCCGGAAGGTGCTACAATCTTTTTCTACACATAGATTTCTGATATAGAGGCTGGCATTACTAGAGATAATATGTATGATGTTCTACTCTCGTATGCAGATTAAGGCGCTCCACCAGTATGACTGCCTTAGAGCAAACAAATCAACATCTGCTTGGGGCTTGGAAGCTCGAGTCCCCTTTTTGGACAAAGAATTCATTAAGGTTGCAATGGCTATTGATCCAGAGTGGAAAAAGGTATGGAATTGACATTCAACAAATCGGGTTTTCTTTTCAAAATTACACTGGTTTTTTCACCATGCTTTTCAATATTCCATTTCAGATAAAACCAGGAGAAGGGCGCATGGAGAAATGGATTCTGAGGAAGGCCTTCGATGATGAGGAGCATCCCTATCTGCCAAAGGTATTGCATATAATAATAAGTTTCCACCGTAATTAATTATCTGTATGGTATAACTACATAGATAACGTGTCCTCTTCCATGCCCTGCAGCACATTCTGTACAGGCAGAAAGAACAATTCAGTGATGGAGTTGGCTATAGCTGGATTGATGGCCTCAAAGCCCATGCTGCTTTGCATGTAATTATCTATATATTACCTGCTTTCTGTTACTACTTATAAGCTTGCCGTGGGTGATGATTAGTGCTCAATTTATACTCTCAGGTGACCAACAAGATGATGCTCAATGCTGAACACATTTACCCCCATAACACTCCCACCACAAAGGAAGCCTACTACTACAGGATGATTTTTGAACGTTTTTTCCCCCAGGTGATTCTTTAGCCAGCAGACAAGGCACATTCTCCCCCATTTGTGTGGCTTACATTCAGAATTTGACTTGGCTACCCGAGGCAAGGTCTTGGGTGCCTTGTCAAGTGGTTACCCGAGACAAGGTCGGATAAGGATCTACGACAATTACTTGACCAAGCTCGAATTGTTAGCAATTTGATTAGGTAATGTGAGTCTCCATATGAGATTTACTTGTCTAAGTAAATTTTGGGCTGTATGATTACCTACCCGGACATGTGGGTCTTATATGGGGTCTCTCACATTATCTGTCCTATTTACTAGCAATTCGGACTAGTAATTGTTGTGAATTCTAATCCGACAGGTCTTAGACGCCTTGTCAAGTGGTTACCCGAGTCAAGGTCTTCGGTGCTTGCTATTTCATCACTATTTGGTTTTGCAGAAATTTTCCCTCATCTGTGCGGATTACATTGAGAATTTAACTTGGTTATGCTATGTCCATAACTATTTGGTTTTGCAGAACTCAGCCAGGCTGAGTGTCCCAGGTGGAGCAAGTGTAGCCTGCAGCACAGCTAAAGCTGTTGAGTGGGATGCTGCATGGTCCAACAATCTTGATCCTTCTGGCAGGGCTGCTTTAGGAGTCCATCTTTCAGCTTATGACGAGCAGGTGCCATCTGTTGGCACTGGCATACCACAGATTATTGATAATGTACCCTTGAAGATGGAGGTTAGCAGTCCAGGAGTTGCAATCCAAAGCTAGCATGCCTGATGTAGAACAGAGTCTTTTTAAACCCTGCTGTTTAAAGGGAGTAGTACATAATGTTTAACTGTTAAGAAAGTACTCTTATGGTGTTTTAAAGATGGTTGTGTCATCAAAATGCTGTACATTTTCTAGTACATGGTTTAGAAGTGTGCTATCAATATATATGAACTGTTTCTAATAAAAACTGGGAAATCATTTCCTTCTTTTATATTCCATGTGTGAAAATCATCGGTTCCATTTATCAATCATTGCCGGGAATCACAATGCAAAATCCGATCATTTATGACACGGAGTATGTTAGAATATTAATTAAGCTTTTGGGATGAACGATTATTTAATTTATCGCTCAGATTAATTAAATATTCTGCCCAAAACTTCCAGAGATGAAGTCTGCGTTAGCAGCAAACAAATGAAGCATTTTTCCTATGTGGGCTTTTCACCAAGTCTACCCTGCCTATAGTGCAGAACTCAGTCAAGGTAGACAAAAAGCTAAAAGAATGGGCCAATTGTTATGAAAGAGGCCAGTTAGACCAGGATTGGGCTTCAAAGTGGAACCATCTTGAAGAAGCCCCGCAGGATTAGACTTCTCCTTTTAATCATTTGCGCAAAAACTAAAAAGCACGGAAGAGTGTGGCTGCTGGGATTCGAGCCCAGGTCTCCACGGCCACAACGTGGAATTCTTACCACTAAACTACAGCCACTTCATATGCATTACACACCTACTTTATAATACTTGAGTATAGTATGTGCGCATGTTTAAGACAACACTTAACCGACGTGGGAATAGAGCCTACCACTCCACTTAGCTCTGTAGCCGTTGTCCTTACGGCCCCTCATCTTTGATAGAAAACATAAACAAATGACAAATAAAGGTTGCGGAGTAATAAAATAGACAAATGAATTTTACGTGGTTTGGTCTATGACCTACATTCACAGGGTAAAGCCCTAAGGCTACATTATGCTCTTATTGCTTGAATAATTTACAATACAAATTATCCCTATTTATAGGGATATAGAGAAAATACAAAATGGTATGTAAAGAGAATATAATCAAATCAGAATTGAATGTATTCAAATCTGATTTGATTATAATCAATTACAATTAATGAGGATTAAATCAAATCCTACAATATATGGAAAGTACCGTAATATACGGTATCAATATATTCTCTAACATCCCCTGCAAACTCAAGGTGGAAGATTCTGAAATCTTGAGTTTGAATTATTATTATTTTTTTTATTTTTTTTATTTTTTTTATTTTTATAATGTTGGGTCAGATATAAACCCAGTTTGGAGAACATCTTTCTTCTTCTTCTTCTTCTTCATCTTCCTTCTTCTGCTTCTTCTTCGTCTTCCTCCTTCTTCTTCTTCGAGCCAACTGGGGGCTAAATGAGCATGGGCTTAAAATAAGACCACAAATGCCAAAATACAAATAATAGGCCAACTATGGGCCAAATATGAAAGCCAACGATGGGCTGAAATGGGCCTGAGTTTGAAACAATACCACAAGAGCCAAAAATATGTAGGGCCAACTATGGGCTGAAATGAACATGGGTTGAAACAATACCACATGTCAAATAATATGGGCCAACTATGGGCCAGAGCCAACTATGGGCTGAAATAGGCCTTGGTTTGAAACAAAACCGCAAAGGCCAAATACAAATAATGGGCCAACAAAGGGCCAAAAACAATTTGGGCAACTTTGGCCTCTTTTAATGATTTTTTTTTTCTTCTTTCTCTCTCTCCCCTTTTT
Source organism: Alnus rubra (assembly GCA_028654335.1). Classification (NCBI taxonomy): domain Eukaryota; kingdom Viridiplantae; phylum Streptophyta; class Magnoliopsida; order Fagales; family Betulaceae; genus Alnus; species Alnus rubra. The sequence continues at coordinate 241,246 of JAJPGS010002137.1, read as the reverse complement.
TTTTTCTTCCTTCTCTTTCCTTTTTTTTTTTTTCTTCTTTCTCTTCCTTTTCTCAAGAAAATCTTTTTTTTTCTTCTCTCTCTCCTTCCTTTGTTTTTGTTTTTTTTTTTTTTTTTTTCTTTTGAAGGAGAAAACCACCGAACCGGTCAGAAATCACACTGAATCGGTCCTAGAATGCACTGACCTGGACCTAAAAGGCAATGAACCGGTTTGAAAACTGGTAAACCGGACCAATAAGGCACTGAACAGAAAAAATACCTGAACCGGATACAAAATACCAAACAAGAACCAGAATCTCCAGACCCGCACCAGAATCTTTACTGAGAGCTTCTACCGAGGGCTTGTTAGACTGGAGCACTGAGAGATCACGTCTCTCTCTGGGATCAGAACTGCCGGAACCACCAGAGGATGCCGACAGACTCCTTCAAAATTCTAACCAGAATATAGGCCACGCAACAAAGCCACAAACGATCTGAAACAAATTCCACCGGAGAAACGCCGATCGGCTGCCGCATATCCAGCAGCCACACTCACACTCCGTCACAGGTACCCACAAGGACAAAATCGCACAGGCACGTATGGCAAGAATCACACAGAATTGCACAAGAAGGCACAATATTGCACCCACATATTTAAAAAAAAAAAAAAAAAACTTTTTTTTTTCACCGGAGATGTTCCGGTCACCATGGACATCCCTTTTTTTTTTTTTTTTTTTTTTTTTTTTTTTTTTGTTCTTTGAATAAAAAAGAATAACAATACAAAAAGAAAAAACATCTGCGGGAAAGGAGAATTTTTGATTGAACAGCAACATAGAAGACACAAGTGACATGGGTTGGAGGAAAGTTTATCTCCAACTCACGCACACCACTGTTTGACAAAACAAAAGAAAGAAACAGAGAATGAAAAGAAAAGAAACAGAGGACATTGATCGAACAGAGGAATGATGAGAAAACTGAAATACAAGAAATTGGAAAAAAAAATAAACAAGAGAAATAAATCACAGGACCATTGGATCAAACACTGGCGTTAGCCTATAGCTCTGATACCATGATAGAAAACATAAACAAATGACAAATAAAGATTGCGGAGTAATAAAATAGACAAATGAATTTTACGTGGTTTGGTCTATGACCTACATCCACAGGGTAAAGCCCTAAGGCTACATTATGCTCTTATTGCTTGAATGATTTACAATACAAATCATCCCTATTTATAGGGATATAGAGAGAATACAAAATAGTATGTAAAGAGAATATAATCAAATCAGAATTGAATGTATTCAAATCTGATTTGATTATAATCAATTACAATTAATGGGGATTAAATCAAATCCTACAATATATGGAAAGTACCGTAATATACGGTATCAATATATTCTCTAACAATCTTTAGCCGGGTTACTTCCCGAACCTAGTTTGGTTTTTTTTTTTTTTTTTTTTTTTTTACGGTAACAAAAAAAAAAAAAATTGTAATGATTTGATTCATATTTTTAATTTAGAATAGCTTTATCTTTTTACTTAAGTAATATATATATATATATATGTAAAAGTAATTGGCCTTAGGAAGAAGAAAATGAGAGATTCAAAATAGTAAGCTATGCTTCTTACAACATAATCTTCAACCGATTAAGCTATCATTTGGATAAGCAATTGAAAGATCTTTAAGTTAGAATATCCAAACAATGAAATAAGTGGCCTTATTTCTTGATTCCCAACAATATGCATTTCTTTACATGAGAAAGAGGTGCACCTTTGCAACTCTCTCATCAAACATATCACAAAATTTAAAAAACCATTAGACTAGCTAGTATTGAACAATCCAAATTTAAGAGAACAAAGTCGTATAGAATAATTGGTTCCAAGTGTCAGGCAATCCAGGAAGGCACCAATGGCTACAATCTGCGGACCGGGCGGGGTTAGCCCGCTGCTCGGGGCTCAAATCGCCGCTATAGATGGAAGGGTGACCGTCTTTCCTTAGCTCCGATAGCATGGTTATGTCCAACAAATATGTAGGGCTCTGCATTTCCCTTAGCACTGTATCCACCACCCTCATTTGGTCAGGGTATGTCCCTGCTGAGTATGTTGTTCCACTCATTGGTGCCGTTTCGCCATAACAATTCTTTGATGTCATTGTCGTTGCGCCCGCATTCCATTCACTTGGGCTGTCAAGGTCAGTCGCCCACATATTAATGGCAGCTAGCAACTTGTGCTCAAATTTATGAAGCAAAAGAAGTGTATCTAATTCAATATAGATTGATATAACTTCCAGATGTCGGCAGAAAAAGATTTTCTTTAAATTGGGTAAAAAAAAACTCATTTAATCCTTAAAACATGTAATTCTCACGTATTTTTAACAGGATTAACAAACTGGAAAATGTTAGGTTTCTCAAATTTTGAAAAAAAGAAAGAAGAAAAACCTAGCATTTCTATGTTATTTCTAAGTACAAAGATGAAATTACAGTGCAGGGATAACTGTAATGGCTTGGCTTTTACAGATCCACTGAATGGAGGCCTAAAATTCCCACTAAAAATTAACCCACAAGAGACCAAGTAATCCACTTAGATTTCTAGTGAGGTACAGAAGCAAGTTTGTCTTTCATACAGCATTGCATGTGTTTTGTCCCACCGACAAAAACACTTGTTTCTATCAATTTGTTTATTTTACTTATTTATTCCTCTTATTCGACTGGACAAAACAAGCACATGCAATTACCGACCCTTATTTTTCTGCATGAAAAAAAACAAAACAAAACATTATTTAATTTTGTTTTCTTTAATGAATATCACTTCCTGTGCATCCAAAAGGTTAACTCTTTAATTATTTAATTCATATCCAGCTATATATAATAGTCATTTTAAAAGTTTAGCCTTCCAGTTTCCTTCCTTCCAAGGAGGGTATAAGAAAACTCTTGATAATCTCATTAAAAATGTATGTGAAAATTATATATTTTAGAAACAAATATCAATATAATAATCTGAATTAAAAAATAAAATAAAAAAATCTCAGTTCACATGCCTACTAACAATAATTTTGCTTTTCTTCTTCTTTTATCTTATTTCCCTGTGACAGAAGAACCTCCACTAGAAGATTTTGGTCAACATGAATTTCCTGAATTCAAGCTTAAAGTATATATTCAATTTGACCGGAGCTGATATCAGGTTGGGCCCAGCACGGCCCGACTCGCAACCCTATAAACAGCTCAGATTGGAGGGAAATTTTTGGTGATTGGAGCTAGGCAGCTAGCAGCCTAGCACTAAGCACTCCAACGGACAATAATGGATCCTAGAATTTCACCCAATGCAATTATTAAAGAGAGAGAGAGAGAGAGAGAGAGAGAGAAACCCACTTGTAGTGTGTGGGAGAGATGGACAGAAAGAAGACTCTGGTTTTGCTGCTGTCAATGTTGGTGTCGACCCAATTGGCCCATGTCCTAAGTCCCTTGTCCAAGGCAGCCAACCGATCCATGTCTTGGTAGTACTTCCCTCCTGATTCCATGTAATCCCACCTGCAAATTATCATAAAAAATCCTTGTATTAAAACTGCATTTAAAGATCCCAACAATTTCGCTCTGCTTGGCCATTCGAACAATGAATATGAAAGAGACTTTAAACCGAACAGGTTACGAGCAGTAGACTGCTCTGGTTTGGACAGATGAACTTTACAAGAACTCTTTCACATCTATTACCCAAATTGCTAACAATCCGTCAACAAACAAATTGCTTGAAGGAAGGGTAATTTTAAGAATCGCCAACCCTTGGAGAGATCCTTTGTGAGTCCACCAGTGGCCGGTGTTAAAAGATAGCACATCAACGCCCCCCCACGCTTTGCCATTGCCAGATATCTCCTCCAGCCTTAGAACCCTCTTTCCTTGAAACATCTCAATGTCGACTAGATATGGTGCTCTGTAAAAGGATATGGACACGCCATAGTCCTGCAATATCGCAGCCGTGACACATTTTTGGATTTTAGCAAAAGAAAAAAAAAAAACACCGAGGCTGGTGTGTTGCAGACTTGCTGTCAGCAGCGACAAGCCAAACAATAAAGCTGACAGCTTTTTGGGTCCCCCAAGAAATTTCACAAATTGTTTGATAGCACAAAACGACTTGTGGGCCGTGGCCGACTGGCCGGGCAGAAAACCACACGTTATTTTTTGCTTTTATTTGTTGAAATTTGTTAAAGTCGTAAAAGTAGATGATAACACTGTAAATATCTGGAAAGAGATAGTGGAGAGAGAGAGAGAGAGTACTGACCAAGAACTTGAAGGTTGAGAGAGGATCGCCTCTGACTAATTGCGTTTGGGTTGTAGGCGCTGCAGTTGAAATCATGCAAATCAAGGACTCCCATTGATTCCGTCCAAGCGAGTCACCAACAAACATCAGAGTCTTCCCTTTCATTCTCAGCAAAAACTCTACCCCATTGAACCTACCATGAATACGCTACAACAAAAGTCAAACAATGTGCGACAATATAAGCACAGTTATCATTAACTTATAAGGAAAAAGAAACAGGATTTACCTTGGGAGCTCACAGTTGAGGGGCTTCCATCGATATTTAAGGTAATCGGAATCCGGCCGACCAAACATTTGGCAGTTGAACTCGGAGTCAATGATTGTTGGACAGTTAGAAGATTGGTACATTGGGTATGTGTCGTCACGAACCCAATTGCCGGCAAACAATGCACAGGTGCTCTGGTTGGCTCGGATCATCGGTCGATTGTGTTGGTGGTTGTTATGGTGGTTTTTCAAGCTCATCAGAATAGCTGAGAAAGCTATGTGGGATTGAACCAAAAGAAGACATAGAATTGTTAAACATGACCCAAATGAACAAGAAGAAGAAGAAGAAGAAGATGATCGACAAGAAAGAAGAACCATTGCAGAGGCTAATAGGGAGGAAAGGAAAAGCAAAAGCAAAAAGACAGAGAGACAGAGGAAGGGAGAGGGACTAAGTATTATAAAAGAATGGGGGGTTTTTAGTTCTGTGCTGTCCAATAAAAATGTGGGGGTTTTTGCTTTGTGTGTGCATGTGAACGTAGCTAAGATGGGTTCACGTGAGTTTAAGTAAATTGATGACGACTGGCGGTGTGCTTGTGAGGTTGATATGGACCTTTTGACGGTATACAAAAACTGGGGGTTCTTCCTTATTGGGGGGAGGGGTTAATTTGTCTTCAAGTCTTTTAAATTCGTTGTGGCAATCCGTGATCGGTTTGAGTTGCGTAGGGACGCGGGTATGAAAAACTATATTTGCATAATATTGTTCTGCAGAACATTTACGCAACCAATTATATTAGTAGACTCATGTATATGGAATCCACGTGCATAGATCACAATTAACTCCTACGAGTGTATAGGGTTAGACACTTGGACCCTTCAATATTAACTCCTTAATTTTATATACACGAGACCTTTGACTCCCTGTTTTATGTAAAGATTGTGGTTGTAATTGTTTAAATCAATTCATAAGTTTATGGGCTTCGAAATCAGAGCAGATTAACAGAGAGACGGAACATGATTCCCTTCCCTACATGCATTATTAATCTGCCTGGGCCTGCTCTATAAACAATGGGAGGAGATCAATCCTAAGAATCTTTCTACCCTTTTTGGTGGCTCTTCCACAATCTTAACATGAACAAAATTGGGTCTTTTTAAGTTTTAACATTATTAATTTAACCAATTAAAACCAATTATAAGTACTGATTAATAGGGGTCCAGTTGAGTTTGGTCTTGTTTACAACAAATTTTGAATGATAGCTGGAAGGTTGTTCAACAAAAAGGTTTAAGAAATGAGAAGAAAGAAGAGGAAGCCAGTTGGGATATGGGGCCGAGGATGTTGACAATTTAATGTTCTAATTTTGTTACTTTTATGATTTGGTTTGATGACGTCATGAGTCATCCCCACTTGGAGCAATGGCCCCCTTGTTTGGCGCCTCAAAGTTTGATTCCCATTTCCCTCATCATTTAGAAAAAGAAGAATATTGAAGAATGCTTGCGGCATGAAAAAAAAGGAAGGTTTTCCTCCTTTCTATCAATGAAGGCAAAATTGTCCAAAGCAAAATGTTCTTTGCTTTCCTTCTCCCACAACCATAGAACATCATTCTCTTCTCTTCCTCTCGGTAAGCTCCGGTTGAAGTATTCTCAACAATTCGGGTTTAAAAGCGTCTTTATAGGACTCATTTGTTCAAACAAATCCACAGACAATGTAAAATTTGACAAAATTGCTAAAAATATCTATCAATCAACGATTGGATTTCTATTGACATGATCATGAGGATCATGATTGTCATCATTAACCTCCTATTGCATAAATATGAGGTGCTCCTTTTCTAGTCCCTAGTTGGATCCATGTAAATCATGTCAGGATTGTAATGCACACCATAAAGTTAATTTCAAACCCCTTATGGGCTGTCAAATACTGCTATGATTGAGAGGGTGTATGTAACTTTGGGGACTGAAATTCAAATATAGCACACCCCCTGCATAAACCAATGATGGTGGTCATTGTATTGAAGACAACCGTGTCACATAAAAGCTTAGGATTTTTTAAACGAGTAATTTTACTGTATGCATTCATTGACCGGTAATATTTTATATCGATAGACGTGACATATTTTAAATAGTTTTTTTATTTTTTATTTTTTTAAAATGGTTGACATGATAATTTACTTAAAATACATCATGTCAGTTAGTAAGAAATGAATGTAATAAATAAGTGTGAAGAATAATATTATTTTAATCACAATTCTCTCCATTTCACTTTCAATTTCATGGTATAAATTAAATTTTAAAGATTTAATAGTTTATATATGACTACATGGTATAACCTTGTTTTAGAGCTGAGGAAACACGAGATTCTATTTTTCTGTTTTAGCTATCAACTATTATTATTTTATTTAAATATTTTTTCTCAAAAATTTCTTTATTCTTTGGAAGAAAAAGAAAAAAGAAATGAGAAAGAATAATAGTAATATAGTATATATATTACATTTGGTGAATGCTGTTAGGCAATTAAGAAAAAAATATTATTTATAATCAAACAAAAGCAATTGTATAAGGCTGTGGAAGTGGGACCTGAGTAGTAGACATGTAACATGGCATGAAAAAAGTGTCCCTCATATACCAACAAAAAGAGAGAATAAATAAGCAAATAGATTCAATAGGGTGTGGAAGTGGGATTTCAGCTTTTCAGTAACATCTGCCTTTCAGATTTAAGACGTGTGAGGGATGGATAGCTTCCGTGTGTCGGATGTGAAGAAATCTTCTGGAATTCACCCAAATATTGCACAAGATTTAATTTGGAGCCAACAAAAATATATTGTAGCCTTAAAAGCAACACAGACTAAAATACTGTGAGTATATACATATATTTTCTGACATCCCCCTCAAACTCACAATGGGAAGCAAGAAGCAGCGAGAGTTTGCCGAAATCCGCCTACCACAAAGGAGAGGAGATGAAAGGGAGAGAATGCTGTCATGCTGAAGGCGATGACGCATAAGATGACAATTTATCTCAATATGCTTAGTGTGCTCACGAAAGACTATATTGTAAGCAATCTAAATAGCACTTTTGTCGTTACAATACATAGGAGTGGGGTCAGATAAAGAGACACCCATGTTAGAAAGTAACCAATGCAGCCAAATATCTTACTAGTAGTAGAGGGCATGGCAAGATACTCAATCTCGGCAGAGGAGCGGGAAACAATAGATTGCTTCTTGCTTTTCCAAGAAGTGAGAGTCGCCTAGAAAAATCAGAACTTGCGGTTTGTAGGATCTCCAGCCCAATCAGGATTACAGCAAGCATGAAGTTCCAAACCTAATGTAGAAAGAAGTGATATACTCTGATGTAGAGTGCTCCGAAAACAACGTAAGATGCGGAGAACAACAACAACCTAATGGACAGTAGTGAGATAATTAAACCAAGCTGACTAACAATGTGAATAGCATACGCAATATCAGGTCGAGTAATGGTGAGATAAACCAAACTGCCAATAATGGTGCAGTATAGAGTTGGATCCGCCAATGGAACTCCATCTGAAGGAGTATAATGGACATTAAGCGCAAGAGAAGTCTCTACAGTTCAACAGTCAGCGAGGCGAACCCTCTAGAGGACATCTGCTGCATATTTGGACCAAGAGAGAAGATATCCTTTCAGAGAAGAAGTTACCTTGATGCCAAGAAAATACTGTAAGGGTCCCAAATCCTTCGTTTCAAACCGGTGGTGCAGCTCTAATTGCAATTGTGCAATCCCATCTATGTCATCTCCAGTCAGAGACTCAGAGTTATGTCAACATAAAGAAGGAGAAGAATGCAGCCAGCTAAGGTGGAACGACCAAACAATGCAGAATCATTATCACTATAACAAAACCCAAGTGAACAAATCACATTATAGAACTTATCAAACCAGGTCCGATGAGCATGTTTGAGACCCTACTAAGGCTTTGAGTAGTCTAAATACCTCTCCAAGATTATGGAAAACACCAAGGCGGTAAAGACATAAACTTCTTCATTGAGATCCCCGTTTATGAAAGCATTTTTGACATCCATCTGTGAGAGGTTCCGCGGGTTACTAGAAACTACTGCAATCAATCAAGGTGCGAACAAATGTCAGCTTAGCAATGGATGCAAATGTCTCCTTGTAATCAGAACCAAACCCCTATGCAATCAAACGAGAGAGCTATCTTTCACCAAAGCCACCAGACTTGGTCTTGATTTTGTAGACCCAACGACAACCCAACATTTTTGCCAGGAGGAAGAGGCACCAAATCCCACGGGCTAGGAATGAAATTTCATGCACGAATAAATAAGAGCAAGCACGACAAGAGCTAGAATATTCTGCTGCGTGTTGAGTTGTTTACCAGGTTCAAAAAAAAGAAGGACAAAGGTATTACAGTAGCTGTAAGATAATGGAAGATCGATCAAAGGGATAATTATTATTAAGATTATCAGCTGTATTCCACAAATAAGGCACCATTACATTTCTACTCCAAATCTGTGCGCCAAGAAAAACTAATGGTTAGCTTTATTGCTACATTAATCCTTACTATACATTAGAAGTTATTTTCCCAAGTTTTCTGTACAAAGAAGAATCCACGCCCTCACAGAGCAAAAACAACAATCTTCTAGGCATGCAAACTAGAATGAGTTTTCACTTCACTGCGCTTTTTTAGATCAATCAGCTTCTGCTATTTGATAGCTTCCGCTTGCAGTCCCTGAAATCTGAATTACTGCCGTTTCTGCTGGTTTCGGTAAAATTACCATCTTCAAGAGAGCACCCTCTACTGGTTTCAGTAAAATTACCATCTTCAAGAGAGCACCCTCTTACTGGTTTCAGTAAAACATGGCTAGGGCTATGGACAAGAAGCCAGTCAAAAAACCTTGTTTTAGAATTACAAAAGAAAAAAACGATAGGGCTATGGACAAGAAGCCAGTCAAAAAACCTTGTTTTAGAATTACAAAAGAAAAAAACGAAATACCAGATAAGAAAGGAAAAAGAAAAGGACAGTGATGGAAGAAAAGAAATACCATGACAAACGTATCACCAACTGGGTTGTTGCAACCCTAACCGTTGTTGCCTGCAGTAGTAACAAAAATCACCAGTCAGTGACACAACCAGCAACTCCACAAATTTATATACTGAACAGGATTCAAGAAATAATGCCAAATTTTTAAGCAATAAATGCACGGGGAAAGCATGATCAAGCTAGCACCGATTAGAAACTCATATGTCCACCTAACTAGGCAGGAAGAGAACATAATGAAAAAAAAAAAAAAAAAAAACTGACGTTCTCGCCAACAGCCTGGTATGTTGGCACAGAGTAGGCACTAGGCAATATGGCATGATCTTTGGGGTTCAACGCGGAAAGGAGAGTCTGTTTGAGACCCAATAGGAAAAATGACATTCTAAGACCTCAATTTTATTTTTTTTTTTTCTCCCTTTGGAAGGAGGATCCTCTCCTTTCAAGTGAAATTGAGAGAAGCCATTTCATGGTCAAGATTGTATACATGAAGTCATGTTATTTAAAACTTTTAAATGACGTGACAACATAGTCATGACCATATGGCATCATGAACACCGTTACATCTACGAAAAATAAAATTTTGATCATGAAATGGAGAGGATCCTATTCCTTTTGCTTTGGAGTGACAGAAAATTAAACTCTAGAGTTTATAAGACCAGTGTCTTGCATATGAAGCAAAGGGCGGACTGGATTAGGAACATATATATTTTTCCGTAAACTCATAGGCTAGCACTCGTCTATTTCACCTATTCTATGGCATAACAGCCTCGAACAGTCAACAAGCCAAAGGTAACGGCCGGATAACAAATGAAACACCAGGGGGTTAACAGACAATTAGTCCAGGCAATACATCATTGATAAGAGGATTCTAAAGAAAAGCAGCACCATGATTACACACAATTCCCTCACCCCTTCCCCTGAAAAAGAGAATCCCGTGGCCCCAAATTTGTGAGAGAAAATAGAATGTTTGATCTATGAGACACACCACACACAAAACTTTGATAAACTACTAACTTAAATTGTCATTGACATCTAAATTTATACATGACAATGAATGCAACGGATGATAGCACCTAAATCACGCAATTTTTAAGCACCTCTCTAGAGTCAAAATGTATTTAAATGACAACGGTCTAACTTCTTACCAGACGGTAGTGGGTCAAGAGTTAAGAGAAGGCATTTTCGCACATTAATAGTTTTTATTATTATTATTATTATTATTATTTATTTTCATGCAAAATAAACAATTTAACAGGAAGATATTATATCAAAATATTAGCATTTCATTCTGAAGTGTATAGTATGATATGGAGCACTACAAGCATCATATCCGAAGCATAGTTAAAATTGTAGAAGCAGGCTACAGCATCATATATAGGTATCCCATTTCAAGGTATGACTATGCAAGCAAAGAATCCTATTTTTCAGCAGAAACAAAGAATGCTACTTTCCAAGGGTGCAAAATTTATTTATTTTCTTAAAACTCTTGAAGAATAAAGTAAGCCAGTTTTCATCTGTTTTTTCAATATTTATCCAGCCTAAATCTAGCCAACTTTAGTTGAATTATAATAGTCTTTTACCGAGTATTACACTTTTCCTCCTTCTTCAGCTATTAGAGTGAGATGGGAATTAAGAAAAACAAAGAATGAAATGAGAACATTGCTTTGGTTGGGATTTGGCTCTCTGCTTCTCTAAAGTTTGGGCTACGACTTTTAAGTAAATTTATCCAACCCACCACATTTACTTGCATTACAACGACATAAAGATTTTAACATGAGAAAATTCCAGAACAAAAGATTTCAATTCATTTTTTTCATTGTGGCTCTAGATCTGAGATACAGGCACTGAGTTTGATTGTTCTTGAAGATACAATAATCATAAGCTCATATATTATTGTGTTATTTTTTCATTTCATAAACAGAGTAAGTGAGAGGTTAGACATACATTAATAGTCCCTGTTCCGCAATTCTGATCTCATCTATTTGTTCTGTTTGATATACTTCAGAGATAGCACTGAACACATCCAAATTAGTACAATCGCCATTTTCATAGGCAAGATCACCCTGGGTTCCTGCAAAACAGAATATTTATAGTAATTCAATGAATTACTTCCTTTTGTATAAGATGCTTTAAGGGTAAGAAATATACCTCTTGCTGGACTTGATTCTTCTGAAGGGTTCTTTATTAGGAGTTTCTGGCACATGACAGTATCCGGGAAATTCAGGAAAGTAAAATCCAAAAACTGCATCCTCTCAGATTCTGTCATTTTCGTAAACCCAAATGAAGTAGTCCACGTGCTCAGCACACTAGAAATTGCAGGCAAAATCAGCCTCTCAACTCCTAATTCGATGAGCTTCTGAAGATAAAGAAAGTGGACAACAACAGTGAGAAACTACTAATTAAGTCAATTTTCCGGACTTATTCAGCCAAAAAGAGAAAGAGGAAGGATTATTTTTCCTTTCATTTGGGTGAACCTTAACCCATTAACCCACTCCCTTAAGTGGACACAACACAACACCTCTCCCTTTGCATAATTTACATAAAATGCCTATACTCTGCAACTTTTCATAGGCTGTAAGTGGTTTGAATGATAAGTCAATTATTATGAAACCCCAATTGGATATTCTATATGATGCAACTATCCAACCATCGATACTTTCAATTTATAAAAATCATAAACTGGGAAAAGCAAAGCTCATTATGATCATCAATCATTGAGGGAGCCCCTTTCCATTCTGTATTAATAGGATACATTTGCACTGATACAGTAGAAGGGCATTTGTTCATTTGTTCCAATTTTTTCTCTGTCACAGGGTAGAGAAGATTACTAGCTTGTAAGGCTTATAACCTTGAATTCACGAGTCAAATCCTGTCTCCGCAACAAGAAAACACTGTAGTACACTATATGATGAATGTACGAAGGAAACCACTAACCAACAAAGGAAAACCACAACAAACAAGATGGTACTAATACTCAAATGGTTTTAACCATAAAGTTTTAAAACATTTACGAAAAAAAAAAAAAAGTGCATTAGAGTGTTTTTTAAATATTCCAATTTTAGAACCAATAATGTTTTAAACAGCATTGAACATCACAAGAAGTCCTGGTGATTTGAACGCAAGACAAAACTTGCAAATTTTAGTCATTCATAATTATAGTGGCATTATAATATCTCACAAACTGAGTGCAATATATGAGAGGCATGTAAGTAACCAATTACTGATATTGCTACAACAAATCACTGAATCAATAATTTACTTGTTAAAAAAAAAGAATAAAGAAAAAAAGAAGCAAAAGTAAAAAACAAATTGTAATTCACCTTTTCAAGCATATTCATCAAGACGCGACACATTCCACGTCGACGAAATTGAAACCTGGTACCAACAAGAGGTATTTCTGCCACTTTCCCTCCATAGATCCTAGAACAGGAAAATAACAATTCAGACTGCTATAAATTAACAAAGCAAAAACTAAGGGATTCTATAAAACTCACCTTACAGTAGCCACAGCAATCATCTCATCATTTCTCCCCAAAACCACTGTATAAAACCCTCGGAAGTTCAATCGGTTAAGCTCTGACCTGAAACGTTTCAAATCACAAAAGTCATGCTTTTGCCCTCGAAATTAATAAATTCTCTCTGGAAACTGGTATATCTTGGGAAGGGGGAGCATATTGGTAGTGACATGGTGGAGGCACATGTGGAAGCAGCAAAGATACCAGTTTTTACATATTGGTGTTTTTGAATTTGTTCGTTTTAAGTCCAGAGTTAGTGATAAGAAATGTATTCTGTAACAAATTTCATTTGTATTTTTAACAAAGGTTATGGTAAATGGCAATGATCCTAAAAAAGACTGCAGATTAAGTAAATAATTATGTACCATGAAATAAGAAAATTACATAGTGGTCCTAACATTAAGAAAAATTATGAACATAACTAAAAGAGAGGTTAAAGAATTTCTTACCCTCTATTAAAAATAACGTCTTCAACAAGATCTCTCTGGGTGTGAGGTTCCTTAACAGGTTCAAAACACTCATGTATCACACCAAGAGCTACATTAAGTTTGCTATAATTTTCCGTCATGGCCTCAACATCATGACTATCAGACATCATCGGCTTTAACAATGTCCAAGTCATGTTGTCCACACCCACTGGAATTTGTTTACCTAAAATCTCACGGAGGCCCAAAAATATCTGCAAGAACAAAACAATCATAACAACCGTGTGCAAGATGTGGTATCTAACATAATAAATCCATGAAGCACATTTGCTAAAGTCATGCATAATAGATTAATTTCATCAGCTACTGACTGTATGAAAAGAGCATGAAATTAAAACCATATATGATTTGATACCTATTGTCTTTCCAAATAAAAGATAACTTTTTTTTGATAAGTAAAAAAAAAAAAAAAAAGATAACTGCCACTTATGTTCGCTCAGGTTGCTCCCTCCCAAACCTTTTTGTTTTAATATTACTATCCATTGTGAATAGATCTTTCTAACAAATATTTCCTCCCACTTGGATCACATTAATAACATCATGTAATTTTATTATATTTTTCAATTGAAACCTCTAAAAATAAATTTTTGATAATTTAACTTCTTTTATAAGGAAACCTCTAAAAATAACCAAGTAACCTTTTTCTTTTTTAATATTTTTTTTCTAGGCAACTAAAATCAAGTAACTGCAAAGGAACGAAGACCTCTAGTCCTGTAACGACCAAAGAAAAAAACGTTGGCCATATCTGCGCTATCACTCAAAAGGAGTAATCAACTTGGAGTTCTCTAATATCACTTATGAAGCTCAATCTCACATAATAAAAAACCAATGTAGGACTTAGTACCCATGAATGCCTTTATAATCAACCTACTCTATGTGGGCTATTCATCTTCCCGATGTGGGACTAAGGTGTTACAAGTCTTCCACTACTTCATGAACTCTATTACATAGTGCCTTAAAAATGACACATCATTTCTAACTAATAAACAAGACTAATTGCGTCTGTCCAAACAAATAAAGCAGAGGAAAAATGACAAAATTCAGAAGGAGCAAATTAATTTGGATTTGTTCTTTCATTCCTCTTAGCTATTGGCATAAGCAACTAGCATTTCCCAAAGAGAGGATCTAGTTCCAGCTTTTACATTTTTGCTTTTGAACTTACTCTATAAACTCTATTAACAGAGAGCTCTTCCTAGAAATTACTCAGGCCAATTGGGTATGCAATGATCTAATTTTTTAGGTTTTCTGTTTTTTGTACTAAAGACCTCCTCAAATGTAAAACTTAACCTTGATATTTGACATGAAAAAGAAAATGTACAAGAAAGATAAAGAAAATACGAATTTTCCACATTGAATTTGACATGCAATGCTTTGTTGCAAAAGAATGTGAGAGGCTAATTCATAGAACATTGGCTAGAAAAAGTCCTTACGAGTTCATATGAACCAATAAAAACAAAAACAAATGATGCAGAAGTTGTTCACTATGATCTTCTTCTTCTTCTTTTTTTTTTTTTTAAGGAATGAAGAGATAAACTACAAAGAAACTTCAAAATAATGAAGTCCCGAACCAACACTAATTGACACATAATATTAATATTAGAAAAATGTGGGTTTAAAATACCTCTTCACACTTTTTGCAGCAAAACCAAGTTTCTTCAGGACAAATTTCCAGATTATCTGTGCCTCTATCTCTTAAGCAGCCAATGTGATCTAGATCAAATTGACAAAAGCGCATTACAAAAAAGTTAGAAATGCATTTCCATACACATCAGTAACAGACGCTTCTCATAAAATGAATTAGACAGATAAAAGTTAACCTACATTTATGCTCGCACTGAGTGCAAGTGAGAACAATGTCATCAGTTAGATGTTCACTGTTGTTTCTGAATTTCTTTTGCTCACAAATTCCACAACAGCATGGTGGGCAGAACCAGTCACCATCCGGAACATCCTACAGGAGAAAAACAATTTCCAGCCCAACACAGGATATCAATGACCTCAATCATATGATCCCCAAGAAAACCTCTCAAGGAAAGAGAAAAAGTAAAAGGAATCATACATCTGGTATGAACTAAGGATATATATATATATATATAGAGAGAGAGAGAGAGAGGAAAAATCTACCTTCAAACTGATGCAACTTTTATGGAATGCAGATGGACATTGATCACATAAAATTAATTCACCGCCATAGTGACAAATGGTACAAATGTGGTCATTCTCGCCTTGGTGTGAATTTCCCTTCAGCCTATCATGTGTTTTTTGTCTGGAGCCTCCCATTTTATTACCATTTATCATTTGCATTTGGCAATCTAACAGAGACCTGCCATCTTCCAGAAAAATATTAGCAGCTGGTCTGCGGCATTTGCTGCCAGCATGAACTTCAAAGCCAAAAATAGTGAACACCTTTTGACAACAGCTGCACTTAATCCCTTTACGAGTTATCCGCCCTTCTGCCATTGGACGGAGTTTCTTTCTGCTATGATAACGTACTTTTGCCCTTGGCAGCACCACATTGTTATCAATCAACCAAGAGAGTACAGTTCGAGGATTGTAGTGTGATGAACTAGGAGTAACCACCTCCTGTACTCTTTTGAATGAACGCAGTGTTGGGCGACCACTTTCCAGATCATTTCTTAATTTGTTCCATGCACCAAGAAACTTTTTTCTTTTTAACTTTGGGAGGCTGGCCTTTTCAATTTCTGGATTTAGGTTTCTACTACTTACTAATCCAATTGGCAAACCATCTTTTGCAGCTTGCAAGTTATGTTGTACTTGAAAAGACTGAGATTTAAGATGTAATAAATCATCCTTCCTCTTCCCACGGATTTTTCTTGTCTTCCGAACTTTTACTTTACCATGCTCAGGAAGTTCTGTTGACTGTGCTATACTGGAAGACTCTCTGTACCCGTTTGTGGATGGTGCATTACTTGCTGTAGATGATGACTTATCGCCTTCGTCTTGCTCAATGACACCGTCTATACAGTCTTTGCAGGCTAATCTAAGTGAAGAATATTTAACCTTCCCTCTTGGAGAAGTGTAGCGCAACTCACGTTTCCCTCCTGCCCGAAATGAGTAACCCATCTTCCACCCCACCGCTGAAAGGTGCAACCGTGCCTTTGATCTCAAAATACGAGACTTGGAGCTCTTATCTCCATGCATATAATAATCCACAACAGCCTGAGGACAAAATTCTGTGTTTTCTCTAAGGATATCAGACTGAGGAGACACCACAGTTTGAGGGGCAAAATCAGGACACTGATTTTTTTCTGGTTGTTCCAGAACCAAAGTTGAAGACGGATCATCAGGTAAAATATGCAAACTACTTCTCTGGTTATCTGAGATTGAAGAAATCATCTCTGTGGTGGATCCCCTTAAACCCTGACAGACCTGAGCAAGTGAATAGTACCATTTCCCATCAGGTGAGGTATACCGTAGTCTAATTCCATTATTTCTCACAAAATCAATTTTCCAGCCCAGGTACAAAAGATGCTTCCGCAAATTTGTAGTTACAGAACTCCCGCCAGCCCTTTTTTTACTCATACTCGTAACATAATCAGTAACAGCATGTGGACAGAATGCAGCTTTAGGAAGTATGTCCGGGCCAGCAGGTAGCCAATTTACATTCTTTCTATGTTTGGGCTTTCTGTTGATCATATGGGAATTACAACTGGAAAGATCTTCACTGATGGTCAAAGAGTTGGCACTAGAAATTCCATCTGGATTAGAAGGCAATACCGACAAACATGCTGCTTTATCATGCCAAGGTACATCTGATTCAGTCAAAAGATTCATATCCGACTCAACATCCAAAGTATAATATAATTTATCCATGGCAGAATCCTCTTGATCATCCAATAAATCACTACACCATGAGTTCTCAAGAGGGACAATAGCACAAGAGTTGCCCAAGTCTGCTTCAGGGCTCATATCAACATCATCAGCATCTCTAGAATTTAATTTATCCATGGCAGAGTTCCCTTGATCAACCAATAAACCACTACACCATGAGTTCTCAACAGGGACAATAGCACGAGAGTTGGCCAAATCTGCTTCAGGGCTCATATCAACATCATCAGCAGTTCTAGCTAATTCCAATCCTCCATTGGTTTCTTGTAACAAACCCTCGGAAAGATCTCCACTGATGGTCAAGGAGTTGGCGCTAGAAATTCCATCTGGATTAGAAGGTAATATCGACAAACACACCACTTCATCATGGCAGGGTACATTTGATTCAATCAAAAGATTCATATCCGACTCAACACCCAAAGTAGAATTTAATTTATCCATGGCAGAGTTCCCTTGATCAACCAATAAACCACTACACCATGAGTTCTCAACAGGGACAATAGCATGAGAGTTGGCCAAATCTGCTTCAGGGCTCATATCAACATCATCAGCAGTTCTACCTAATTCCAATCCTCCATTGCCTTCTTGTAACAAGCCCACGGAACGATCTAAATCCTGAAAAACATATTTTAGAAAAATATTGAAGTTCTCATCAATGACCTCCCACACTAACTTTTTCCACAAGTCTTTCCTACTACAGGTCCAGTCTTTAATTTTCTCAAAATCTTCTTTTCCACGCGAGTCATACCAAATTTGCTGCACTGAAACACCAATATACCCTTCTTGCTCATATTCCTCAATCACCTCAAGAAATAACCAGGTCCCACGGCGCTGCCAATTCTCTGTAACCACACTCCAGTCTTGAGTTATTCTCAACCTGTTAATTCCTGTCTTTAATTCATCACCCAAATCTGGAAAGAAAACCCTCCTCTCATATGAACCGTCATCATGATCAAAAATCACGCCTTCCCACCAAGCATCCTGGTAAAAGACATCCACACACAGTCCATAGGGAAGGCTCCATTTACCAAACTCAACATGAGGCGGCGGCGGCCTTATGCACCCACGATAATTGCAGCTGTTTGCAGTGGCATCGCCAATCCCATCTAATACGGGTGAAACACGCACAGCACCCACAAGTTTTTTAGAGCCATCATTGCATAGGAGATGGTCGTATTTGACACGACGACCTTGGTTATAACATGAAATAACAGTCCCAGGGTGCCATGAACCCTGAAATCCATCTTCATCACTCCTTACCTGCAAAAGTTCAACTTTTTTTTTACACAGAAAACTTGGAATCCACAATTAACATATAGCATGGAAATAATTATAAGGGGGTGGCTCAACATCACAAAAGATAGAAAAAAGAATGGAAAATATTAAACAAAAACCCCCAAGTTCACGTCTTTGTTCCCCAATACAGAACCCCAACTCAAGGCATTGCATGAATGCCAAACAGAGCATAAACGAGCCATACATTGACAACAATAGTAAGAAAAAAAATTGCAGTGCACATCGTAGCATCGATCAAAATAGATCGCATTCACGGAAAACAAAATAATCAATATATAACGAAAAGGAATACAAAATCTAAGCAAATAATCAATATACATAAATGCACACACAGAACCCAAAAGCTTTTTTCTTTTTTTGAAAAAAAAAAAAAAAAAAGATGTAAAAAATTTCACAACCCATGAATTGTTAACGAGAGACAATCAAGAAAAGAAAAGAAAGGACTTTACAACAAAAGCAGCACTATCTAACCTCTACACTTTCTCCATGAGCGAGCTTTCTTTGGGCCATTGTTCTTTTTCGCTTTCTCCCTCTACCAGAGTTTGGAGGAGCGTCCGCCGCCATTGCCATTGCCATTGAAGTGTAAACAAAGAATACGCACCTGAAGGAAATAGGTAGAGAAAATCGGAGATTTTTTAACGAAGTTTTTTTTTGTATTTTGCGGGTACCGTGGCCACCAAGGAAGACATACACATAATCTCTTTTTTTCACAAGGATTTATATGGGAGTGTGTGCAGTTTACCATAAAAAGGCTATGGACAAGGAAAATAGGAAAGTTGTGATGATTTCTTATTTTACATAAATTTTTGTCAGCTCTACAGACTACAGTGTGAGGAAAAATGTTTTTTTTTTTTTTTTTTTTTTTTTTGCCCTTTTTCTTTTCTTTTCTTTTCTTTTAATGCAGGGTCACTTTTAACGAAAATAGAAAAGAGCAATTTTGATAATGAAATTTTTAATTCTATTTGACTCATTCTTTTTCATATGCAGTCTTTGCATCGGGTTTCTGTTTACATATACACATAAAGAGAAGCAGATACGTACATGCACATTATTATTTATTAACCTTCAATTTCATAACTAGTCTTTCTTTGGGAATAATCGTATTCCAAGTCGAATCAGAGAAATAGTCACGATCCGGGTTCAATAATGACTCTTTAAAAAATTTGGTCTACAGTCCAACTCTCAGTTGAATATAGATAAGATCCCGACACCAATTTCTCTTAAAGACTGACTTATGCATCGGCTCCGCAAAACCCCAAAAGGAAGCGTTTATCAAAAACTCATCTTTCCTTTTCTTTTTTTTTTAATCTATTTTTATTTGATGACGTGAAACCTCATCAATGCAAAGAAAGCCCTTCGAACCTAGGGAGAGTAAACCCTAAATATACGATCTCACTTGCCAGAATTGTGTATCAGGTAATTCAAGAAAAACTCATAGTATGGCTAGAATTGAACTCAAAATGTCCGAGTTTAAGGCTCATTCCAAACCATGTTTCCTTGTGCGACGACATGGGGCAAAAAAAGTATTCTATCATCCTGTTCCTATTTAGGAAAATAAATTCACAAGCTTAGTCTTACTTTAACGTCCAAAAAGAAAAAAGAAAGAAAGACTTTCATCTCCAAGTTTAATTTACGTTGAGCTCGCTTCTTTTTTTGCATGAACTATTATCATAAAAGATTTTTAGAGTTAAAGAGTTAAAACATAAAGATATGGTACGTTTATAACTTCTGTTAACTATTGGATATGCAAGACACACATATAGGAAAAGAGATTTAATGGTAAGTTTAAAAAAAAAAAAAAAAAAGTTGTTGAAGTTTTATAAAAATTGTATCAAGAGTTGTACAACGGACAATTATTTTTCTAATAAATATATATTTATAAAGTTTTTAATATTCAAATTCTAATCTAACCTGTTTAAATTGTTGATTTTGATAAGAGAGCAATTAATACGGCAATTAATACGGCACAATTCAAGGGTTAGAGACCACCGATAATACAGGACTTAAATGATTTAAGAATCGTAGAGAGATTATTGTGGCAAAAAGTCAGAACCTAAATTACAAATTTCCTAAAACAAAACTTAATAGAAAATTGTTCAAAATTGTAGCCATAAATAAAAATAACTATTGTTTTGGTTGACACTAATAATAATGTTATAACAAAAATACCTTTTCATGACGGTCGATCATAGGCTATTTTTGTTAGCATTTTTGGGTAAGTGGTTTATTTATTTATTTTTTTTAAATGTTTTAATATGACATGAAAAAATGCTTTTAATATAATATATCTGGTTATTCTGAGAAAATACAAACATATGTAATCGTTGACAAGTGATCGTGTGATACCTTTAATGGGGTAGTAGCCACTCCTATCTTAATTAGGATGGCTGTGCGGGCACCTTAATTTGATTGAATTAAGTGATTCTGGACCACTTTTAGCTTATTGTGGTGACTCTATTTTTAATCAAACGTCAATTTCATATAAAAATAATCTTTTACTGTATATCACAATTTTATAATCTCCACAAATTGTCCCAAAATATTGGACCACTGGCCATTCAATATTATATTTGTGGAACACACCACGTCATCAAGCAAAAAAAAAATATGTGCATGCATGGTACATGACACGAACGTTTACTCAATAGAGATACGATACGTTTATAATTCTTATACAATTCTAACAACTTTTTTTTAAGATCAACCATTGAATATTTATGATTCACATATAAGAAAACATATCAAATGGTTAGAGAAATGATTGTTGTACAACTTCACCTCCTTTTTTTTTTCTTCTTCAAATTAACAATTGAATTTGTTTTTCTACATTTTGGTTCTACATATCTAATGATTGATTTTAAAAAAAGTTGTTGGAGTTGTACAATAATTGTACAGAAGTCGTAAACATATTATATCTCTAAAATATATATATATGAGTTGTGTTATTTACACATACTCATTTTGTACATACATTGTACACATACTCATAATGGATGTGTACAATGTGGCATGTGCTACATTATACCATTCGTGTTCTACATGCATGAGTGATGAGTCTCACATTTATTGTGAGTGTATGTGCAATACGTGTACAAAGTAAGTGTGTACTAAAAATCATTTTCGTATATATATATATATTGATGCAGGAATCTTATGAGAGATTAATATGGCACAAAATCGGCTGTTAAGAAAAACAATTTCCTTCCAAAAGTGAACCTAATAGAACTTTCCTAAAAGGCTAAAACAGCTTAACAGAAATTGTTCAAAATTCTGGACATAAATAAAAACAATTATTGTTTTGGTGCTCAAATTTTCCAAATAATTTTAGTCAGCGCAGAAGACTGATGAGTAAAGATTTTATTTATTGTAGACGTGTAGAATAAATATTTGGTTCGGATAATTTTGCACATAAATACATTTTTTTTAAAAGAAAAAATGAAGGAATACTCAAACAAAATCCATCATGGTTTCAATTTCTGGAAAATGACTCTTTGGATTCAAAATTGTAAATTAAATATTTGAGAAAATAACTTCATGGATAATGCCTGAACTCACTTTTAGTATGCCCAAGTGATAAGACATCTGTCATTAAAATTGCATGATAGGAATATTGATTTTTGGGGAGTCTTTTAGTTGAATTTGACTTAGATGCGGCAAAAAAAACTTTCAGCATATAATTTTTTTTTTTTTTTTTTTTTTCACAAAACATTTGAAATTAAATCTGAACCATTAAAAAACTACATACAACACATATACCGTAGTTTTTTTTTTTTTACATCGCTTTAGTCAAATCAATTTTAATGAATTCATAATATAGCAGAGTGAGACACCATTCAATCCAAAGGCTTAAATGACGTCAAAGCCAAATTATACTATATTAATCACTTATACTTATGACATATTTTCCATGTGGAATTCAAACCTCTCTATGCTTCCATGTTAATACTCAATAATCTTCTCCTTACATGTGAGTCTATTACCACATTGTTACACACCTCTCAAACAAAAGATTTTTATCAATCTTATAGACCCTCTCCAAGATCACTTATGAGCTATATGTTGGTTTTCTTGGGCCTCGCACCTTTGTTCCAAGGACTCTCATTTGTGCTTGTGTTATTAGCTTTTGCACCTTATTCCAAGAACCCTTGTTCATACATGTACCTTGCACCTTTGCCTATACTTTAAGGATCCTTGTTGTGCATGCATCACTCCACCATACCGCACACCACTATCGAATCTGATACCACTTATTAGAGAGGTTGATACATTGAAAGTCTTTTAGTGAGCATGTAATATAACATGTTGAGACATCACTTAACTCAAAAGCTTAAGTCTATGTAATTGGGCCCAACTATGCTATCACTTATGACATATTTCTAGGGGTATTAACGAACAAAGCTACTCGTGAGCTCGCTCTGGCTCAACTCGATAAAACTCGGCCCGCATGCGACTTAATTATTAAATGAGTCGTTTGTGAACACGAAAGTAAACTCAATTTCATATCTTCTCTTTTGAAGCATTAAGCAAGGTTTTCGCACTTTCCTTTTATAAAGACATATACTCATGTCAAGATTTTATTTTAAACTGAGTTAGATGAATTTCTTTTAATTTAGTTTATTAATCTGACATGTGTTTAAAACGCACGTAATTTTATATCAATTTAATATACTAAAATATTGGAGAAAAACTTTCTTCTATGACCTTAAATTTAGAAGGATGAAAATACTCTTGTTTTCTTTAAAATAAGTGACATTAGCCACTCTATTAGGAATCTAAGGCTATTCATGACACCAACACTAATAATAATGTTATAACAATAATTATAATTGCTATCATTATCATTAATATTATTATAATTATTATAAAGTTGGTCATCATATTATAATTTTCCTAATAACGTCACTCCAAAGTTGCAAGGACCCCCCAAAAAAAGAGTTGATCACTACGTCTAAAGTTGCATGCAAATACAAATAATTGGCCTAAGCTTTTTTATCCATAAAGAAGCTGTTTAATTTGACCCCAACTAGATCTTGTACCTTTTCCAATGATTAGGGTACCAAAATCTCATCTTATACTCGAAAGGTGATCTTCTTTCAACTTCAAAGGAGTGCAAACGTCAATTTCAAATAATATATATCAGACTATCACAATTTTATAATCTATATATAAAAAGAGAAGCCATCTCTATACTTATTTGTGTGTTTTTTCAAAATAAGCAAGGGAAACCACGTACTGGAAACATTTTCTCAAACCAGAAGGCACTTAAGGAGAAATTCTAACATTTTTAACATTTATCAATCATTACGAAAGTCATGAATTTATAATAAGAACATAAAAAAAGTTTATGTCTCTTCACGACGATCTAAGGTTTTCTTTTCTAACCACGTCGTTTTCTTAATTTATTGAAATAAAGTGCATTCTCCAAAGGGAAGTATGAAAGGGATAGCATAATCGTATGTAATACATTGTGTAGGAAGTCAATCCCGACCAATTTCGTCATCAAGATTACATTACAGCAACCTTTTCCTTTCAATTTTCCTAACAAATAACTCACGCAGGAATAGTAGTCAAAAGTTGAAACTTGACTAAGCCATTTTTTTGGACGGCCGGATTGGCGACGACTCACCTGCAAATTGAGAGAAAGAGTCACCAGAATCTGTCAATCTCGGAGACCGAAAGAGCTTCCTGTACTCAAGTTAATAATGTTTCTCAAATAAAAACTGAACGGAGAGTGAGAGGAGAGAAGTTCCTCCAAGCTACCTTGAGATGTGTGTCCTTTTTCATAGGAGACTATATGAATGGTCCCTTGAATGCTTGTTATGTGGTGGCCGGGCTTACGGCCCTTTACATGGCATTTTGAAGGACACAATAAAAACCCTAGAGTCTAGTCCTCAGTTATAACATTACTCTTCGCGAATACTTTAGCCTCCGAGAGTCAAGAATTTATTTCTTGATCCGCACCTAAATAATAAATTACTTAAAGATAAAAATTATTAATAAAGATAATACACAACTATTTAAAGATAATAAATTATAGTATCTCCTTATACCGTACTTAAAGATAGATTTCAATAAATAAATAATAATTAAATAGCAAAGTACGTATACTAACCAAATAACAAAGAGAAATAGGACTCTTTTATTCCCGTCCTTTGTCCCATCTACTACGTAACAAACTACCGCCACAATTTGTAAAAACTGTACCCTAACAACAGCTAGCTAGCCTAATACCAAACCGTAAATTCGAAATCGCAAGTACGTCTTGGAATCTTAGATCTATATCCCTATCTCTTATAACCTTATTATCTTAAACTATGATTTCTATAACCATATATATATATATATACCCTTGAGAGGGACAAATAACTTCATTTTTCTTAAGCAAACCCGAAAAGGATGCTTCCTCAAAGAAAGAAAAAGGGATAGCTCTATAAAAGAGTATTGAATTATAGGCCGTTTTAAGATAAGGGTACTGAATTAGCAAATATTTTAAACTAGAGTATTCACATTTTCAAATGTCTCATTTAAGGGTATTTCATTAGAATTTGTTGTTAAATCCTAACGGAGTACCCAAAATACCCATCTTTTTTTTTTTTTTAGGAAAAATGATAGGATTTAGGTGTTGGTAATAATTTAGCAGAATTTGCAAAAATACCCATGCCTGAATCTTTGAAAATTTTATAATTTTTTTTTATTTTAAAAAAATGGTATTTTGAGAATTTTGGCAGGATTTAACAGCAAATTATAATGGAGTACCCTTAAGTGAGATGTTTGAAAACGTGGATACCTCAGTTTGAGACGTTTGCTAGTTTAGCACATTTATCTCAAAACGACGTATAATTCGATACTCTTTTGTGAAATTATCCCAAAGAAAAACAACAATAATCATGAAATTTTGGTAGAACTTCATCTTTCATCTCTTTTGCAAAATGGTACTCAAACTTTAAAAATTGTCAATTTAGGGTATTCATATTTCAATTTTTTCAATTTCAATCTTTCGTTAGAATTTTTCATTAAATCCTGTCAAAATTTCTAAAATACCCATCATTTTTTTAGGAAAAAAAAGAAAAAAGAAATTGCCATGATTTAGGTGTTAGTCATAATTTAACGGAATTTGCAAAATTACACATGCATGAATCTTTGACTTTTTTTTTTTAAAAAAAAAAAAAAAAAAAGCACAGGGATATTTTAAGAATTTTAATAGTATTTAATGAAAAATTCTAACTGATGGTTGAAATTGAAAAAAATTAAAAGATGAATACCATAAATTAATTTTTTTTTAAATTTGAGTACCATTTTATAAAAGTGATAAAAAAATTCAAAGTTATAAGTGAATTTTTTCCTGAATTTTTTGTCAAAGTACTGGAAATGAAATTCGAGACAGAACACCAATAGTATTATGTATATATAGGAAAAATCCTTTAATCCAACTATCCAATATTTGCATGAGGCCTGCTCTATCATCTATGTAGCATGTATTATACATGAACCCACCCATGCATCTCACATGTGGCACGTAGAGACAAACAGGATGCCTCTAATGAACAAAATAGATATAAGCCGGCCGATCCCTCTAGAGGGCAAGCATGCTTCAATGGGGTCATTTGGACAAAATTTTCTTTTACAATGGGATGGATGAAAATTCTTTCCAATCAGTTTATTATTATTATTATTATCTTTTTTTTCTCTCTTTTTTTTTTTGTTCTTTTGTTTTTTAATTAAATAAAGAAAAGGGTTATAAGGAAGGATTTTTTAATTCCTGATCTAAAAAGAAAAGAAAGTGAGCGACCCTATAGACAAAAAATGGGTGGGCTCCCCAATAATAAACCAAAAATGAAATATAACAGTGCGAAAATATAAACAAAGGTTAAAAAATGGGTCAAAGAAGTGGCATGGTCTTTTCAAATGGCCGCACAAAGTGGTTACAGAAGCAAAATGACATAGATTAAGGCGAACTTATCTAAACCCTCAGTTGAAAATAACAACAACCACTCAGTTTATTAAATTGAAATGTATCTTTAAAACACTCTCAAGTGTCTTATTAATCCTATTAAAAATGCATGTGATAATTACATGTTTTAAGGACATATGTAGTTTAATAGACTGAATTGAAAAAATTTCCTCCGACCTAATTTAAAGGAAAACTTTGTTCGGATAATTTTCCTCATTTAAAAGTGGTTTTATTTAGTGATATAGGAGATTCTTTTTGGTTATATAGAACTGCTCTTTTGAGAGATTTGAGTGAGTGGGGCTATGACTTTTGGGGTTATTTGATGAGTTACAGAAATTAACGTTATCATTGGAGTTCATTGTAGTTGCTTGTACGTCTATATTTGAAGCTTTTAAGCTTTGTCTAGCTTATATTATAAAAACATTTCTTTTAACCTGCAGCCTTTGCTTGGTAGAGGTAAAAATATCACGTTGAAAGGCCTGAAAAATAAACTTTTTAACCTCATGACTTTTGAAGCAGTTCATAAGTTGTGATTTGTGTTTAGTTTTTTTTTTTTTTATGATTTTATTTAATGTAACTTTTTGAAGTTTACACGATGAGAAACGTATGAAGGTTTACCTTTCTTTTTCTTTTCTTTTTTGTCTTTACATTTTTTTATTCAAGAAAAGTGGAACTACAAAAACTCAGACTATAGACTTTCAGTACTCTTAATTTCGTGCAAAATTAATTTCAAAGAATAAAGATAAAACAACCCACTTTTAGGATTGAGATCCTATAATTCTTGGGAAGTGCATGAGACTAAAACTTCAAAGATATCCAATCTGAACATTCAAAATTAAGGATCTGAATTGAACCATGTAAATTTTTAAGAAAAAAAAAACTCTAAAGAGATGATTAAACTCTTTTTTGAAGTGTGTTGCAGCCACCCGTAAAAACTTTGAAAATGGTCACATCACACCATCCCCAATGACTAAGAGATGGTGCGACCACCCCCGATGACTCAAGGGGAGGTGGCTGACCAACCCCTCACCCTCAAGGGGGTGGTCGGCTACCTCTGTGATAATGGTTGTGATGGACCGAACATCATAACTATTATTGAGGTTGTTGACCACCCACTCAAAAGATAAAATGGTAGGGTAATTACATTTTCCCCCCATGAACTATCAAAAACTGCGCGATGCCCCTATGAACAACCAACTCGACCAAAATAGAGCATTCAACTATCGAAGACAACCATTTTCTCCAATTCCGTAAGTTAACGGGTCACGTGACCGTCACGTGCTGTTTTACATGGGGGCATGTTGGAAAATTGTGGTAGTTCATGGGAGAAAATAGGAAGAAAATGAAAATAAAGCAGCATTTTTTTTTTTTTTTTTTTTTTTATCAATTGAGGGCATTTTTGTCTTTTAATCAAAATTAACGTCCAAAATCGGCATATTCCGTCCATGTTAACGGGTCTGACTGACGGAAGGGGGCAAAATGTATAAAGTTGGTAGTTGGATGCCCTATTTTGGTCGAGTTGGTAGTTCATGGGGGTATCGCGTATTTTTTGTAGTTTATGGGGGAAAATGTAATTACCCCTAAAATGGTGATCGGCCACTTCTAAAGGAGATAACCGACTACTTCAAGAGGTGGTCCGACCACCCCGTATTATTTTGCCTTTTTATTTATTTTTTAAAGTTTTATATGGCTCATTTAGACCATTCATGTAAAATAAACTAACTGAATCTTTAGAATTGGAGTGAATCCCACTTCTTATACCACCACAACATGGTGTCACCTAAAAAGACGATAAAAAGAAAAGCCCACAAACAAAATTATATCCTTTGGTAAATGATTTTCTTTCCACAACAAACGAGAGACAACCACAAAGCAGACCGGAGCCCGCAATGAGACAACATCGTTGAAGCCCATTGCTGTTAAGAGGCCTCCGTAAGCTTAAACCCAAAGGTCTTTCTGTCTCGTTTTTCTTGCCTTGGAAGTTGGAGCTCCAAATTCGTGTAGTGATCTGTTCTTATCGTTAATAATTCGAACAATAAATATAAAAGAGTTTTTATAAGATTTATTTGTCTTACTATGTAAGATGGTTGCCTGAAACCTATTCGGACATGTGAGCTTTATAAGAATTCTTTTATATTTATTGTTAGAATTGCTAACAATCTGAAAAGCAAAATTCAGTGACGGACCCAGGCTTGTAAAAATGGAGGGGCCAAAACTAAAAAAATTAAAAAATTAAGGGGTAAAATTTTAATTTATTTAATTTTTTGGTGAAAAAAAAAATTTAGGGAGTAATTTTGGGGCTTGGGGGCCAAGCCCCTGGCAAAATTGCTAAAAATCTCTATTCCAAAAATACAAAATAGCTTATCGACATCTGCTCTATATGTTTGTTTAACTCAACTCTGTTTTTGACACTCTTGCGCTCCTTGATGCTTTGCTCCTAAAGTCAAAGAGTCAAAGAGTAAAAATAAAAATAAAAATTAATTGAATAAATGTGGATTCAAATCCCCTACAATTCAAGATTTTGATCATTTTCTTGTCTTGCAATCTTCTTGTTGAGTCCCTCTTCCTAAATCCTAATTAGGGGCCTACCTTCTCGAGCGGGTGCTCAAATAGCATGTTCATTCCCTACCATCCTTGCACTTAAAGCATAAAATTGTTGGAGATTTCGATCCAAATGCAATATCTTAATTATGGATCTGCGTCATATCAACGAGATTGACAATTAATGTATTGGAAATAGGTTTAACTTCGAAAATATGATTTTTTTTTTTTTTTTTTTTTCATTTCAAATGAAATGGATGGAGCCATTTTATGCTCATCATTTAATGTTATTGTATTTAACAATATAGATAATGCCTCATGATAAATATAATAAATATATTACGGCTGAGCGTATTTAGCATGTGACAACATATATACCGTTAAATCTTTAAAATCTAATATTAAGTATTAAAAGAAATACTTTTAATTCTCAACGTAAAGTTGGACTGGGCCATGGAATACAGCAATACAAATCAATTATTTCACAACGTGTTGGGTTAAGAACATTTTTAAAGCGGGTCAAAGCCCGCCCCAGCTCCGGCCCGAAAACTCTCGATGGTTCTCACATTTTCAACATTTATTATTTCTACACCCTTCTCCGCAGCCGGCAGCTCCTTCATTGTTTACCAAAAGGAGCAGGAGAACAGCCAGCGTTCTTCAACCCCCGGCGCACGCTAGAGCCTCCCGGCGCAGGTTAGTTTTTGTATTTTCTCGTACTCTTTTTGTTTTTGTTTTAGGCTTTATTACTTTCATTGTTTGTTTGTATTTTTTCCCAACAAAAACCCTAGAAACTCGATGCAGAGTATACAAATTTGACGAATTTCTAAAACAGTGTCGTATTTGGGTATGTGTATGCGAAAGTAAGAACGTGTCTGTTGTGTGGGTCGCTGCATTGTGTTTTATGTTTGAGTAATGCGCTACCTGGTATTCTCATTGATTAAGGATTTTTAGGTAAAGCAATGGCATAGGATGAGTACCAATTGTTTGATGAAGTGACGCAGAGGATTTGCGGGGTGAAATATAGCTGTGTTCGGGTTATTCTCGAACAAAGTATGAGGAAGCGGATTGAGTTCGTTAAGCGTCACTGAGCGCGGGACGCTTGGGGTTGAGTTGAGCTCTTAAACTAGATAGGGTTTTAAGTACTTTTTATAATCTGATGCGGAAAAGTTTTAGGGAGTTCTATGAACTGTCGCAAGTTATTTGATGGTGGACCATGTATCAATAACGTGCGTCTTATGGTTCATGTGTTGTTAAAGTTTTATATGTCTCTTTTATTTTTGACAATAATTGTTATATTTTGGACGTTGTTACCTGGGATATGGGTTTCTGTGATATGATGAATGGGGATGTGCTGGTGGTTTGATTTGGCTTTTTGATGGCTAGAAAAATGATTGTTTGAGTTAATACATAAATCAACTGGATTTGTAATCGTTTAATCAAATTTGGGGTAGGTCAGTGTCACAGACTTGTTGCTTCTGTGAGAGAACTTGACTGTTACAGGAATAGGGAATAGAATTGTAGAAAAGAAGAAGGAGGAAAGAGATGAAGAGAAGAATGACAAATTGCATTGAATAAGCCGATTCGAGATGGCGAGTCTCCAAGAGCATTCCTAGCAGCTTCCCTTCCCTTCCTCTTCATTTTCCCTAAATGTAAGGAATAAAACTACTTTTTGCTTCCCTATCAAAAAACACCCCACAGCAGCTTCCCTTCATTTTTCCCTATATCATTAAAATATTATTTTGTTACTTTTACTTTAATTAAAAGTAAGAAAAGAAAGAGATAAAGTAAGAGAGAGATTATATTTTTAGAATTAACAATTGAATGGGATGTGAACAGTCTTTCCTAATGCATTGGGAAGCACTGTTCACTTCCTATGGAACAGATAATTGTAGGGAAGCTGCTGTGGGATGATTTTTTTGACTTTCTTAAAATTTTCCCTAAAATTTAGGGAACAGATCCCTTGTAGGGAAGCTGCTACTAATGCTCTTAGTTCAAACAGAACTCAACAAATGTCCAAAACTGATTTTACAACTGCAATCAATTATATTTATACAACAATTGAAACGCAGAAGGCTTAAAGCAAAACGATATCTTGAAACAGTAACTGTAAAGCACGTGTGAAACTGAATTATTGGATTCCAACTAGAATCCATAATTCATGCCACTCCTCTGCATCTGCCACGCACACTGCCAGCTGCCCCTTCTTGAATCTTCAGCTTAACTCTCAACCACACGTGTAACAGTCAGTTAATTTTGTATATTGCTTGGAACCTGAGGGCCTGAGAACATCCTGGTTTGCCATCGGTGAGTTGGAGTTTTGAAAGTAAAAAAATAAAAATTGTTTGTCAAAATAAATTGTCTGTCAGAAAAATAATAATTGAAGAAGAAGAAACCCATATGAGATGCAGAGCCTGTTCCTCTGTATCTCGTATGGGTTTCATTATTATAGGAATTGGCCCTTGGACGAGGGTGATCGATTTAAGTAGTTTAGGGTTTAGGTGATTGATTTAAGTAGTTGCAGGTTTTTGCTGCTATATGGTGGTGAATCTGGTGATAGGTTAACCCTTAGTGAAAAACTTTTGACTGGTTTGTGATTAGGTGTAGAAGGAAATGTATTGCATTTCTAACTAGCTTCTCACTTGAATTTTATCGCTTACTTGGTTTGATGGTCCACATGTTTTTGGAAGTGCAATGATCGATACAAACTGTGAAGAGGGTTTTTTCTGCCATTCTTGAATTTGGCTGAACTCGAGTCATGCATGAATATGAACATAAGCGTACTTGTAAATCTCATTGTTGAATTTCTTGATCCTGGACAAATGTTTGAAATTGTTTACTATTGCCAGTCGACAGTCATTTGTCTGCAAACAAATATAGTTTATCTTGACACTGATTTTAATCTGCCATGGGAAGTGGAGTTACTGCTGGTTTGCGTTAGGATTCTGAGGGAACTTGGAACTTGTCAAACTATATTTGATTATTGTACCATGTATCTAGATTTTAATGCTCACATATGGAGAAATGTTTACTATGCATGAAAATTTGAATCACTTATTCCAATTTCATGTTTAGTTGCATTTGTCTGATGCATAGAGGAGTAGAAGTGGAAATTAAGAGAAGAAGTCTGTTTTACTTTAGAAAAAATGTATTACATCTACTGCTTGCAATGCATATGTTTGCTTTTAAACAAATAAAAAAAGGGTACTGATTTGCAGTATGGCTCTGGAGAAGGTCCTTAGTTTGACTGACCTTTGCCATTCTCAGCCTCCTGTGGATTTCAGTTGTACTCTATCATCTAGTTGTTCTTTTACTAACATTTGTTTAACAAAATTTTACTTTGACTGGATGATTGTGGAGAAAATTGCATGTTTTATATTGAGTATGTTGTCAGATGATGGTCAGCTGTCAGTTGATGTTATTTGCTATGTTTCTGATGCCACAAATTAATCTGCTATGCATGGGTTATGTTCTCTGGAGGACGTGTTTGTTACTTATTCCTATTAGATATTGAAATGCTGATAAAAATCTATTCTATGTTTATCTTTTTTTTCTTTTCTTTTTTTGTACTTTTAGCTTTTCTGCCTTCCTGATGATATTCCTGTTTAAGTATCCCTTTGCATTGATTTTTACGTGCTCTTTACTTATTTCTATTCAGGAACTGAGAGCTTTACCTATCAAAGGAACTAAGAGCTTGTTGCAGAAAGCATGGCCAAGCATCACCCAGATTTGATTATGTGCCGGAAACAGCCAGGAATTGCCATTGGACGACTTTGTGAGAAATGTGATGGGAAGTGTGTAATTTGCGACTCCTATGTGCGCCCTTGCACACTCGTGCGAGTATGTGATGAATGCAACTATGGATCCTTTCAGGGTCGGTGTGTTATCTGTGGAGGAGTGGGAATTTCTGATGCCTACTATTGCAAAGAGTGTACACAGCAGGAGAAAGATAGGGATGGATGCCCCAAAATTGTTAATTTGGGGAGTGCCAAAACAGATCTATTCTATGAACGTAAGAAATATGGTTTTAAGAAAAGATGATGACCATTGGATAGACATGTCCGGTGCTTATAAACTGCATTTTTCTACTTGTGATGATGAATCTTGATATTTTGGAACAGTTAGATGATGAGCATGCTATAAACATCTATGCCGCTGTCATGTACTTAAATTATTGATGAAGATTCAGATTTTGGAATGATGGAACTCTGTTAAGGTCTTGTGTTTATGTTTGTTGACATTTCCGAGTTCTCATTTTCAGAACTTTTCGGTTTTTATTTCGTGTAAGCAAAATATTGGTCAAGGAACCAACTAAACTCGATCATCGTAGAAGAATACCGACTTTAAGCATATATATGAGTCTCTCGTTTTAGTGTATCTTGTCCATTGATAATGGTTTGTGCCTTTAAAGTTAAAGATCTTCTCAGCTAGTGGAGCTGATGTGTTTATTTGTTGATGATCTGCTCTATGATCATGTTCTTGGGTGTATGGTGGTCTGCAGATAGTGGCTAATTTAAAATATCAGAGATTGAAATTACCATGACTAGTTTTAAAAATCGGATATGGAATTTATGTCTCAGTGGCATACATCTTTTTGTTGTTCTGCATACCCTAAACTGGGAATATAATGCTTGGGTCCTGCAGTTTTTATAACAATTCCTTTACAAATTCACATGACAATTTTAAATTTTATAGAAATGAATGGCCTGTGTGGACTGTTACGTGACACTTCATATTTTAGTAGCTTATGTGAAGTGACATGCAAATAACCACATCAATTTATAAGAAATTTGTAGTAATTTTATTCACAAATGGAAAGAAATAGAAGTACAACTATCTGAGACCACATATTTTATGCAAGATTTTGCACCACAATTCCCATCATGCACTCAAACGGACCAATGTCACGACATTTGATGAGCTTGTGCTCTAGTGGCGGCACTGTACTGTGGTAGTGGCTTTAGCATTGACCTTACGTGATGCGACATTGGTCCGGGGAGAGGAGAAAAAGGTTTTGACTGGGGCAGATATGAAGTTTCATCATCATGGGCGAATTGCGATGCGTCACTCTCAACCCTGCCTCTTCTCAGTGGAAGAGAAAGACTATGCTGAATGCTGATATCATGCTCTCAGCGCTGTAGTATTAATTAATCAACTGTTTTTTTAGGTCGGCAAACACAATTAAGGATAGACATCTGAGCAATCAGAAGGGGTTGACGAAGGTTCTGGCCTAACTCATGCATAATGTTGTCTCTTATCTCTTAACACTTTGGAGACAGAGCTAACTGGTTCCACGCTTTTGAGGACTAGCAATTTTTAATACCACCCGCAAATTCGACACGAATTCAAAATTAGCGGGTTAAGATTAATGAGATTGACTCGTTTAATTAAATGGGTTGAGTTAAGATTGACTTATATAATCTTATATTTATGCATCGACATAATTCAAATTCGATATGCGACCACAAATTGCTTGCCCTACCTGTTTACCACAGCGATGGCACACAGTTTTGGCTAATGTGGTGTCCTGGTTCTGAAGTCTGCATCTCTGATCGTGGCCACAATTGGGTGGCATGTGACTCCTGGATTCATGCTTATTGGTTTGTCGGTATAAGATGTTGCTGCTCCTTAATTATTGTGGAGCAATGAACATCATAGGTACTGCTTATCCTACGGTTGGTACGATGAATGCAGCCTTGCGTAGTCACTCTAAAACTTTAAAGGAAAACATCATGGCTATTGCTGCCCTGACGTCAAATGATTTAGATTGCGCATAACAAGCCACAGTGTATAAGTTATTTTGGCTGGCGGGATGTAAATTTGGGCGAAAATGTAGTTATATTTAGTTAAAATTTGGTCATCCAACGGCTATGGTATTCTCTAACGTAACTATTTGATTCTGATAAAACATGCACATGACTTTAGAATGATGGTACTTCGAAAAAGAAATAATGTTTAAATAAAATAGTGTGAGTGAATAGCTAAAATAAAAAGGCAAAATGTTGACGTTTTGAAAAAGTGAGTAACTTTAAAAAAAAAAAAAAAAAAAAAAGGTTTTTTTTAAGCAAAAATAGAGAACTTGTTGAACCGAGCCAAAATGACTAGATGGATAAAGAGTTTTTTTTTGGTATTTTTTGGTTACGGAGTTAGTCAAAGAGGAAAAGGGAGGGGGATAGCCAAAATAACCTTATAGCTATTTTGAACCACCCATGGCCTTGGAGGGTTTCGGGCACCAAAAAATTCATAAAATGTCACAAAAATTTAAAAAGTTATTCTAAATTTTAGTTATTTCTATTTGGGAGCCTCTTTACTTCAATTTGAGATAATAAAAAATCATTTCATCTTTTTAGTTTGAACTTTAGGCGGTTCGAAAAAAGATAGCGGTTCGACTAAGAGGAATGTGTAAACCAAAGCTTCCATAGATTCAAATTCGATTGTAGTTTACAGTTCCGATCTATGCCTGTTTATTTTGGATCGTCTCTCAGATAACTAAATAGAAAGAGTCAAAGAAAATGCAGCAATTGGAGCCTCCAAAATTTTCAAAAAATTTTCGTTTTCAATTTTGTTCCCATCCTTCTAAAATTCTAGTTTCGCCCTTGGCGTACTCTTATTGAGTATATTGTTTGTAGATCTCAACTATTATTTTAAATTAAATATTAACATTTGACTATATTATCAATTATAATTTTCAAAATATTGATAAATATGGTGATTGTTAAGAGGATAAATTTGAACTATTTGTAACCATTAATACTTCAAAATTTAAGTTGTTTGTTCGAACTTAATAGTTAAGAATAGATAATACAGGTGTTTAAAGTCGTTTGTCAGAAGAGTTAAAAATAGATAATTCAGATTCGAAATTAAATTCGGTTAGATTCTTATCATTAATGATAATTTATGTTGACTTTCCAACTTCCACGTGGCAATTTTCTTTGGGAACACGTGGCATTCGTGGATTCCAAATATCACAATATGGGAGTTACTGTTGGCCATTTGCGATGCTTTAGCACATAACCAGATTTCCTATACAAATAGTGGAAGCAAATGAGCAGATTTTCACATAGTTTCTGCAAGAGATAATCAGTACTGGAGGAGTGAAAGAGAGAGATGGGTTTTCAAGCTAGGCTGTGCTTCTTCTTCCTCCTCCTTACCTTTGCCGTAATGTGCTTTGCTCGTGAAGCCCCTTTTGGTACGTTAATTATCCTCTGTTATTCTTTGATCGTCATAACAATGGCGGCCGGCATACCTATCTGTGTATATATATATATATGACAGTGGTTGCATGTTTACAGGGAGTCAAAAGAATTTGGTCGTCGATGACTACGACGGTCCACATGCTAATCCTAAGCATGATCCACCCCATTCTCCTCCTAAGCTAGCGACCACCTCACTTTCGAGTATGTTATTTTGATGATGTTTTTAGGACATAAATAAATTTTTGAAGAATTTTCTTAAAGACAGTCTATAAAACTATCATGTATCTCTTAGTATGTGAGAAACTCATGCTCAAATTAAGAAAATAAGACAGTTTTATAAACTGAGTTAGAATGAGATTTACGCTGAACTCAATTCGAAAGAAACTTCTGTTCTTGGATTTATGTCCATGATCATTTAAGAATACATGCTTTATATATGGCAGAGGAAACCCGTAAGTTTAAATGTTTAATGCATGAAGGAAAGTAAATATGAATTTAACATGTGTTAAAAGCATGTGATCACTTGTTTAGTTGTTTGTTTGTCTCTTAATCCATACATATTTCTATAAGAAATTTGATTCATCTCTCTTCAGTGCGGCTGGGAAAAAGTTTTATTTTCGGCCTGGTTTAAAGGAAATTTCAATAATTCAATATATTAAATTGATAGCTATCTTTAGACTATATGATTTTCATATTCATTATATTTATCATGTTTTAAGGATAAATGTCAAATGCTCTTTTAATTCAAAAAATTTCTTCAGCCCAATTAAAGATGAAAATTGTATGCGTGTATTTTATATACGTTTGAATTGTTTGTTAATATTTTTGTTTTGAGAAAAAACAAAACTAGCTATTATAGATCATATATAATTAAGAAGTTACTTTACCAGGGAATTAATGCAATAAAATGGTAAAAAAAATTTGTATTTTATAACATGTATATATAATAATGAGAATTTATTTAACTACAATTAATAGCGAAGGATATTACACATAAAATCATGGTCACCTTACAAGGCATATGACCATGATTAGTTAGGTCCATTTCACTTCCCAGTATGTATATATAATTTATTATTCTCCCACGTCTCTTTCGTAGCTTACAAAGCTGAGGTAGCAATGACATGTAACATTAACCTATCAACATAAAATGTTGTTAGAATATTAATTAAATTATTAAAATTATTATTTTTTTTTATCAATTTAAGCTTTTAGAACAAAAATTTCAAATTCAAATTTTATATCTGTTATTCACTTCTCATTTCAATTAAATATTTCGCGTGTTAGATCTCACTTTTTAGAAAAAATTTGAGCCTACATGTGAATGAATTAATTCACTATTTTCTATCGACTTAAATTTTTAAAATAAGTGATGATTTAACGGGTGTCATATATAGCTTCTCTTTGGAAAGGTTTTAAGGTTATTAATTATCAATCCTTATTAATGTGATAATATTGAATTATTTATCAGACAGTCTTGAATTCTAGTAATAAGATGTCTTGATTAACCACAAAAATTTGGTGTTTTTTTTTGCAGAAATACTCCCTCAGAGAGACCAAGCTAGTCCGTGATCCTTTGTTCGTCAATTGAAGTGATCGAATAAAAACATAAATAATGTGCACAAGACGTCGTTTTGCACTACTTTAACAAAGCTTGTGTTGTAATCGTATTATTTCAGCTAAATAATATTACTTTCACTGAGGTTCTCTCTCTTAAAAGGTTCAAATTATATGTCATATATATACTTAATTATGCTCTTGTATGTATATGGTTAGCATTAAATATTTCCAATCTTCCTCATTAATTGAATTCGAAAACAGATCATATCCAGTTCATTGTATCCAGTCCCTTATAATTTAGGGGTATTTTTATCTTTTTACATTTTTTAGATTAAAATAACCCTACACTAAAAAGAATTGGATCCTCTCCAATTCACCTACTCCACTGAATTCAGATGAGAAGTACCGAATTAAAGATTGCAAATAGGTGAACAATTGGAGAAAGAGAGAATTCACTTATAGATCAGTACATTCTCTGTATCTTGATCTTGTTAGATTATAAATTAAATAATTAAATTCATCGCTTCTATGCACGGTGATCTTGGTCGAACAATGTTTGTATGCATGTAAATCATTAGTACTCATGTTGATTAGAAGTGCGATTGTTAATTAATTGAGCTACGTGCTATGTCTATGAAAATGTTTTGGGTATTACCCTTTTTATTACAAATACTACTCTTTTAAATATTTAAGTTGAAAAAAATTCTTTCAATAAACTAACAAAATTTTAGAGTATACGTGCATTTTTAAAAGTGGACATGAAAATTGAATACTTTAAAGATAAATATTAATTTAATAGATTGAGTTAAAAAAAAAAAAAAAGAGTTGACTTACTC
The DNA here is from genome assembly GCA_028654335.1 of Alnus rubra. NCBI lineage: Eukaryota > Viridiplantae > Streptophyta > Magnoliopsida > Fagales > Betulaceae > Alnus > Alnus rubra. The sequence continues at coordinate 202,509 of JAJPGS010002137.1, read as the reverse complement.
TTGATGTCGTGATTTAGTGCACTTGACGAACAGCGACACTAATTACTCTGAAAGAAAAATATGGTTTTGACCAAATGGCTTGACTAACGGCTGGTACTATGAATAAGATCCGGCTTCCATGCGGTAGTTTAAAACTACCGCATGGGTGCTATAGTGGAAAACGGTACCGTTTTCCGGCCACTTAAAAAAATTTGCTAATTTTTTAATAAATTTAAAAATTATAAAAATAATAATAATTAAAAACAAAAAATATTAAAAAAAAACAAAAAATAAGGGGTGGCCAGACCACTCCCAAAGGCCTTGGGGGTGACTCGGCCACCCATAGATTGGCCGTATAGGGTGGTCTAAACCACACCCAGGCCCATGGGGGTGGTCTGGCCACCCCCAAAAGGCCAAAAAAAAAAGGGTTTGGGTTTTGGGGGGTGGCCGGACCACCCCCTACGGCTGATCTGGGGGTGGATGAGCCACCCCCAAGGCCTTTGGGGGTAATTCGGCCACCCCCAAAACCCAAATTTTTTTTTTTTTTTTTTTTGGTTTTTAGGCCTTTTGGGGGTGGTTTCGACTACCCCATACGGCCGATCTGGGGGTGGCTCAAGGCCTTTGGGGGTGGTCCGGCCACCCCCCAAACCCCTAACTTTTTTGTTTTGTTTTGTTTTTTGGCCTTTTGGGGGTGGCCGGCCACCCCTTATGTTTTTTTTATTTTTATTTTTATTTTAATTATTTTAATATTTTTGGTTTTTAATTATTATTATTTTTAAATTTATTAAAAAAATTGCAAATTTTTTTAAGTGGAAAACGGTACCGTTTTGTGGAACCACTACAACACCCAAAACTACCGCATGGAAACCGGATCCCTATGAATACTATCTGTATTAATTATTATTATTATTAGTTATTTATGCCCCAAATCTCTTAGAAGACAAGAATAAAAGATTATGCAATTTCAAAGTCAACATGAAAGCTATGTAATACATAATTAATGAGACATAAATTTTATCCAAATTGAGTCGGAAAAATTAGTATACTAGAAATACGTACATTATTTTTTTTAATTAATATGTGAGAAACACATGTTTTTTTTTTTTAATATCATCATTTAAAAAGTATGTGTTTTTTATGTGCTCAAATCGAACCTATCCGGATAAAAAAAGAATACATAACAAATCTATCAAATTAATAGTAATGAATTATATATGAGTCTATCAGGACTTTGGTGATCTCACTTGCAAATTAGTTAAATGAATTTTGTGTAATTGTGTATCAAGGCTTGGACCATATTTAACTAAACCTAGATTCACTTTTAGTTATTTGCAAATCATATTAGAGATCAAATATACCATCTAAAATGGTTTTTCATTAGATCTTTTTTCTTGGTTCAAATATTTTAATAAGGGTGTTGTTAAGGAAAATACAATTTATAGTATAAATTCCTTATAAATTAATGTGACAATCCACTTGACACTTATAATATTTATAAACCGAGGTTATAATCCACGCCAGCCACTAAAACGTGTGAACTTGACACTGATCATTTTCATAAAAAAATAAAATAAAAAATGAAGAGTCACATAAATTTATAAGGAGATATAATAAAAGTTGTAATAGTACTACAAACATTTTATCTTTTAAATGGTCGCGAATCTCTGGAGATCGGTCGACCAAGTGTCAATTTGGTACACCATCTTTGAATCGACGGACTTGATTCAGCAGAGGACCATGCTGGTGTTGCTCTTCTATTTGTGATGGCGTATAGTGCTTAAGTGCGCCATCACTATCAATCTATCATGCACTGGATGGTGCTATAGTACTGAGGATGCACTATAAAACAAAATGGAACTGACCGCATGAGAGCGAGAGCATGCACTTCATTAGAATAATATGATTGCAACTTTTGAATTTCAAAAGGAAGCTGTTTCCCTTTCCGGGATAGTAAGCAACTAAGCAATGGCAACCTCGTTGACCATAAAATGGACGGCTAGGACGCACTAAACGTGGCACCCGCATTTCGATACGTACGTCAACTCCTATCTTGCAATCACCGTGTGCCACGTCTTGTTCTGGCATTAGCGTTTTTGGTTCTATAAATAGAGACGGACAGAGGCCTTAACAAGAGACAGAGAGAGAGAGAGAGAGCGAGAGATGGCAAATGGAGCTCGCCTATGCTTGTGTCTCTTGTTTGCCTTCGTCATTACGTGTTCTGCTCGAAGCATCATGTCACTTTCAGGTATATATGCATGTTTCTCTTGTTTTTAATAATGTTTTGTATTTGTGTTATTTGTACGTTAATGGATGTTTATGTTTTAGAAGGAAAAAATAAAAAATTTAACCAATCAAACTGAATATATGTCTGCATAACACGTACATGCATGTGTTCATTGTATATAATACGTACCTACAGTTAATATGAGAGAGCATATGAACTCCATACATGTGTTAGCCACTTGCTCATCGGGTGCATACTCGGACGGTCTGAACAAGTACTGTAAAGTAATTCGTATGCTCTCTCACATTAGCGAACCCTATCGATAGGAGGTGCTCACAGTAAGTAAGATGGGCATTGTTTGCATTTGAATAGATGAGCAATGTGGTGTTGAATCGTAGATTGTGCATTAGGATAGCTGGATTCTGTGTACTTGGTCGCATTCTTGTCTGTTTCTTATTACTTAATTCATTATATATAGTATTTGCTTGAAGACAACCTTGTTTCCCATGCAAACGTAGACCGACCACTTTATATATAATATTGATTTAGCTTTCTTTAGAATAGTTATATCACTGACATCTTTGGTTGGATTGTGAAACATATATAAGTACATATATGATATAAACATGCATATAGATGAAGTTCAAATTGGTGGGAAATTTCCAAGAAAGCTAGGGGCGGAATTAAGAATTTTAGTGAGGAGGCCATTTTTTTTTTTAAAAAAAAAAAAATCGAGAGAAAATTAATTTTTAAGGGTATATATATATATATATATATATATATATAGAGAGAGAGAGAGAGAGTTCATGTAAGTTATGTAACATACAGCTAATATATAATATATATATAACAAATACCGACTTTAAAAAAAAAAAAAAAAGAAAGAAAGAAAGAAAGAAACGAAAACAACAATTGCTTAAGTGTCCTTTAATTGTTACCAATTGTCGCAAAAGTATAAACTAATAAAAAATAGTTGATTTAATTATATTTCAATACTCATCTTCTTGCATGTGTTCCGGATCAAACTCTCGTTTAGTAACACTGATATCATGGGAACTGTGACAAAAGTTTAAGTTAATTAATATAAAATAATTGATTTTTGTTATAAGATTAATATCTCTAACGGAATGTGATCAGAATATGTTATAGGGAATGAAATGGTATCGGCCGTGGGGAGAAGGTCTCTGAAGGCGAGCGTGGACGATTACAATGAGCCATCAGCAAACCGCAGTCACTATCCGACTAAAAATAAGGGTGGAGGTGGCAACGGTGGCCGGAAAGGATAAGACATATTCCTTTATAGTACTGTAACGTACATGTATTTATTCATAAATAAATTTTGTATTATTCAATAAAAAAAAAGAATGTTTAAATTCCTTGCATGTTTTCGTATTGTACGAGAGTTGATATATTAAAAAAGAAAATAGAAAACCAAACAAATTTTGAGAAATGTTACTTTTTACTCTTTTTTTCCTTTTTTTTTGAAAGCCCGAGCCTTTATTTATTTATTTATTTTTTATTTATTTTTTCCTTAATTGACCTTTGTATTTGTCGAGCAATAAATAGTTGTTAACACACCATCCTTTTTTAGAGGAGTAATGTTACATTTTAGACTTATTTTACATTTGTTGACATAGTGTATTTTAAGTGGTTCTTAATTCGTAGCACTATTTTTTGTGAAAATATATGTAGACTCTTAAATAACCGCAACCAAACAGATAACCAAATATGTAAAGCAGTAAAGATAAATAACGCAGATATTTGGTTACGAAGTGGAAACTCTTTGCATCAAAGAGAATTAAAAACCATTCCGAGCAGCAAAACCCAGAAAATCAACTAACAGAATAAATAACTAGTTACAAGAAATTCGTACTAACAACTCTTTGCAATAGTCATTCTCTTGAACTATAACAAATGCCTACTTGTCTGCCCCTCTCTCAGACCCGTCTGAAGAGTTCTTCAATAGACTTATTTAACTGGAGCACCTCCCCAGTTAAACTTCAATGGTTGAACGGTTACAACAAATACATGAAATACTTTAAGAGATATACATATAACTTTTTTGCCTAATAAACATTCTCTTAGCACACTAAAATTTTTTATAGGAATTTTTACAATAACACTGCTTAGAAGCCCCTTTTAATAGGCTCTAGAAATCCTAATTCTAGTCAGACTCGGATTTCTAGGCCGCGGCGTCCGAACATGTCATAGCGCTTCCGAATAGGTATTAGCAATTTCATATTTTGCTGAAGCGCGTCTGGATAGGCTAACCTAGAATCTAGACATCTACATGGAAAAGCTTTTCTGTCCATGGTCTTCACTTTTGCGTCTGGACATCCTTGCAGACAGTGACTCTCTGTGTTTTGCTTCCGCTGGGCCATTCGAACAGGTATTGAACATGAACTCTCTGTGGCTTGCGTCCGCTGGGTCGTCTAGACATATTGCGAACACGCATGAGCTCTCTATGGCCATCGTCCGATCCGAACATTGATCTTGACTGTCTGGACGCTCTGCAAGGAAATCGACTTTTCAGAATTTGTAAAGTCTTCAAAAATCTTTCTTTAATAAAATCTTTAATTTCTTGATAAATATATTCTTGCAATATTATTCTGAAAGTCTTCTGGAAATACGGAGTACTCCCTAATATGGTAGCATTTTTGTCGACATAATTTAGCCAATAAATGAAAACCAACATTTTTTTTTTTTTTTTTTTTGTTTTTTGTTTTAAAAAAGAAAGTCCCTTATAACACGTCACATCAATCAATGTGAAATGAGTGTGAAAAATCTACTACTTTTTCTATATATATAAATTGAGAAATGATGAAACTTTATAAAGAAATTGATAAATAACCATCCATCTTCGTTTCTTGGGGGTTGGTGGATAAGATTTAGTGGCAACTAAATTTTGGGCTAGCATAGCCACTAAAAACAAGTGTAATAATTAAAGAAAGACTATTATTTTACAAACCAAAATTCTGTATGGTATGTAGAATTACTCTAAACCAAAATTTATTTTCAACCATTAATTAGATGTGCAATTTTGAGAAGATGTATTATTTTGTTGTGAAATTGAAACATAGAGGATTTCAGTTAAATTCACCAAAGTGTATGAATGAGAAAATAAATGTAACATATGGTGTGATAATACCAACATAAGTTCAACCTTTTGTTTTTTGCGTAAAAAGAAAAATAAAATCTAACTTATCAAAAAAAAAAAAAAGAAAAATAAAATCTACAGCGCTATAGAAAATCTAGAGTTACGTATGGGTTATTCTGGGAATTAACTAGTTAGGTTCAATTGAAGAAAACAAATAATAATTAAGGTAACCCTAAAAAATATAATTTTATTTAATCCAAATAATCTAACCTATCCTAGCTATTCAAAATAGCAATACTAGCTATTTTAGCTATTCAAAATACATATTTTTATATTTTAGCTACTAACTTTTCAATATAAAACTCCAACAGATTATCTATTTCACTATCTACTTTTTTAAATATTATTTTTCAATGTTTTAAGAATAAAGATAAAATTAAAGATATAGAGAGCACACAATCTGAGGGTTCTTTCTCCAACAAGAGGAGCAATATTTTATTCTTATAGTGTGCTACAATGAATAGCAATATCTAGCTATTTATTGTAGCAAAAAATGTTTTCTACCTCTTTTGAACATAATATACTCGAAATGAAAATTTAGTAATATTAGCTAAAAATACTTATTATAAGGAGTTTACCTAATCTGTTGGAGATGCTGAAACTAAAAAGAATTTATGGATTTTATTGGGGTGGCTTCTTATGAGAGAGAGAATAGCACTTATGGAGAGTTATTTATTTATTTTTGAACAAGGAGAAATCTTCATTGTAATATGAGATACAAAGAGTCAATGACAATGATTAGTTGTACAAAGACTCCTAAAAACGAAGTCAATGACTGAATCTTGACTTGGGGAGCAGCTGCTTAAGCAAATGGACAAACAATACAAGCCCCTCTTTACACATGAGTTCCACTAGAGGAGATAAGAGAGTATAGATTCTGATATAAAAACAGCCATTACAGTCGAATTTAGATCTAAAATCTACCAAGGCAGGCTCCAAGGGTAACAACATAATACAAACTTAAAAAACTAGAACAATAACAAAACAACAGTGGCCGGCTAAAATGAGCACAGGGAGACCTTCAACCATCAGAAAAAATGCGAAAACTCCCGATAACCACCAACCACGAACTGGAGGAGATGATGGAGCCAACTTGTGTCGGCGAGTGAGGAGCGCGTGCACACCACGCTCCAGTGTATTGACGGCCGGGGAAAACACGCCTAGGTGCGATAGAGGTGGAGGATGACAATGAACACCTTGGATGGGTGCATGACATGCAGAAGTTGACGGGGAATCATAAATTTAGCTTTAAAATAAGCGGCCTGTAAACCGAGACAAAATACTTTCCTTCCACTGGGTGACCGCTGACATCTTATCCAAATCAACCCAACGAAAGATTAAAACCCTCAACCTTCCAAATCCTCAGAAGGATCGGAGAAAATTACCTTCATCTCTTGGTTTCACATAATGAAATTGAGAGAGAAGAAAAACATCAGCCCACAGATCAGTGCTCGGCCGAAACAATAAGGACATAAAGCAACAACGAATCGAAGAAACAAGCAGGGGGTCAGGGGCAAGCCCCCTCCCCCCACAAACCAGAACGGATGCAACACCAAAGGACATATGTTTTGGAAAAAGATTTTGACAACACTTATAAGAGAGTTGATTTGACATTATTTGATAATCTGACAATAATTAGTGGAGATGATATACATATGGCTCAATATAATTGGAGTAACTAGCTTGCCTTTTTTTTTTTTTTACGTGGCAAATGGTACAACCCTATCGCCAAAGCACTGTCTTTCATCGTGGCAAATGGCGTCGGTCGTTGTTAATGTCTTGGTGGTTCTTTTAATTCAATTTATCAAAATATTTTACTTTATTTTTATTTTCACAAGTTGTAGAATGACAGAGAATGATCAATATACATTTATAGGTTTATAACAACAATAATTGCAGCGAGTTATAATTGTTGTCAATTTATTATTTATTTTTGTGGTAGTTGTTCCTATTCCTTCTGAATTTTTTTTTTCCCATTATTTGTCTATTGAGAGATAAATGATTCAATACTTGGTTGATGGACAAGTAAGCCCAGGCTCACTATATTCGCCCTGCCCCTTAGCACCCCCTTTCCAAAAATAAAATAAAATAAAAAGAAATAGAACTTGCAATCGCTTATTATCCTCATCATAAATAATACATTATTTATATGTTTTGTTATGCTTATTTTCCCAGGTTCTCATAAAATTTGAAGTCTCCAATTGTTATCGACGATATAATCTACATTGCCTTTGTTACCTTTTAAGGTAGATTTACTTAATCTATTTTTCGCTTACATTATTGTTTTGCTATCTAATTTCAAAAATAATACGTACATACAGTTAATATGAGAGAGCATATGAACTCCATACATGTGTTAGCCACTTGCTCAACGGGTGCATACTCTGACAGACTGACAAGTGTGAAGCTTATCTGCTCTCTCACATTAGCGAACCCTATCGATAGGAGGTGCTCACAGTCAGTAAGAGGGCATTGTTTGCATTTGAATAGATGAGCAATGTGGTGTTGAATCGTAGATTGTGCATTAGGATAGCTGGATTCTGTGTACTTGGTCGCATTCATGTCTTTTTCTTATTACTTAATTCATTATATATAGTATTTGCTTGAAGACAACCTTGTTTCCTATGCAAACGTAGACCGACCACTTTATATATAATATTGATTTAGCTTCTTTAGAATAGTTATATCACTGACATCTTTGGTTGGATTGTGAAACATAAGTACATATATGATATTTAATGCATATAGATGAAGTTCAAGTGGGAAATTTCCAAGAAAGCTAGCTAGGGGCGGCATTAAGAATTTTAGTGAGGAGGCCAAATGTTTTTTTTTTTTTCTAAAAAAAAAAAAAAAAAAATTGGAGAGAAAATTAATTTTTAAGGGTCTATATATATATATTGTTTTAATTTGTAGAACTAACTTACCATGAAGAAAGGGGATGCCATATATACCCGACCCATACTCCACGACACAACCCCTATCAAGAGTTCATGCATGTAACATAGCTGATCAATGATCATAATATATAACAAATTCCTACTTTTTTTTTAAAAAAAAAAAAAAGAAAAAGAAGAAGAAAGAAAGAAACCAGAAGAGCAGTTGCTTAAGTGTCCTTTGTTACAAATTGTAAAAAAAGTGTAAACTAATAAGAAATAGTTTATTTAATCATTTAATTAATATTTGGGGTAATTACCTTTTTCTCCCATCAACTACCAATCATTGTCAATATGACCCCATGAACTGACACCTCGACCACAAGAGAGCATCAAACTATCAACTTTACATACTTTGCCCCATTCCGTCAGTTTAATTCGTAAAAAGACTTAAATACCCTAACTCAAATTCAAAAATGACATAAATACCCACAACTTTTTTAAACATATTGATTTTAATATTTTTTTATTAATTACTGTTGGAGGGCATTTTGGTCTTTAAACCAAAATTAACGCCCAAAAATGAAAATATTCTGTCCAAGTTAACGGGATTTCTTGACGGAGGGGGGAAAAGTATGTAAAGTTGGTAGTTTGATGCTCTCTTTTGGTCGATGTGTCAGTTCATGGGGGCATGTTGACAATGACTGGTAGTTGATGGAGGAAAAAGTAATTACCCCTTAATATTTTAATACTCATCTTCATGTGTTCTCAAACTCTCTCTTAGTAACACTGATATCATAGGAACTGTTTCAAAAGTTTAAGTTAATATAAAATAATTGATTTTTGTTATAAGATTAATATCTTTAACAAAATGTGAGAATATGTTATAGAGAATGAAATGGTATCGCCTGTGGGGAGGAGGCACTACAAAAAAAATTATTTTTCACCACTTGCAGTTCGCCACGTGTACGATCACTGTACACGTGGCGAACTGTTGGCCGCGTGCAAGTGGCCACGTAAATACACGCGGTGGGTCCGGTTGACACTAACTGCACAATTGGCCGCGCGTATTTTAATACGCGCGGCCAATTGGCCGCGTGTATTAAAATACGCGCGGCTAATTGTTAGCCGCGTGTATTTTAATACACGTGGCAATATGTTTTTTTAAAAAAAAAAATTAAAAAATAATTTTTTATTTAATTTAAATCTGTATTGAATTATTTTTTAAATAATTGATTGTATTTTTAATTTAATTCTTTATTTTTAGAGGAAAAAAAATATAATAACTGAAAAAAAAAAAAAAAAACACAAACAAGTTCAGTAGAGAGAGAGAGATACAGAGAGAGAGAGAGACAGATACAGAGAGAGAAAGAGACAGAGAGAGACAGAGAGAGAGAGAGAGAGCGAGAGAGAGAGAGCGAGAGAGAGAGAGAGAGAGCGCGAGAGAGAGAGAGATACAGAAGAGAGAGAGAGCGAGAGAGAGAGATACAGAAGAGAGAGAGAGCGAGAGAGAGAGAGATACAGAAGAGAGAGAGAGCGAGAGAGAGAGATACAGAAGAGAGAGAGAGAGATACAGAAGAGAGAGAGAGCGAGAGAGAGAGATACAGAAGAGAGAGAGAGAGAGCGAGAGAGAGAGAGATACAGAAGAGAGAGAGCGAGAAAGAGAGATACAGAAGAGAGAGAGAGCGAGAGAGAGAGAGATACAGAAGAGAGAGAGCGAGAGAGAGAGATACAGAAGAGAGAGAGATACAGAAGAGAGAGAGAGCGAGAGAGAGAGATACAGAAGAGAGAGAGAGCGAGAGAGAGAGAGATACAGAAGAGAGAGAGAGAGCGAGAGAGAGAGATGCAGAAGAGAGAGAGAGCGAGAGAGAGAGATGCAGAAGAGAGAGAGCGAGAGAGAGAGATACAGAAGAGAGAGAGAGCGAGAGAGAGAGAGATACAGAAGAGAGAGAGAGCGAGAGAGAGAGATGCAGAGAGAGATGCAGAAGAGAGAGAGAGCGAGAGAGAGAGATACAGAAGAGAGAGAGAGCGAGAGAGAGAGATGCAGAAGAGAGAGAGAGAGCGAGAGAGAGAGATGCAGAAGAGAGAGAGAGCGAGAGAGAGAGATACAGAAGAGAGAGAGAGCGAGAGAGAGAGATGCAGAAGAGAGAGAGAGCGAGAGAGAGAGATACGTACAGAGAGAGAGTTTTGAAGTTATGCGAAATTCAACAAAAAACAAAAAAAGAGATACAGAGAGAGAGTTTTGAAGTTTTGAAGCTGCTGTTTATCGATTTTTTTGAAGCAAATTTGCTTTTGAAGCTGCTGTCCAGTACTGGCGCGCGGGAACATGCATTTGAAGCAAATTTGAAACTGCCAAATTTTGGCAGCGTGTCTTTCGGCCACGCGGCCAATTTCTTATACGTATATATACATAATAAAATTTGCTTTTATTAATATATATTTAATAAAAACAATTAGCCACGTGTATTTTAATACACGTGGCTATATACAAAACTTAATAAATTTATTTTTATTAATATATATTTAATAAAAACAATTAGCCACGTGTATTTTAATACACGTGGCTATATACAAAACTTAATAAATTTATTTTTATTAATATATATTTAATAAAAACAATTGGCCACGTGTATTAAATACACGCGGCCAATTGGCCGCGTGTAGAAAATACACGCGGCCAATTGGCCGCGTGTAAAAAATACACGCGGCCAATTGGCCGCGTGTTAAAAATACACGCGGCCAACTGTGATGTGCATATTTCTAGCCACGTGTACTGTATACACGTGGCTAATTGGACGCGTGTCTACAGTAACAGGTACTGTAGACACGCGGCCAATTGTAGAGTTTTTTGTAGTGAGGTCTCTGAAGGTTAGTGTGGATGATTACAACGAGCCATCAGCAAACCGTAATCACTATCCGCCTAACACTACAAAAAACTTTGTTATTAGCCACTTGCAATTAGCCACATGTATGGGGTCATACACATGGCTAATTGCATTTAGCCACTGCCAATTACACGTGGTAAATCCTGTTGTGTTTAAATACACAATTAGCTGCGTGTCCCTTTATATATGTGGCTATTTAGCCATGTATCATTTAGCCACTTGCAAGAAATACGTGGCTAACAGGAATTTATTTTTTTTTGAAATTCTAGAAATACACGCGGCTAAAATTTTTGTCATTTTTTTTAAAAAAAAAGAGAAGAAAAAAGAAAAATCAGAACAGGCATACATCCGGCCAGGCCAGGCCGGTCTTTTTTCTTCTCCCATTAATCCATAACCAAAACAACAGCAAATTCATTACACCCAAACCCAGAAAACACAGCAAGAAGCCAGAAAAAATAGCAAGAACCCGGCCATTCAACCCAGTCGCCCGAAACCCAAAATCAATACAAGATGGGAAAAAAAACAACAGCATCACGCCGGGACCAAAACAACAACATCACGCCGGAAATAAAACCCAAAATGGGAAAAAAAATCAATACAAGAGAAACCCTAAATCGTCAAACCAATTCGCCGGAAATTATCAAACCAAAACGCTTGAAACCCAAAATCAAATTCAATACACCCAAACAACAGCAAATCGCCGGAAATAAAACCAGAAAAAAATACCAATCCCTGAGAATCGGTCGCCGGAAATCGGTCTCCCTCTTCCATCTCCCTCTGTGTGAAGAAAAGAACAAAAAAAAAAAAGGAGATTTAGGAACGAAGAGCGTGGGAAAAAGGGAAAGAAGGAAAAGAAAAAATACACGCGGAAATCATACCACAGACCGGATCTCCAGCTCTCTCGGTCTCCGTCTTCCATTTCCCTCTCTGGCTCTCTGTGACTGTGTGAAGAAATAAGGCTGGGGAAGAAAGAAGGAAGAAGGGAAAGAAGGAAGAAGGCAGAAAAAAGAAGAAAGAAAAAAGAAGAAGAAAGAACCGGCCGTCCATTATCCTTGAAGGAAGAAAAAAGAAATGATAAAGAAAAAAAGAAGAAAGAAAAAAGAAGAAGAAGGAACCGGCCGTCCATTATCCTCGAAGGAAGAAAAAAAAAGAAAAAAGAAATGATAAAGAAAAGTCAAACAATGCGGGCGGTGCAGAAGAAAAAAAGAAAAGGAGTGAATTTTGAATCACTTGGCCACGTGTGCAAAATACACGCGGCCACTTGTTTTCCGCAAACAATCTGTCACGTAGTCATTAAGACACGTGGCTAGTTGGCCGCGTGTCTACAGTAACTGTTACTGTAGACACGCGACTAATTACAGTTTTTTTTGTAGTGTAAAAATAAGGTTGGAGGTGGCAATGGTGGCGGCCGAAAAGGATGAGATATTCCTTTATGGTGTAACATGTATTTATTCATAAATAAATTTTGTATTATTCAATAAAACAAAGAATGTTTAAACTCCTTTCAAGTTTTCATATTGTACGAGTCTCTACGAGAGTTGATATATTAAAAAAGCAAATAGAAAATCAAACAAATTTTGAGAAATGCTACTTTTTACTTTTCCTTCCTCTTTTTCTTTGAAAGCCCGAGCATTTCTTTCTTCCTTCTTCTTCTTCTAATTTTTTTATTTTTTTTTTTTTTTTTTTTTACCTTTGATTAATTGTCGAGCAATAAATTGTTATCTTTTTGAGAGGAGTAATGTTACTAGTTGACATGGTATATTTTAAATGGTTCTTCGTAGCACTATTTTTTTGTTTGAAAAATAGAAAGTCCCTTACAACAAGTCACATCAACCGGTGTGCAATGAGTGTAAATAATCTACTACTTATATATATATATATATGAATTGAGAAATGGTGAAACTTTATAAAGAAATTGATAAATAACCATCCATCTTCCTTTTTTGGGGTTGGTGGATAAGATTTAGTGGCAACTAAATTTTGGGCTAGCATAGCCACTAGGAACAAGTGCAATAAAGAAAAGATTAATGCTACATATTATATAAACATTACATAAATATTTTATGAACTTGATGTACGTGACAAAAGTTTAGTAGTCATTGGATATGTATGTATGTATGTATTAGACCTTGTACATCAGCTTTTTAATATGTTTGTATAGTAAGTAGTATTAGTCTAAACCAAAATTTATTTTCAACCAATGATTAGATGTGCAATTTTGAGAAGATGTATTATTTTATTGTGAAATTGAAACACAGAGGATTTCAGTTAAATTCATCAAAGTGTATGAATGAGAAAACAAATGGTGTGATAATTATACCAACATAATTAAAATCAACCTTTTGTTTTTGCGTAAAAAGAAAAAGAAAATCTATAGCTATAGAAAATCTAGAGTTACGTATGAGTTATTCTGGGAACTAGGTAGGTTCAACTGAAGAAAACGAATCATAATTAAGGTAACCCTAAAAAAATATAATTTTATTTAATCCAAATAATCTAACCTATCCTATTGGTGCACATGTATTTGTTTTGAGTTATCCAAGAACTCTCAATAAAATCTATAGCTCTTAAAGCATCTCTAACAATATTAGCTATTTAAAATACATATTTTTATATTTTAACTACGTACTAACCTTTTAATATAAATTTTAACAGATTATTTATTTTAATATTTACTTTCTTTGAATATTATTTTTCAATATTTTAAGAATAAAGATAAAAGTAAAGATATAGAAATTAAAGCACACGATCCGAAGGCTTTTTCTCTAACAAGAGAAATAATATTTTATTCTTATAATGTGCTACCATGAATAACAATATTTAGTTATTTACTGTAGCAAAAAAAGAATTTTATTTCTAAACGTAATCTATTCGATCGAGATAAAAATTTGGTGATGTTAATTAAAAATACCTATTACGAGGAGTTTATCTAATTATGGGGATGCCGAAACTCAAAAGCATTGATGAATTTTACTGGGGTCGCTTCTTATGAGAGAGAGGATATATAGCATTTACAGAGAGTTGATTTGACAATATTTGATAATCTGACAATAATTAGTAGAGATGATATATATTTGGCACAATATAATTGGAGTAATTGGTTTTTTTTTTTTTTTTTTTTTTTTTTTTTTTTTTTTTTAACACGTAGCAAATGGTATACTAATGATAATAGACAGAAGGATTGATTTTACACAGTTAAAAAGCCCAAAAAATAATATTATCACTTTTGAAAACTCAATAACTGATTTGATACACAGTAAAAGCACATTAACCCTTAATTTTAATGGTAAAATGATTTACGGAAGGTTGGTGCATTTTAATATTATAAAGATTAATAGTTGAGTAAACAAGTTATTAATAATGAAAAATCATACTTGGCTCCTAAATTTTGATATGATTTTTGGATTAATATTTGGTTAAAATGTAAAATTGATCATTATAATTGACATAATTTACAAATCATTCCATGTAATATAAAAATTAATTGAGTGGTCTATGAGTTAGGCAAAGGTGACAAATTATTCCCTACAGTCAATTTCCGTCAACTACTTGATAGAAACCGTTAGGTTGTCATGTCAAACCCAATCAAAAATATATTAATATATTAAAAATTAAATTTTTTAAATATTACTCTTTCATTTTTTATTTTTATTTTTATTTTAAAAAAAAGAGGGTTTGAGGGTGGCCTGTGAGCCACCCCCGAGGTGATCGTCACGCGCCACCTATAGTCCCATTTGGGGTGGTACGCAAACCACTCCCAATTCTAGGGTGGCTTGCGAGCCACTCCAGATAAGACTGGGTGACATGCAAGCCACCCCATAAGACGGAAGTTATTTATCTCTCATTTTTATTAAAATAGTTAACAGATCGATTGTCACATGGCACATGTGACTATGTGAGGGACCTCAACTTCATTGACCAAAATGGAGGGCTAGAGGGCTATAACTATTTATGCGTGAAACGTGCATCCACATTCGGAAAATTCAACTCCAATCTGTGACACTATTTTATACAGGCTTAGAGTTATAATATTGTTAAATAATTTTTTTTAATTTTTCAATTTACTTAAGCGAATGAAAACAGTATACATACATCACAAACATATCAAAACGAAAAGTAGTTACATGAATATGGGTCTAACAAGACCTAGTCTTATTTGCATTATATCTATCAAACATTAAAAAAAAAAGGAAAAATATAATAAAAGAAAATAACAATATATATATATATATATATATATATATATATATATATATATATATATATTTGACATGCATGTCCACAAGATGGGGAGAAGAGATTTGAACTAGTGAACCTAAGAGACTAAGAGACTAAGTAGTCGAACCTAACCTAATGGGCCAGACCGTTACGTACATATATTCCTCTAATTTACTTATATATTCCTCTAATTTACTTTCTGGCATAGAGTTACTTCATTTTATGTCTATTCTATTAGAATACATTATGTGACTTGATTTTAGCATTGATTGTAATCAAATCAAATTAGATTTGATTGCATTCAAATTTGATTTGATCTTTCATATCATTTTGCATTCTCTCAACTAATTTCCTATAAATGTGAACCTTTTGTTTTGTAAATTAATTAAGTGAATAAGAAAAGATAATGTAGCTACTAGAGCTTTAATACGTAAGTTGTAATCGAACCATGCATGTGTTTGTTTTATTTATTCTGCTTTTATTTTCTTCATATTATATTATATTTTATTTCATCTTCAAACTAAAGATTTAATGTGAAGTGTTGCTTCTAACATATTAGAGGTATGAACTAAGCTTACTCATAACACCTATACAAAGTTACGTAGACCGGCCAATTCAGTGGGCTGACTTATTCTTAATTAAGCTACCCTAAGTTGTGAGACCCATGTGGGGGTGCTCCTGCACATTCCCAGAGAGAAAGTTGGGTGATACCTTCATTTAAGTGTTAACCCACGTTTAGGAATTAGAATAATAGGATTTGAATTCCAAATAGATAAAATAGTTTGTAGGAAATTTCTTACAAACTAACTTCGAATAATGATATGTGTTCCTTACATGTGATACATATATGTTTTTTTTTTTAATTGTATGTGTTTCTTACATGTTTTCTTCATAATTTAAATGAAACATATTATTTTTAAAAATTAGTTTGTAGAAAATATGTGTCCTTAAAAATATATATATATATATATATATATATATATACTTCTCAAATACAATAAACACATGCAAGCAGCAAACAAGTTGTCGAAAAACCGACAGTTACAATGCTTGAAGGCGGCCGTCACATTTGAAAGTCAATTCCTATCTTGCAATAATGTGCTACGTGCGTGTTGATTTAGAATTAAGTTTAATAAGTCAATTTACTTAACAAACCTATCAAATCAGAAGTTGAGGGAGTTGTGTTTTCACCAGGAGTTTGTGCATCAAATCCTTTCTCTCTCAAGTCTCAACCCAAAACTCTTTTTTTTTTTTTTTTTGGTTACCCACAAAATCTAATCCAAGTCTTTTAGTGGCCATCAAAGATCAAACCCAGAAACTTTTTGTTGACATCCCCCAAACCACGTTTTCTTTCCCAAACTACCCCCCACCGGCCGGCCATCCATCCATCCCTCTCTATCTCACTCTACCACCCATGGGCCAAATCATCAGTGTGATGCAACGATGCTTGCCTTTGTGCTTTCCCCTGCCGGAATCCAAAGACCAAAACGAAGACGCGCGCGGTACCGTTTTCAAGCATTTTAAAAAAACTCAACTTAATATATATATATATATATATGAAAATTGTGCATGCTTGCCTTGCTTCAATATTAATGTTTGAGAAATTATGGTCTCTAGTAGGAATTTCTTGTTGCTTTTTTTTTTTTTTTTTTTTTTTTTTTTTTTTTCAATAATAGAGAAATTATATATATGTTTCAATAAAAACCAGCAAAAATAAAAGTATAAAATTATTAGTAGTTTGGATGCCACTGAATTATTATTATCGTGTCCTGGCCTCTTTAAGTAGCGTGAAACTTTGCTTAGGCCTTAGAGGATCTAAAAAAATGAATAATCATAAAAAGAATTTGGATTTGGATTTATGTTTATTTTTTGTTTAGTAAATGATCTTTCTCATTTTTCGATCTGCTTTGCAAAAATAAATATCCTCCTCTTTAACTTGCCGAATATGTCTCCTTTTTCAGTCCATCTAAACTCAACCACAAGAAGCACCTCGTCTTCCACGGCTACTACAACATTTCCATTATCTTTTGAATCTCATTGGGATTACGATGTTTTCTTGAGTTTCAGAGGTGAAGACACTCGCAAAAATTTCACCGATCACCTTTATTCTGCCTTAGTGCGACTCAGAATTCGCACCTTTCGAGACGACGAGGAGCTTCCAAGAGGGGAGAATATCTCCACTGAACTTCGCAACGCGATTCGAAGATCAAGGTTTTCGATTGTGGTTTTCTCCGAAGGCTATGCTTCTTCCAGGTGGTGCCTTGATGAACTTACGGAAATCGTGCACTGTAAGAATACCACAGGTAGCACTCTTCTTTCGGTATTTTATCACGTGAACCCCTCAGATGTTCGAAAACAAACCGGAACTTTTGCGAAAGCCTTTGCGAGACATGAAGAGCGCGCGCGGTTTCAAACTGATATGGAGATGGTGCAAAGGTGGAGAGCATCTCTTACTGAAGCTGCGAATTGTTCGGGCTGGGATCTTGAAAGCGTTGCAAATGGGTACTATGCTACAAACTTCTGTGCTTTTTCAAGCAGTTTTGAATTTGTTTTTGTCCTTTTTCTTGTTATTCTTGATGTTGTTCTTGTTAGGCAGCACTCTTCTTCCTTTTTCTATTCCATTAATTCTATTCTACTCCCTCTTAATTCATCAATTTCTTTCTCTTCGGTGGGTATAGTAGGAGTACTTGCGTCTTATTCAATCAAAATATAGAGATAGGCTTGTCATGTGTTATTTAACTTCGATCCACTTGTTAACTTTTCATGCTATATATATATATATATATATACACACAAATTCATGGGGCTGATCGAGATCCACATGTAAATCATTTTACTTTCCGTTAAATGGTTAATGGCTTTTGTCCATGAAAAAAAAAATCAATAATATTTTATGGCATGCCATTGGGTTGGACAATAAATTATGTACAAATATACTTCATTGATACTCTTAATGAATATGTTATAACTTAGATGCTTGCCATGACAACTTAGTGTAACACTCCGGTCCATATTGGGAAGAGATGAATAGCTCACATAGAGTAAGTAGTTTATAAAGATATTCATGGGTGCTAAGTCCCACATTGCCTAGTTACTAGGTGAAACTGAGCTTTATAATAGATTCTAAGGAAGCTTCAAATGGACTAGTCCTTTTGGAGTGATAGTGCAGATGTGGCTAGCGTTTTTCTTAGGGTCGTTACAAATGGTATCAGAGCCACTTAGTAACGCCAGGTCATGTGGTACTAGAGCACTGCATGACATGATTCTGACGAGGACGTCAGAGGTTTAAGGGGGGGGGGTTTGTAACACCTCAGTCTCATATTGGGAAGAGATGAATAGCTCACATAGAATAAATAGTTTATAAAGAATACTCATGGGTGCTAAGTCCCACATTGCCTAGTTACTAGGTGAAACTGGGCTTTATAATGGATTCTAAGGAAGCTTCAAATGGACTAGTCTTTTTGGAGGTGATAGCGCAGATGTGGCTAGCGTTCTTCCTAGGGTCGTTACACACTTAGTCTCTAGGATTATAACATCTTCTTGGTACCCTCATGATGTCTCATCATTTTATTTCTTCTTTTTCCTTCATTGTGCTTACTTTATTTTTCTATTTTCCATATGAATCATAATAATCAGGTACGAATCAAGATTCATTAAGGCGATTGTTGAAGAAGTTTTGTATAAAGTAAATCCTGCTCGCTTGAATGTTGCCCAACATCCAATAGGAATAGATTCTCATGTTGTAAACATGAGAGCTCTATTAAATCTTGAAACAAGTGACGTTCGCATTGTGGGCATCTATGGGATGTGTGGAATTGGTAAAACAACCGTAGCAAATGCTGTATACAACGAAATATGTGTTGTTTTTGAAGGAAGTAGTTTTCTTTCAAACCTTAAAGAAAGTTCAGAAAAGCCCAATGGCTTAGTTCATTTACAAGAACAACTTCTTAATGATATCTTAAAAACGAATTTGAAGATTGACAATGTTGATATGGGAATCATACAGATTAAGGAAAGGCTTCATCGCAAAAGAGTTCTTGTTATTCTTGATGATGTGGATCACAAGAAACAACTACAAGCATTAGTTGGAAACTTCGAATGGTTTGGTTCAGGAAGTAGAATCATTGTAACAACAAGAGATGAGCATCTGCTTACTCGACTTGGAGTAGATAAAAAATACAAGGTTGGAGAATTGAATAATTTAGAGTCTCTTCAACTTTTCTCCTATCATGCCTTCGGGATGGCTGGTCCAACAGATGATTACAAGGAGCTTTTGATTAGAGCAGCGGAGTATGCAAGAGGACTTCCGTTGGCTCTTGAGGTTTTGGGTTCTTTTCTATTTGGAAGAAGTGTTTATGAATGGAAAAGTGAATTAGAAAAATTACAACGAATTCCTCACAAGGAGATTCAAAAAATTCTTAAATTAAGCTTTAAATCACTAGATCGCTATGCAAAGATGACATTTCTTGATATTGCATGTTTCTTTATCGGTATGGACAAAGAATATGCCATCAGAATACTTCATGGTTGTGGGTTTTTTCCAAATATTGATCTTAGTCTTCTCGTTCAGAGGTCCCTCGTGACAATTGATCTGCAAAATAAGTTGAGGATGCATGATCTTATTCGAGATATGGGAAGGGAGATTGTTCGCAAAATGTCACCTTATGATCTTGGAAAACTTAGCAGGTTGTGGTTTCATGAGGATGCATTAAATGTACTAGGACAACATACGGTAAGAGACATTTGCAATTACATATAGCCATGTGCACGTACATATATAGACGCATGATGATATATGTGTTATGTAGGTATACATGAATGTTTTGTCTTTTTGCCAAGCATACATCATAATTCGAATAACATATCAACATTTATCTATGATCGTAAATCTAAAATTTCTCTAAATTAAGTCATATAACATTAAATAAAAAAGAAGGTACACAATCAAATCTTAGTTAATTCAAGTCGATGTCTAAATCGATTTGGGTTTTTTTTTTTTTAAATAATTGTGGTGACAATATCTAGGCCTACTCTAATTCGAAAGTGTTTTAGCTTTACATAGAGATGAGGAGATTTGTTGCTAATCCAACTATCCATATTGCCAGGGAACAAAAGCAGTGGAAGGTCTCGTCTTAAATTTGCCTGTACTTGAAGATGTACATTTGAGAACTGAAGCATTTGCAAAGATGAAGAATTTGAGATTGCTCGAGATCAATACTGTATCTCTAACAGGATGTTTCGAACACCTTTCCAAAGAGCTAAGATGGCTTTGTTGGCATAAATGCCCTTTAGAACTTCTACCACAAAATTTTCATCTAGAGAATCTTGTTGTTCTTGACATGCAACATAGTAATGTCAAACAAATTTGGAAAGATAACAGAGTATGACAAGTTTTACTATGCATTTTAATCCCTTGATGTTAAATATATATAACTCACAAGAAGTGCTTATTCTTCTTCTTTTTCTAAAAAAGAATATAATTGTTTTCTTTTTCACAGGTACTCAACAAGTTAAAAGTTCTTAATCTCAGCTATTCCAAAAATCTTACCAAATCTCCCAACTTCTTACAAGTCCCACATTTGGAGATGCTAATACTTGAAGGTTGCACAAACTTGGTTGAGCTGCATGAGTCTATTGAACAACTAAAAGGTCTTGTTTTGCTGAATTTAAATGGATGCAATAACCTTAAGAATCTTCCAAGAAGTTTTTCTAACTTCAAATCTCTTGAAAGACTTAACTTGTCTGGTTGTTTGAAACTTGACGAGTTACCGGAGAAACTAGAGAATATGATATCTTTTAAAGAGCCACCGATAGAGAGAACCTCTATTAAGCAATTACCATACTCCTTTGGTCTTTTGAAGAATCTCAAAGGTGTATCTTTAAGTGGATGTAAGGATCAATTCTTAGAATCTCGGTTATCAAGTTTCTCATCGTGGATATCTCCAAAAAACATGAATCCCATAAGCTTGCTACGATCTCCCGTTGGTAGATTTGGTTCTTTGGGAAGACTATCTCTCAGTAATTGCAAATTGTCTGAAGATGAGATTCTCGATGATATTGGGAGTTTAACGTCACTCCAGGGTTTGGATTTATCAGAAAACAATTTTAGTAAACTACCTGATTGCATCCGTCACCTTCCTAAATTACAATACTTGTATTTAGACCAGTGTAAATCTCTTCTTTCAATATCAGAACTCCCCGCAAATGTAGAGGCCCTTTTTGCACCTGCCTGCTCATCACTGGAAACACTCTCAATTTCGCCGAGTTCTCAATTGGCTTGTCTTAACATTTTTGACTGCTGCAAACTGGTTAATATTGAGGGCTTAAGTTTGGATTATAATTCATACATTAACTTGTTTGATTGCAACAATCTGTCATCTGATTTGAGGAAGAGTCTTCTCCAGGTTCTCTCTCTCTCTCTCTCTCTCTCTCTCTCTCTCTCTCTCTCTCTCTCGTTCAATGATGTGAACATTTTTTTTTGAAACAGTGTCCAGCACCCCAATGTGATATGTGTAATCGTTCCATTTGCCTCCCTGGTACTGAGGTTCCAGATTGGTTCTGTCATAAGAGAACTGGATCTTCAATATCCTTTCATGTTCCTTCTCTTGCAGAAGGTGAGATTCGCGTATTACTTATTTGCATTGTTTATGCAAAAAAGAAAGAACTGGATCCGTCAATGAGTGAAATTACCTTGAAAATCCATAATAAAACTAGAGACCATCGACAGGTCCCACAAATTTTTCCCATTGCTGTAAGCATGTCAGATCATTTGCTTTTAGGCCGGTGGCATGTTGTAAGAAATAAATGGGTGGTGCTCGGACCCTCAGAAAATATAATGGAGATTGTAAATGGAGAGGAAATGGAGGTGTCCTTCGAGCTTTCGAGCTGGGCTAAAGTGAAGAAGTGTGGAGTTCACATAGTGGTTGATAGAGATGGAAGTGCGGACGAGTGTGTCTATTTTGATGCTGTCTCAGGTGATATGGATACTACTATAGACGATTAAGTGTTAGGTGAAAACGTTGAAAGCGAAGACTGTTTCAGGTGATATGGATACTACTATACTCGATGCAATTCGTGGATCGAGAATCTCTATTGTGGTTTTTTGCAAAGGCTATGCTTTTTCCAAGTGGTGCCTTGATGAACCTGTAGAGATCATGCACCGTAAGAACTAATAGGCCACACTCTTTTTCCTATATTTTATCACGTGGATTCCTCATATGTTCGAAAGAAGACCGTAAATTTTGCTAACGCTTTTGCTACTCATAAGCGGTTTCAAACACCCAGTAGTAAAGGTGGAGGGAAGCTCTTAATGAAGTTGCGAATTGTTTTGACTGGGATCTCCAAAGCCTTGCAAATGGGTATTATACGATGGACTCCTGTAATTTTTCATCCATCTTTTTACCCTTTTCTTTTGTATCCTTGTACTTACTTTGTTGTTCAATCTATATTTGTAACGCCCGACTTTTGTATAAAGCATAAGTGAAAATTTTTCACTTTCCACGTGACATTATTAACTCATCAGAGTTATAAATTAGCAACGAAATATAATTTTTCTTTATCAATAATACTTCAGAGTTGACTGAATAACTTTAATATATAAAATAATAACATTTTGTTTTAATATAATAATTACATTCCAAAATAATACAATATGTGCCACATGGGGCACTTAATAAATACATAACTACTGTTTTCTCCAAATAATGATTATATGTTAAAAGTCTCATCCTTAAGCTGCTTCCTTTATACCTGCAAAAACTCGCATGTGATTGTGGTTAACACTACTATTTCATGCTGTGGTCGAGTGAGTCAACGATCCTTAACCACAGTGATACACTGATTTATTTAACTATATACAATGCAATCAAATGATGACAATTATATCCACATATATTTAATCACATTCATTTATCTACTTTAACTATTTATTTACTTAAGTCGTATACTTGCATTCATTCTTACTAAAGCCTTATGCTTAGCTAAAGGTTTCTCTTATGAGCCTTGTGCTCCTTAACTGTAAAACTTGTTGGTTTTTAGGCCTTGTGCCTCGACTGTGAGCTTTGTGCTCGCCAGTCTACTACGGGGCCTTATGCTCCCACTGTGGGCCTTGTGCCCGCCAGCTTATTATCATTATTCCTTCAACCTTTGGTTTATCCATCGGTCTTATCAGTGTATTGATGTCTTGGTATCTAAACTTTCGGTTTACCCGTTGGTCTAGTCAATTGCTTGATGCCTTGGTACGTAAACCTCAGTTCATCCGTTGGTCTCCTCAATTCACTGACGCTTTGGTACCTAAACCTCCAGTCTTTTTATTAACCCATTCATAACTCATAATATGATTATGCAAACAACATCATATACATAATTCCAACCAGAGCATGTTAAACATACCAAATGCCAAACCATATGCATACAATTAAATAAAACAACAATCACTAGTCATGAAAGACTAAACCACACGTATCATCCTCAGTGAGTAAGAAATACTCACAGTAATTCTTCTGGCTTCAAGAATGCGTTCACAAATATAATCACTGCAACATAAACATATATAATACAAGAAAAATTGATTAATCTCTAATTATCTCTACATTTTTAATTTGTCCAATTACATTTTATTACTAATCTTTTATGCATAATTTATTCAGCATAATATTTCTTCTTCTTCTTCTTTTATTTTTTATTTATTTTTATCTTTAATTAATATAATGTCATTTGGACATTATAACGGCATATAAAATTGATTAATTATACTGCTACATATCTCATACGGACATTAAAATAGTATTTATAAATAATAACCAAAATACCAATTTTAGTTAAAATGGCATTATAAAAGCTTTAACATTAAAAGCATATATATTTATTTTTATATCAAATAAACTTAATAAATACGTTAATATAATTAATGAGTTTTATACTTTAAACACAAGTGTAATAACTTTGTGTTTATTTCTTATTTAAACCTTATAAAAATTGATCGGAGTAACGGTGTTAATATAATAAATGCCTAGAATACTTAAAAGTATTTGGGTAGTGTAACATCGCATTTTGTAAAATAATGTATTTTCACTCGGGCATCATAACGACGTATTTTTATATTTCAATACTCCGCTTGAAATACTCTATTTAAAACACATCTTAAAAATGTTAGATTACTTAACAAATAACTCATAAAATCACAATATTAAAACAAAACTTTAATTAAAACTAAATATCATTTTCTTTTTTCTCTTCTTATTTTTCTTTCTTCTTCCTTCACAGTAGGTGAACCAAGAGAGAGATAGAGAAATAGAGAGGGAGAGCTTGAGGGAGAGAAAGAGAGAAAGAGAGCTTGAGAGAGATTACCCACAGGAGAGAAAGAGCTTCTCTGATCTTCCTCCTATGTATCTTGTTGCTAGAGAGAGAGAGAGTGTAACGACCCAAGGAAAAGCGCTAACCACATCTGCGCTATCACCCCAAAAGGACTAGTCAATTTGAAGCTTCCTTAGAATCCATTATAAAGCCCAGTTTCACCTAGTAACTAGGCAATGTGGGACTTAGCACCCATGAATATCTATATAACTACTCACTCTATGTAAACTATTCATCTCTTCCCAATGTGGGACTGAGGTGTTACAAACTCTCCCCCTTAAACCCCTAACGTCCTCGTTCGGCCATGTCATGCGGTGCTCTAGTACCACATGACCTGGCGTTACTAGGTGGCTTTGATACCATTTGTAACGACCCAAGGAAAAGGCTAACCACATCTGCGCTATCACCCCAAAAGGACTAGTCAATTTGAAGCTTCCTTAGAATCCATTATAAAGCCCAGTTTCATCTAGTAACTAGGCAATGTGGGACTTAGCACCCATGAATATCTATATAACTACTCACTCTATGTAAACTATTCATCTCTTCCCAATATGGGACTGAGGTGTTACACAGAGAGAGAGAGAGAAAGAGAGAGAGAGAGAGAGAGAATTTGAGAGAGATTGAGAGAGAATTTTAGAGAGTTTTGGGAGAGAATTGAGAAATATGAGGTGTGTGATCAAAGGAAAAGATTGGGTTTCGTATATAGTGAAATTGACGGCCAAGATTGCTCTAAAAAGATCGTATTCAACGACTGGGAAGAAGATTTGGTATTAAAAATCGAATTTTCGAAGATTTGGTGCATGAATATGTTTTCTGTAGAAAGTTGATCGATCGACTTTTATGGTGGATCGATCGACACACTGTTCACACGGGTTTTCCCTTTATTTAGTGTCGATCGATCGACTATTTGTGTCGATTGATTGACATGAATATTAAGTGGATCGATTGATAGTTTTGGTGGATCAATCGACATACTGTTCATCCGAATTTTCTTTTATTTAAATCTCTTTAATAAATTAGACCCATTATTATATTTCTAGTAAATATTTAATCTTATAAACATTTATAATTAAAATTGATGACTAAAAAGATTGATGAATATTTATCTAATAAATATTCATATTTATTCTATTTATATTATTAGGTCTTAAATCTTATTTTAAGATATTTTATTTAATATCTTAAAATATGGGATATTATATCTATTCTCTCTTAATGAAATTTCGTCCTCGAAATTCATAAACCTTATATCGCACAAGGTTTATATTAAGGGAAAAGATTCAAAATTATTAAATCTTAAGTCTAGTGATATAGATTTTAAACGTAAGATTTTTATCAATCTACATGTTATTCTAACTTTGATCATAACGAGAGAGAAACGAAAAAAGAAAATAATGCATATTTTCTTTCTATCATTTGTCTCATTAGAAGTCTTTTATCTTATTCTCCTATTGTTGAAATTCCATCTACTATTTTTAGAAAGAAACTTATCATAGAAGAAAACTCCGACTATGATAAGTGGTTGTTCTTATCCTTTAAAAAAAATGTGTAAGAAAATAATATTTTATATAGTACCATGATTTTTATATAGTACCATTCTCTATTTTATGGGTTTGATTTACCGATCACGGTGCTTGCAGGTACTAACCTTATATGGTATGTATCTCCATATTTGCGAATTCCTCCTTATCAGTATCGTTAAGAACGAGAGAGTATACTCGTGCTCGAGCAGAATTTCGTTGTTGAGATCGAATTCCTTGCGCCTTGTCTCTTCTATAGGATTCATTGGGCAATTCTTCAGGAAATGACCAGGTTTACCACACTTGAAACAGTTCGAGCTTCCCTTTTTACAATCTCCCATGTGTAGTTTCCCACACTTGCTACAACGAGGTTTCTAATCTCCAAGTGCAGGCGGATAATTCTTGCTCACAGCTGGTTTGGAATCATACTCTATCGCCAGCCTCTTTGCCGGAGATGATGTCTACTGCTTTAATTGCCTTTTTAGTTTATAGGCTGCTATTGATTCGCGAATTCCTCTCTCTGCAAGAGATGCTACTTCCACTAATCGAGCGTAGTCCTTGATCCCGAGGCATATGATCATTTCCTTGATGTGAGGGTTGAGCCCGTTTTCAAACCGCTCTGCTTTTTATTCTTCGTTGGGGATTAAGTTAGCGGCGAACCTAGCGAGTTCAATGAATTTGGCGGAGTATTGTTCCACCGTCATGTCGCCCTGGACTAGATTTTGAAACTCGATAGCTCTCGGTTGCCTTTAAGCTCTGGGGAAGAATCGCCCGTTGTATTCAATTTTAAATAGATCCCATGTAATTACCGTTTCATTTGCGGGTTCTGTTAGTAATACCTTTTTGGAGGTCCATCATCTTCCAGCTTCGACTGTCAACTTTAGTCTGATGCATTGGACCCTCTGTTCATTGGTGCAGTTGAGGATATCGAATAGTATCTCGATGTCAGTGAGCCATGCTTTAGCTGCGCTTGGTCCTTCTACACCTTCGAATGATTGGAAGTTGTGACTAGAAAAGTCATAGAGTGAACAACCTAGAGGTTCGACTTGGTTATTGGATTGTGGCACACGTGCTATCGCTTTGGCGAATTGTCTAGAGATGTCAGCCATGAATTGGATCAAGGCTTCATAGAATTGTGGAGGTAGAGGTGGAATACTTCCATTATAGTTTTCATGGTGATGCTTGTCTTGATTCTTTCGACGTCGATAAGGCAACATCTTTTCTGTGTCAAGCTACGATGTTAACAAAATAAGGCAATATAATTTATTCGGACCTAATGAAGATCACGTGGATATTTCCTATCCAAATTATTATTCATGAGGGGATTTTCCAGTGCTATCTAATCTTATTAAAGAGTGTTTAGTCCTGATAATCTTGTTATTTACCTAGTGACTATAAAAGAGTAAACAAAAACAATCATTCACAAAATCACAACACTAGGCACATAATCTAAAGTAGTATTATGTGCTAAGTGTACATACACATGCATAGCACACATACTCAAAAAGTTTTTCATAAAGAATTTTCTTTGTTTCAAAACTTTTTGAAAACATACAATAATAATACAAGAATGAGTAGTCTCATTCCAGAATAAGAGTTTAACTCCATCTATTCATTGGGAGAAATAAGAGTTTAACTCCCTTTTATTTAATGGATTGTTTTACACGAATGGGTATTCCCATCCTGAAACAAGAGTTTTACTCCTCGCATTCAAATGAGGAACAAAAGTTTTACTCCTTGCGTTTAGAGAAGAAATAAGAGTTTCCTCCCTTTTATTTAATGGAGTGTCTCAGTTGCTATTAGAGACAAGTATAAAATAAAATATGTCTACAATATAGATAAATCATGCAAATATATATATATAACTTGCCAATCAAATTTATGAGCTACTAACTTGAAAATCATATCAGCATATTCTCTAACACACAAATGATATTGATATGCTTACTAACATGATTATCAATAATCTTATATAAAGATCATATGATGCATACATCATTATAATTATCACAGAAACATATCATCATTAGAATTACACAATGCAAGCATAGATGACCATATATAAGAAATCCTAACTGTAGACAACAATTATTAATGTCATCAACCATTATATTTCACACAAAAGCTTTTATAAAATGTTGTTTATTTTACCTATAGCTCTTGTGTCATTCCTAAACTTCTATGGTCAAGTCTAACGGTCCTCAAGGCGAATTGTTCTGATACCAAACAGTAACTTACCCAAGTTATAGTTTGACACTAAGCTGTAACTGGTCCTTAGAGCTAACCGCTCTGATACTAAATTGTAACTCCCCACTTTTGCAAAAAGTGTAAGTGAAATTTTTTTAGTTTCCACGTGACATTACTAACTCATCAAAGTTATAAACTAGCAGCAGAATATAATTTTTCTTTAACAATGAAACTTTAGAGCTGACTGAATAACCTTAATATATAAAAATAATAACTTTTTGTTCTGATATAATAATTACATTATAAAATAATACAATATGTGCCACATGCGACACTTAATAAATACATAACTATTGTTTTCTCCAAATAATGATTATATGCTAAAAGTCTCATCCTTAAGTTGCTTCCTTTATACTTGTAAAAACTCTCATGTGATTGTGGTTAACACCACAATCTCATGCTGTGGTCGAGTGAGTCAACGGTCCTCAACCACAGTAATACACCGATTTATTTAACCATATACAATGCAATCAAATGATAACAGTTATATCCGTATACATTTAATCACATTCATTTATCTACTTTAACTCTTTATTTACTTAAGTCATATACTTGCATTCATTCTTACTAAAGCCTTGTGCTCCTTAACTGTAAAGCTTGTTGGTTCTTAGGCCTTGTGCCTCGACTGTGAGCCTTTTGCTCCCCATTCTACTACGGAGCCTTGTGCTCCCACTGTGGGCCTTATGCTCGCTAGCTTATTATCATTATTTCTTCAACCTTTAGTTTATCCGTCGGTCTTATCAGTATATTGATGCCTTGGTACCTAAGCTTTCGGTTTACCCGTTGGTATAGTCAATTGCTTGACGTCTTGGTACGTAAACCTCAGTTCATCCGTTGGTCTCCTCAATTCACTAACACCTTGGTACCTAAACCTCCAGTCTTTTTATTAACCCATTCATAAATCATAATATGATCATGCAAACAACATCATATACATAATTCCAACCAGAGCATGTTAAACATACCAAATGCCAAACCATATGAATACAATTAAATAAAACAGCAATCACTAGTCATGAAAGACTAAACCACACGTATCATCCTCAGTGAGTAAGAAATACTCACAGTAATTCTTCAAGCTTCAGGAAAGCGTTCACAGATATAATCACTGCAACATAAACATATATAATACAAGTAAATAGTGAATTAGTATAATTCACTAAAAGTGCATTTTAATTCTATCTTCATTCCTGACTTTCAAACCTTTATATAATTTCCTAATTATCTCCACATTTTCAATTTGTCCAATTATATTTTATTACTAATATTTTATACAGAATTTATTACGGCATTTATTAAGATCCTTAAGCATAATATTTCTTTTTTTTTTTCATTTTTTTTTAATCTTTAATTAATATAATGTCATTTGGACATTATAACGGCATATAAAATTGATTAATTATATTGCTACATATCTCATATGGACATTAAAATAGTATTTATAAATAATAACCAAAATACCCATTTTAGTTAAAATGGCATTATAAAAGCTTTAACATTAAAAGCATATATATTTATTTTTATATCAAATAAACTTAATAAATACGTTAATATAATTAATGAGTTTTATACTTTAAACACAAGTGTAATAACTTCGTGTTTATTTCTTATTTTAACCTTATAAAACTTGAGTAGAGTAACGATGTTAATATAATAAATGCTTAGAATACTTAAAAGTATTTGGGCAGCGTAACGGCTAATTTTGTAAAATAATGTATTTTCACTCGGGCATCATAACGGCGTATTTTTATATTTCAATAATCCGCTTGAAATACCCTATTTAAAACACATCTTAAAAATGTTAGATTACTTAACAAATAACTCACAAAATTACAATATTAAAACAAAACTTTAATTAAAACTAAATATCATTTTCTTTTTCTTTTCCTCTTCTTCTTCTCTTCTTATTTTTCTTTCTTCTTCCTTCATAGTAGGTGATCTGAGAGAGAGATTGAGAAATAGAGAGAGAGAGAGAGAGAGAGAGAGAGAGAGAGAATTTGAGAGAGATTGGGAGAGAATTTGAGAGAGTTTTGGGAGAGAATTGAGAAAATGAGGTGTGTGATCAAAGGAAAAGATTGGGTTTCGTTATATAGTGAAATGGATGGCCAAGATTGCTCCAAAACGATCGTATTCAACGGCTGGGAAGAAGATTTGGGGAGAATTGGTATAAAAAAATCGGATTTTTGGAGATTCAGTGAATGAATCTGTTTTCTACAGAAAGTCGATCGATCGATTTTTTTGGTGGATCGATCGACACACTGTTCACACGGGTTTTCCCTTTATTTAATGTTGATTGATCGATACAAATAGTCGATTGATCGACATGAATAGTAAGTGGATCGATCGACATACTGTTCATCCGAATTTTCTTTTATTCAAATCTCTTTAATAAATTAGACATATTATTATATTTCTAGTAAATATTTAATCTTATAAACATTCATACTTAAAATTGATGAATAAAAAGATTGATGAATATTATCTAATAAATATTCATATTTATTCAATTTATATTATTAGGTCTTAAATCTTATTTTAAGATATTTTATTTAATATTTGAAAATACAGGGTATTACAATTTTCTATTTGAATCATAATAATTAGCTATAAATCAAGAATCACTAGAAAGATTGTTGAAGAAGTTTTGTGTAAAGTAAATCCCGCTAGCTTGGAAGTCGCCAAACACCTAGTAAGTATCGTGTTCATCATATTAAATTTTTTTAAAATTTTGAAACAAGCTAGTGACGTCGTTCATATTGTGGGCATTTACAGAATGAGTGGAGTAGGTAAAACAACCCTAGAAAAAAGTTGTCTATAATGAAATATGTAATGCATGCATTTGAAGGAAGTAGTTTTCTTTCAAACCTTAAAGAAAGTTCCAAAAAGCCCGGTGGCTTAATTCATTTACAAGAATTTCTTAATGATATATTGACAATGAATTTGAAGATTGAGAATGCTCATAGAGGAATCATTAAAATTCAGGAAAGATTTCATGGAAAAAAAGGTTCTTGTTATTCTTGATGATGTGATTGACTTTGAAAGCCTACACATGTTAGTCGAAAAGCACAGGTTTGGTATAGGAAGTGGAATCATTGTGACAACTTTAGATACACATTTGTTGAGTCAATTGGAAGTGGATAAAAAGTATATATAAAGTAGAAAAACTAAATTATTGCGCACGTACGGCATTTTCCGCCAGGGAAGACGGAATTCTCTAACGGATAGGCTACAATGCAAAATTAGGAAACTTTGTTGGGGTCCATTGCAAAAATTTTCACTTTGGAGGCAAGATTGAAAAATGGGCGAAACATTGGGAGGGTAAAGTGTAATTTTTCTTCTTGTTTATTTATTTAAATTTTTTTTCCTTAATTGACCTTTGTATTTGTTGAGCAATAAATAGTTGTTTACATGCTATCTTTTTTATAGGAGTAATGTTACTGTTTACTTTGGTTGACATGGTATACATATTTTAAGTGGTTCTTCTTAGTACTATTTTTTGTTTTTTTTTTTCATAAAAAAAAAAAAGTTCTTTACAACAGCCACATCAATCGGTGATATATGAGTGTGAAAAATCTACTAATTTTTCTATATATATGTGAATTGAGAAATGGTGAAACTTTATAAAGAAATTGATAAATCACCATCCATCTTCTTTTTTTGGGGTTGGTGGATAAAGATTTAGTGGCAACGAAATTTTGGGCTAGCATAGCCCCTAAGAACAAGTGTAATAAAGAAAAGACTAACGACGTTACATATTATACAAATATTACACAAATATTTTACAAACTTGATGCACGTGACAATGTTTAGTAGTCATCGGGGATATATATACACACTAGACCTTGTCACATCTTTGAGCATCCCAGCAATATGAATACAATAGCTATTTTAGCTATTTAAAATACATATTTTTATATTTTAACTATTAATTTTTTAATATAAACTCCAACAAATTATCTACTTTCTTTAAATATTATTTTTTAATGCTTTAAGAATAAAGATAAAAGTAAAGATATAGAGAGCACGCAATCTGATGGCTCTTTCTCCAACAAGAAAAACAATATTTTATTCTTATAGTGTGCTACAACGAATAACAATATATAGATATTGGCTGTAGCAAAAAATATATCTATCTCTTCTGAATCTAATATGCTCGAGATGAAAATTTGGTGATATTAGCTAAAAATACCTATTATGAGGAGTTTATCTAATTTGTTGGAGATGCTCAATTTATATATATGGCGCAATATAATTGGAATAATTGGCTTTTTTATTTTTTATTTTTTTTTATTACATGTGGCAACCATCGTACTAATGATAATAGACAGAAGGATTGATTTTACACACTTAAAAAGCCCCAAAAATAATTTTATCACTTTTGAAAACTCAATGACTAATTTGATACACAGTAAAAGCATATTGACCAATTTTGCATTTAACCCTTAATTTTAATGATGAAATGATTTACGGAAGGTTTGTGCATTTCAATATTATAAAGATTAATAGTTGAGTAAAAAAGTTATTAATAATGAAAAATCATACTTAGCCCCTAAATTTTGATATGATTTGGATTAATATTTGGTTAAAATTTAAAATTGGTCATTGTGATTGACTTAATTTACAAATCATTCCCTGTGGTATAAAAATTAATTGAGAGGTTTCTGTGGTTGGTGAAATTGACAAATTACTCCTTACAGTCAATTTCCGTTCACTACTTGACAGAAACTATTAGGTTGCCACGTCAAACTCAATAAAAGCGTGATACGTGTTACTCTTAATAGAAAATATATTAATATATTAAAAATTAAAAACAATATTACTTTTTTTTTTCTTAAAGAAAAAAAATTTAGGGTTTGAGACTAGCCTGCAAGTCACCCCTAGAGGTGGCCTACACTACCTTTGGCGTGGTAGCCGCGCGCCACCCATAGCCCTATTTGGGGTGGCTCACGAGCCCCCAGAGCAGGCTGGGGGTAGCTCGAAGCTCACCACCAGCTCTAGGGTGGCCTGCGAGCCACCCTAGATGGGGCTGAAGTTCACTTCCGACCAGGGTTGTAAAGACCAAGAAAATAAATAGGTAACTTAGCAATTAATAAATTACAATTATTAAATTGATGGGGTTTATAATTATATCATGGGTAATAATAATTATGTAACTAAAATAAAATGAGCTTATGGTAAAATAATGGAAAGAGTAATAATTATTATAGTGAGTTCTAGTTGAATAAATAATTAATTATATTAATAAAAGTATGGTTTAAAAATATGTGGGGTCAAGTATTAACTGATAAAAGATAGAAATAAAATTAGATGGGATCCTACTATAATTAATAGTAGTTGGGGATTTTAAATATAAGGAGATCCTATCTTGCCACGTGTCATTGCCGGATTGGGTAGGAGAAGATTACTCTATCTTGTCCCAACCATTCTTAAAGTGACACATGGCCAATCCCTCTCTCTTCCCCTTTCTTTATTGAGAAATGATCCCTACACTCATTTCTCACAACAGCCCCACAACAAGCGATGTGACTGGTAATATTTTATTATTTTTTTACAAAAAGAAAAGAAAAAAAACAAAAAAAATAATAAATTATTACCAGCCACGTCAGCTTGTTGTGGGGCTGTTGTGAGAAATGAGTGTAGGGATCATTTCTCTTCTTTCTTTTCGTTTCCCCATTTTTCTCTCCCTCACCGCACACTTCTCTTCTTCTTCTTCTTCTTTCTTTTGTTTCTTTACCTCTTTCTCCTTTCTGTTCACGCACGCCACCCAACCCACTTCCCCTCTTCTTTTCTCTTCTTCCCTTCCCTTTCCCCCTTCATCTCTCGCACACCAATACAGAACCACCCGTGAGAGAGATTTCCGTGATGGTGTGTGTGTGTAGCGCGGCCATGGGGGAAAACCAACGAAAATCAACAAGGTAAAATTCTCTTCCTCTAGCTTTTTAGTTTGATTTCAGAATGGGTTTCGTATAGGCTCTTTTGTGGGTTTGGCCGGTTGTGTGTGTGTGTGTGTGTTATTGTGGATTTGACCGAATGGGTCCTTCTTTGGGCTTTGATTTATAAATTGAAATCCTAGGGTTTTCTTTTGGGTAATTTCTGTAGTTATATTTTAGGGTTGATGCTTATAAAAAATGAGGTTGGATTTGGGTATGGTTTAGATAGAAGAAATCTAGGGTTTCAATGGGTGGGATGGCCGAATGGTACAAGCCTCATGGGGTTTTGGTTTTTGGTAGATTTGATTAATGTTTTGTAGTTTTTATCTATGATTTATACTATGTTATGAATTGATTTTGGGTAGGATTCATGGTGCGAAAATGAAATTGTTAATGATCTCTTGGTGATGGCCGAATGATGTTGTTATAGATTTTGATTCTTGATTTTTGATAACCTATGAAGGATGCTTTGTGGTAAGTGCTTGATGTTGGAATGAAAAGTGATTATGAAGGGTATATCTTGGGATTGGGTGTTCATTTTTAGATTGGAGTATAGTTTGATTATGAGATGTGGATTAGTTGTATGACTCATAGGGGGGTTGATTCTAATATGTAAATGAGGATTTCAAGTATTGGGCGGGAGTTCTTTGTTATGGACCATTTGGGCTAATTTTGAGAGATTTGTTGTATAGATTGATCAGAATTAGAGAGAAGGAATGAGGAAGAATTAGTGTACAACGGGTGTACTAAGACAATGTAATAAATGCATAAGGGTGAACAATAATAATGTGATACAACAAATATGTATAAGTGCATCATTGGGTTAATAAGCAAGATATAATAAGGACCTAGAACCGAGAATTAGCCTAATAATAGCTTAAGATACCTAGTAAGGCTTTGAATCCATTTGGAATAGTTAATGTACTATCAAATTAGGCTAAAACTTAACTTGTGTTGTGTGTATATATATATACACACATATGCATATGGGTCCGATATATAATGTTAAGTTGGTAAATAAATAAATAAGCAAGTAGGATAATATGGGTATCTTAGAGATAATAAGATGAATAACCTATAACCAATGATCAACATAATGGTAACCAAGGTACCTAACTATCCTTAGAAGCGGATTAAGCGACGTGTGAGCACGTAGTTAGTGTACGTGTCATTGAGTATAGAGTTCAATAACATAGTCTAATGTTACTAATGCTTGCAGGATAGTGTCCGGATTGGAGACTTTAATGGGTTCTCCAATGTAGAGTTCGAGTCATGAGTCCAATGCAGCCAATGTGAGTATTCTACTCACTGAGAAGTA
This sequence comes from Alnus rubra, assembly GCA_028654335.1. Taxonomy (NCBI): domain Eukaryota; kingdom Viridiplantae; phylum Streptophyta; class Magnoliopsida; order Fagales; family Betulaceae; genus Alnus; species Alnus rubra. Next base: position 166,804 of record JAJPGS010002137.1, on the reverse strand, counting down.
TTATTTTCATATATGATGAATTGTAAAATGAATAGTATTTTACAAACCTGAATCAACTGTATGTTGATTATGATCTGTTTTAGATGCTTTGAGTACTTTTGAGTATATTGAAATTATGATGATGTTTTGAAATATGAATATGATATGCGATTTTAGAACGAGTATAAGTTGGAAATTTAAGTTATGAAAATTGTCTATGAAATGACATGTAGAACTGTTTATGTTTTATAAAGAAAGCATGAGTTAAAAGGATGATTATGAAATTAAATGTATAGTATTTAAGCATGAGCATTGAGCATGAAGCATGAACGCATAAACAAACTATTAGGGGGATCTATGCCCCATAAGCATGAACTAGAAGGAGGACATACGCCCCAGGGGGATCTACGCCCCAAACACATGAACTAGAAGGGGGACATACGCCCCAGGGGGATCTACGCCCCAAACGCATGGACTAGTGGGGGACATACGCCCCTTACGTATGAACTAGTGGGGGGACATACGCCCCATACGAACACACGCATGAACTATGTGGGGACCGACGCCCCAGGGGATTTACGCCCCATACGAACGTACACATGAACTAGTATTGGGAGATTTATGCCCCTTAGGAATATACGCATGAACTAATATTGGGGGGACCAACGCCCCATAGGAATACAACCGAAACTTACATGAGCATGTATAGCATTGTTTTCATGAGTGATGTTTTTATACTATGAGTAGTTTTGCTAGACGTATTAGTATGCATAAGAGTCTCAATGGAAAAGAACTTATGTATATTTCTACCGGATGGTTGCATGATTTAAATGCCATTGTTTCCTATAACGAATCTTCTACGTATAATCTTAGTTGCCTAGTATGTTAAATGTTTTCTATTAGTCGGTGTTTGCTATATTAGCTATGGGAGTTTTCAAACAAAAGTTTATAAGATTAGTGGCTGTTATAGTGCACTCATGACTAGAAAAAGAAAAGTTGGTTCTTTGCGAAAAATCAGTGAATAGTATACCTCTGAGGTCTTAGTGTATTTATTTATGCTAAGATGGTGGACTCATAATTCCACCTATACGGATGTGGCAAACCCCCACAACTGTATAGATGACGTTCCTTTGGTTGCAGGTATTCCGATCGTAGTTGATGGTGTTGTAAAAGTGTATTTGAGATATTATGACTGAAGCTTGCCGCGACGGTCATAATTGTGGGACTTTGGGTGTCCTTTATTTTATAGGTTTGGTATATGTCTTATGACCCTTGTGTCACATAATATTTGTAAAGCCATTCTTCGATGCAATTATTATTTGGATAAGCCTTAAGCAGATAGACATTATGGCTCTTTTTGTGTAAATATCAGTTTATGTTTATAGATGTGACTTCTGCTGTTCAAATTATGTTTTCCGCTGCATAGATGTTATTAGGTGTGTTACTCTGATTATCAGGTATATATTATGGGGTATGTACCTTATGTTGGCTTTACGACATATCGTCGTGCCACTGTGATGACTCGTTTATATTTAAGAGATTTATGCAAATGTTCTGATTTATATTATAAAATAAAATAAAATAAAATAATAAAAAAAAAACGGGTCGTCACAAGGGTTGGAGCCAATGGGGAGCAAGAGGGGGCACTCGCCCCCCCTCCCAACTCATCACAAGTGCCCCCTCACCTTCTAAAAGTTTCATTTTTCCCTCACAAAATTAATTTTTCTACAAGTGCCTCTCCCCAGCCCCCTCACCCCATCCCTCATCTTCAACAAGTCTTCTACTTATAAAGTATTCATATACATGGAAAATGTAGAGAGAGGGAGAGAGTATGTAGATACTACGAATAAAGACAAAAAGAAAGATGAGTTTTGTAGGAAACACTTTGCCAAACCCAGCCAAGAATGAGAAATGAACCCTACCATTACCAATATATCCAAGCTCATTGAGTTTGCAAGGTGTTCGTCGTTTGTAGGGCTGTTGACATCTCATATAGAACCAGATAAAAACCCTTAAAGCCACCAATAGTAGAGAGAGAGAGAGAGAGAGAGAGAGAGAGTGAAACACTGAAACAGAGTGAACAAGTTGAAAACTTTTTTCCTGTTTTGGCCGAGCAGAGGGGTTGTCTAAAATTTAGACCTTGGCGATAAATAAATAAATAAATAAATAAGAAGGTAAAAAAAATTAATGGTCATCTCTGGATGAAAAATAATGTGTCGTTAAATCACATTATTGTGTCTACAGAGGATTCATAAAGAGAATTATTGTGGTAAGCATCTACAAAGGATCGATAACTGTGTCATCAAATTACAAGTTTTTTTCTTTTTTGAAAAATAATAAATACTTTTCACCCCATTTATTTATACTATTATTCTCTATGAGTAAACTATTATGTTCTTTGAAAAAAAAGAGAGAATTATTTTAAGGCATAAAAAAATGAAAAATGCTGCATAATATAGTTTTTATCTACCATTCATCTGACAAGAAAGATGTAGTATTCTCAACTAATCTTTAGATTTATTTCTATAAAATTAAAAATAGAAAAAAAAATTAAATTCAATTGTTGATTAATTTGAAATTTTATGTTAATGGGAGGAGTTATTTTTTTAGTTTTGCTCTCTCAATATATATATATATATTTTTTAATTTCACTCCCCTAAACTCAAGTCTCGGCTCCGCCACTGTGGCTGCAGCTCTATGAAAACCTGCGAGCCACTCCAAATAGATTTGGATGGTGTGTAAGCCACCCCATAGGCCGGCAGGGGATTATTTATCTCATTTTTTTTTTTTGGTTTGTTTAAATAGTTAACGTATTGTCACCGTCTCACACTTTGAGGGACCTCAACTTCATTGACCAAATTAAAAATGGAGGGGTATAACCATTTACGCGTGAAACGTGCACCCACATTCGGAAAATTCAACTCCCGTCTTTGACACTATTTTATACAGGCTAGGGTGTTGACTTTGAGTTATATTGTTAAATAAGTATTTTTAATTTTTCAATTTACTTAAGCAAATGCAAACATATCGAAACGAAAAGTAATTATATAAATATGGGTCGAAAATGATAGATTTACAACATCACCATAATAACTGCACAACACTCTCTCATATGGGGTGGGGCTCAGTGTGTGGGGGTCCACTCCCATGTGAGGGAGTGTTGTGCAGTTGTTGTGGTGGTGTTGTGTAAGAATCAAATCCCCTTTGCGCCAATGAAAGACTAACCAGAGCGTTACATACTAATAATTTTTTTAAAAAATTATCTTTTCGTTCATCTTAAAACTAAAGGTTTAATGTGAAGTTTTGCTTCTTAGCCAGAGCGTTACATACCTATAATTTTCTGTATATTTGTTAGAATATATTTAGAATATAATTTTTTTTATATTTGTTTTTTTAATTGCATGTGTTTCTCACATGCTTTATTCATAATTTAAAGGACATATGTCGCATTTAGAAATTGATTTGTAAGAAATTGTATCTATAAAAAAAAAAATATGTATTTCTCACGTACAAGAAACATACGTGAGCAACGGCAAACAAGTTGTCCAAAAAACGGACGGTTACAAAGCTCGAAGGTGACCCTCACATATGAAAGTCAACTTCTTGCACTAATGTGTGCCACGTTCGTGTTGATTTAGAATTAAGATTAATAAGTCAATGTACTTAACAAACCTATCAAATCAGAAGTAGTTGAGGGAGTAGTCGTGTTCTTATGAGGAGTTTGTGCATCAAATCCTTTCTCTCTTAAGTCTGAACCCAAAATTTTCTCTCTTTTTGTTTTGGTTACCCACGAAATCTAATCCAAGTCTTTTATCGGCCATCAAACCCAGAAACAGAGCGTACGTTAAACCCATTTTGTTGACATCCCCCAAACCACGTTTTCTTTCCCAAACTACCCCCACCGGCCGGCCATCCATCCCTCTCTATCGTATCTCACTCTACCAAGTACCACCCATGGGCCAAATCATCAGTGTGATGCAACGATGCTTGCCTTTGTGCTTTCCCCTGCCGGAATCCAAAGACCAAAACGAAGACGGTACCGTTTTCAAGCATTTTAAAAAAACTCAACTTAATATATGAAAATTGTGCATGCTTGCCTTGCTTCAATATTAATGTTTGAGAAATTATGGTCTCTGGTAGAAATTTCTTGTTGCTATTTTTTTCTTCTTCTCAATAATAGAGAAATTATATGTTTCAATAAAAATCAGCAAAAATAAAAATATATACAAAATTATTAGTAAGTATGGATACCACTGAATCATCATTATCGTGTCCTGGCCTATTAATTAGTAGCGTGAAACTTTGCTCAGGCCTTAGAGGATCTAAAAAAAATGAATCATCATAAAAAGAAATTGAATTTGGATTTAGATTTAGATTTATGTTTAGTAGATGAACTTTCTCATTTTTCGATCTGCTTTGCAAAATTAAATATCCTCCTCCTCGTTAACTTGCCGAATATGTCTCATTTTTCAGTTCATTCCAACCCAACCACAAGAAGCACCTCGTCTTCCATGGCTACCACAACAATTCCATTATCTTTTGAATCTAGTTGGGATGTCTTCCTGAGTTTCAGAGATAAAGACACCCGAAAAAACTTTACCGATCACCTTTATTCTGCCTTGGTACGACTTGGAATTCGTACCTTTCGAGATGATGAGGAGCTTCGAAGTGGGGAGAACATCTCTACTGAACTTCTCAACGCGATTCAAAGATCAAGGTTTTCGATTGTGGTTTTCTCCAAAGGATATGCTTCTTCGAGGTGGTGCCTCGATGAACTTGCAGAGATCGTGCACTGTAAGAATACCATAGGCAGTATTCTTCTTTCGGTATTTTATCACGTAAACCCCTCAGATGTTCGAAATCAGACCGGAACTTTTGCGGAAGCCTTTGCTAGGCATGAAAAGCGGTTTCAAACTGATATAAAGAGGGTGCAAAGGTGGAGAGCATCTCTTACTGAAGCTGCGAATTGTTCGGGTTGGGATCTTGAAAGCTTTGCAAATGGGTATTATGCTACAAACTCTTGTGCTCTTTAAAGCAGTTTTTAATTTGTTTTTGTCTTTAATGTCAAAAAGAAAAAAAAAAAAAAAAGGGGAAAAATAACCCTATCTATTCCATTAATTCTATTCTACTCCCTCTTAATTAATTAATCAATTTCTATCTCTTCGGTGGTAAGAGTACTTGCGTCTTATTCAATCAAAATATAGAGATAGGCTAATTGTCATGTGTTATTTAACTCGATCTACTTGTTAAATTTTCATGCTATATACAAATTCATGGGGATGAGATCCACATGTATATATAGCTAAATCATTTTACTCCCTGTAAAATGGTTAATGGCTTTGTCCATGAAAATAATATATATATATATATATATATATATATATATATATATATATATATTATGGGATGCCATTGAGTAGGACAATAAATTATGAACAAATATACTTCATTGATATTCTTAATAAATATGTTATAACTTAGATGCTTGCCATGACATCTTAGTCTCTGGCATATATGGGAATATGGGATGATAACATATCTTCTTGATACGTACCCTCTTGATGACTCATTATTTTATTTATTCTTTTCCTTCCTTGTGCTTACTTTATTTATTTATTTATTTATTTTCTATTTTCCATACATATATATGAATCTTAATAATCAGGTATGAAGCAAGATTCATTGAGGAGATTGTTAAAGAAGTTTCGTATGAAGTAAATCCTGCTCGCATGAATGTTGCCCAGCATCTAGTTGGAATAGATTCTCATGTTGTAAAGATGAAAAATCTATTAAATCTTGAAACAAGGGTCGTTCGCACTGTGGGCATCTATGGGATGGGTGGAATTGGTAAAACAACCGTAGCAAAGGCTGTGTACAATAAAATATGTGTTGTTTTTGAAGGAAGTAGTTTTCTTTCAAACCTGAAAGAAAGTTCAAAAAATCCCAATGACTTAGTTCGTTTACAAAAACAACTTCTTAATGATATTTTGAAAATGAACTTGAAGATTGACAGTGTTGATGAGGGAATCATACAAATTAAGAAAAGACTTCGTGACAAAAGAGTTCTTGTTATTCTTGATGATGTGGATCACAACACACAACTACAAGCATTAGTTGGAAACTTTGAATGGCTTGGTTCAGGGAGTAAAATCATTGTAACAACAAGAGATGAGCATATCCTTACTCAACTTAGAGTCAATAAAAAATATAAGGTTGAAGAATTGAATAATTGGGAGTCTCTTCAACTTTTCTCCTATCATGCCTTTGAGATGGCCAGTCCAACAGATGATTACAAGGAGCTTTTGATTAGTGTGGTGGAGTATGCAAGAGGACTTCCATTAGCTGTTGAGGTTTTGGGTTCTTTTCTATCTCGAAGAAGTGTTTTTGAATGGAAAAGTGAATTAGAAAAATTACAACGAATTCCTTACAATAATATTCAAAAAATTCTTATATTAAGCTTTGAATCACTAGAACCCTATGCGAAAATGACATTTCTTGATATTGCATGTTTTTTTATCGGTATGGACAAAGAATATGCCATCAGAATACTTCATGGTTGTGGGTTTTTTCCAAAAAGTGATCTTAGTCTTCTCGTTCAGAGGTCCCTCATAACAATTGATATGCAAAATAAGTTGAGGATGCATGATCTTATTCGAGATATGGGAAGGGAGATTGTTCGCAAAAAGCGACCTTATAATCTTGGAAAACTTAGCAGGTTGTGGTTTTATGAGGATGCATTAAATTTACTAAGACAACATACGGTAAGAGACATTTGCAATTATATATAGCCATGTATATATATATATATACACACACACACACACACACACAGATTCGCATGATATATGTGTTATGTAGGTATACATGAAAGTTGTCTTTTTGCCAAGCATACATCATAATTCAAATAACATATCGACATTTATCTATGATCATAAATCCAAAATTTCTCTAAATTAAATCTTATAACATTAAAAATAAATAAAATAATAAGAGGTACGCAATCAAGTATTAGGCCATTCTAGTACATGCCTAAATCATTTTGTGGTTTTTTTTTTGGAAAAAAAAAAATTGTGGAGGTGAAAATATCTAGGCCTACTCCAATTCGAAGGTGTTTTAGCTATAAATAGAGATTAGAAGATGTGTTGCTAATCCAACTATTTATTTTGTCAGGGAACAAAAGCAGTGAAAGGTCTCATCCTAAATTTGCCTGTACTTGAAGATGTACATTTGAAAACTGAAGCATTTGCAAAGATGAAGAATTTGAGATTGCTTGAGATCAATACTGTGTCTCTTACATGATGTTTCAAACATCTTTCCAAAGAGCTAAGATGGCTTTGTTGGCATAAATGCCCTCTGAAACTTCTACCACAAAATTTTCATCTAGAGAATCTTGTTGTTCTTGACATGCAACATAGTAATATCAAGCAAATTTGGAAAGATAACAGAGTATGACAAGTCTTGCTATGCATTTTAGTCCCTTGATGTTAAATATATAACTCACAAGAAATGCTTCTTTCTTTTCTAAAAAAGAATATAATTGTTTTCTTTTTCACAGGTACTCAACAAGTTGAAAGTTATTAATCTCAGCTATTCCAAAAATCTTACCAAATCTCCCAACTTCTTACAAGTCCCACATTTGGAGATGCTAATACTTGAAGGTTGCACAAACTTGGTTGAGCTGCATGAGTCTATTGAACATCTAAAAGGTCTTGTTTTACTGAATTTAAATGGATGCAATAACCTTAAGAATCTTCCAAGAAGTATTTCTAACTTCAAATCTCTTGAAAGACTTAACTTGTCCGGTTTGAAACTTGATGAGTTACCGGAGAAACTAGAGAATATGATATCTTTAGAAGAGACGCCACCATCCTCCTTTGGTCTTTCAAAGAATTTCAAAGGTGTATCATTAAGTGGATGTGAGGGTCAATTCTTAGAACCTCGGTTCTCAAGTTTCTCATCGTGGATATCTTCAAAAAACATGAATCCCATTAGCTTGCTACGAGCTAGATTTGGTTCTTTGGGAAGACTATCTCTCAGTAACTGCAAATTGTCTGACAATGAGATTGTCAAGGATATTGGGAGTTTAGCTTCACTCCAGGGCTTGGATTTATCACAAAACAATTTTAGTAAACTACCTGATTGCATCCGTAGTCTTCCTAAATTACAATACTTGTATTTAGATCAGTGTGAATCTCTTGTTTCAATATTAGACCTCCCCACAAATGTAGAGGTCCTTTTTGCAGCTGCCTGCTCAATGCTGGAAACAGTCTCAATTTTGAAGAGTACTAGTACTACTTCTCAATTGGCTAGTCTTCACCTTTTTGACTGCTGCAAACTGCGTAATATTGAGGGCTTAATTTTGGATTCTAATTCATTCATTGATTTGTTTGATTGCAACAATCTATCTTCTACTTTGAAGGAGAGTCTCCTCCAGGTTGGTTCTCTCTCTCTCTCTCTCTCTCTCTCTCTCTCGCTTGTTCAATGATGTGAACATTTTTTTTTGAAACAGTGTCCATCACCCCAATGTGATATGTGTAACCGTTTCGTTTGCCTCCCTGGCATTGAGGTTCTAGATTGGTTCTGTCATAAGAGAATTGGATCTTCAATATCCTTTCATGTTCCTTCGGTGTTTTGAATGAAATCACGTTCTGAATTATTGGATATCTATCGCAATTTTGCAAAAATGGTTGAGACTTAGTTTTCTAAACACATTAAAGCTTTTCGTTCTGATAATGCCTTAGAATATACTCAACAGGCTTTTCAAAATATTTTAAAACACTATGGCACTGTTCCTCACTTGTCTTGTCCAGGCACCTCACAGCAAAACGGAAGAGCTGAACGTAAACTTCGGCACATTCTAGACACTGTTCGTGCTCTTCTTCTTTCCTCTTTGGTTCCTACTCCTTTTTGGGGTGAAGCCACTCTCACAGCTGTCTACACTATCAACAGGTTGCCTACACCTCTTCTTGCACATTGTACCCCTCACGAGCGGTTGTTTGGCTCTTCTCCCACTTACCATCAACTTCGTGTTTTTGGTTCTGCCTGTTTTGTTTTGCTCCAATCTCATGAACGTACCAAACTCGAGCCTCGTTCTCGATTATGTTGCTTTCTTGGGTATGGGGTAGAACAAAAGGGTTATCGGTGTTTTGATCCCGTGTCACACCACCTTCGCATCTCTAGAAATGTGGTCTTCTGGGACCATAAGTTATTTCACGAAGTGGGGAAATTTTGCATGCCCTCTTTCCCTCCCTTTACCACACTTCTAGAGACGCCTCTCTCTTCCTCTACCTCTGGTGATATTTTCCCCGAGTCTTCCTCACTTGAG